>JBAMCH010000004.1:1315000-2515000 GCA_037075245.1 Drosophila mimetica | reverse complement strand
AAAAAATTCTGGGTATCATCCGGATCGAAAGGTGAGCACCAGACACCAGCGGCTGGAGGGTGCCTGAAAATATTCAATTGGCAGATCCATTCTTCTTCAAGCCCCAAAAAATAGATATGATTTTAGGCGCAGACTCGTTCCTTGAACTGTTGTCAGTCGGCCAGATAAAGCAAGGGCCTGAGTTTCCCATTTTGCAGAAAACAGTTCTCGGCTGGATAGTGTTAGGAAGATGTGCCTCAGAAATAATAAGAAATACTGAAAGGTTGGTACATCTCAGCTGCCAGGAGGTAGTGTTGGAGTCAATCGACACAACCCTGCAGAAATGTTGGTCTGTGGAGGACTTGTCGCACAAGGCCAAGGTCCATACTCCTTAGCAGCAACTTTGTGAGCAATACTTTGAGAAAAACATTCAAAGATTGTCATCCGAGAGATTTTCGGTTCGTTTGCCGTTAAAATCTGACCACAACACTCTTGGTTCATCATATGAAGTTGCGAAACGTAGATTTTTGTCGCTTGAAAGAAGAGTATCCAAAGATCCTTCTTTAAAAAAGATGTATCTGGAATTTATGGAAGAATATGATGCGATGGTCATCATGTCTTCCACTAACAATAAAATGCCAGCCAGTCCGCACTATTTCATTCTTCCTTCCAAAGCACCTCGACAAAGTTCAGAGTGGTATTCGACGCTTCGAGTCGTACATCGACGCAGGTCGCGTTGAATGACATCTTGATGGTAGTCCCCACCATTCAAGAGGAGCTGTATTCGACCCTGCTTCGGTTCAGACTGCACAAGTTTGCGCTTGCAGCAGACGTAAAAAAGATGTATCGTCAAGTAATGGTTGACGAAGCTGACCGAAACTTTCAGCTCATAGTGTGGAGACGAGATCCATCTGAGTCTTTAAAAATCTTCAAGCTGAAGATAAGTGACTTATGGAAATTCGCCAGCACTCTATCTGGCGATTCGGTGTTTAATGCGGCTTTGAGAGATCGCGCAGGATTCATGTCCAAAAGCCGCAAAAGGTCATTCAGAATGACTTTTATGTTGACTGGCGCCAGATGCGTTGAGGACCTGTTAAGCCTTCGAGACGAAATTTCTCAGGTATTTCAAGAGGCAGAATTTGAATTGGCAAAGTGGTTTTCTAACTGCCCAGAGTTGTCCGCATCTGAATGCGCTGTCATGCCGTTAACGGCAGACTCAGATGTAACTAAAACCCTTGGCGTTACCGGGCAAAGATTACTTTCATTTTCGGTTGGATGACTCTTTCCTGGATCTTCGTGCGACAAAACGAAACATACTGTCGGTGACTGCCCGACTTTTCGATCCGCTTGGCCTGTTGTGCCCTCTAGTGACTAGGGCAAAAATGTTGTTGCAGGAACTGTGGCTTCGAAAGTTAGACTGGGACGAGTCGCTGCCGATGCAACTGCATCTTTGGAAGCCTTTAAGGGAACGATGTTGCAGCTGCCCAAGATCAAGGTATCGCGATTCGTTCATACAGACGCCAAAGTCCCGGCAGAAATACATGGTTTCGCTGACGCTTCCATGCGAGCATATGGAGCGTGCATCTACGTTCGCACTAGTACCGCTGAAGGTTTAAAAGTATCTTTATTGACAGCAAAATCCAAAGTAGCTCCCCTCAAGACGAAAACTTTGCCCCGCCTTGAGTTTTGCGCAGCTCACCTTCTTGCGGATCTTTATAATCGTGTAAGACCATTGCTTAATTTTCCGATCACAAAGGTGTTCCTATGGACGGACTCGGAGATCACTCTGCATTGGATCAAAACGCATCCGTCGTCGTTGTCGGTTTTCGTCTCAAACCGAGTTGCAGAGATCCAAGAGTGGTCGGAAAAAGCAATTTGGCGACATGTCCCCACGAAAGTAAACCCAGCTGACATCGTGTCACGGGGATGTGACGTTGAGGAACTCACAGCTTCCATTTGGTTCGCTGGGCCGTCGTTTTTGCTCGATGCTGAAAAAGATTGGCCTGTGAATCGACACTTCGAAGTACCTGCTGATGTCGTGTCGATGGAATTACGGAAATCAGCTTTGGCGCTTGTGGTTATCCCAAAGCCCAATTGTGTGCTTCAGAAAATAGAATCCTTTTCGTCGCACATAAGGCTTCTAAGGGTTTTCGTGCGGGTCTTTCGGTTTATTCAAAGATGCAAAAAAGTGTCGCAGCCTTTTGAAAAAAGTATTACTCCAAGAGAACTGAATTTTGCGTTCGAGAAAATAGTGGAAGTGATCCAATCTCACGAGTTCAGTGACGACATAGGCAAAATTCGGAAAAATAAGCCGGTAGCAACGAATATTCAAAAACTAAGCCCTTTTCTCCAGGAGAAAAAACTAGATTGGTGTTCCTCGACATTGCTGCGAGTTGGGGGTCGGTTATTGAATGCTCCTATCCCGTACGAAGCCAAATTCCCGTTGTTGTTGTCGAAAGGCTCACAGTTTGTTAAAGCCTACGTGTCCTACCTGCACGTCACAAATTGTCATGCTGGCCCTCGAGCTCTTGTAAGTCTGTTGCGAGAAAAGATATGGTTGGTGAATGCGCAGGAAGTTTGCCGCAGAACAGTTCGGTCTTGCATTCGTTGCTTTCGGTGCAAGCCTCAACTCTTGACGCAAATCATGGGGAACTTGCCATCAGACAGACTTCGAGCTCTCCGCCCTTTTAATATCTGTGGTGTTGATTTTTGTGGCCCATTTAACACAACGTATCGTATTCGTATTAAGCCGCCGTACAAATCATACGTGACATTGTTTGTATGTTTTGCGTCTAAAGCGGTCCACTTAGAGTTAGTGTCCGACCTCACCACTGATGCGTTTTTGTTGGCATTCCAAAGGTTCGTGAGTCGACGCGGGATTCCGCAGAAGGTGTGGTGCGACAACGCGACGAACTTCGTCGGAGCCGATCGCGGAGGAGCTCGGAACTCTCATTACCAGCGTAGAGGCCGTTCGCAACTCCAAGCCCCTCGCAGCGATCAGCACCGATCCAAACGACGTCGAAGCCCTAAGTCCAGGCCATCTCCTGATCGGCGGGCCCCTCCTGGCTCCACCCTCGGCAGCGCTCCCGGACCAAGTCAGCCGAACCTGCTAACGGCGATGGCGCAGAGTCTCGTCTCTCAGGCAGACTCTCTCAGGTCCCGGGAGTACGTCTCGAGCCTCCAGGCGAAAAACAAGTGGCACCAGGAGGTTCCAAGCGTCCACGTGGGAGCTCTCGTCGTCGTCGCCGAGGACAACCTTAGTTTCTAAGAACTTCTTGCACAAGTGACCAATTTTTGTTGTGCCCATTGAAAAGGTCCTTTCAGTAGGGTCGCAAATTATAATAAGCAATTAAAGTCCAATCCGTTTTCGCTAGTTGACTCTTTCCAATCCTTTCAAAGAATATTTCCGGTTTTGAGGAAGCGATTACTCGGTAGGAAGTATATAACGCCAGTCACAGCTTGCTGATCTTCGCCTTTTACCTGCCTCTAACTCACTCCTCGACCCTCTACTTAAGTTCCTCCTCTGGGTTGGGCGTTTTATCTCGTTTAAAATCCTTTACTCGTTTTCTTAACTCTAACCCATTCTTACGCCCACCATTCACACCCTTTCCCTCTCCTTCCCTTACGTTCCCTCCATTTTACACTGGGTAAACAGTTACTATCCAAACGCATGCTTTCTACGGCTTAAACTGTCCCGATTTTCTTGCTCACTACTGCTTGTGCGGTTAATGGTTATCCAATTAGAAGTGACCCGGGGTAAGTGCGTACAATATCCTCAATCGGAACCAGTTTTAAAAAGCTTTTGTTTCCATATCACGTCTCTACTTTATGTACCGCTGTAAAACACTCTTTACAAAAGTTTAACGATTTTACCGCCAAATCCTCCAAAACGGTCTCTTTGGAACTTTAAGTGACTCCTTTATATTCGGTCTCCACTTTAACCTCTTGGCTTTTTCTAAAATAGCTTCTTCCAACTCTTGAAGTAAAAAACGTCAAGTTGTAGTCTAGGGTGGTAACTTCCCATTATTTGTTCCATAACTTTGGTTTAGCTCTGTCTTTACAATTAAACAGAAAGGAAGCTCTTTGGTTACCATTTATAACCCTTAATCATCTAATACAATGATTAAAGTTAATTTAGTTTCAAACAACAACGAACCATAGCAGTTTAATTATCGATCCTTACTATCACTATTTAATATAACGTCCGATTTAGTTAAATTTAATTCGAATTTAAATAATTAAGTTATATTCAATAAAAGAAAATAAATAAATTAAAAAGCTATAATTTTGTTTCTATTAATTTTCCTTTAGTTTCCGACGTTCCTAAGGGACTAATAATAGTCGTCCGATTTTTATAAAATAGTTCAAATCAAACATTAAAAAAAATATTCCCAAAGCAAATTGATATGTCAAAAAACTCCGAAGAAAATTTTTTTCAAAACGATTATCCTATGGACTAAAAATCCGACCGGCCGGTTCCGACTTATATACTACCTGCGACAGAAAGACGACTTTTGGTAAAGTTTCAGATGCTTCCTTTAGGATATTTCTGCATTTCCTAGCTTCCTAAATACTCCAAGCATTTTGTCGCCATATATGGTGCAGACTTTGTCAAGTACGGTTTTTAACCGATAAACTTAAGCCTTTCTACGACATTGATATTGTTGATATTTGGATTATCCAAATCTCCTGTATTTTTTCAATTCACATGTATTTTAATACACTTAAACTGTTTTGCATTTACCTCTGTCATTAAATCGTTCAAAGATTTCCCGGAAGGTGTCACTGCAGATGTGTTACGAGCGCCGGTTATGGAGCGAAGCGAGGCAAAAAGGGGGACAGCAGAAGCCACAATCTCTAAAGTTGCGAAAGAAGAAAGAAAGACCAGCTTTGTACAATACAAATAATGCACCAATTGGGCAATTCAATGGAAAAAACGGTCATAAAAGCAACGAAAGACTGAAATGAACCCGAAAGCTGACGCTAGCTAAATCCAAAGCGGGCCATTACTAGAGCAAGGGGAAATGATACCTAGATGGGAACACTTAGTACGAAAATAAGAACCCGGAAGCAAAAAGAAAAGCTCTAACACGGTATAAAATAACTATAACTCTACGAAAGCCAATTCAGGACGGCCGGCATAACCAATCGAGCGCAAAGAACAAAAATAATCCGTTCACGAAAGTCAACACAGTAACATAATCATTTTTCGCGTTTCACGGAATTCCGTTTAAGGACCAAAGATAAAAAAAGAAATGGGGTCCAAAGTTTCAAAAGCGGAAGGCAATACTGCCCGTTTAACAATGTGGAAGTGACAAACCACAAGGACGAAAAAAGTCTTTAATGTCTTGTGTCTAATTCCGGTTACTGTCTCCTTATAGTCCTCCGAGGACTCCGAATGTACAAGAAAACAGTACAACGCCGCCTCTAACTCTAACTGGCCCGAAAAAAGCCGGGATTAAGTGCAGAACAAAAAAAAAAAAAAAATGAATTAAATCAAATCATTGTCAGCCACTTCAATAAAAAAAAAACTACAACAAAGGCCGCAACGCTAACAATAAAATAAATTAAAACAAATAATATAGTAACAGAACAGAAAACCCAAAACAAAATCAGCCACCACACAAACGTGCATGTTAGAAGAAGCCATTAAAGTACCCCGAAATTCACCTGACGATCCGCTTCTTTCATTTCCTCCATATCTTATATTTTTATTTTCTGATTATTTTATAATAGTCACCAAAGCGCGATTTCCAAAAATATACCCATAATATTTTTAAGTCACTAATCCATATATATATATATATATATAATCAATTAATATTTATCTACAACCAAATATCCAACTCAATCTCATCTCCAATATCAATATAATTTCTATATATTCATTTTCCTCTAAATATATATATATATGTACAATTCACCATGATCACAACACAGGCGATGTTAACTACTCTTTCAAGAGAACCTCATTTCGCTATTAAAGTAAAATATTTGCTATCCAAAGTCAATCTACCAATACCCGTAACAGAACTGGAGAATTTATACCTTGAGACCTTCTGTCTAGATTTCTCTCCATTAATTCATTGCAACAAACAAGAAAAAGCTATTATAGTAGCCACGGTACCCAATGTACTCATTTCCAACAGTTTGCTAGGTGATGTCACTATTTTTATGATCAATAAAGATAATTAATCTGTTCTAAGTACACACAATAAAACAAAAAAAACAAAAACAAAACAAAACATAATCACCATAATTTGAAAGGAACACAACATTTATATTTTTATACATATCTTTTATATAATCTTTATATTGATACTTTTAGTATTAGTCTTCATGAACATTTTTATAATTAAATTTACTCTCTCTTTATATTTTTTTATCATCAACGCACTTACACCTATCATATATTTTTGTCAATCATCATGCACACATACACAAAACCTTTTTACAATAAATTTATAATGTGAATTGAATCTCATAATGTGTTGGTAGAAACCGATTAAAAAAGGCGGGGGAGCTGGTAAACATGGAAGAAGGGGTCAAGAACAGTGACACAACTTTTGACTGACGACCGCGACATTAGGGGATCGAGGGAATGTGGCCGAATCACAGCCCGATCGTGTTACGATCAAGCTACAGCTGAGCTTGTGGGGCAGTGCAGACAGAAGACCAACGGACGTTACGAATTCTATCCATTTTTCAGGCACGATAAATTTATTCTCATTATGTTGGAGAGGAAGTGGCTTCCAAAGAACCCACCCCAAATACGGCGAGCTTAGTCGGCAGTCAGCGTGCCTGCTCAGGACGCAACTTCCTCGGCCCAAGCCCTTCTCAGGACTGGGTCACTAATATGCCGACGTAACAGATGCGTCAAATACATGCATACATTCATGAACTCTATGTATCCATTTTTTATTGGACCTCTTCTGCTGATGACGTTAAACTTTGTATGCCTTTAACAAACATCGATTATCATGTACTCCTGCAAGCGGACGTAAACAATCTGCAATCGTGGTGCCTTCAGAACCTGCTATTCTTAAATAATTCTAAATGTAGCTTTATCTCCTTTTATCGAAAGAGGCTTTTCCTCTTTAATTATTCCATTTGGGACGAGCGATCTTATTCGCATTAATTCAGTAACAGATCTTAAAGTTTTATTCAGCTTCAACTTAAACTTTACCAATCACATCGGCATCATTGTCAGTAAAGCAAAAGGGGTTTTTTCATTTGTTAAGTGCTGGTCTAAGAAATTTGAGGATCCCTACACCACAAAGCACCTTTACATTTCTCTTGTTTGACCGATTCTTGAATACTGCTCGTGCGTATGGTAACCTGAATTGCTAAATATCAGGACCTAATCGAATCGGTACAGAAACAGTTCCTTTTGTTTGCTTTACGTCGATAGATTGATACGGTTTTCGATCCCCATAAGAGCATCCCGATACTTTCGGCCTATTGCTCTGGAAATTTATAAAACGAATTTGGAAACCCGCGATCCTTTTTGAGTTTTATGTACCCAATATATTGAATTATATTTTTTATTGTTTGATGACTGTTGCGCGGACTTTAATGTAACAAATATTTTAAGTCACCTATCCTTGCCTCCACCCACTTGATATGAGTCGTAGCATATCGTTAAAAAAACTCATATACTTGGACGGAGGTGGGAGTTAGGTTTTATATTGGCAGATATTTGCTAGTTTTTGAAATAAATAAATAAATTGCCTGATCTTTTTGCAATCGTTTCTTCAACGATAGAAACCGTCTCGTGGCAATGTCACGACTCTCCCGCAGCGCTGAAGTATGCTCCAAAAAGGGTAACTTTACGATTAGTCTAGAGTCCTGAGCCTTCTGAACGTTCTAAAGGAAGTGATCTTCACACTGTTTCTCCATTGGTGAATAGCATTTTGACTCTGGTTGAAAATTATTCAATTCCCAGAAATTAGCGATTTGCTCATCAACCTTTTCTTCTTCCGTAAGTACAGCACATACTGATGTAGGTGCTCTCTCCGAAATTTCCCAGGCTGCGATCCATCCCAGTTTGGTATTCTGTAGCTTGGGGAGTCTATTCTTTAAGCTCATTTACTCGGCTTGCATTACATTGTGTTTTCCCTTTCAGTGAACGGTCGTGTTTTTGTTTTGCGCTCCGAATTTTTGTTCTTTTTGTCCATAAACAATCGGGGTTTAATTTAAATTTTCTTTCATTTATATAGCTTTTTATGTCCCTAACCACATCCGTTCGCTCCGCGAGTGCATAGTGATTGTTTTGTGTTTAAATTTACAAAATTAGTTTGCACGTATAGTCTCTGTGCAGTGTTTGTTGTTTTTGTTTTATCTAATTGCATTCTCCTGTACGGAATCTGTACGGTAGTTACCCGCTCTCCCGCATTCCCGCTTAAAACGTTGTTGTTGGCACAGCTAGAACTAACGCTCCCCCGCTTACTCACTCCCGCTTTCTTACTATCGTAGCTTTTTTTCTCTTTGCACTGTGGTTCGGAATATCGCGATAATAACTGTTCTTCGAACAACAGAGCATTCCGTGCCATTCGTGCGACAATATTTTTCATGCTAAATGCCTTGGCTATTCGGGCCTGGTTCGCGATGCAATCGACATGAGAAGTGGCTTGCGCTACTATTATGAAGAATGTATTGCTTATGAAACCCAGGCACTCTCTATAAAGCGGCTCACAAAAAGCACTGTAACGGAATTCTGTTGAAAAAAAATACAGAAAGGATTTGATCGCCGCATGTTGACTTAACGTCTGGAGTACCGACTGGAACTGGTAGTGCAGCCATAAATGCTATAGTACCAAAACCTGTCGCATGCGTGCTACCTAAAACAGTTACCTGTGTACCGCAGCGGAAACAAATTTTTGTTTCTCGGCTGAATCCCGACCTTTCATCCCTGGACATTACGGCCTATATCCGTAAAAAAAGTTCAGATTGATGATCTAAAGGTTGAACGATTTAATTTTCCATATGCTAGGGAAGTATCATCATTTAAGATCGGTGTTCCCTGTGCTCATTTTGCAACGATGTGCTCAGCCAATTTTTGACCTACAGGCATTTTTGTTAAAGAGTACGAAGCCCCCCCTTTAAAGAGCCATCCACATCTTCATCTTTATCTGTCTCAAAAAACAAAATTCTTTCCTTCTGCTTTCCTATCAGAATACAAGAGGTTTACAAAGTAAATTGACCAAATTGTATAATTATAGTTTGTCCTTGTCTTCCCATGTTATTGTTGTTTGCGCACTTTGCGCTTTTATAATGAAATATGTTGAATAGTGTAAGGCGGGAGCGGGAGCGCAATAAAGCTTTAATCGCGCTCGCGAATTCGCCCCGTCTCTCGCCCCTTTCGTTAAGTTAGGCTTAAGCGTTTATATATTGAATATATATATAAAGAGTTAGTTGTTATATGAATCTCATTGCGCAAACTCCCTTTCGTCGTCGCCAAAAATAAAATATCAAATTTCCCTGCAATCACAAGTTTTCGCGTTGTAATACAAAATAGTATGAAATTTTCATGGTGACCCCGACGTGATTAGCAGTGGAACTCGAGTTGTTATTTTTTTTTGTGAAACAAACAAATTGATCAAATAAATCGCGCCGGCCCCCCTTTTTTTAAACATTAAAGTGATTTGTTGCTGCCGATTTAATTCGTCGTTGCTGCCGCCAAATCAAATTGTTGCCGCCAATTAAATTTGTTGGAAGTTTGGAAGCTGCAGTTTCTTCGATTGCCATTGCCGCTGCTTTTCTCAATCGCCGTTAGCTGGACCAGTGTAGTTGTTGTTGCCGCTGTTAATCCGTTGTTCCTGCCTACGTGAATTCGTCGTTGCTGCCTCTGGAAAATTTTGGCCGCTGCAGTTTTCAATCGCCGTTAAGTGCCGCTGCTTGTCGCCAGTTGCTGCCTACGTTATTTCGTCGTGCTGCCGCTGGAAAATTTTGGCCGTTACCGCCAAATTCACCGCTTTTATCCCCTACGCACAGGAAGGAAGGCATATGGATTCGAAGAGGGAAGTTACCGACGGATGTGAATCGTCCCACCAGGTATAGAGTGCTAAAAGTTAAAAGTTAATCTGTGGCGTTTTGTAAATTGTGTTTTGGCCCATCTTTCAACTTTTTGCATTCGTGTGAAAAATTCGGTAGATAGCGAGCATTCTAACCAAGAAATAAATAAAACTTGCATGCACTAACGATTATAATTCTGATACATCCATACAAATATACATATTTCGAATTATAAATGCATAAGTGAATCGCTGTGGACCAAAATCAAATAAATATTTGTCGGCATCCTGGTTGTTATACCCGTTACTCGTAGAGTAAAAGGGTATATTAGATTCGTGCAAAAGTATGTAACAGGCAGAAGGAAGCGTTTCCGACCATATAAAGTATATATATTCTTGATCAGGATCACTAGCCGAGTCGATCTAGCCATGTCCGTCTGTCCGTCTGTCCGTCTGTCCGTCTGTCTGTCCGTCTGTCCGTCTGTATGAACGCTGAGATCTTGGAAACTATAAAAGCTAGAAGTTTGAGATTTGGCATGCAGATTCTGGGGGTTAATACGCAGCGCAAGTTTTTCACGCCGATGTGTCACGCCCTCTCTAACGCCCACAAACCGCGAAAAACTGTGACCCGTTCTGTATGAACGCTGAGATCTCGGAAACTATAAAAGCTAGAAGATTGGGATTTGGCATGCAGATTCTAGGGGTTATTACGCAGCACAAGTTTTTCACGCCAAAGTGCCACGCCCCCTCTAACACCCACAAACCGCGAAAAACTGTGGCATCCACAGTTTTGAAGCTATATTAACGGGAAAAGAAATGTGTATTTGTTTCATCAATACTTATTGATATACCAAAGTGGGAAACCCCTCCTCCCCCCTAACGCCCACAAACCGCGAAAAACAGTGGCACCCGTCTGTATGAACGCTGAGATCTCGGAAACTATAAAAGCTAGAAGATTGGGATTTGGCATGCAGATTCTAGGGGTTAATACGCAGCGCAAGTTTTTCACGCCAAAGTGCCACGCCCCCTCTAACGCTTACAAACCGCGAAAAACTGTGGCACCCACAGTTTTGAAGCTATATTAACGGGAAAAGCAATGTGTATTCGTTTCATCAATACATATTGATAGACCAAAGTTGGAAACCCCCCTCCCCCTAACGCCCACAAACCGCGAAAAGCTGTGGCGCCCATAGTTTTAAAGCTAGAGCAAAAGTGTAAACGCAATTTTGTTTGGGTTATTAACGCCTACCGAAATGTAGAAGAAATTTTTTAAATTTTTTGAAGCGGCTGCTTGGTTTGCCTTGCTTGAGACTGCTGACTTTAGCTGAGTAACGGGTATTTGATAGTCGAGGCACTCGACTATAGCGTTCCCTCTTGTTCAAAGAATAAAATTCCCCCATTTCTCGTCGTAGTGAACACCAATTATAGCTTTGCAAAAATTAAAAGGGTAAAAGTTGGGAAGTGTGAAAATTTCTAATTCGAGAATTAAATTCCCGGCAAATTTTCGGCCGCGCATTTTCCTCTAATTTTCCTCGCTTTCCCCATTTCCCGCGCTTTTAAGCGTCAGGTTTATATATTCGTTGCCCTTAGTTATCGGTCAGTGCATCGTTCTCCGTTAGCATTGCGTTGAGCACCGCCACCCGTACACATACACACGCACGCACAGACAGCGCAGCCCGTTCTTTCGAGTTCTCTTTCGTCGTTTTCGTTTCGATCGCTGGAACGGTGCAAGCGTTGCCGTTGCCTAAACGCTTGTTCGTTTTTTGGTTTTTGAGCTTGGCGTGTGCTTCCCTACACGACGTGCGCTCGGCATATTATAATTATTGAATTATTATAATAAATTCGGATTCCTTAAATGAATTCCTAAATTCATTTAAATAACTCCCCTACACTGCTTGCGTTCAGCTTATTCCTCTCGTTGGTTATTATTTTTAAATTTAATAAATTTAGAAACAAATTTTTGTATACATTTACATAAATACAATTTCAAAAAAAAAAAAAAAACTAAAATAAATTAAATTATAAACTCTTCGATACCAAAAAAAAAAAATGCCAAAATCAGAAAGTAACAACAAGGACATCGAAGGGTTGAAAAACCAACTAGATGGATATATGAAGAGTATAGAGCGAACACAAAAATATTTAAAGGAGGGTCGATTCTCCTTAAATACGGTTGAGTTAGAATGTCGATTAGAAATCCTAAATACGCACATTGAAAATGCTTCGCTTATACAGAATAAAATTGAAGCGAAAGATGGAGATGATGAGTTCCGCGAAGAGTTTGAAGAGACTGCGATAATAGCAAAATCGTTGCTAATTTCCCTAATCGCGGAAACAAAGCTTAAGAGCGTTGACAATTCCGCTCCGCCGGCAACGCGCACACCCCAATGCCGTTTGCCGAGCGTCGCTCTTCCAACCTTTAGCGGAAAACATTCCGAATTGAAAAATTTTATAAGCCTTTTCGAAACTTTTGTTGACAAAGATGACACGCTGCACGATATCGGAAAATTTAACCATCTAATATCGTGTTTGGCTGGAGACGCGCTAGGAACAGTCAGGTCATTCCAAGTTACAGCGAATAATTACCCAAAAGCCCTGGCTAGCCTAAGGCGGGTGTACGATAATGATTGTTTAATTTTTTTTGACAATATATCGACACTGTTCAATCTGCCAAAGATTTCCCAGCCATCAGCTACAGCCTTGAGAAACCTGATCGACACAGTCACAGCGCTATACGATTCTCTTTTGTCCATTGGGGATGACAAATGTATTACGAATGCCATCCTCATCCATCTAGTAATGGGCAAAGTCGATGCAGGAATTAAAAGAAAATGGGAAGATTATACTTCGCTTCCTTTTTGGAGCGAGTGTGAGTCGGCCCTGAACAAGCGCTATCAGCATATGGTTGCCGAAGAAGCGTGTAAGCCAAAAATTGTTCAGCAGAGCCAGGCTTATCCTAAGAAGAATGGAAATAGGAGTTTTTCGTTTGTTGCTGCCATTGACGACCCCGAAATATGTGTGTTTTGCAACTCAGCAGAACATCAAGTAGGAAAATGCACTGCTTTTGCTGCCCTAACAGTTCAGCAAAGATTCGATTTTGCAAAAAAGGCTCCTTTATGCATTAATTGCCTCCGAAAGGGCCACACGGTAAAAAGATGCAAATCGAAAAGATGCAGGGTGTGTAAGTCCTCACACCACACATTGCTGCACATTTACTCGCCATCAAATCTCGCGTTGCCAGCTCCTCCTCAGCCCACGCTCTTGCAGAATACTCCATCCACTTCGCATGTTATGCATGCGACTGCATCGGATAAAGTTATTCTTGCCACAGCCATCGTGAGCGTCCAAACAAAAAGTGGCGAATTAGTTTTGGCTCGAGCGCTGCTCGATTCTGGTTCACAAGTAAATTTTGTGACCGATGAGCTCGCTCAGAGACTTCAGATTAAGAGAGAGGACGTGTGTTTGAGCTTGCGGGTTGCTCAAGCAACCAAGAAAATTCACACGATAGTTAAGTCACGAGTGGGTAGCAGTCAATTGTCGTCCGAATTTTACATACTACAAAATATTTCTGGTTATCATCCGGATCAAACGGTGAACACCAGCGGCTGGAGGGTGCCTGAAAATATTCAATTGGCAGATCCATTCTTCTTCAAGCTCCGAAAAATAGATATGCTTATAGGCGCAGACTCGTTCTTTGAACTATTGTCAGTCGGCCAGATAAAGGGCCTGAGTTTCCCATTTTGCAAAAAACAGTTCTCGGCTGGATAGTGTCAGGGAGATGTGCCTCAGAAAAAATAAGAAACACGGAAAAGTTGGTACATCTCAGCTGCCAGGAGGAAGTGTTGGAGTCAATCGACACAGCCCTGCAGAAATTTTGGTCTGTGGAGGACTTGCCGCCCAAGGCCAAGGTCCATACTCCTGAGCAGCAACTTTGTGAGCAACACTTTGAGAAAAATACTCAAAGATTGTCGTCCGGGAGATTTTCGGTTGGTTCATCACATGAAGTTGCGAAACGTAGATTTTTGTCGCTTGAATGAAGATTATCCATAGATCCTTCTTTAAAAAAGATGTATCTGGAATTCATGGAAGAATATGAAGCGATGGGCTATATGTCTTCCACTAACGATAAAATTCCAGACAGTCCGCCCTATTTCATTCCGCACCAATGCGTGCTGCGACCTCAAAGCACCTCGACAAAGTTGAGGTCGCGTTGAATGACATCTTGATGGTTGGCCCCACCATTCAAGAGGAGCTGTATTCGACCCTGCTTCGGTTCTGACTGCACAAGTTTGCGCTGGCAGCAGACGTAAAAAAGATGTATCGTCAAGTAATGGTTGACGAAGCTGACCGAAACTTTCAGCTCATAGTGTGGAGACGAGATCCATCTGAGTCTCTAAAAATCTTCAAGCTGAACACCGTGACTTATGGAACTTCGCCAGCCCCCTATCTGGCGATTCGGTGTTTAATGCGGCTTGGAGTGATCGCGCAGGATTCGGGTCCAAAAGCCGCCAAGGTCATTCAGAATGACTTTTATGTTGACGATTTGTTGACTGGCGCAAGAAGCGTTGAGGACCTGTTAAGCCTTCGAGACGAAGTTTCTCAGGTATTGCCAGAGGAAGGATTTGAATTGGCAAAGTTGTTTTCTAACTGCCTAGAGTTATCCGCATCTGAAAGCGCTGTCATGCCGGTAACGGCAGACTCAGACGTAACTAAGACCCTTGGTGTGGTTTGGTTGCCGGGTAAAGATTACTTTCAATTTCGGTTGGATGACTCTTTCCTGGATCTTCGTGCGACAAAACGAAACATACTGTCGGTGACTGCCCGACTTTTCGATCCGCTTGGCCTGTTGTGCCCTCTAGTGACTAGGGCAAAAATGTTGTTGCAGGAACTGTGGCTTCGAAAGTTAGACTGGGACGAGTCGCTGCCGATGCAACTGCAGACATCTTGGGAAGCTTTTAAGGGAACGCTGTTGCAGCTGCCCAAGATCAAGGTATCGCGATTCGTTCATACAGACGCCAAAGTCCCGGCAGAAATACATGGTTTCGCTGACGCTTCCATGCGAGCATATGGAGCGTGCATCTACGTTCGCACTAGTACCGCTGAAGGCTTAAAAGTATCTTTATTGACAGCAAAATCCAAAGTAGCTCCCCTCAAGACGAAAACTTTGCCCCGCCTTGAGTTTTGCGCAGCTCACCTTCTTGCGGATCTTTATAATCGTGTAAGACCATTGCTTAATTTTCCGATCACAAAGGTGTTCCTATGGACGGACTCGGAGATCACTCTGCATTGGATCAAAACGCATCCGTCGTCGGTGTCGGTTTTCGTCTTAAACCGAGTTGCAGAGATCCAAGAGTGGTCGGAAAAAGCAATTTGGCGACATGTCCCCACGAAAGTAAACCCAGCTGACATCGTGTCACGGGGATGTGACGTTGAGGAACTCACAGCTTCCATTTGGTTCGCTGGGCCGTCGTTTTTGCTCGATGCAGAAAAAGATTGGCCTGTGAATCGACACTTCGAAGTACCTGCTGATGTCGTGTCGATGGAATTACGGAAATCAGCTTTGGCGCTTGTGGTTATCCCAAAGCCCAATTGTGTGCTTCAGAAAATAGAATCCTTTTCGTCGCACATAAGGCTTCTAAGGGTTTTCGTGCGGGTCTTTCGGTTTATTCAAAGATGCAAAAAAGTGTCGCAGCCTTTTAAAAAAAAGTATTACTCCAAGAGAACTGAATTTTGCGTTCGAGAAAATAGTGGAAGTGATCCAATCTCACGAGTTCAGTGACGACATAGGCAAAATTCGGAAAAATAAGCCGGTAGCAACGAATATTCAAAAACTAAGCCCTTTTCTTCAGGAGAAAAAACTAGATTGGTGTTCCTCGACATTGCTGCGAGTTGGGGGTCGGTTATTGAATGCTCCTATCCCGTACGAAGCCAAATTCCCGTTGTTGTTGTCGAAAGGCTCACAGTTTGTTAAAGCCTACGTGTCCTACCTGCACGTCACAAATTGTCATGCTGGCCCTCGAGCTCTTGTAAGTCTGTTGCGAGAAAAGATATGGTTGGTGAATGCGCAGGAAGTTTGCCGCAGAACAGTTCGGTCTTGCATTCGTTGCTTTCGGTGCAAGCCTCAACTCTTGACGCAAATCATGGGGAACTTGCCATCAGACAGACTTCGAGCTCTCCGCCCTTTTAATATCTGTGGTGTTGATTTTTGTAGCCCATTTAACACAACGTATCGTATTCGTATTAAGCCGCCGTACAAATCATACGTGACATTGTTTGTATGTTTTGCGTCTAAAGCGGTCCACTTAGAGTTAGTGTCCGACCTCACCACTGATGCGTTTTTGTTGGCATTCCAAAGGTTCGTGAGTCGACGCGGGATTCCGCAGAAGGTGTGGTGCGACAACGCGACGAACTTCGTCGGAGCCGATCGCCACATGAGAGAGTTCCGGGCCCGTCTGGAGGAGCAGGGGCCGTTCTCAACTCCAGGCCACTCGGAGCGATCAGCACGGATCCCAACGACGGCGAAGCACTAAGCCCAGGCCATCTCCTGATCGGCGGGCCCCTACTAGCTCCACCCTCAGCAGCGCTCCCGGACCAAGTCAGCCCAACCTGCTTGCGACGATGGCGCAGTGTCTCGTGTCTCAGGCACAGGTTTTGGCAGCGATGGTCCCGGGAGTACGTCTCGAGCCTCCAGGCGAAAAACAAGTGGCACCAGAAGGTTCCAAACGTCGCCGTGGGAGCTCTCGTCGTCGTCGCCGAGGACAATCTTCCGCCGCAGCAGTGGATGATCGGTCGGTTCGTGGCGGTGCACGTCGGCGCTGACGGCAAGGTCCGAGTGGCGGACGTCAAAACAAAGGATACGACGTATCGGCGAGCGGTCCATAGGCTGGCGGTGCTGCCTGTGGCGTGCTGAAGACGGTGGTCCTTCAGAGGGGGCGGTGTTTGCGCACTTTGCGCTTTTATAATGAAATATGTTGAATAGTGTAAGGCGGGAGCGGGAGCGCAATAAAGCTTTAATCGCGCTCGCGAATTCGCCCCGTCTCTCGCCCCTTTCGTTAAGTTAGGCTTAAGCGTTTATATATTGAAATTAAAGAGTTAGTTGTTATATGAATCTCATTGCGCAAACTCCCTTTCGTCGTCGCCAAAAATAAAATATCAAATTTCCCTGCAATCACAAGTTTTCGCGTTGTAATACAAAATAGTATTAAATTTTCAATTGTGTTCACAGAAAGTTGGTTAAAACCGGAGTCTGGTTAGTTCCGAAGTCTTTCCATGTAAGTTCACAACGTACAGGCTTGATCGTCCCTCCCGACGCGGAGGGATGTTGGAGGTGGAGTTTTAATTGCAGTTGACTCAGAATTAACGTCTGAAGAAATAACGTCAGACGAAATAATAGACATTGAATTTCTGTGTATAAAACTATCCCTTCCGGGTATTTCTATATACATAGGTTAGGTTACACGGGCGACCCTCATGGACGGGGCCACGCATAGGCCAATATGGCCCTTAGTTGTCCGGCTAATCTGTATGAACCTCAAGATATTTTATTAGGTATTAATGTCCACAAGGATCGAGGTGTATTTCGCGAAGGCAAGAAGTTCGCCTGGTTCCCTGTTGGAGGCGTCTTCTAGTGATGCCAGAACTGGGGCACCGAGGTATCTTGTTCTTGCTCATGAGAGAGCCGGGCAGTTGCAGATAAGATGTCTCAGAGTTTCGATAGCCCCTGGTTCATCGCATTTCCTGCAGGTGCAGCTGTTCAGTATACAGTGGCCTGTGAGGAATCCCACTAACAGTCTGCAGTCTCTCCAAAGAAGATGCAGTACATACTGTCTGAGTTTTTTATTACACTCTTTGCACATTGTTCTTGCAATTCGGCAAGTCTCGGTATTCCTCCAACTGCTTGTTGCCCGCGTGTCCGCCTGGTTCTCCAGGGCGCTTTGTAGCGTTTTGAGGGAAACTAGCACGTTCTCCGTTCTGTCGTTCGTCAGCTCTACGCCCTCCTTTACAAGAGCGTCAGCTGTCTCGTTGCCATTGATGCCCTGGTGGCTGGGAACCCAATAGATCCGCACTGACTTCGTCGTGTTAAGGTTATCTATTGCCTCCCTGCTCGCCATTACATTTTTGGAACTGCATGGATCTTATCGCCGCTTGGCTGTCCACAAGTTGCGTCGTCATATTGCCTGATGCAACTAGACGTTGTGCTGCCTTTCCTGCAGTTAGTTGAGCGTGGATATCTATGGGGCCGATTCCGAGGATCGTTTCTTGAGCTTTAGTTGGGGTTGACCTCAGCGGCCCCGTTATGCAGACCAGTGCATTGAGACCAGTGGAGCTAAGGGTCGATGGACAAACTCCCGTAATAATTTTGCCTATGTCGTCCGCGTAGGCAGTTATTTTTGGGGCTCTCCTCTCGAATCTCTTAATTATATCGTCGAGCACCAAATTCCATAGAAGAGGCGAGAGGGCCCCACCTTGTGGTGTGCCTCTGTGTGCCCCTTCACCATGGAAGCAGTGCCCCACTCTGAAAGTACCCGCCTGCAGCTAAGCAGGTTTCTTATCCAGAGGCTTACTGCGGGGTGCGTGCTGGTCGCTTCTAGGCGATCCATTATATCATCCGTCTTGAAGTTTTTGAATGCTCCGGATATATCTACGAATACTCCAAGCGCATATTCTTTAATGTGTGGGGCTCTCTCAACGGTTGCTACTAGCGAGTGTAGTGCCGTTTTCACAGATTTCCCTTTGGTTTAGGCATGCTGATTGGATGACATGAGTCTCTTTACATCATTCCTGATGTGTAGATCCAGCAGCTTTTCCAGAGTTTTGAGTATGAAAGAGGTAAGACTTATCGGTTTTCAGTGAGAGCATTTTAAGTGCTCTTTCGGAAATGGCAATAATTTGGGATCCAGCAGGGCTATAAATTCTGCCTTTTGTCTATTTACTCCTTGAATAATTACACGGGCGGTCGCCAGGAGAATATAACAATATATATTGCTTTCCACTCGCAGATGCGGCCGTGATACTATCCGAGAGGTCCGGTTTTGTTTCCAAGTGTATTGTATTGTATTGTGCTTTTTGTTGCATTTAAAGCAAATCTCTCTTTGTGCATGTCTTTGACGGGTGATTTTGGCTTAGACCTTTAACACATAATTTTTGTTTTTGAACCCAGTTAAGACGTTCTGCTGGGATTTTCTTTAAAAACTCATTTCATTTATATTTACATTTCTGTTTGTACATTTATAACTGCATCTTCTGCTGTCGTCATTTCCAAGTTCCTTCGTGTGAAATTTTGTTTCGTTTCTGTAGCAGGATGGCTACGTAGTAGTATGTATGTATGTATAAGTTACTGTATTCCTTCTAGAACATTCTTGTATATTCTTAGAGTACATTGTTGTTGTTGTAGAGCTTGCTCTCACTGGGCTTGCTCTCTCTCTTGTGATCTCACCACACTCACTCTCTCAGAAAGTCGGGGGTTGGTGCGAGTCGTGAGCTGAGAGCGAGTTGAGTTGAAAGCCAGCAGTGATCCTGACCAGATAAAACTATAATAAAACGATAAACTATTTTGTGAAAACATATATATATATATACTGTGTGGTTATTATTTAATAGGGATATATATCATACCCCTACAAAATCAGAAGTGGGCCGATCACGAGCCAAATAAAATAAAATGGATTTGAACGAATTATCGATAGAACAATTAAAAAGATGGTTAAGTGTATTAAACTGTTCAACGACCGGTACAAAACTTGGAAATATCATTTTTTTAACTGTCCTGAATTTCGAATTAAATTTTAGAAAAATCAGACGACTATATCATATAGCTCCCATTGGAATGATTGGAAAACTAAAGGGAAATTAATAAGAACAACATTCGTGTAAGAACGGGAGTGCAATATTTTTTCTCTTCTGTGCTCTCCGCTGCTCGTATTGCTGTTCTCTTCTTACACGTTGCGTTGTTGTTGTTTGATGAAAAGTTGCTAGACTAAAATCGTTTTCTTTAATAGAAGGTCTTGCAGATACAAAAATTTTATTTTCGGAAATCGCGTGTATTCCGGCGTACAGAATTTTTTTTAATTTTAAATTTCCTTAAAAAATACTTAACTTTAAATTAAAAAATTTTTTAAAATATTTTTCTGAAAGATATTACGATAGCCCACAAAGTTGCATACCAAGAATTAAAAAAACTCAAACGAGTCTCAAGTGGTGCATAACTGAAATTTTGGAGCTTAATTACAAACAATTTTTTTTCAATAAACGGTAAGAGTTAAAAAAAAAAACGATCCTTATTTTTTGATTCTCTATCGATAAAAAAAGTTTAATTTGATTCTGAGACTTGACCCAAATTGGCCTGTCACGTTTCACGTGGAGTGAGCCTTCTTGTTTTTATATAATCATAGGGGAGAGGTCTGTAGGTTGGGACGGTCCGTAAGTTGGGACACTCAATTTTCGCAACATTTTTCCACTACAAAAATTTTTTTTATTTTTTTTTTTTTTTGTCATTTTTTGTCACTAAACTTTTGGGGAAAACATTATAAGCCAGGCTCTCGCCAGATTTAAGCTGTGAGAGTCGTGTACCGTTTTTCACCAAAAAAGTTTTTTTCCACTTTTTTCAAAATTTTTTAAAAACTTAAAAACGTGCTTGAAATAAATTGGTAAATGGTTTAAAACATTAGTAATTTATATGTTTACAAATTAAAAAAAGAATCAGATTAATTTGACAGTCAGAAAAAAAGTTATTCATTTCTTTCGAAAACTACCCATGTTGTTTAAGTTGGGACACTTTGAGCGTCTAAGTTGAGACACCCGTTATGCATACAAAAAGGCCTCAGCCCAACAGAGGTTGCTTTCTGCATAGAACATTTCTCTGAAATTAGGGAAAATGTGGTCGTTCAAAGAGCATTTCGGATTTATTTGTTATTTGGTCAAAGTTCTGTAAAAATGGAGGGAAAATAAGTTAAAACGAAATAAAATCGATTAAATTAACTTAAATAAATAGTTTTTTTATGTTTAGAGTACTTTTGGTGTGAGTTTTATTCATTTTTAAAAGTGTCCCAACTTACAGACCTATTTTTCAAAATGTCGCTTTTTGACACTTTAAAAAAAAAATGTTTAGTTTTCCCTAAGGAAAAAATATATTTTTTTGTTTTTCTTGAAGTTAAAAACTAACCTTTTGATTGGTATCTAATGCGTGAAGTTTCATAAGCGGTTGTCGAAATGGCAGATGTAAAACAAAAGGTGTACCAACCTACAGACCTCTCCCCTATATAATAAATTGGCTTTAAACAGATCGATCAGTAAATCAGCAGTTTATTTCGTTCAAATCGCCTGGTTGATCAGAACCTGTCCTTTTTCAACGTAGATCCATACAGTGTTTGATTGTCAAGTTGATCGCACACCTAAAGTTGTTGAATTTACCGTCTTTTGGTCGCCTTTTTGACAGTTGAAATATGCGGTTCAAATTTTTACCGAATTGACCTTTGGTTGATCAAACTGTGATCGATGATCCAGGTTCAAATTGGAGTCCCAATTTGAACAATTTTTGTCAATGTCGGGGGTCCCCAAATATAAGATTTCTATCGAAATCGAGTTTGCTGAAAAGGATTTTTTTGCGTGCTTCAAGTACAGAAGTGGCAATAGTCGCCGCAATAAGTGAATAAGTGAATACGTCAAGAATTCTTTTCGTACTGATTTTATTGAGCATGGATCCGGGTTTATATACATGTTTTGGGGTTTCAAGGATATGTACTACATACAAATGGACAACATGGTTTATTAGCATATTACAAGAAAATAGCCTAAATAAGCAATTACATCTACTAAATGGTGTGAAGACACGTCCGTCGGCTGGATGCATATAGTTTATGACCCGTTCATCACATGCAAATGTGCGCAGACCTATTTATTTAGGTCAAAATAGCTATCAGCAGCGAACGAATTTCTGCTAAGTCGAAATCGTACATTGGACTTGCAATAATTTTTTTTTTAATCCGAATAATTTAAATAATAATTACAATTCCATATGTATGGAATTATTATTATATTTTTTTATTAATAATTCTTAAAAAATTATTAATTAGGTATAGAATATTGAATATTAAATACTATAATATAATATAATATTTTTAAAAAAATAATAAGCTATTACATTTCAAACATTTCTTGAACCTTCTCTTCGGTCAAAAATATGAAGACAAGTATTCGAGAGCCATTACTGATATGACTTCGACACAGAGTTATTGACTTCTGAAGAGATTTCCTGACTACGCGGAAGGATTCCCTGCTGCACGTCAGTCTCTCAAAAGGTCCCATTTAGATTCAAGGCATACACATGTATATAAATGGTAGTTTAACAATAATAATACTTGTTTGTTTTCCAGTTTGTTTTCGGCTCGCAAATGGCAATAGCAGAACCTCTGCTTTCAGACGCGTTTGCAATGGAAACACCTCACGTCCGCCTATCGCGTTGCCATTCAAAAATACTCAACAAGAAAGGAAGCTAAATTCGGCCAGCCGAAGTTTATATACCCTTGCAGATCGTTCCTATTCTTTTTGAAATTACAAAAATGTTAAATTTAGATTTGCAACAAACAAAATTATAGCAGTTTACGGAGTGTTTTGACATTAATTAATCGATCCTTCCTTTTTGCACGCCGAATCTTAGAATTGCCCTCAGGGCCTACAAAGTATCCGACTTAGACACGCTGATGATCCTAGCCGATAAATACGAGGAACTAGATAAGGTGTGGGAAGCATTCGCTCAGGAGAACCAATTCTCAAAGGAAAGCCTGCAACCCGTCCGCAAGCTATATGCAGAAGGTGCGAAGACATCGGCGACCAAGAACCTCAACGAAACCATCAGCGGTCACCAACACAACAGGGCTATGAGCGGCAGCCAACCAACGCCCCGAATAACAGCCAATGGTCACCACCACAGCAAGGCCAACGGCATCAGGCAACCGACGCAGCCTATGAGCGCCAATGGGCACAACACCAGAGCCAACAGAGACAGCCAACCCAAACCACATGGAGGCCACCAAACACAGCTCAGAAGCCACGAGGGAATACCCACATTACATACCCCCAGGAGGCCTGTCGAAAATGTGGCGGGTCCGGACACTGGGAACGTGGCTGCCGAAACCAGCGCTTGCTGTTCTGCTGGGTGTGCGGCAAAGCGGGAAATGGCCGGCGATCCCAGCCGCAGAGAGGCGGAAGGGGATCGCAAAATGCTACCTCTCCAAACTAACTGGCAAGCTGATTGAGGAGGAGCAGCAGTTGTCCGCAGCGGTAACGATTGGTGGACACACGTATAAAGCCACAATCGACACCGGGGCAACAGCGAGCTTCATAAGCGAGGAACTGGCGGACAACCTGGCTGCCCTCGGAAAAATCACGAGGACAGGACGGCAAGTTAGGTTGGCAGACAGAAGATGCGGCAGGATCAACGCACAGCTCGATGTGGAAGTCGAATTCGGAAACAAACGACTGACAATGAGCCTGCTAATACTACCAGGGTAGTGGATTCGTTGGTGTTAGGGTGGAACTTTCTAACACAAGTCGGAACCGAGATAAAGTGTGCTGGACACGAAATAATAATACCAGCCAGGAATCGACACAATGGATGGATCGAGGAGAAGCTATCAGTGGCAGCCATGCAAGAGACACACGAGGACTACGACACACTTAAATTCCTGGAAGTTGAGCTGGCGGACTTCAGTACCATGACGGGGACATCAAACATGGCAGAGCACCAGATCACGAAGGACGACAAACCTATAAAGCAGCGATACTACCCCAAGAATCCGAAAGTTCAAGGGGAAATCAATGCGAAGGTAGACGAGCTCCTTCAAATGGGGTTCATAGAGCATTCAAGAAGCCATACAGACAGGCAAGTGGAAACTATGCGTAGATTTCAGGCAGATCAACGCGAAATCTGTAAAGGACGCCTACCCCATGCCCCGCATAAACTACATCCTAGATCAGCTAAAGGAGGCTCGGTACATCAGCAGTTTGGACCTGAAGGATGGATACTGGCAAATCCCACTGGAGGAAAGCAGCAGGCAATACACGGCTTTCACAGTGCCAGGCAAAGGGCTATTCCAGTGGAGGGTAATGCCATTTGGTCTACACTCAGCGTCCGCAACGTTCCAACGAGTTCTAGACCAGGTAATCGGACCCGAAATGTCACCGCATGCATTCGCCTACCAAGACGACATCATAGTGATTGGGCGCACGCTGGAGGAACACACAGAAAACCTGAAAGAGGTGTTCCGACGCCTAAAGGAAGCAAACCTCAGGATCAACCCGGAAAAGTGCCAATTTTTCAAGAAAGAGCTGCTGTACCTAGGACACCGAGTGATTAGCGAAGGAATAGGTACAGATCCGGAAAAGGTAGCGGCCATCGCCGAATTGAAACCACCCTCAACCGTCAAAGAACTTCGGCAATACCTGGGAGTAGCGTCGTGGTACCGCCGATTCGTGCCAGATTTTGCCAAGATAGTCAAACTATTAAATGACTTACTACGCAAAGGCAGTAAATGGGAGTGGACACAGGAGCACCAGATGGCATTTGATGAAGTCAAGGCTAGACTTGCGGCAGATCCCGTATTAGCGCTCAACGGCGCTGAGAAGAACTACTCAACAACGGAAAAAGAGTGCTTGGCAATTGTCTGGGCGATCCGAAAACTCAAGCCATATCTGGAAGGCTACCACTTTAAAGTGGTAACCGACCATATGGCCCTGATGTGGCTCAACAGCATAGAAAGCCCTTCAGGGAGGATCGCCAGATGGGCCCTGGAGTTGCAGCAGTACGACTTTGAGATAGCGTACAGGAAGGGACAGCTGAACGTGGTGGCAGACGCTCTGTCAAGGCAGCCATTGCCCGAGACGCTTAGAGGCATAAAAGAGACATCGGCAGCAGAAGCTTCAGCAGCGTGCAGCTGGTTTCAGGAGATGTGCGACAAGATAAGGACCCAACCGCAGAAGTACCCGGACTATGTTATGGAAGGCGAGAATCTGTACAGAAGCATACCACATAGAGCAGGCAGTGAGTCGTTACATGGAAGATGTGCGTCCCGAGGGCTCTACGAGAAACGGTGCTGAAAGAAAACCATGACTCACCAGCAGCTGGGCACGTAGGAAGCCGAAGGACAATAGCACGGCTGGCCGCCCGATACTACTGGCCAGGTATGCATAGAGACGCCAGAGCCCACGTAAGGAAATGCGAAACCTGCATGAGATTCAAGCCGAATCAAAGGCAGGCGGCGGGCAAAATGCTAACCCAAGTGCCAAAAAAACCGTGGGCCACAGTATGCGCGGACTTTGTTGGACCCCTACCGCGATCGAAGCACGGCAATTCAATGCTACTGGTGCTTATAGACAGGTTCTCTAAATGGACGGAACTAGTGCCGCTACGCAGTGCGACAGCCGAATCGCTTAAAAAGGCGTTCAGGGAGCGTATAACTGCAAGGTATGGGGCCCCAAAGGTGGTCATAACGGACAAAGGAGTGCAGTTTGCGAGTCGCATTTTTAAAAATTTTCTGGCGGAGATGGGTATTAGACAGCAATTCACCGCACCCTATACGCCGCAAGAAAACCCGACGGAGCGAGCAAACAGGACGGTCAAAACTATGATTGCACAGTTCGCAGGACAAGACCAAAGAACATGGGACGAGAAGTGGCCTGAGATCATGCTGGTCGTCAACTCCAGCGTATCAGAATCCACTGGATACACCCCATCATTTCTTACCCAAGGCAGGGAGCCACGACTACCGAGCGACCTTTACGACAGAGAAACCCTAGGCACCGGTCGAGCCACGGAAACCCCGGATGAAAACGCCCAGAAACTCCACGAAACCTTCGAGATCGTAAGGCGAAATCTAGAGAAGGCCTCCCAGGATCAGGCTAGGTATTACAACCTAAGGAGGAGGCAATAGACGCCGGCGGTGGGCGACGTAGTCTGGGCTAAGGAACACCACCTGTCGAAAGCCGCAGAAGGATTTGCCGCAAAATTGGCTCCTAGGTACGACGGGCCCTACCAAGTCGTGGATTTCGTCTCACCGGTAATCTGCAAAATAAGAAACATTAATACGAAGAAAGAGCGGAACATTCATGTTAGCGAAATCAAGCAACAACAAACACAAAACACAAGCGAGCAACCCACGGACACTACGAAGGACATGGTAGAGGAACAACATCAAGGATATGCGAGGCATCTGGATTATGCGTCAGGCCGAAGCGAGAGTCATCCAGGATAACGCCAGGCAGCAAGGACTCTCACAAGGATGGCATAGGGATAACATCAAGGATGCGAGGCATCTGGATTATGCGTCAGGCCGAAGCGAGAGTCATCCAGGATAACGCCAGGCAACAAGGGATACAACAAAGGATATACCACCAAGGATATACCTCAAAGGATACACCAACAAGGACACAGCACAAGGATACACAGATACACATCAAACCACGGAAGATCTTAGAACCGTGGCGGCCGAGGTCTCGTTCCAGACTGACGAAAGAATCGCCAAGTCCATTGCTGTAACGAAGAAAGGGGGAAGACAGCACAGCAAAGAGAGCTGTGCCGTAAGAGCAATGGGCGCCCAGGAAAATAACGGGATCAAACAAAGAGGACGGCTCGAAACCGAGGTTTCATCTGAGGGGAGCGAGCGATAGCCTGGCATTCGAAAAAAGTCATCATGAGTTCAAGAATAACACGCTCTGAAGCGCGCCGGAGGATGGCTGCCCAGCAGCATCCGGAAGGATCCAGCACGGGGCAAGGATGGTCGACCATCCATCGGCCTACCCAAACTTCGCGGCGGATCCCGACGCAGGCCAGGGAAAAGGACCCCATGCCGGATCCCGTGGTCAGCTCCGACAGCGATGTGGAGATCGTCGACGAGGCCAAAGCGATGGACCCAGCCCTGAAGCGCATCCCGGTCGGGGTCTTGGGCCAGGCCAGGCCGAAGAAGTCGCGGCCCAGTTCCAGGGAGGCAGTCCCGGAGCCGGAATCCCGGGCGGTGGGCCATGCCATGGCTGTCCACCAGGCCACGGTGGCCCACCGCAAGAAGGCGGAGCAGGACGAGCGGCGGCAGCAGGAGGCCCGGCGTCAGGAGGAGGAGACCCGTCGCGTGCAGGAGCAGGAGGCGGAGGCCCTGCGAGAAATGCAGCGGCACGAGGCGGCAAAACTACATCGGCGAGAGCTGCAGAGGAAGGCCGAAATGGAGCGGCAAAGGAAGGAGGCGGAGTGGGAGGCGCGGCTGCAGAAGGCGGAGGACGAGGAACGGGAGCTGTGGGAGACCCCGCAGGAGATTCCGATGACCCCGCGATATACGGCGGAGGAACGCGGCCCGGCTATCAACGTCGAGGAGTCGTGGCCGCCATCACCACCGCGCTGGATCCCGAAGGTGCCCCCAACGCCCCAGTACGAAGGGGCATGGGAACAAGTCGCACCAAAGTACGACGATGCCGAGGCGATGGAGGAGGCGGAGAGTTGGAGGCCGGCGCGACCACATACACCCCGGTTTGAGCCGCAGCAGCAATCGCAGCAGCCCGAGCCGCCGCAGCAGTCGCAGCAGCCCGAGCCGCCGCAGCAGCCCGAGCCGCCACAGCAGCAACAGCAGCCCGAACCGGAGGCGAAGTTCGTGCGCACGGAGATACCGGTGGCCCACGCGAGCCACAGCGCGCGGATGTATACGGTGTTCGATGGCGGCATCAACGGAGGCGGAGGCCACGACGTCTTCTCCGCTGGAGAAAGGACCCTGGGTTTGGCCCGAACCCAGGGGTAGCAGCAGACCCGAGCTGCAACGCCAGCACTCGGTACCACTGGCGGCAACGACGACGGTGAAACGACCGACCCTGATGCGGCAGGTGTCCGCGCCCACAGGCGGTGAGTGGCGCGAGGTCATCCAAGACGAGTGGCCGAAGGGAATCGTGGAGGTGGCAGCGGTGAACAGCGCGCGGAGGAAGGGCGGCAGACGGTGCGTCCTGGTAAATGCAGGTGGGCGAGCGTACCGGGTGCGCCTGTGTGCCGGTGGCATGCGGGTGTTTTCACAATAAAATGCATCGAAAACATAAAAAAAAAGCGAGACCGAGTATTCTGAAGGGGTAACCGACGCGGAACACGCACGAGAGGCAGGCTGAAAAGTCAAAACAGAGGGCATACATAGGCAGCAGCAACCTAAAAGAAATGAAAACAAAGTTAGCGTCACAGAAAAAAAGGAAAAAAAGCAGCATGCCAAATACTTACCTGTTGTTGGTCGGCTGCCGAGAAATGAAACGTAATCTAGTCGCACTCTCTTGAGCATTGCCAGCATGAAGCCATTCGATCCTCTGAGGGCATTTCAAGGGCAAGGAAGAGAGAGAGAAAGGAAAACAAAAAGAAAGTTTTAGTTGATGGACGTTGATGCACTACGAGCAGTACAAACAAGTGGCCCAACGATACCAAGCACGTGCTTGTTACGCGCGGGACCCTTTATAATTTCGGGCAAAATGTGAGTTCGCGAGAAAAATACATAAAACAAATAAATACGGGACACATGGCTACAAACTATGATTAAAGCAAATGAAATAAAATGTTAGTTTTTAATACAGGGATAGAAGTTGAAGTTCAAATTAAATGATAAAGATTGTTATAATTAGTACAGAGAACGCGAAAGGGCTCATGCAGACTAAAATTAGATGTACATCGGGGCAAATTAAGAGGGTAATAGTTTCGTGTTAGTCTAACGGGAATATTAAAAGTTAAACAGTTTACCAGTTCTACAGAATCAATATCACCTCTTATAAGATTTTTCATACAAATAGTACAAAGCATTATTCTACGGTTTTCAAGTGTAGGTAAATTAAGCAATAGTAATCTACTCTGGTAGGAAGGAAGCCTTACGTTTTGATCCCAGTTCAAACTACGAAGCGCAAAAAGAAGAAATTTTTTTTGTACCGACTCAATACGGTCGATGTGCACTTGATATTGTGGACTCCAAACAGAAGAACAATATTCCAAAATAGGACGGACAAGGGAGGTAAATAACAATTTGGTTATATAAGGGTCATCAAATTCTTTTGACCAACGCTTTATAAATCCAAGAACACTCATAGCTTTGTTGACAGTCGACATTATGTGGCAGTCAAATTAAAGCTTCGGGTCCAAAAGAACACCTAAATCGTTTACTGAATATATACGATCAAGTGGGGAGTTCTGAAGCGAATAACTTAAAAACGTAGGGGTACCTCTGTAAAAGGTCATTACGTTACATTTCAGGCAGTTCAAATTTAAGAGGTTGTACTCACACCATATTTGAAAATGATCAATGTCTGATTGTAAGCCAAAACTAGACTCAAGGGTATTATATGGCAAACAAAGCTTAACATCGTAAGCATACATTAGTACACGAGAATGTGTTACGATAGACGGAAGATCGTTAATAAACAAGGTAAACAGCAAAGGGTCCAAATGACTACCCTGGGGCACTCCCGATGTCACGTTGATCATTTTGGAGACAGCGTTTTTAAATATAACTCTCTGAGTCCTTCCATTCAAATAACTTAAAATCCAAGTTAATAGATTACATGGAAACCCAAGCTGATCTAATTGAATAAAAGGAGAGAGTGGTTATCAGAGTCAAAAGCTTTGCTGAAATCTGTATATATAACATCAGTCTGCATTTTTTTCTTAAATCCATTTATTACAACAGATGACAATTCAAGGAGGTTAGTGGTGGTCGATCTTCTCTTAACAAAACCATGCTGATACGGTGATATTAGCGAGGAACATAAGTGTTGCAAGTGAGAAGTAATAATTCGTTCAAATGCTTTCGGAATTGCCGACAATTTAGAAATACCTCTATAATTCTGGGCATCCGCCTTCGCACCCTTTTTGTGGAGTGGAATAATGAAAGAGTCCTTCCAGATAGTTGGGAAAATTGATGATGAAATAGACAAGTGAAAAAGTTTAAGAATCGGTTTACAAATGGTTGAAGCACAAAACATAAGCACACACCCAGGGAGTCCATCAGGACCGGGAGAATAAGTTGGAGTTGTTGTTTCTAAGTCTCTTAAGAGAGAAATTTCGGTAATTACGGGGGAAAAAATACAATTAGCTCTGTTTAAGGGGTTAGGGTAGATAGAATTTGACCAAGCAGCCGAACTATAAGTAGTTTGGAAAAACTCGGCAAATAAACCCGCAATGTCAGAATCCGTCGATGCCTCTTTTGAGTTTAAACGCACCGAAGAAGGCAATGCCGAAGACTTACGCTTGGCATTAACAAAGTTATAAAACTGCTTCGGATCATTTGAAAACTCAAATTTACATCGATTTAAATACATAGAATAGCAGTGACTGTTGAGAACATTGAAATCTGAACGAGCCACCACATATTTCGAAAAATCAGATGGCTTACCCGATTTTTTATATTTATTATAAGTGTTGGATTTAAGATTTTTAAGTCTTTGAAGCGCATTGTTAAACCAAGGAGGCGTATTTTGCTTCGGAGGAAGCCTGTCACGAACGCATTCGTCAAAAAAAGTGTTTAAAACGCTATAGAAACTTCAATTGCACTTTCGATATCCATGCAATTGTACAAATCAGTCCAATTATATTGCGAAATCATATAATTTAATTTATTATAGTCACATTTACGAAAACATCTCACTTTAGTTTGAGAAACTAAAGGAGAAAGGGTATCAGTACAGAGGAGGCCAATTGTCAATTCCAATGTAGGATGATATCGGTCTTCAGGTACAACAAGTGCGTCAATTCTAGATACCGTTACTTCATGCGGATCTGAAACAAATACAAGGTCCAATTGTCTGTTTATTGAATTTCGTATAAAGCTTACTTGCTGTAACGATAATTCAAGAAGGGCATCCACAAAATCATGGGCTGATAAAGGTGTAGCGGCAGGTGAGTCAGTAGGAAGAGACCAAGAGATATTAGGGAGATTAAAGTCACCCAAAACAATCAAAAGGTCTCTGTTGGAAAGAAGGGAGATAACGGATTTAATAGCAGACAGATGGTGTTCATAAATGAAAAAATCTGAGCCAGGAGGAATATAAGAGCAGGTTACAAAAATAGATAAGGATTTCACGGAAACTTTGACACTAACAAATTCAATTTCGTTAGAGATATGAAAGTTAAGTCTCTCCGATGTTAAACTAGAGGTAACGGCAATCAGTACACCACCCCCCCTACGTGGGGAGCGATCGGTCCTATAGGTGTTAAAATTTTTTGCCAGAACTTTGTAACGAACTGTTTTTAACTGTCGGATCGCTACGTAAACGCCGCGACTAGCTCAGAGATATTGTGTGTTCGTCCCACCAAATTTGTATTGCGTGATTGCCCGTGACCCAAGAAAATGCAGAGATATCCGATTGGGACAAATCGGAAACTTTATTAAGTTTTCTTTTCGCTGGAATTGGTTTCTTCGTCAGCTGGCTGTTGCGGCTTGCCGGGTCGGCGACGTGCCTTCCTCGGCTCAGGATTCACTCTGTGCGTTCCTCGGCGGCGCTCCTTCGACGGCGTCGCTGCTCTCGCCTCCCTTCGTGGTGCTTGTGGACTCCTGCGGCGTCGTTCTCCAACGGCGTCTCTCCGGTTCCACCCGGCTTGTAGGACTCAAGAAGTCTGCACAACCTCCCTTTCGGGTCCGACCAGAATGATCCTGGGATCACCTGTTCGTCGTGTTCCCTGGGGTCGGTCTGGCTCTAGCCTGAGAAACAAATGTCCCGACAGGTCAAATCCGAGGATTCAGCCTTCTCGTCAGTCCACCGTAACCCCGACGCCTGGCACAAACTCTTGATCCGCGCTTACCCTGCCGGTAGCTCGTCCCTCTCTCGACTCTGCTCCTGTCCTGCACTCGTCTCCACTCCAATCTCTGTGTCCTGCCGATCTCACCGTTGCAGTCTCAGCCTTGGCCTAGCGTCTTGACTCTGGTATCTTGATCTGGGCGTTGAGCACTCGGTTTCTACGGTACTCTCACGGCCACGCACTCGATTGAATCCTCGCACTTGTATCTTGATCTTGATCTCTGGTTCGTTGGTTGCACTTGTACTTTCGCTCGCGTATCTTGGTTATCTGTCCTGGGCTGCGCCTGCGCCGTCCCTTTTATAGGCAGCGGCGGGGTCCCGTTATTTCCCTTTTTGCACACGGCTCGCTAGGGTCCAATGTCCACGTGTGTCCCGTAAGTTCCCTTTGCACACGGCACGCATCGGGTCCAAGGTCCAAGATGTCCCGTTAATTCACGGTGCATCCGCTTTGCGCCGGTTCAAAGTCCACGGCTTTACCGTTCGACCTTATTGCCCTTTGGCGGCGTGGGTCCAAGGTCCAGCGCGGCACCGTTATTTCACGGTCTCTCCGCTTTAGCCGGGTCCAAGGTCCAGTATTCACCGGTGGACCTGGATGCCCTTGGATTCTGCCGCATTCTCGCTGTTGCTAGGGGCTCTCCTGCCTCGAGATTTGTGGGGAGTTTTACGACTCCTCACATCTCCCCCTTTCTTCGGAAATGTGTTAAAGACGGTGCTTTCTCCTCCCGGCGCACTCCGTCGACGTATCTCAGCTTCCTCGTTGTTGTCCTCGTCCTCCGTTGCTCCTGGTTCCCTACTCCTTATGTTGGCCACCAGTCCGGACGCAGCGGTGCAATCTCAGCCTTTTCCTGTAGGCATCTCGACGACCGCGTCTAACCCTCGCTGATGCCTTCTCCTGCTGTTGGCCACCGGTCGGATCGCAGCGATGCCAGTCTCAGCCGTGTCCTATAGGCATCTTGACCCCCGCGTATAGATCCTCCCGTGCCGTCCTTACTCCTGCTCCTTGTTCCTTGACGATTCTCTCTCCTCAGTTGCTGATCCTCGCCTCCGCTCGGAATTTTGAATTTCCGCGCCGCTCCTCGTAGAAATACGCCGCTTCTATTTCCGCAATCTGGCAACTCCGCTCCTACTCACAATCGCGTTCATCGATCGTGGTGAACGGCGTCGCCACTTCCATGTCTCCAATTCCAGTTATCGATATTTTCAGCGTTGCCATTTTCCGTTCCAGTCGCAGTGTGACCAATAGCGTGGCCACTGTGAAAAATCTAGTATTTTTTCCATGTCGTTTTCCCTATCGATCGCACTATCGATCGACCGCCGCTATCGCAGCGCCCCCATCCCGATTTTTCATTACCGCGTGGTTGCAGCTGAAAATGGTGAGTTTTTATCTCTTTTTCTAAATTTTTCCAGCTTTCTGACCATTTGTTTCCATTTTGCAGCTCCATGCCGATGTATGAATGCCCCTTGATGATGCTCCGGGGTGCGGACCATGGCCCCGCGCGCCCCGGAAGACAACTTGCGGCTGCAAGTGCCCCCCGTGTCCCGCGCCTGCGGCAGCCTCGCGACGTATTTGCCGGCCCGCGCGCCTGGCCTCGCGCTTCTCTGATCCGCTCCTGGCATGGCTGCCGTAGAGGTCGTTGACCCCTTTTTGTTGTTGTGCTGCAGTCGGTGCTATTGCTTGTGTTGTTGTTGCTGGCGTATTTCGCCTCGCATTTGGCCGGGTTGTTGTCGTTGTTGCCCATGTTTGCTTGTTGTTGCTGGCCGCGGTTGATGTTGTTACTGGCCGCGGTTGTTGTAGCCCGCCGCGCCTGCGCGTATGTCGTCGCGCTTATACCCTCCCCTGTCCCAGAACATACTCCTCTCTTCTGTTCTAGCCCCAATCTGGGGCACCTTTATTTAGCGCGGTAGACGCTGACGTCGCCGGTTGCGGACACCTTGATGCGGTACCGGGCCCCGTTCGCGACGACCAGCTTGGCCCACCGCTTCTGCCGCGCTCTCCCTCGCTGCCGTCGTGCCTCCCTTGCCACGCTCGGTGGCCACTCCTCCTCCGCGATCGGCGTCCACGGCTCGCCTCTCGCGGAATGCTGCCGCTGCAGCTCCGGCCTCTCCGGAGGGGCACGTGCCTCGGGGCACGAGACCTGCCGCGCGATCTTCGGCGTCGCTGCCCGTGGACTGGGCCACTCCCACGCCGTCTTCTCCCGTTCCTCGTCCTCCCTTCCCGTCCTCTTCCTGCCCTCCTGCGCTGGCCATCTCCACGTGACGACCGCCTCATGCCACGTCCTGCCGTCTGCCTCGACCACCCGTCGCTCCTCTGCGATCCGCCATGCCTCCTGCTGCTCCCGCAGCGGTGGTGAGGGCGGTGTCGTCGGTGGTGGTGGCGGTGGTGGTGATGTTGCCGGTGGTGGCGGTGTTGCCGGTGATGGCGACGGTGGTGAGGGCGGTGTCGGCGGCGGTGGTGGGGATGGGGGGGCGGTGTTGCCGGTGATGGCGACGGTGGTGAGGGCGGTGTCGGCGGCGGTGGTGACGATGTTGCCGGTGGTGGCGGCGGCGATGTCGGCGGCGGTGGTGACGATGTCGGCGGTGGTGGTGGCGGTGGTGTCGGCGGCGGTGGTGACGATGTCGGCGGCGGTGGTGACGATGTCGGCGGCGGTGTCGGCAGCGGTGGTGACGATGTTGCCGGTGGTGGCGGCGGCGATGTCGGCGGCGGTGGTGGCTCCCATAGGCGGGCCTCCTCCTCCTCGGCCCTCTCGAGCAGCCTCCGGAATGCGCTCTCGGCGGCCGCCTGGCGCCTCATCTGGCCCTTCCTCTCTGCCTTCGTGATCCGGCGCGCCAGGAACATCTGCCGCCAGTCCCTTGGGCGATTCGTCGGCGGCGCCATCCCGAGCGGGATGTAGCCCTTCCCCTGCATCGCCATCTGGAGGCGGTGGGACTTGAGCTTCACCCGCTCCGCTCGTCGCAGGTGATCCTCCTCGTCCGAGGACACCTCCGGGGTGACCGAGTCCAGGCCTCCCCAGGTCTCGTCGTCGTCATCCGACGAGAGCGACACCACGGATCCCACGTCGTCCGGCATCCGTGCCTCCTCATCCGCGTCGTCCTCCAACTCGACGTCCGGGATCTCGCCGCGGTCCTCCTCCTCCGACGGCGACGGAGAGCGCGACGCCAAGGGTGACGCGCACAGCTGGAGGTAGGATTCGGGATCCTGCCTCCATGTCGCTGCGGGCTGTTCCCCGACGCCGGCTCCACGTGTCTCGGATACGCTTGTCTTGGTGGCCATGTTGCTGCTGCTGCTTGAAATTTTTGAATAGGCAGATCCACTCTGCTCTACCCTCCGCGTAACCTCTGTTCTTCCGCCGCGCTCCTGTTCCGTTATTCCGCAGGGCTTGTACCGGTAACGGGACTTGCCCTCCGTGTACGCCTCCTACGGAATTTTGCATCGGTGTGCGTCAGCCGGTAACGGTAGTCGCGGTTTTGACCCTCCTCTGCCCCGCTCTCGCGCTCCTGTGTGTGTGTGTGCTCGTGTATCCGTGTGTGATCCATGTGTTGTGCCCGTTTCGATACCCCGTATCGTCCTCTCTCTTTTCCCGCTAACGGAAAGCACAGTGCTCCCTCGCTGCCGTGGTCGTTTCACTCCCGGGCTTTAGGTCGCTTATGTGTGCTGTTTTTTCCTTCCGCTTTCCTCGTGCCGTAACTTGCAGATCACCGGCGAAGTGAACTTTGTGATTTTAAACGGCCCATCGAATTTTGGGGCCAGTTTCGCCGCGAAGCCCTCTACTGCCTTGGACAGGTGGTGCTCCTTGACCCAGACCTTGTCCCCAACCTTCGGCTTCCATGGACGCCTTCGGAGATTGTAGTGCCGCGCCTGATCCTGCGCTGCCTTCTCCATGTTTCTCCTGACCAACTCGAAGATTTCCTTTAATTTTTGTGCGTTTTCCGTGGGTGTTTGTGTTTCCTTTCCTGTTCCGGTTGTCTGCTCGTCATACAGCGCGTTTGGGAGTCTCGGCTCTCTACCCTGCGTGATAAACGCTGGCGAATAGCCCGTTGTCTCCGCCCACTTGTATTCACAGCCAACTCAATTCTGGCCATTTTTCATCCCACGTCCTCTGATCGGCTCCGGTGAACTGCGCGATCATTGTTTTTACGGTCCTGTTGGTTCTCTCCGTCGGGTTTTCTTGTGGCGTGTACGGTGCTGTAAACTGGTGTCGGACACCCAGTTCCTCCATGAACTTCTTGAACGCTCTGCTTGTGAACTGCACGCCGTTATCGGTTATCATTACTTTAGGTACACCGTATCGCGAAATTATACGTTCTCTGATGGCTTTTTGAAGGGTTTCCGTAGTTGCCCTTCGCATGGGCACGATTTCGGTCCACTTTGAGAATCGATCCACCAAGACTAGTAGCATCGAATTCCCGTGTTTTGATCGTGGCAGGGGACCGACGAAATCGGCGCATACCGTAGCCCATGGCTCCTCCGGAATTTGTGTTAGCATTTTTCCGGCTGCCTGGAGTTGGTTAGGCTTGTATTTCATGCAGCTTTCACAGTTCCGCACATATTTTCGTACGTCTCGATGCATACCCGGCCAATAATATCTTGCAGCCACTCTTGCAATCGTTTTCCGACTGCCCAAGTGTCCGGCCGTGGCATGTCGGATTTCGATAGACCCTTTTCTCGACTCGGTGGTACGCACAGCTACGGTCGAGTCCTGTATATCTCCAAATCTGCCAATCTGTTAAGAATTCACAGTCCTCTTCCGGAATCTTTTGGCGTTTCCGCGACAGCGACGGACATCTTTCCTCTGTGCAGTTTTGTCCCTGTTTCTTGGTGGTATCGCCACCCGAAGACCGGCGCACTCCATTTTTGCTCCTATTGTGGTGAGGAAATTCCATCCTAGCACCAGAGCGTCTATGATTCCAGGGAGGATCAGCAACTGTATTACCACAGTTCTCGTGCCGAGTCCAATTCCTATTTCCAGCTGCGAGGTGATGCTCCCGCATCGTCCGTCTGCCATCCGTACTTGCCTCCTCGTGGGCCTGACCTGTCCTGCTGCCTGCAGCCTGTCCGCCAGCTCCTCGCTTATAAAGCTAGCCGTGGCGCCGGTGTCCACTGTGGCCTTCAGCCTCTTCCCGGCTATGAGCACTGTGGCGGACAGTTGCATTTCTTCCGCCTTCAGGTCGCCCATTAAATCTGAGGGGCAGTGCCTCGCGAACCCTAGTTGCCCCTCGGTGGCTGGGATCGCTGGGCATTTCCCGATCTCGGGCAGAAATTAGTTGTCGCTATGCCTATTTTCCCGCAGTTCCAGCAGAACAGCACCGGGCGGTTTCGGCACTCTGTTGCCCAGTGCTCTTGGCTTCCGCATCTTCGGCATGCTGTTGCCGGGTTCGTAATGTGTCCTCTCCTTCCCTCTGTCCTTTGGCCTTGTGGACCTCGCCTCCAGGGGGCACCAGTGTTGTCTTGGCACCTTCTGCAGACTGCTCCTTGCCCGTTTCGAGTGGCTGCTGGGTGCGCGAACTCTTTTCGTACTGTTCCCGGGTGTTCGTATTCCCGTCGTGCAGCTACCGGGTGCTGAAACTCTCTTCTTGCGGGTACGGGGTGCATCCTGGTCTGTGGAGTGTTGGCCTCCTCGAACTCCCTCCTTTGCTGGTCCAACTCCTCAAAGTCGTCTGCCAGTGCCATCAGAGCGTCCAGGTCCCTGCACTCGTACGGGCGAGTGAACATCCGCAGCGCCGGTGTGCTGTTCTCTAGAATCCTCTCCAGGATCTCTTCTCGGGTCATATCCAGGGGCCGCATCAAGGTCTGCATGTCTACCATGTAGTCTTTAAACGACTCATTGAAGACTTGTTTCCTCTGCCTGACCTGATCGGCTAGCTTCACCATGAAGCCCCTGGGCAGGAAGAATTCCTTGAAGCTTCGGGAGAAGTCTGCCCAGGTCTCCCAGAATTTGTTGTTGGCGATAAACCACTTGAGGGCTCTTCCCTGCAGGAGTTCCGGCATCGCTCTGGGGATTAGATTGGCGTCGAGCCCGTACGTCACCGCTGACCACTCTACTTGTTCTAGGAACTCCAGGGGTTTATCGTGGCCGTCGTACCTGAAGGTCCACTCTCGTACCTGCTTCGCCACCTTGGCATAGTCCGGTACTTCCGTCTTGGCCCTGTCCTTCCTTTGATTGGCGTCCTCCTGCCTTTCACGGCTGTTCTCCCTTTGAGTGGAGTTTCGTCGCTCCTGGTTGCCGGCGTCCCTGAGGCTTTGGACGTCCAAGCTGCTCACCAAGCCCTCTGCGCTTGTGATTTTTATCTCGGGAGTCTTCTTTCCGTATTCCCTTTCCAACGCTTCGAGGATGGCAACTGTCTCCGGTTCTTTGGTTGTGCGGTCTATGAACTCCGACAGTGCTTTTCTCATGTCCTCCACGAGACCCTCTAGCCTGATTCCCAGGGCGGCTGCGATGGCGGGAAAGTCATCCCTTTTGAGGGTATACAGCCACGACTTGCACATCCTCTATCTGCTTTCTTGATCGGGACAATCACGCTTGGGCGCCAGATGTAACGAACTGTTTTTAACTGTCGGGTCGCTACGTAAACGCCGCGACTAGCTCAGAGATATTGTGTGTTCGTCCCACCAAATTTGTATTGCGTGATTGCCCGTGACCCAAGAAAATGCAGAGATATCCGATTGGGACAAATCGGAAACTTTATTAAGTTTTCTTTTCGCTGGAATTGGTTTCTTCGTCAGCTGGCTGTTGCGGCTTGCCGGGTCGGCGACGTGCCTTCCTCGGCTCAGGATTCACTCTGTGCGTTCCTCGGCGGCGCTCCTTCGACGGCGTCACTGCTCTCGCCTCCCTTCGTGGTGCTTGTGGACTCCTGCGGCGTCGTTCTCCAACGGCGTCTCTCCGGTTCCACCCGGCTTGTAGGACTCAAGAAGTCTGCACAACCTCCCTTTCGGGTCCGACCAGAATGATCCTGGGATCACCTGTTCGTCGTGTTCCCTGGGGTCGGTCTGGCTCTAGCCTGAGAAACAAATGTCCCGACAGGTCAAATCCGAGGATTCAGCCTTCTCGTCAGTCCACCGTAACCCCGACGCCTGGCACAAACTCTTGATCCGCGCTTACCCTGCCGGTAGCTCGTCCCTCTCTCGACTCTGCTCCTGTCCTGCACTCGTCTCCACTCCAATCTCTGTGTCCTGCCGATCTCACCGTTGCAGTCTCAGCCTTGGCCTAGCGTCTTGACTCTGGTATCTTGATCTGGGCGTTGAGCACTCGGTTTCTACGGTACTCTCACGGCCACGCACTCGATTGAATCCTCGCACTTGTATCTTGATCTTGATCTCTGGTTCGTTGTACTTGTACTTTCGCTCGCGTATCTTGGTTATCTGTCCTGGGCTGCGCCTGCGCCGTCCCTTTTATAGGCAGCGGCGGGGTCCCGTTATTTCCCTTTTTGCACACGGCTCGCTAGGGTCCAATGTCCACGTGTGTCCCGTAAGTTCCCTTTGCACACGGCACGCATCGGGTCCAAGGTCCAAGATGTCCCGTTAATTCACGGTGCATCCGCTTTGCGCCGGTTCAAAGTCCACGGCTTTACCGTTCGACCTTATTGCCCTTTGGCGGCGTGGGTCCAAGGTCCAGCGCGGCACCGTTATTTCACGGTCTCTCCGCTTTAGCCGGGTCCAAGGTCCAGTATTCACCGGTGGACCTGGATGCCCTTGGATTCTGCCGCATTCTCGCTGTTGCTAGGGGCTCTCCTGCCTCGAGATTTGTGGGGAGTTTTACGACTCCTCACAAATTAACCCCCACCCCCCTCCCCCCCCACAACACAACAAAAAAAACAAAAAAAAAAAAAACAAACTCAAACTACCCCCCGTTAAAATTTTTTGCCAGAACTTCAGAGTCAGATATCTCTGGTTTCAGCCAAGTTTCCGTAAAAGGCAAAATATCTTCAGTAAATGCTGAGGAGTCAGCATAAAGCTTTGGTAGCTTCATATTGAGTCCTCTAACATTTTGATAAGCCAAAAATACATTTTTTAGTTTTTTGGCGCTGTGGCAGGTCTGCTATTTGGCACAGTGGAAAGCCTTTTATTAGGCGCAGTGGGAGGCCTGTTTTTTGTTCTCGGTTTATTGGGAACAAATTCTTTTATTACCAAATCATCATTAAGCCAAAAGCTTTCAGAAAGTAGTACATTAAACACATCAGGCGGAGCAAATATTTTAAAAGATGAAATTCTACGGGCGTACGAAAATCGAAATTGTTCAACCGCAATATCCTCGGATGGGAATTTTTCTCGTATAAATTCCAAAACATCCTCAGATTTGGTATCCGGGGTAAATCTAGAAACAAATAATTGTTTCCTATGTGGAACAACTGAAAGTTTCTTTCGCCCCCCAGCAGCAGTATGAACCTCACTCGGCTGAGAGCCAGATACAGTACCTACTGTACCTATGGGTACAGTTTGCACCGAATTTGATATCTCCACCGGCTCAGAAGATTTTTTCCCGACAAGACCTCCAGCAACAGGGACTCCGTCGGACCCTGCGGTATCCATTGCCACCGCTGAATCGACAGAAATTGCTGAAGTTACCGGGTTCGCAATAGGGGTGGGTGCCACCAATTTTTTTAATGCCGTTGAGCTAGCTTTTTTGCGTTTGGGCGACTCGGTTAGTAATTTTTTATTATTAAACTGGGCACAAACGGAATCAAACCCTTCATTGAGCTTTTTAATAACTCCCGAAAGATTCAAAAGGCCGTCTCGAGTCTGCCTCATAAAGCTAGTCACATCACTTACCAGTGGTCTGCAGGTCTCACATGCCCACATGAGACCGGCACGCTGCTCAAGAAAGTATTTCACTCTGCCATTAAATCCTGCATATTTAACATGCATAATCGTTTCGCAGAACCGGCAGAAAATAAAATCTTAACCAGAAGAAAGAGTACAATTTTTCATTGAGCAAATACTGGCCATTATAAAAAAAAATCAAAATGTAAATATTTAAGAAAATAAAAATAAAATTTGAAAAGTACCTCAAGTAAATTTGCCACTGGGATCAAATTCCAAAACCGCAAAGACACAAAGCACAAAAAGTATAAGAGCGCGAATCACGAATAAAATCGAAGAGAGCGCGAGAGAAAAGTATTCTATCGACTGAGCGTGGCTTGTGCAACACCAACAAACTATAACGCACGGACAGTTACAATGTAAAGCAGGCGAGAGAGACAGTGAGAAAGCACCCAAAAGTCTACACGAAATTTAGAGATGTACAAAGAGAGAGAAATTTACAGTTATAATAAAGAGCGGGAGAGAGAGAAGAGAGAGAGAGTACAAAAGTTTCAGCAAAAATTAGGAGAGTGCAAATTACACTAACAAAGCAAAGATATTAAACAAATCTAATGGAAAAGTTAAAATAAACTATAACCACGTATCCGTTAACTGGGAGATCAATTTAAACCACTAACACAGTTGTTAGGCTAAACTTTGTTAATAAAATAAACACAAGACACCTGTAAAAGATCAGAGCACAATGGTAAACACAACCGTTCACAAGCGACTCTAGATCGATTATTATTCAAAAAACTTACCAAGAAAATGCAAAATCACCATGAAGTAGGGATGGGGGCGCCTCGATAGGGCGGTCGATTGGCACAGACGATAGTGCGATCGATGGGCACACGATATATGGCAAAATCATGGTGAAGAAAATATCGCGAACGATCAAGTGGCAACGCCGCCCCAGCGATATCGATAGCTGATGGGTATCGATATCGTGGGGAGTTCCGCTGGGCTATCGATAGCTGATGGGTATCGATGACCAGTGGGACCAGCCGAGGAAAACAGCGCGGGAAACTTGAACGAAGGCCCGCTGGGAATCGATAGCTGATGGGTATCGATGACCAGTGGGACCAGATGGAGGATCGGCGCGGGAGTTTTAAATTGCTGCAACGACGACGACCGGCGCCGTAGAAACTCTCGGAGTTGAAAGCGTCGAGGGAGCGTCGAGGGAGCAAGGATGGAGCAACGAGGGAGCGCCGAGGGAATCGACAAAAGCATCGCGAAGACTCAACGGCTAGGATACACGAGGAAACGCCGGCGAGTAGAAGCGAAGTTTTTAAAAGTTTCCCGAAAAAAGGGGGGAATGTGAGGAGTTGAATAACTCCCCACAAATTCCCGCAGCAAAATTACCGATGGCCGGCCGCCTACCAGTTACGCGGCGAATTCGCGTAGTAGCGGTGCGGCGAAGAGAGATTGGAGAACAAGGATGAGGATGAGAGTTTGGAGAACTCGGTCAATGAGAGTTTGTAGACCAAATGAGAGAGTGGAGAATCCAACTCCAGAGAGAGAGAATTCTGGCAAAGAGAGTTTGGAGACCAAGGTTCGGAGAGTGAGAGAGTGGAGACTTCGCAGGCAAAGCCAGAGTGCCGTGTGCAAAAGGGAAATAACGGAACAGCACCGGACTTTGGACTCTGCCGTGGACTTTGGACCGGAATTAAGAAGTGCCACATCTCAGAGGCTGAGTGGCGCACAGGCGTGCCACATGCACCAGTGGAGTCAGCGGGACGGCGACAACATGCGGAACTGCGGTTGGAAGCCGGACGTGAAGGACAAGTGGGTCAAACAGGATCCACGGACTTTGGACCCGCAGTGAAGAGATGCCGCGGAGAGAGCGCAAAGGGGAAATAACGGCACCCGGAGGCCCTATATAAAGCCGCCGGGCGCTGGCAGCAGGGTCAGTCGATCACAAGGTGTCAACCCGTAAAGATCAGTCAAGATAACAAAGTGAACCTGTGCCAAGTAATCTACAAGTGAAACACAAGCCCAGTCGACGGAAGCAGCGCCGTGGGAGCCTTCAAGGAGCAAGATCACTACGTCGAGACGTTCGGGATTGGACCACCAGGAATCTCCGAATTGAGGCACAGGTAGCTGAGGTCCAGAGGGCATCACACGGCTAAGTCAAGGCGGACCGTTCTACTCCTGTTACGACTAAATCCTCGCATTACGCCTGGCGTGTTTATCAGAGTCGAGCAGTGAAGTCCTGCGACAAGAGATCAAAAACTCGGGGCGAGAGCCATCTAAACCCAGGGTGCCTTGTTCCAAATACTCCTATGTCGGGTCCCGGCGTAAGCCTAGTCCGTCAAGTGGAACTCGAACAGGTCCTGGCGAGACCAGCCAGAAAGGGCGAACCGGTTATCATCTCAAGGCGCTGTCCTAGAGAAACCTAACGGTTCACGAACCCGGGATCGGCGTGTGTCCAAACCCCGAGTACCATAAGCCACGCCACGTCCAGCCTCACAACCAGCACCTCCAGGAGCGAGGCGCAGGACATCGTCAGCTACAGCACCCGCCAGAAGGGACACCGAGCTACGCGGAAACGTCACGGGCAATAAGCAAGAGGGTCAGACCAGGGTGGAACGTTCGTTTGCACTAGGCGTAAAAGCGAGGTGGAGCGCTAGGCAGATTCCTGGTGTTACCTCGACTGTCAGCGCGATCCGAGCAAAACCCTAGTGGGACCATCCGGGACAGAGCAAGGGACAGGCGGTTGTGTGTCTATTGGCGTGGGCCTGTAGAGCGCAGCACCTGTTCACCCTAGTCTGGGAACGGTGACGCTTCCCTAAGCCCACACGGCTGATCGCCTTGTGAGTCCGAGGCGCTACAAGTAGTCGTCGGGCCCGTACATCGTGCACGAGCATCGTCGAGCAATCACCGAGCGTCTTCACGGAACTACAGGGATCTGCAGGACCGGAGCACGGAGTCAAGGAGGCCAGCGACCACCGAGGCGACGCAGCAACGTGCGGAGACGAGCATCCCCAGGAGACACCGAGGACCCCGAGTGGCGACATCCAGGCCCAACCCGCCATTGAGCCCGCTGTAATTACACCCGCAATAAACCCTATTTGAACCCGTTAATTCTGTGCTTTTCACTGATCCCCTGGGCGGTCACGTTTATTATAAATTTGGTGGGACGAACACACAACTTCTCTGAGCTAGACGCACGAATCTCGTAGCGAGCGGACAACAAAAATCAGTTCGTTACAATGTATTCCATATAGAATAAAACGTTGAGGCCAGGATACGGACGCCACTACAGCCAAGTTTGCGGCGTTGATGGAGAGAATCGCAACCTTAAAAAGGGAGCTTAAAGGCAAGGTCCGGTGAAGGGCAGGATGCAGCCGCGTGGGATCTCGTTAGGAATGGATCAAGCGGTATAGGAGCGAGCGGAGCGGCGAATGTGCCACTATGTTTGAGTAAAACGCCAGGGCAAAACTTGAGTGGAAATCTGCCGCCATTGTTGAGTGGAAATCTGGCGCCGAATTCGGCTGGGTCAGTGACGCCGTTTTTACATGAACAGTTGCCGCTATTATGGAGTGGAAACCTGACTCCACAATCGAGTGGAAATCTGACTATAGGGCAACAAGTCATACTCAGTACAAACAGTAAAACTATTCCACACCATGCTGCGTGACGGCTACTGTGCAGCCAGCACTAAGCTACATGCAAGCACCGCGTGAACCTCTTCGCAACCTGATGGTACCCCCGCAAGCAACTGGTTCATACGGAATAGCTTCGCCGAGCCCGTTAATTGGATGGACGCCGCGCAGACTGCCTGATCTTCCAGAGTTCGAAGGTCAGCCTGAGGAATGGCCAATATTCCAATGCGCGTTCACGGAGACGACGGCGGCGTATAATTGTACTGCGTTGGAGAACAACCAGAGGCTAGTGAAGCCCTGCTTATACACCCGAGTAACGTTCAGGCAGTAATGGATCAGCTACGTTTCCGATATGGACGTCCGGAGCAACTGATACGTAGCCAACTGGAAAGCGTGCGAGAGGTGCAGCCGATCCAAGAACACAATATAATAAAGATCGTGCCGTTTGCCACAAGGATCAGCAATCTCGCAGCGTTTCTACAGTCAAGCCCGAACGGGGAGCAGCACCTAGGAAATCCTACCTTGATGGAAGAGCTGATCGCCAAGCTACCACTGAGCAAAAGGTTGGATTGGGCCAGGCACGCCGCCGTAATAGGGTGCTACCCAACTGTCGCGCACTTAAGCTAATGGCTGAACGAGCTCGCTAAATTAGTGTGCACTATTACGAGCGGCGACAGCAAGGATCCTAAGCGTAGGGTATTGCACGCCAGCACCATTCAGAAGGATTAGGATCGCTTTGACGATCATCCCAGGAATTGCCCAATTTGCGAGGGGCAACACAAGGACTTTAAGGACTTTAACCATGCTACTCCAACAGCCCGCATGGAGTTTGCAAGAAAGCATCGGATTTGTTTCTCGTGCCTGGAGAGCGGTCACATGTCCAGGTTCTGCAAGAGAAACGGGAAGTGTAACGTCTACGGATGGCAGATGAGGAATCACTACCTTCTGCATGACAGGGTGGGCAACACCACAAGGCCGTCGCAACTCCAGTCGACCACGGTACATGCGGGAGCTGGCCGGAGGCATGTGGACAGATGATCTGTAGGTAAAAAGGTTCGTTCGTTACCCTGATCGACGAAGAGCTCACTCGAAGCCTAAACCTGAAGCTCAATATTCAATAGTTCGGTGGCAAGTCAGCGATAAAGAATACGAAGATGGTCAGCCTCCAGATTGGAATCGTCTGTTGAGACCGTTCGAAAAGCTGAGCTTACTCGTAGTGCCCCCAGCCTGTAGTCTCGATTTATCCCACTCGGGTAGGTTTTTTACCGTAGAGGATAGACGACTTTGCTACACTGAACAGCAGTCTCCGGCTCGATGATTTCGGGCCTCTGTGGGTTAGCATCATGCGTGATAATGCCGCCGTGACGCCAAGGCCCTTCTTATGTGCTTCCTGTAGGTGCTCTTTGTAAGTTAGCCGTGTGTCTAGCATGACATTTAGGTATTTAATGGCTTTTTCGAGGGTATAGTCGAATCTCCAACTATGATTTGTGCCGTCTCCACTGTATGTCTGTTGCTTATGAGCACTGCTTCGGTTTTGTGTTCCACCAGTTCAAGTCCAGCTAATCTAAGCCCCGTTTGAAGCGTTCTCCACAACCCCCACAGCCATTGCAGGCACAATCCGGAATACGTTCAACACGGCGGATTAGGGAAGGACGTTGGAGTCACTAAGGTCTTTCAACATTCTCGTTTACTTGCTGAACATATTCCACAGCTACCTTAGCAAAAGGTAGCTGACTAGCATAGTCGCTGGTAGTGGTGTCCAAGAAGGTGCCAACAGTAGTTGCGGCTGCCAACAGGGCGATCGAAGCGGTGGAGGCATGGCTTTCAGTGGCGGGTTTGGAAATGGCAGCGCAGAAAACAGAGGTTGTCCTAGTCTCGAGCAGGAAAGTGGTGGAGACGGCGGAGATCTTAGTCGGTGGGACTACAATTCAGCCTTAGCGTGCACTGAAGTATCTGGGAGTGATGCTAGACACACGCCTGTCGTTCCGCGAGCACCTCGAGTACGCGAACAAGAAAGCGAGGGAGACGACAAGATCGCTTTGCAAGATCCTGCTGAACACGAGAGGGCCGAAACAGGACAAGAGGATACTCCTCGCAAGTGTGGTCAAGTCACAATTGCTATATGCTGCACCAGTGTGGGCGGAGGCCACGGCTAAGGATAGCTACATGCGAGAGGTCAACTCGACATATCATCTGTGCGCTATCAGAATAGCGTGCGCCTTTAGAACCATCTCTGAGGATGCGGTTGTAGTTATCGCTGGCCAAGTCCCGCTGGGAGAACTGGTACGGGAATCCAAGGATATCCGCACCACCCTGAGTCTCATCCAGGCAGATCCGAGAGCCATAGCCCAGGCCAGGGCCTCTACAGAATGCAGAGCCTCAGCAACTGGCATAAAGCATGGGATACCTTGAGCAAAGGACGGTGCCCAAAAGCTAATCCCTTGCATCGAGGCGTGGGTAAACAGCAAGCATGGACAGGTGGACCACTACCTAACGCAGGCGCTAAGCGGGCACGGCTGCTTCTGGAGCTACCTAAAGCAGAACGGACTTAAGACGGAGGATGGCTGCCCAGAGTGCAGTAGCGGGGCTGAGGAGGACGCTCAGCACGCCCTGTTTGAGTGCCACCGGGAAGGAGAGGAGCAGCTGTTTGGCTAGCCATTTAATGCGCGGCGGTACCGTGCGATATTGATAATAGTTGTTTTATAAAAAAATACAAAAAAAAAAAAACATCATCGGCGAAACCTAAAATGCTTACTCCTGGTCGGAAGTCCAGTCGTAGGATGCCATCATACATGGTGTTCTATAGTAGAGGGCCTAGAACGCACCCCTGCCGAACTCCACCTGTGACCCTGTAGGTTTGTGGGCCGTCGTCTGTGTCGTAGTATAGCCATCTGTTCCAGGATGCGGAGTTGAATACACTTTTCCCGCAGTGTCTAAGAGAAAGACTGGTCTGTATGCAGACGGGCCATCCCTAGTCTTCCCCTGTTTCGGTATAAGCACCAGGTTTTACTGCTTCAACCTTGTCGGGCAGCATCCTAGCGATTGTTGTTGGATAAGGGCTGATCGCCATCTTGAGGGCCCTGTTTGTTATGCCGTCAGGTCCGGGCCCCTTGTTGTTTGACAGTCGTTGGGCGATTCTGACAACCTCTTCCTGTGTCACCGTTTGAGATTGGAGGGGGGATGGGATAACATCCTCTTGCCTCTCTTCCTGGGCAGGAAGGAAATGCCTGACGATCTCCCAAAGTATTAAAGAGTCTGTTGGAGCAATGCTTTTAAGCACGTTCGTCTTCTTCTTCGTTCTCCGCCTCGCCACACAGTTTGTGGAAGTATCGCTTTTTGCTGGATTGTATGGCATTTTTTTCGGCTTTTCGCTTTTGGGTGTAGGTCTCCCGGAGAAACAGGAAGCTTTGCCTCTTCTTGCTCTTATGCATTCTCAGCGGACATCTTCAATCTCCTCATTCCACTAGTAGACCGGTCTGTGTCGCAGGCCTCCTTGATTTTTGTCATCACCGTATCTTCGTGTTCGAGAACTTTCATTCCTTCTAGCGCTGCCCTGAATGTTTGGATGTTAGAGTCCCTTCCTTGTAGTGGCTCCGAGTTAAGATTCTCGACGCCGTTCTTTGCGTGCGGTGAGTGGTAATAATAATCTGGGCGTAAACTTCGCTGATTTCCCATGTTGCCGGCCCTGCCAAGCGTGAGTTTCTGTGCTTCTGCTCTGCTAAATGTGGGGTTTGACCCAGCGTTCAAAAGAAATAAATCCAGTGAGGCGAATGCCTCTTGAACTATTTTTCCTCTGGCGTTTGTGTACGCTGACCCCCATTCGGTGGCCCTTGCGTTGAAATCGCCAGCAACCATTGCAGGCGAGTGTAGGCTGGTATCGATGACCAGCTTGTTGATTGAAGTCCTGAAGTCCTCGAGAACCCAGCTAGGGGGCAGGTAGCAGCTGTAAACCCACAGATCGTTTAGCTTGGTCCTGGCGTATCCTTTTGCAGCCTGCAGTGCCTGGTATTTTGGCCTCGTGTTCTTCCTCGCCGCATTTAAACCAAGTTCCTCTAAGGTCTTTGGCTGCAGTACAGTTTGGGGATATGTGACCAAACTAAAGGCATTTGTACCATCTCATCGGCGACAGTATGGGTTTGATTCGGCAAAAAACCCATCCGATTCGTATCTTGCTGTTGGCAGCGTCAGTGTCGCTATCTGGCAGCCGCTTCTAGTAGCTCTGAGATACATGATTGGTAGATAGGTAGACTTCTACTTCTGGTGAAGTTCGTTAGTTTCTGTTGAATGTGTCAGATCCCTAATTTTCTGCCTCATTTTCCTTAGCAGACTATGAGACCCCTAGTAGGCAATCCGTCTGTAAGCCCTGACGATATTTTTTTGATTTTACTTTAGTCAGCACTGTCGACCATCTGTTTGACCAGTTGGAAAAGTGAAGAAAAAGAAATCACTTCATTCCCCGCGGAAAAACTTTGTTTTTGGATTTTTCTTGTGGAGTAAATGAGATGAAAGCGGATGGCGTCGCCTTTCCTTCAGCACGTCGAACAGGTTTTTCCCGTACCACTACCAGTAGGAGTCTCACCGCTGACTTTGTTTATTTTTTTTAGAGCAATGTATGTAGAGTATTTTATATAGAAATAATAGTTTATTATTATTGTTCAGTTTTCCTTTATAACGGAGTGACAAAGCTAATATAAAAATTGTGACGACTTTACATTCTGAGTAATTCACGACCGATTGTGGCTGCTTCCGTTTTTCGACTTCGACTTCTTTCTTCTTGCGTTTTGACTCACTACAATTTATTCGCTGACTTCTTTTCGATAGTTTTCAACATTAGGGAGGAGTGCCAACACTTCTTCGCTGTACATCCCGACCTTACATTCGGCCCTCCTGTTCTTTATCATCTGACCCAGATAATAACAGCTCCTCGTTCTCCGCAACTTATCTCCACAGCATCATGTTGTCAGAACTTGTAGAAGTGGTTTAAGGACCTTCAACTTGGACGGCTTTGCGTACATCATAGCGTCCATTTCCTTTAATGTTTGTGATCTCGTACGGTCCCAAATAGGGACTTGGCGACGAGGTCTCCCACGCAGTAATCGTAAGCCATCTTCCTCGACTTGTCATAATATCGATTGCAGACATCATTTTGCCTCATCGCGGATCTGCGCTCAACGTTGTATTGTTGGATTAGCTCTTCGTTCAGGATATCCAGCAATCGAACCTCAGCTTAACTGTACATTTTCGTTCCGAACATCAATTCAAAAGGTGACGATTTTGCTGTTGAATGCAACTGAGAATTGAGCGCCTTTTGCACTTGTGGGACACATTTGTATCATTTGCTAGGGTCGTCAGCTGAGAGTTTCGACAATATGGAGATTATCGAGCGATTAACCCTCTCCACTTGACCATTGCCTCTGGCCACTCCTGTCGTAAACCATATGTGTTCAATCAAATTGGTCGTCACAAATTAAAAAAACGCATTTAATGTGACAGCACTTCCTCTGTCACTTATTATGCGTTATGGATATCCAAAAACGTCTGACCACTCGCTTAGCTTTTGGATCGCCTCTTCATGACCAGTGGACTTCGTTGGGAAGAGCCATACAAACTTGGATATCTTGCTTAGTCGTGGTTTGTTTAAAGGCAATGCAATCTGTCAGTGAATTCCAAGCAGATAATGACGAAATTTCTTCAGTGCTAAATATGCCGCTTTTACTTCTAGCACGTAACTATGCTGCTTGGATTCCGCTGGAGAAGTTTTTTTTTTCCAGAAGTAGACTGGATGAAAGCTTTCTTCCAACTTCTCTTCCTCGGTGACTGCGTATACTATGATATCATCCATGTAGAGTTGCGTAATATTTCGTTCAGGAGATTTTGGAAGATATGGTTGACGAAACGAATGAAAGCTGCTGGAGAGTTTCGAAAACCAAAAAGCGCCTTGTTAAATTCAAACATACCTTTGCGACCTAAGCTCGACTACTTTTCTCGACGGGCACGAGAAAAAAATCCGTTTTCCAAATCAAGGACCGTAAAAAAATTGGCAGCTTGTAGTTTCTCCGGGACCTGTTCAATCATCGAGACTGGAAAGCAATCCGGGAGTACCATGCTGTTTAGCTTTCGATAGTCCACGCAAACTCTTAGTGATAGATCCTCTTTTTTTACAACGACGACATTGCTAGCGACATATGATGAGCATTTGCTTACGATAATTTGTTGGAGCCACTGAGTTATTTGATTTTTCACAGCTTCTGCTTCTTCTGTTGAATGACGACTTGGTGACTGACGAAAAGGCTTGACGACTCCATCTGGGACAATCTTCAACTCGATTGTGCATTGCAAAGGGTGTGCTGGGGATTGATAGCTGCACAGAGAGAATTATGACGTTCTGAAATTGAGTTTTTGTATTCTCAATTTCAGGATGTACTGATTTTGAGTACAAATTTTGGGAAAAAACTTATATTGAGTAAAAATTGTACTCACTTTAAGAAAAAAAACTTGTACTGAGCAGAAAAATCTTAATTTTAGGAAACAAATTCCTTAACTTCCAATTTGAGTACAAATATTTCCATAATGAGTATGACACTACTCACAGAAACCCTTTTAAAATGCTGGTCTAGGGAGTAAATGACTCTTGCCATCAAATATTTGATAGCTAATGTCGTCCGGGTCGTGAGTTCAATTTCCATGCCGGTAAACACATACATTTTTTTTTTGTTTTTCGCTTACAACAAACTAGATATTAATAATGAATTTCCAAAAATCAACAAGCTTAAGCATTTTTAAATTTCTTCCGCCATTGGTTTTAATATATTTTCGTAGTCAACGTTCCAATATTCACAGTCAGGAGGAAGAATTTAAAGTTGCACCAAAAAATCATCGACTATCGCATAAAAGAGTCCGTCAAAGTCCGTCAAATTTTGACGGGGAACTAACTGGAAAATTTTCGGAGCTGCAAAACCTTATGGACCATCCGTTCAACGGATGGTGGATGGTTAAAAATTTTTTTAAATCTTAATTTGTTTTTATTTTTAAGAAATTAAAAACCTTTTTTTTTTAGAAATTTTTTTTAAAAGAAGAGGTTTTAGAGGAATTAATTAAAGAAGGTACTTTTTTAAATTTGACAATTTTTGGAAAAATTAAAAAAATTCGAACTAAAAAACTACTTTTTTTCGGTCAAATCCTTATACACGTGCTTACTTGTTTTCCGAATAGTACGTGTAAAAAAAGTTTTAGGCAAATCAAAAATGTAGACCAATAAAAGGTGTTTGGTTTGTAAAAGAACCACACATATGTAATAATGGCCGTGTGGTATGTATGTTTATATTATTAGGATCTTGAAATTGATTTAAAGTTACACAGTAGTAGAAGTGGACTATATTAGAATATTTATGTAAAAATATATACACGCAGCTGGAACACAGTAAAAATGAAGAGTGCAGTTTTTGCGGAACATTTTGAAAAATCGAAAACTTTTACTGCGGCTGGGTTATACTTTTACACACATTTGGAGTTTTTAGGAATATATTTATTTGCGATTGAAATAATTTAGCACTGCGGAATTGGAAATGTGGACTCCGAATAAATTCGGTCAAAGAGAAAAAGAAGAAAATGCCGTGCACAAATAAAATTAATTAAATAACGTATTAAATGCCGTGGCGTCGGATTAAATCGGGGCGGTTCAAGCGACCGTAGGTACTGGTGATAATCTTCGGAAAAAACCCAGGAGTGGAAGTCCAAAGATCCGGTAGAAGGATCAAATGTTGGTGCGGGTGTAAAAACTTCGGGGTATTGCGCGACGTGCGGATCTTTATTGGACACTTGTAAATTAGGAACTAATTACACTGATCTTAGCTTAGTGGCTTCAGAACGGAGCGGAAAGTTGCGAGAGAGTTGGAGAGGGAGAGCGAAGGGCAGTGCGAGCGTGTGAGATGCGGACATCTGGAGAAAACTGCCGCTCGACACTGCCTCCAGAAATGAAACGCCTTTTTGGCGTGAGTAACATGTATCATGCTGATTTCGCATTGGCGAGCGGCATTTTTAGTCCCAACTCCACAGGCCTTTTTTCTTTATGTCCATTGCGACTAATTTTGTACTCAATTCAATTAAAGAACAATAATGAAGTGTAACCGTTATAAGCTAATGAACTAAAGGTGGAATTGTTATATTTAAACTTCAGTGCTGTAACTACTCCCAAGAGCCCCTCTTACTATGACAGCCGTGTACATCTCTTTCGGCACGGAGTCACAACTTACCACTAGCATCCAGAGTGACTTTGGCGACATTTCTAAAATTTCTTCCAGACGGGGGTGACTTCGGAGATCAGAATGCGATATCGTGGAAGGCACTCGTAGAAGTGTCACCGGAGTTACTTCGGGAAGTTACTCAGAAGACACTTGTAGAAAGGCACCTTTCCCAATTCCAAAATGGTTAAAGGGAAAATTTAAAATATAAAAAGGGAAAAAGGGGAAAAATTGTAGTTTTCAGGTATAAAGAGAGAGCCAAGAGTGAACTTTACTCCAAAAACTTCAAAAAAATAAATCCAAATTCCTTTCAATCTTTAATTTAACTTCCAGAAGGGAATTGGAAGATAGTTTTTTCCCACTGGCTTTGTTTTTGTAAAATGTGTTCTATCGCCTTTTTTTCGTCCAGAAGTGGATACGCAAGAACAAGTGAAAGGCAGTGGATTCCCACCCTGCGCATGATTCGGGAGAAGCCAGGCTCATGGCCCTGCTGCATGGATGCGGGCTTGTATCAAGGCAGCGTTAAAGTGGTAGCCTGCTATAGTTAGCTGTCGGCTGACCTATACAAGCAGTCGATTGGCAAGCTCGGTGAGGTCTATATATGGGAGACTTGATTGCTGCCGGAAGCTCTGCAGGCAACCTAGCCGAGCAGGTGCTTGCCGAAGAGGTTGAGACGCCTGGTGGGCCAGATGACGGCGAACGCTGGGACCGGCAATCGATGAAGCGGACCTGAGCGATTCGGAGGCTGACGTTACTGTGGTGGAGGTTGCAGCTGGGGATGTCGCTAAGACTCCTGCAGATCATCCTACACCACCGTAAAGCAGAGTCCGCTGCCCTTTTTCTTTGCCTGGCCAAAGGCGAATCCCACATGTTCTTAGATCAGGAACCTTGGATAGCAGGAGGCAAGGTTGCTGGACTGGAGCGCACTCAACGCCAAAAGCAACAAGGCGAGGCCCGGGAAAAAATTCAGAGAGAGCAAGACAAACGTCGTCTCTCTTTGGCCCGTAACAATGCTTATTTCTCTTTCACGAGTAATACTCTAGAACCAAAAGTGCAAGAAAGTGCAAGTTTACTGACCGCCGAAAACCAGAGAGCTAGTACTTGCGCTGCCGCCCTGCTTTTCACCGCTCAAACGCCATGGAGTGAGCAATGCAAAACTCCAACCGAGCTTCTGTCACCTAGTGCAACAACAACAGCAATTACTACGTCAACTACAACGGTCTCTGTCGCCAACAATGCAATAACGACTCCACTCTCACCTTCTGCAGCGGGTAAAGCAACAACACAACCAAGTGCAATAATCGGGTCAAACGGCAAAAACAAAGCTACGGAAGATGAAATAACCATTCCGCAAGCGGGTTCGGCCATACAGACAGGCATGGATCGCTACATTAATATTTCCAAACGCAAGCAAACACCCCCAAAAAAATCTGACGGCAATAAGTCCAAAGGCCCTTAAAATCTCGGGCCATTAAATGAAAATAAATTTTCCATTCTGGCGGAGCCCGAAACAGAGTCTAAACAATTAGGCCGCTTATGAAAGGGAATATAAGCGAAACTAAGCAGCAAACCAAAACTGAAGACGATTTCCGAGCAGTGTCAAAGTACTTAAACGATGCCAAAAAGAATTACTACACGTACCAGCTAAAAAGGTGCAAAGGATTGCAAGTTGTGCTTAATGGAATAGAACCCGATGTGACCACCTCTAAAGTTACAAAAGCGTTAAAAGAAAATGGTATTTGTGCAAAAAATGTTATAAACATTATGAACAAAAACAAGAAGCCGCAACCACTATTCAAGGTCAAGCTGGAGCCAGACAGCAGAATTTTGGAAAAAAAACGCAGTGCACCGATCTACAAGTTGCAGTACCTGCGGCATCGTAGGATCACAGTAGAAAAGCCGCACAAACGGAACGGGCCAGTGCAATGCACAAATTGCCAGGATAAAGGACACACCAGGGCTTACTGCACCCTCAGGGCAGTATGTATAGCTTGTGGAAACTGCCACGGCTCCCAACCCTGCCCTGCCAACACGGAAGACTCTCTCACTAAAAAGTGTGTAAACTGCCAAGGAAACCACACAGCAAACTACAGAGGCTGTCCAGCCTACAAGGAGATGAAAAGTCGGATGCAACGAGCGAAAACGGCACGCTCCTAGAACACACAGAACATTTACATGAGATCACAAATGACCCCGGAAGTTTTCTTCGCAAAAGCAGCCATCATTTGGCCCTTCAATTACCACCAACGGCATTTCTTACGCCAGTGCTCTAAGATCAGGCACAGCTCACATAGAGCCGAAAATTGATAACATCCAGCAGGTCATAGGACAGCCACAAAGTAACATGGAAACTGTGATGATCACTTTGCAACAAAATATGATGGAATTTATGTCCTTCATGAAAACCACCATGCAAACTCTTATGCAAAACCAAAACATCTTGTTGCAAATGCTTGCAGCTCAGCAGTCCAAATAAACTATGCCTAGTCTTCGAATAACTCTGTGGAACGCCAAAGGGGTTTCACGGCATAAACCTGAAATAACACAATTTCTGAACGAAAACTACATCGACTTAAAGTTGCTGGCAGAAACGCATCTCAAATATAATCAAATACGGGGATACACGTTCTACAGCACCGATCACCCAGATGGTAAAGCACATGGTAGAACCGGCATCTTAATAAGAGACCGCATCAAACACCACCTTCACCAAAGGTTTGCAAAAAATTATTTGCAAGCTACATCGATAAAATTACAGTTGGGCAACTGCAAACTTGCCATTGCCGCTGTTTACTGCCCACCCCGTTTTCGGGAGAAGCCAGGCTCATGGCCCTGCTGCATGGATGCGGGCTTGTATCAAGGAAGCGTTAAAGTGGTAGCCTGCTATAGTTAGCTGTCGACTGACCTATACAAGCAGTCGACTGGCAAGCTCGGTGAGGTCTACGAAGGGGCGAACATTGTCGCACTGGACTGGTACGACGTCCATAGTAGGTTTCGAGCTAGGATCTGGCTTCCAGCAGCAATAAAATTCCCGGAAAACATTCTGTTCATGCTGCAGATATGCAATCCACATCAGGCGGTCATGGTACTGAATAAGGAGTCAGTTGCGCCAATCGAGGCTGCTCGGGGCAAGTCGAACTCCGTGCCGTCCAAATAAAGATATATATGGGAGACTTGATTGCTGCCGGAAGCTCTGCAGGCAACCTAGCCGAGCAGGTGCTTGCCGAAGAGGTTGAGACGCCTGGTGGGCCAGAGGACGGCGAACGCTGGGACCGGCAATCGATGAAGCGGACCTGAGCGATTCGGAGGCTGACGTTACTGTGGTGGAGGTTGCAGCTGGGGATGTCGCTAAGACTCCTGCAGTCCAAATAAACTATGCCTAGTCTTTGAATAACTCTGTGGAACGCCAAAGGGGTTTCACGGCATAAACCTGAAATAACACAATTTCTGAACGAAAACTACATCGACTTAAAGTTGCTGGCAGAAACGCATCTCAAATATAATCAAATACGGGGATACACGTTCTACAGCACCGATCACCCAGATGGTAAAGCACATGGCAGAACCGGCATCTTAATAAGAGACCGCATCAAACACCACCTTCACCAAAGGTTTGCAAAAAATTATTTGCAAGCTACATCGATAAAATTACAGTTGGGCAACTGCAAACTTGCCATTGCCGCTGTTTACTGCCCACACCGTTTTACAGTCTCCGAAGACAAATTCATGGACTTCTACAATTCACTTGGAGAGCGATTCATAGCAGCAGAAGATTACAACGCCAAGCACACACACTGGGGATCCTTGAGACCCCCAAAGGGGTGCAAAAAAATGCACTCATCAAAACATGCAACAAACTGGCCTACGTTTCACCAGGCAGCCCTAAATACTGGCCTACAGATCCAAGAAAACTACCTGATTTAATTGATTTTGCTGTGACAAAAAATATTTCTCGCAATCTAATATCTGCAAAATCGCTTTTGGATCTATATTCGGACCACACACCAGTGCTAGTAACTCTTCTTTAAAGCCCGGAATTAATCGAGCACCCTTGCAGGCTGACGTCGCATCGAACCAACTGGCTGAAGTTCAACAAGTTCGTAAGTTCCATTGAACTAACTCCACAGCTCAACATCAAGGTGGACATCGACTGATAAGTGATCTAATAACTACCAAAATGCTTATTGAATTCCCAAACTGTGCAGTTCAGCTCATTTGTAAACTCTTTAACAGGATTATACGACTTGGCTACTTCCCAAAAAATTGGAAAAAATCATACTGATCCCTAAGCCAGGAAAAGATCACATAATACCAACTTCATACAGACCGATCTGTCAAAACTGATCGAAAAATGGCTTTTGACGCGCATAATCCCATATCTGAAAGGCACATCAATTTTGCTTTCAAAAAAGCCATGGAACAATAGAGCAAGTCAACAGATTAACAACAGAAATATGGTCTGCATTCGAATATTCGGGAATACTGCAGTGCGGTATTCCTTGTCGTTGCGCAGGCTTTCGATCGAGTCTGGCTTGATGGCCTTATGCATAAAATCAGAGCTATCCTGCCGGAAAACACTCACAGGTTACTTGAATCGTACCTTTACAACAGAGAATTCGCCGTGAGATGCAACACTACAATATCCGACGATTCCACTACAGAGGCTGGAATTCCCCAAGGTAGATCCCTTGGTCCAACTCTATTTCTCCTTTACACCGCAGATATTCCCACGAACGACCGGCTAACTACTTGTACATTCGCAGACGATACCACGATCATAAGTCGGTCCAAATGCCCAAATTAGGCAACAGCACTGAGTACACACTGATCGCTTTCCTAGATATAGAGGGAGCCTTTAACAACGTGCTCCCAGCAGCAATAATAGATTCCCTCACAGAGCTAGGGGTTGAGGCTCAAGTGGTGGGGCTGTTCCATAAATTGCTGATCAGCAGAATGGTCACGGCAGCACTAGGGGCCTCAACTCAGACAAGACTAGTGAACAGAGGCACCCCACAAGGAGGTGTACTACCACCCCTCCTGTGGAATATCGCAGTAAATAAACTACTGCGGATTCTAGAAGGCAGCAAAGTTGTGGCATACGCAGATAATGTCGCTATCATCTTTAATGGTAAGTATCCACAATCACACTGCGATCTTATGACCTAAAAGCTCAAAATAATATCGGACTGGACGATAAAAAACAGACTCGGGGTAATTCCCTCAAAAACGGAACTTGTTCTATTTACAAAGAAGTACAAAATCCCACAACTCAACCCCCTCATATTAAACAATTGTAATCTTTCTTTTAGCGAACACGCCAGATACTTGGGGTTGGTATTAGATAAGTGTCTTAAATGGGGCTTAAACGACTAAGTGAGAACCAAAAAAGCAACCATTGCACTTTACTCCTGTAAAAAAGTAATTAGGCTAAGGTTGGGCATGTCCCCAAGGATTGTCAACTGGATCTACACAGCGGTGGTCGAGCCCTTCGAACTACCCCAAACAAAGCGTTGAATGCGATCTTGAACCTCCTAAGCCTGGACTTAGCAGGCATGGAAAGGGCCAAATCGGCAGCCATTCGACTGAGGGATACCGGGCAATGGAAAGCTCAATTTTATGGTCATGCCAATATACTTCAGCATGATAAGTCGATTCCGAAGAAAACGGATCTATGCTAGTCTCATGAGTATAGACACACACCCTTCGAGGCCCTGATCCCAGATAGGGAGGAATGGCAGCAGGGCCGACTGGGCTCGCAAGACGCAATCTGTTTCTATACAGATGGCTCAAAATTAGACGTACACGTTGGCGGAGGAGTATACTCCTAACAATTAGACACCAGGAAGTCATTCAGACTCCCGGATCACTGCAGCGACTTCCAAGCCGAGGTACACGCTATAAAGGAAGCACTTGATTGCATAGGGAACACCAGCCTAAGTAGATACCTAAATATAAATATATTCGACAAGCACTAACTCCTGAACCATAGCAGATCTCTCCACGAAATGCTAGACAGTTTATTATCAGCTTAATATAGGTTCCGGGTCACCGGAACATTGTAGGCAACTGTATATTGGACGAGTTAGCCAGGCAGGGCACCAGTATGCCCATGGCAACTTGCAAGCTAAATATCAGAAATCACTTCATCAAAATAGACAAGGCACCACAGTGATGGACAGTAAAAAAACGTCGTAACTACTCAAACTCAGTCGCACGGAGTGTGGCATGTTAGTTCGAGTCCTTACAGGCCACTGACTAGTCGGCACACATGCCGGCAGGCTAAAAGCCCCAAAAATGACTTCTGTAGAAGCTGAAGGGATGAAAAAGAAGAATAAACGGTGGGACACCTTCTCTGCTTCTGCCCAACCCTATGCAGACTTAGACTGAAGCACTTAGGAAACCCCTTCATTCACGATCTGATTGAAATATAGAAGATCAAATTTAAGGACATAAGCTACTTTGTAAAATCTTCCGGGTGGAAGACATGCTAATTATCCTAAATTCTTGGACGAGACAGGAGACCCAGAAAAGGGAAAAAAACGAGATCATACGGTACCACAATGAACCCATAGTGGTCTAAGTGTGTCAGACGTTAGTCTGGCAGCCGTTCGTACCTAACCTAACCTAACCTAGCTGTTTTCCCGCTAATCAAGCGGGTTTATTATATCGAGCTGTTTACCACATCTCAAATTTTTAGGATCCTAGAACACCAAAAACGAACATGCAAACAAACTAACAAACATTATGAAAATGTTCGATTTCAGAAGAAGAAGAGAAACTTGTTTTCGGTATAACTTTAGAACAGAAAGCCACCGGCCCAAACAAATTTTTAATTTTCCACTTTTACACTTGCCCTTCTGCGCATCCTGGCAAAGCAGAAACCTGGCCTCAAGATTTGTCATATAAATATTCCAAGCATGTCAAATAAAATTGAAGAGTTTAAGTATATACATAGTTAGTATATGTTTGTAAATTCTGAAATTATATGTGTGTCTGAGACATGGTTTGTCCAGAGTCTATGTGACACAATAAACAGTGCAATAAAATATATTTTTCTTGAATTATATACCCCGAACATGCAGAAAAATCTATTAATTGGCTGCATTTATCGTCCGCATTGTAACACAAATTATGATGATCTAATCAATCTTCTGTCAGATATTACAGTAAACTTAACTGATGTAATCCCTACGGGCGATCTTAATAGTGATATTCTGAGGGAATCTCACCTTACCAGCAACATGGAATCGATAGGTCTGAAACCAGTAAATCATTATTTCCAGCCCATTTCAGAATTATCTTTGTGAGTGATATTTAAAAATTTAGAATAGTTTTTCCAAATAAATGAAAACGAAAACCGAAAACTTTGTGGTTATAATTTTAATTGGGCAAGCGAAAACGAAAAAATAATGCGTGTGGTCGATAGAACTCAATTTCAACGATTAGACGACTATATTTTTACAAAGTTCTTAGAGCCTAACTTAACGACAGTTGACGTTAAAGACGGGCGAATTCGAAAACTAATAGGAAGCGGCGCCAATTTATGGATGGCCCGCCGAAAAACTCCTCCTCCGCTCGACCTAACGTCGACGACCCTGACCATGCCGTCCTCCCCTGCGTGCCTGGCAATGATTTCCTTCCAGGAGCCATTGTTGGGGCGGAAGGTTGTCCTCGGCAACGACGACGAGATTTTCTGCGCTGATGATCGGCTGCTGGTGCCACTTGCCCCAAATATGTAGGCCCAGGACATATTCCCGGGACCATCGCCGCCAGAACATTTGCCTGACTAAAGAGACAAGCCGCCATCGCCGTAAGCAGCTGAGACCCTCCTGGTCCGGGGTCCGAAGTGCTGGTGTTACGAGCAGCGGCCCGCCTGTCAGCGCCTCTCCGTTGCTTGGGTCGTGGCTGATCGCTCCGAGCGGGCGTAACAAAGAACCGTATATCGATGACACGGTATCGATAAGATTTCTAAGAGACGACGCTGACTGTTGTGATATTTTCGGAGGACTAAATAATGTTGAAATATTATTTATAAAAATTAAACATTCGTTATCATACACTTTTTTTAAGCAGACCGTAGCTTTCTCAGACTTGGTAGGCCCTAATAGTCCCCAAAGCTTCACAGGAAAGACAAGAGATTAAGTGATTGAATTTTTCAATAACGGGAATGTTGTCGTCTCTTTGAATGAGAGTTTCGAAAAGGTTAATGAAATTCTTAAACTAGTAGTATTTGCCGCTAAATTTCGGAATTGCCAAATTTGGAAGTCGAGCTCGAGTTGGGGCTACAGACGCTGAATCAAGAATTTTGGTTTCGCTAGCTGTCTTCAAGGCCGAGATAAGCGACAATATTTTAGCTTTAGCTATTATTGAAAGCTCTTCCAACTCTGCTCCAAACTCATCGCCATTATCTAAATCTTCTATCTTTTCTTGTAAATGATTTGCCTTATGAATTGCATCATTGAAAATTTCTAGCCTACATTTTAATTCTTCTTCCAAAAGCGGAATCTGGCCGGCTTCTAGTCGATCATTTAATCGGGGGCTCTAGCTACTGGTTTTTTGAGCATGTTTTTAAGGTCAGCATGAAGTTCAATACTTTTTGGCTAATTGAAATCGTTTTTAAATTAAATCACTATGGACGGCAGTCCATGTAGTGACGAAGCGCACCAGGAGAGGGTGCGAAGACGACTACTATATATAGCCGCAAAATTGAAAATTTGCTGTGATAGTCCGATCGTAATGAGTAATATACCAAATTAAAGGTATTGCTAAAACTTAAAGGATTGCATACCAAGACCTCAAGAAAATCAATTGGTTTGGGAGAGAGAGCGGTGAAAGTGTAAAAGTGAAAATTTAGAAATTTTGATCTAGTGGGGCCGGTGGGGATAATTTGCTCCTCGCACTACGTTAGTTGTATTCCTACTAAAAATGCGCTTAATATGAGGGGTCATATCCGTTCAAAAGTTATACCGAAAACAAGATTTTCTTGTTCTTCCCAAAATGAAAATTTAATTCTGTTTGTCAGTTTGTGTGTCCCAAAACATGGTTTTAAAGTCCTGAAAATGTGATATGATGTTCAACAGCTCGATTTAAGAAACTTTAGTTCTACCAGATTTGGAAAAACCCGCTAGTTTAGCGGGAAAACAGCTAAAAATAGCTAAAATACGGAAGGCCGTAACTTCTATACTACTAAAGCTACAGACTTGTGCTGCATCTCGTTTAAAAGGTATTTTGAAATGCTATAAGCGTCTCCTATATGTAATTTGTGTAAATATAATAGTTAAATCGGTTAAATCAGCTGTTACAAATGCGACTCTCGATCTGTTAAAATTGGACGATTCGCTTACAGATTTGAAGTTCTTCAAATTTGATTTTTAAAGCAATCTAAGTAAACTTTTTGGATTGGAATAATAGGATGGTGCTATATACTAAGTGTTTCTGTGCTTACACGGTGCAAATCCGTCGTTTTTTTCTTATAATTGAGTGGCAAAGGAAGTGGTCTAACACGCACATTTTTTTATGAAAACTTATTTTCAAATAGAGCAATAAAGCGAGTCCAGCGGAGTCCACTTCTGAAACCAATTGGGATTTGTAGGGTATTTAATTCTTGTCAAAGAGTATATAGTCAGAATCGCCACTTATTGCCACTTTTTCTATAATTTAATTTTTTAGACCATAACCTCAAATTTAGCAAATGATATGGTTTTGCACTAGGGGCTGAAGAAGTAAGGCGTTTTCTCACTTTAAATTATTTTAAAAATGAAGAATAAATAACTAGCTGTGTCATTGATTAGTCTAAGTGGACTTTATAGGCTATATAGCGAAATTATTGGTACAATTAGCAAAAAAAAGTCGTAAAAATGTATGGTAAATTCTGTCATTTGTCATTTTTTAAAAACATTAGGATATAGTAGTCCGATTTGTATGAAACTTTTAGTATTATGTTTAAAACGTAAATAATCGCAATTTCTAAAGTTATGTGCATTTATATCCAAAAACAACAAAGTTATTCTGATCGTTCCTATGGCAGCTATATGATATAGATGTCCGATCCGGATGATTTTTATATATAACTAGCAGGGTCGCCCGCAGCTTCGCCTGCGGAAATCAAGATTAAAAATTCTACTAATAATAAAAAAGGAATTTAGGTGAATAGAGAAGCCGTGAATCAAATTGTTTAAACATTTCCATTTGTTTAAACAATATGAGCCGCGTGTAAGGAAGAGCAAGATTATGGTTTGAATATTTATGTTTTTTTTTCCAATATTATCAATGCGATTTAAATTTTAAAACAGAAAAATCAGTAATAAAACAAATCTGTAATGCACACACATAAACACACTCACACACATATATATTTAGTTTGTAAAATATATTTTTCTCTATTCTTTTTTACAACCGTTTGTCAAAAGTTCTAAAACATTTCGTGTTAGCTAAACGGGTTTTTGGATTTTAAAAATAAAAGAATTTTAAGGAAAACTTCAAATGTAAAACCAAAACCTAAAGCCTTGTAATCTAAAGGTCGTTTGTGTTTAAATCAAAGTTCTATTCAAAATTAGAGTTCTCTTATTTTTTTTTTACTTTGTTCTGAGAGGTTATGGAATACTCATTTGGCATTCCGCTCTTTACCATCTACCTAAAAATAGTTTACAAAGTGGAAAAGAAATAATTATGTCAACATCATTATTGGTAAGAATTGTGGTGGGTTTGAACCTACGACCTATAGACTATGTTTCCTTTACGTACAACATAACCATCTGAGATACAGCTTGGAAGTTCTTGCTGACATTAAAGCAAACGGTTAATAAATAAGGAGCAAAAGATTTACCATGATCACCTTGCAATTTCGCTAAGGATTAGCAAAAGCAAAAATTCTCATTTTAGAATAATTATTTGGTTTTCAGTATTTTGTTTTCATTAATTTTTCACCTTGATTAGGATTATATTAACAATGTCAGAAAGGCAGGTAGTGGGAGAAGCCGTGAATGAAATTGTTTAAACATTTCCATTTGCTTAAACAATATGACGCAAGTGTAGGAAATAGCAAAAGAATTAACTGATTTGAATATTTATGTTTTTTTAATATTATTTAATTTTAAAACACAAAAATCCGTTTGAAAATGTCTCAAACCTGTTGTGGAAATGAAAATGATATTCTTTTAGCAATAGAATATCAGTATTATCATGAATTTGAACTTAAGCAAATCTTACTTCCTTAGTCAGGTGAAATGCACACACACACACGCACACTTCCACATATCTAATGGTTGGGGGTGTAAATACGCATTTTAGCGTGCGTGTGTGTGTACGCAACGGGGCCAATTTATGTTTTTATTTTGTTTTTACAAATCCACGATTTGTCAATAATTCAACATTTGAAAGGTAATAAGTAGTTTGGAAACATTTCGTCTTAGCTTATCGGGTTTTTAGATTTTAAAAATAAAAACAAATTTAAGGAAAACTTCGATTGTAAAACTGTTAGCAAAATCTAAAACTGATCGGAGATGCTGCTGCAAATAGTAAAATCATTTAAAATCCGACTTTAAATGTATATACATACGACTTTTCCTTGAAATTTTCTTAAGGGGAATTGGATAGCTCCACCGATAATTTAAAATTTAACTTTTAGCTAAAAGAATGAAGAAACAAAAAAAAATTATCGATATATTCGCATTTTTAGGCGCGCAATTTGGTATTTTGTGGCTGTGGTATTTTTCCTTGCCTTTGCACGGTAACACTTGGAGGAACGTCTGAATAAAAAGAACAACAACACATAGGTGGGAGCCCATGACGTCACAATAAAAAAAACCAAATTGGCGACCTTGACGAAGGGGGCTGAATTTCAAAAAAGTTTAAATACTTTTTTTTGGGGGTTCCCATAAAATTATGAAGAGCCATTTTTTAAACCATTTTGACAACATTTATAACAGAAAAATTGCAAAAGAAAAAATTAAGAAAAAAACAAATCGAATTTTGGGGCACTTTGGGGCCGCTTATGGCTCTAATTTATATCATACACTCGGCTCCTAATTATTTCCGAATTTATGGTTTTTTTTCAGATTTTTATGTCAATCCGTTCTGGGTGAATTTCCACACTGACTTTTTTAATAGTCTTCAATTATATTGATTTAGATATGCGCAGGGATAAAAAATAAAGACTGGTAAAGTTTCACATTTATATCTTTTAAATTGACTGAGTAATTAATTTAGGCCTATAAAAGTGGTCAAATGCCCCATAGTGCAAAGGGACAAATTATTTCATTTCTGGAAGAAGAAAATCTGGCTTTCGGTATAACTTTTGAACGGAGCGTCCGATTTTCTGATATGACCCCTCATATTAAGCTCATTTTCAGTAAAAATACAACGAGCATTATGCAAGGGGCCAATTATCCCCACTTTCCCCAAATTTTCACTTTTACACTTTCACCGCTCTCTTCCCCAAACCAATTGATTTTCTTGAGGTCTTGGTATCAGCCGGTAGTGTTTTTTCTGTTGCTCCAAAATCGTATGTTTATTTGAGTGATAAAACTTTTTATTTAATCGCCAAATTTGCCTACAATTTCTGTGGTTTATAAACTTTCCTTTTTTAAACATATCCGAGCTCGGATAGATAACATAAACGCGTTTAAATTTAGAAACAAACAAAATATTACCATCAGCCAGCAAACAATAACAAAGCGTCTGCTTTGTCACAGCAAGTATTGTGTGGTTGTTGTTACTGTCCCGCTCTCCTTCATTACGCCACTCTATCGGCACTTTTCCTGCTCTCCGCTTTGTGCGAGTCGCCTAAATTCACCGATCAGTGCAAGCCCTCCTGCTAACTTACGCTCTTAAATCCGTTTTAGCTTGCTGCTCTTGATTCCGCTGCTCTCCTCACGTTGCCTTAATCTTTCGCCGCTCTTACTTCGCTGAGTGCATTCAAAAATGAGTCTATCGTGCTCAGCCAAAAAATGCGAGTTCAACGGCGTTATTGGTGACAAAACTTATTTGTTATGCAGGCTATGCGAGAATACTGCGCATTGTAAGTGCGCCGTTGTCGGCGTACATGGTCGCATTGGCGATCTTATTTCCAAAAGAATTGGATTTCTTTGGACCTGCTCCGCGTGCTGTAAGATTACGGAGGAGATGCGTTCCTTCATGCGGCAAACACGGACTGGCTTCAGGGAGATCAAAAAGTTGTTTAGTCACCTTCACGAGAAGCTGATTGCCGTTGAGTCCCAGTTTAATGGGCTAAAAATAATTAAGGAAACTCCAACAAAGATTTCTTCTCCTTCTGGCCAATTAATGAACCATCTTACTCCACCCTCATCCATGAGGGATCCTGGCTCCTCCAATAGCTCACTAATGTACGTTTTATTAGTGTCTGCCAACGCCAGTGAAATCGATAATAAATGCGTATCCTCGAATAACCTGGTGCCTTTACTACCGGATCTTTTAATATCGCGCCCTACCTGTAACGCAGATTCTCTGGCCGGGGTAAAACCTCAGTCGGGGCCAAGGAACCTATACAAGAAATTTATATAGAAGAGTGGGACCTGTAGTAGGAATTTATATGGGGAGGTTGTCAGGCGCCCGGATACGAGTGCGCTTCGGCGGGGTAGTCGATCGTAAAGGGTTGTTTCCACACGGATTCGATTCGCCAAGTATACCCCTGCGTGCGAGAGCCGTTGGTCAAACCGATCTGAACGCGAAGTTCACGACAAGGCGTCTATTTGGGCGCCACCTAGCGCCTGGCGGTGGGAATAGGGCCGACCACACTGTTTGGTGCGAAACCCGGGAGGATCCTGTTTGAGGCGCCCCCTAGTGATAGAATGAGGTACTCAGTGGATGATCGCACTGCTTGGTGAGGAACTTGGATGAGACCCGTCAGGACGATCGCACTGCTTGGTGGTGCACTCGGATGATTCCGATTGGAGTGGTCTGCGGGGCTGCGGGGAGGGGGGAACTCCGCCGGGCATGAACGGCGGAGTTGATCCGCTCTGGGTAAATGTGGGGTCTACGGGGGTCGCCCACTCCGGATATACTCGGAGCCTTCGGGTAGCTATACTCCGGATATACTCGGAGCCTACGGGTTTCTACACTCCGGATATACTCGGAGCCTACGGGTTTCTACACTCCGGATATATTCGGAGTCTACGGGGTTATACGTTCCGCATATTCTCGGAAAACTAAGGGAGTTCTACACTCCGGCTAGGCTCGGAGACTACGATGATTCTAAGGGGGGGAAGGGGAAGCTCTCGGCCGAAGTACGTCGAGTGGATGCGAAGCCAAACACGCGTCGTAGATCGGGATCAAGAACGGGTGGGATTCGGAGGAGGGGAAGTATACTGGTAGAGAAATAACACGCAGGGTTTGGTTTTCAATTTCAGACCTATATTTTACAGTTATTAAGAGTAGCTCCCTGGCTGCTGCCCTCACAATGGACGTTTTTGCTTACTTGTAGCTTCGAGGATGTCAACACGTGTCGCGCGGCTGAGCGTAGTGTATGTCAGGTTAGGCGTTTGGACCTGTGACTCTCTGGCGGGTCGGAGGATTATTAGCGCACACGTCTACTCGCGGTGAAAGATCGGAAGCAAAGAGAAAGAGTCAGATTCCTAGAGATCGCACTCCAGCTCGCGTCGTGTTCTTTGAACCGGTTCCCTTTTATCGATCGCGATATCGATCGCCCACCTCACGAGTGCGATAGCGGGTTAGGGGGTTCTGTTCGTGGTGTGTGTCTTGGCTTCACTAGCTAACTTAGTTTCTTCATATTTATAATCTTAAAGTTAATTATTAAATGTGAAATAAGGGGACTCCGAGTCCAAATCTTAAAGTTAAATTATAATTTTATGAAATAAGGGGACTCCGTGTCCAAACCTTAAAGTTAATGATAATATTATCTTAAATACTAAATAGGTGGACTCCGATGCGCGGCACGAATAAATGAAGTTTGTACGCCCTCAGATTTAGGGCGTTACATTCCCTCCCTACTTCGGGGGGAGGAATGAAACGTTTCCCACGCCGTTCGACTTTATGGTGACCTGATATGAGCCCTCCGTGGTCGGCACCCTGAAGCGCTGTCGCGAGGTGTGGGCGGCGGGACGTCGGGCGCAAATGGCCTGCCAGACGGTGGTCGAGACTTGGACGTCCACCCAGCCGGAAGCGAGTGGCGTTCGCCATCGGGGGGTGAACGATTTTCGGCGGCCGAGTGTTCCAGCTCTGGGGTTGCCGTTGCATCCTGCGGGATGCCGTCCGGGTTCGAGAGCCATTCTCGTGACGGCTCCCAGCATAACCTCTCCATATCTGGTGAAATCTGCCCCAGCAGGAGGTCAAGGGTCGTGGGCGACATTCCCATCGCGGTGTCCGATGTGGTAGAGGCTGCTGTTGTGGGGAGAAAGCAGTCGTGGGTGACTACCTCGGCGTCCGGTCCCTGTCCGCCAAGGGGAAGTGTGAGCTGGACCGCCGTGTCGAAGGGTGTACCGCTTGGTGGTGGCGGATAAGGTATTAGAGCGAGTGTGGGCTCCTTCCGTCGAAAACGCTGCCCGGTGCTCTCCTCGTCGTCGCTGGGTTCCGATTCCCACTCCATGGCTTTGCCCGTAGGCTAGTGCTGTGGACTGGACCCATCCCGTGTGGTGGATGTCCCGAAGGAAAAGCTCGTTAACGGCCCGCGAGAGAGCGTGGTGGATGATCCGAAGAAAGAGATCGTAGTCCACGAGGGAGCGAGGAGGACGGCCCTGGTCCCATCTCTACGTCCTGCGAGCAGGTCAGGTCAGCGGGGCGTTCCGCCGGGACTCTGAGGTCTTCAGCTACCTCGGTCTTGTCAGGCCCCATGATGCGCAGGTAGGCGGGGGACAGTGGGAAGGTCACGATGGGGTCCATGGGTGGCCGATACGGTGCTTCTACCTGGATCGTTTCCCAGCTTGCTCTCACGAGGTAGACCCAAGACCCCCGGTGATATCCGTACCGGTCCTCGCCCGTGTAGACATAGTGTGCCGCACCTTCCCCGGGATCGTCGTCGTCCTCACGGCTGCTCACCGTGTATGCACCCGCGTTATCGGAGTCGCTGGCATCCTCGACATAGGGCTCTTGTTCGTCCCGTCCTGCCTCGTCGTCACTGGAGTCGGGGGTCGGGTGATCCCGGTAATTTTCGCCGCGACCGCAAGGGTTGTACTCCCTACCGCTTTCCGCTGACCCGGCTGGACTCGGGTAGCACTCAAAGGGAGTCGGGTAGATCCGCTGTCCGGCCGCATCCGTATAGTGCGGCGAGGCTCCCCCGGTTGGAAGTGGCGTCGGCATTGACTCGTTCTCGTAGTCGTGGGATTCCGGGGCGCAGCTCGACGCTGCCCGGCGGGATGATGTCCGAGCACAGGATCCGGGAGAGGATGGGGTCGCTCTTCCCGAGACTCCTGGCTGGCGCTTGTCCGTCGGGCATGACCGGGTGGATCTCTCGGCGTACGCCGTTCCTGGACATAGCCGAGGATTAATCCTTAGGCGTGTCTGCATGCTCCAGACACGACCCATCCAAAGACCGTGCCCTGTGCGACGGGCAGCCCATCACGTATATTTAGGAACCCGGGTCTGATTACGTCGGGGTATACGTCCGAGCCCAACACCAGCGATGCTGGGCGATGGAATTGCTCATCGGCCAGACGGATGTCCTCAAATTGGGCTCGCATCGAATCGCTTAGCGTGCGGATCGGGGTGCGGATGCGTAGACTCTGACTGATCTTCAGCAGCACGTCGATCTGGAAATCGCCCGTCCTCGACCGGATTGTCGTCGAGCAGACTTCTTCGCCTCTCACTGTCGTCGTGGGCAACTTGAACGCAATTGCCAGGGAGCTGTCGATAGTGCTGACGGGCGTGCAAGGGTCGATTAACGCGGCCGTCTCGAAGGTGGTGGCCCCAGACTCCAGCAACACGATGGCCGTCGGAAGAATGTGGAGGCTCTGAAGCTGCAGGAGAGCCGCCACTGATGGAGTTGCTGCTGACGCTGGACGTCGGACCGGTGTCCGTGCTTCCCGTGCCGCTGGCGATGGAGACCGTGAGACTGCCCGTGACAGCCGAGTGGTCGATCCGCGATGTTGCGAGGACGGCGATTGGCGACGTGGCGGGGACGGCGATTGACGACGCTGCTGGATGGGCGGTTGACGAGTAGTCCCGGACCTCTCGTGCAGGTGCAGCAGCGTGTCATGGTTCTGCCCGCACTTTTTGCACGTGTCGCCACTGCGACATGGCCCCTGAGTGTTGATGGGCCAGGCAATTCGCACAATATTTATTTATGAGGACGGCGCGGAGCCGCTTCTCCGTGCTGAGCCTAAGGAAGCGGGTGCACTTCCGTAGAGGATGGATTCCCCGACAGACTCGGCAACGGTAGGATCGAGTACCTCGTGAACGTCTGTCGTCCAAAGTTTGGGCGCTGCGAGGACGTGGAGCCATCATTTCGATGCTTTAATAAAAGTGATAAGCAAATTTAGTATCAATTTGTGAACGGATTTTGAAAAATAAGGACAGAAGGCACTATTTTTGGAAAGCGGAGGTGGCCTTGGCCTCCATAGGAAGAAGTACTAGAATGAGGACAGAAGTTATTATTGCGGAAGTGCGGAGATTGCCTTGTCCTCCATAGGCAGAAGAACTTGTTTGTGGATAGGACGTTTTATTGTCCCTCGAGCAGTAAGGACCTCTACTACGCGAACTCTACTATCGGCTCCTGGAAGAACAGATACCACTCTCCCGAGCCGCCATTCATTTGACGGCATATTGTCTTCTTTGACGATCACCATATCATCGACTTGGATGTCTCGGGAAGGATTCTGCCACTTATTGCGCTTGTGAAGTTCTTTCAAGTACTCCTCTTTCCATCGCGCACTGAACTGCTGATGCAGGGCCTTCAAGTGTTGCCAGCGATTTATAATCGACTTCGCTTCGCCCTTAATTTCGGGCTCAGCTGTGGAAAGCAACGGCCCCCAATCAGAAAGTGGCCTGGCGTCAATGCCAATAACTCAGAAGGATCTTCAGACATGGGAGACAACGGCCTGGAATTGAGGCATGCTTCAACTTTGGCGAGAAGGGTGGCGAACTCTTCAAACGTGTACTTCCGACTTGACGTTGACTTGTAGAAGAGTGCCTTGAAGCTTTTTACTCCAGCCTCCCACAATCCTCCCATATGTGGAGCTCCTGGTGGAATGAACCGCCACAAGAGTCCCTGGTGGCTATACGTTTCAATTACCGACTCTTTGATCGTCCGCATGAAATCCCGAGAAAGTAGAGTCGCGGCCCCCACAAAGGTGGACCCGCTGAGGACAACCTCTTCTCGCTACGAAACGGGCAAATGCCGCGAGGAACTTCTCCGTTGTCAGATCGGACGTAGGCTCTAAGTGAATAGCCTTAGTGGAAAAACACACAAACACACAAACATATCCCTTGGTAATAAGGCATGCTCTCCCAGTATAGTTCTTTATCTCGAACGGGCCTGCCTAATCCATGCCCGTATATGTAAATGGCCTGGAAAAGGACACTCGATCGGTCGGGAGGTCGCCCATTAATTGCGTCTGTACTCTCTTCTTGTAAATTGTGCACACCTTGCAGGAGCTTAGCACAGCTTTTACTAGATTCTTGAGTTTAGGAATCCAATACTTCGATCGGATGAGGCGTATCACTAATTGATTGCCACCATGCAGGGAAATCTGGTGCGAAAAACGGACGAGAAGACGAGCTAAACGACAGTTGTATGGCAATATAATAGGATGCCGCTCGTCATACTGAAGGGCCGTTGAGGTTTTAACGCGACCACATGCCCTTAGCAGGCCTTGTTGGTCTAAAAATGGAAACAGGTTGGCGATCGGGCTGGAAACTGGAATCGGACGCTGATCGCTTAGGAATTTGAGCTCTTGGGTAATTTCTCCCCGCTGAGCGTAACGAATGAGGACCCTTTCAGCTTCTCGGACCTCTTCCTTGGTAGGTCGGTCAGCAGAGTCCCTCGGCATCTTGCGGCAGCGTTGAATGAAACGTAATACGTACGCAAGGACCCGCAGAGCCTTATCCAACGAGGAGAATCGTTCCAGCAAATCTTCGGATGGGGTCTGTGCGAAATTGACCTTAACAGCACGCTGCTCTAAGCCTGTGACTGGAGTTTCAAGCCACCGTGTTGGCCACTTGTCCTTTGGCTGTTGTAACCAGTCTGGTCCTTCCCACCAGAGTTGGCTATCAGTCAGCTCCTGTAACGAAACGCCTCGACTGGCACATGCGCCCAATGCTCAGCGCTCGTCACCTGTGTAATCTTGGTCACTCGGTTGGCTACAAACGTGGTACAGTGGCATGCCGGCTTATTCAACCATGCAAGGACGATGGTAGAATCAGTCCAACAGAAAATGTCGGAATTGGAAATTGGCATATTCGGAAGGATAGCTGCAATCATTTCGGACAACAGCACTGCCCCACACAGCTCGAGCCGTGGAAGGGACACCGTTTTTACAGGGGCGACTCGGGTTTTGGCGGTAAGCAGACGGGTCATAATGTTGTGGCCAACTTCCACCCGCAAGTATATAGCGGCCCCGTATGCCTTCTGCGACGCATCACAAAACCCATGATGCTCTACCTTGGCCTCTGGCTGGAAACCAACCCACCTTGGGATACGGATCTGCTCAAGCTCGGAATAGCTGCGTAAGAAATCATGCCATCTCTTATTCATTTCTGCTGGGATATTTTCATCCCAGCCCAACTCCTGCAGCCAAATTTCTTGCATAAAGATTTTTGAGCGGACAATAAACGGGGACAGCCATCCGGCTGGGTCAAAAAGCTTCGCAATTTGGGAAAGAACCTCTCTCTTCGTATGAGTGGATTGAATCGCAACTGGCGGTGGAACAAAATAAAACTCGTCCGAGGTCGCATTCCACCGAACACCCAGTGTTTTGGCAAAGCTTTCGGAGTGAAGATCTCGAAAGTCTTCGTGGAGTAGATGATCGTTTGGGATATCTTCGAGTATGCGCTTCTGGTTGGCTGTCCACTTTCTCAATGGGAAACTGGCGCGGCTGAAAGCATGGCGAAGCTCGCTGATTGCAAGTCGAGCCTCATGTATGGAAGTGGTCCCTGCCAGAACGTCGTCTGCGTACATAAAATGACGAATAATATTGCTTGCTTTAGGGAAGTCCTTTTCTACGTCTTCTGCCAAATGTTGGAGTACACGGAGTGCCAGAAATGGTGCACAGTTGACACCAAAAGTAACGGTTTTTAATTCGAAATCGCCTACTTCTCCGTCTTTCTTCCGGAATAAGATTCTTTGGAATGGCGTATGCTTGGGATCGACCCAGATTTGACGGAACATTTTGGTAATATCTGCGCTGAATACGTATTGGAAATAACGCCACTTCAAGATCTGAATGGTTAAATCAGATTGTAGGACTGGACCAGCATGAAGAATATCGTTCAAGCTTGTCCCATTTGCTGAAGGGCTAGAGGCATTGAATACCACCCGAAGTTTGGTGGTGGTACTCTCGGGTTTGATCACCGCGTGGTGTGGAAGGTAGTAGTTTGGAGAATCGTACGACGGGAGAATTTCTCTCATGTGACCCAGATCCAAATACTCCTGAATGACTGAGTCGTAATGCTCTTTTAATGGAAAGTCTCTTTTCAAACGGTTTTCGTTTATAAGAAACTGAGCTAGGGCACTGGATCGCGACTGCCCCAATTGTGCTCCGAAATTTTCGGGTTCGCGAAATGGCAACGTTACCACGTATCTCCCGCTTGCGTCTCTAGTGGTGGTTTGGAGAAAATTGTTCTCGCAATAGGAATCGGATTCCTTTACCCTTTTAGTGGGTATGTTCTCCAACTCCCAAAACTTTGTGAGAAGTTTTTCTAAGCCCCTGTCACTCGTTTCGGTTATCTGGGTCGTGAAAGCTGATACCCGATTTTGACTAGATGTACTAGAAACTGGGCCGGTAAGCACCCAGCCAAAAATAGTTTTCTGACCTAGGAGAGAACCACAAATGTTTGTGCGCGTGCCGCTCAGCAAAACGGATGGTAAAATGTCGGCTCCTATTAGAACATCTATTTGGGAGCTATCTAAAAATGTTGGATCTGCCAGGGAAATAGCGGGTAAATCAGTCAGCGAATTTTGTGGGATTGGGTACGACGGTAGCTTCCCGGCCAATTCAGGCAAAACGTAAGCTGCAGTCTCTAGCTGAAGACCTGGCTTATTCGGGGCTCGAATGGAAAAATGGCAGAGCCTGGTCGCCTGAGCGGAAACGGTCTGATTTAAGCCCGAAACTTGGGCTCGGATCAGGCAGAATGGCAGCTTAATTAGGTTGAACAGGCGTTCCGTAATAAACGTAGCCTCAGAACCCGAGTCTATTAATGCGCGAGCCCTGTAGTTCGTGCCCAAGTGGCATATGTCAATAATAGCCGTGCCTAGCAAAACCGCTCGAGCACCGGTTGCGAAATAATTCTGCACTTTTGAGCACAGGTCGCAATTTTTTGGTTTCGTGACCACAGCTTCGAAGGAGTTGAGCTTCCTGGAGACGGGTTGACTCTTAGTGGTAGAGTTATTGCTGCTGCTTGGTTTCATATCCTCAATCGCCTCTAGCGTTCGGTATCGGTCACCAGAAAGGTGTTCATCTCATCCCAAGTTGGAATGTCGGATTTGAATGAAAGGGACTGCTCCCATAGAGAGAGGGTCAGTTTTGGTAATCTACTGGCGCACAGGAATACCAGGAGACAGTCCCAGTTCTCTGTGGAAATTTTGGAATGAGCCAGGGCGGTCAAACACCCTTGGATTGTGCTCTGAAGATCTTTTAGGGCCTGGCCTGATTCGGAAGTGACGGACCCCAAATTAAAAAGGAGTTTGAGTTGGCTGTTTACCAGCAGTCTTTTATTTTCGAAACGGTCTCGAAGCGCTGCCCATGCTGAATCGAAACCCTCATTTGTGAGAGGGGACTTGGCTACGATTGCTTTAGCCTCGCCGCTAGTTTTAGCGTTGAGATGAAAAAGTTTCTCGACCGGTGTCAACCTAGGATTGTTGACATAGACTGCTGTAAAAAGGTCCCTAAATGTTGGCCACTTTAGATAATCTCCCTCGAATACTTCAGTATCGCATGGCGGTAACCAGCACCCAGACGGAATGTAAGTGGACTCGGTAGCAGCGCTCGTGGTCGAATGCTGCGAAGAGGCTCGGTCCATTAGCTCGCTGAGCTGAACCGAAAGCTCCTCGTACACCGAATAACAATACTCATATTTTCGGTGCAGAGTTGCCAAAATATCCGCCGCTTCTTCAGTCGTAAGGCTGGAAATCGTGTCTAGACACGCTTCAAATTCCTTCTCGGCTTTGTCCCAGAGTGAACGGACTTGTTCTTTACGAACTTTGCAGGTGTGGACGGACGGAGCAGCAGCTCCTGGAGTTTCTATGGTCGGACACCGTGATGAACCGCGCAAGGGCTGCAATTGCGATGTCGTTGCTCATTTTTGCTTGAGAACGAGTGCGACCTAACTTTAGGCGTGAGCGGACTTAGAGACAATCGTTTCGGATGGATCGTAGGAACAGACAACTTCTTGTCGCCTGCTTGGCTGGCTACTGAAGTTTCGCTCTTTGCCTTTGATATTGGTTTTGGGGCTACTGGGCTTGAGGTGCGCGCGCGAGGAGATGCGGATAGCGATCGCGTTTTATTTGCAGACGGAACTGATAATTTTGTTTTGTCTCCTGGCATTCCACAACTCAGATTGACTGGACAACCCTGGATGGATTTGTAGAAATTAGACCCGCCCTGGTCTGTCCAGGAATGTGGCTGTGCTGATTTTTTTTTTTTTTAATCAGAGAAAAATTACAAAAAAAGTTGTTTCAAAAAATACCAAAAATACTAAAAATACTGTACTTCATGTAGTATTTTTTTATGTTTAGTATTTAGTATTTTTGTGGTACTGCAATTCACATGTATGCCTGGATGGAGTATGAAAACGTCCCAAAAAATATGGATGGAGTATGAAGACGTCCCAAAAATATGGATGGAGTATGAAGACGTCCCAAAAATACAGCTGGAGTATGGAGAGGTCCCACAAATATGGATGGAGTATGAAGACATCCCACAAATATGGATGGAGTATGGAGACGCCTCAAAAATATGGATGGAGTATGAAGACGTCCCAAAAATATAGCTGGAGTATGGAGAGGTCCCACAAATATGGATGGAGTATGGAGACGCCCCAAAATTATGGATGGAGTATGGAGACGCCTCAAAATTATTCGAAAATCCTAATAGCTGAATGTCAACAATGTCAATGTATAGTGGAGCGACGCGACATTTTGTTAAAAAAAACCAAAAAAAAAAAAAATTAATATATCGCAGTGGCGCTTTAGATTCCTCGGTATAGACTGCAAGCGGTTCGCTTGTGTTTCCTATTAGTGTTGCAGGTCCGGTTTACTTTTGTTTTCAATGTTTTCGGAACAATTATTTTTATGTGCGAGGAAAATAACACTGATTTGGAACAAATGTTCTGCAAGATATTTGCAATTGGTTGTGAAAATGAGCGGAAAATATATATCTATAACGCGCACCGTCACGGCTTTCACAAACAAAGTATTTATTTATTTTTATTTTTTAATGGATGTTAGCCGACGGTGTGTGCGCTGCTGAAATAAATATCATGCAAAATTTGGAAAGGCGTCTCGTGGTGATGGGTTCGGTGGAAACAGGTTATTTTGCCAATGTATAATATAATAATAAATGGATGTTGACATTTTTTGTAGGGTGTGCTGGGTGAACGTATGTGCGTTTCTCCTTTATGTACATATGTTGCGGAGGACGGGCATATGTACTTATTAATTCGCAGGCATCAGAATTATATGTTTTTAATTTGTGTATATATGTGTTTGTGGGAGCTCGGAAATATGTGTATAAATTGTATATTATATTATATATTCGGAAATTATAAATGCTGTGGACTGTATTTTAAAATGTCGATTTGGAAATGTTTGTAGGGTGTACCGCGAAGGAACGCACGTGTTATCGTGCTTACGTTGCCTTACGTTACATTACGTGACTTTCCCCTTATGTACATACGTTGCAATGGATATGTAGATATGAACGTACATTAATAAGCATGCATTAGGATAATGTAGATATGAGTGTTTGTATGGGCGTATGGATGTGTGTTTTAAAATTGTAATTTTTTAATAAATTTGTAAATTGGAGATAATGTAGATATGTGTGTTTGTATGGGCGTATGGATGTGTGTTCTAAAATTGTAACTTTAAATATTTTGGACGTTGGATATAATGTGGACTGTATTGGAGTATATTGTGTAAGTGTTCGCAGGGTGCAACACGAATGGAAGTGTGAATGTTTTTCCTTACATTAAAGAGTGTACATCAGGATTATTGTATGTGCGTATGAACACGAATATGTATGGAAAGTGGGAAATATGAAAAGCAAAGCCGGAAAATGGCGGTCGTATGAAGATGGAAATGGCAATACGAAAAAGAAGCCGGAATATGGCGATCGTATGCACAAATGGAAATGGCCGATCAGACAGATATAAGAAAATTGGGTTCTTGGGAAATATCTGACTGGTCGGCAATGGAATAATGGAATATTCGTACTTTTCTTGAACTTGGAACTTGGAAAATCCGCCGGTTGGACGCTGGTACTTTAAAATTCTTCTCCTGGTTTACAACTATCCGGTCGATGGACCATGAAATGGAGTGGGGCGGGGTTCCCAACTCCGGTTGAATGATCGTAGGGCAGGAAATAGACGGCCGCAATGGGTGTTTTAACGTTATAAAAATTCCACGGTTTATTTCAAAAAAAACTTCACTGGTCGACTTTTCGGTTACACTAGAAAATTAGAACTAACTTAAACTACAGAGTGGAAGCTCCAAGAGCCGCTTGGAGAGCGGAGTGGAGACACTTAACAGTGCGAGAGAGCGAGATGCGAGCGATCTGGAAGAACTACTGTCAAGGCTCCAGGGGCGCTTGAAGGGAAAATTGGCCGGGGCTGGGATAAGGGATAACCGGGCTGCAGCAAAAGAATCTCCTAACTTCATTATTAAGGTTTTACTGGCTTATAGCAATTTCGATCATGGTCTTCACCGTGCGATTCGCGCGCTCTGTCGGATTCTCTCGCGGGCAGTATGGGGCAGTGAATTGGGGTTCCACTCCCGTTTCCTTGAGGAAGTCTTTGAACGCCTTGCTGGTGAACTGTGAACCATTATCGCACACCAGTTTCCTCGGGGCTCCGAAGTGGCCGATGATCCGTTCGCGGAAAGCTCGTATCAAAGTCGCCGTACTTGCTCTGCGTAGGGGTATTAACTCGACCCATTTGGTGAATATGTCGAAAAAGACGAAGAGCATGGTATTCCCCTCTTTGGAGCGGGGCAAAGGTCCGACGAAATCCGCACACAGAATGCCGAAGGTTTCGCTGACCTGTCTCGTTAGCATCTTTCCGGCCTGTCGCCGCTGTTCTGACTTGTATTTCTGGCACGGGATACATTGTCGCACGTGTCGTCGCACGTCGCGGAACATCCCCGGCCAGTAGTACTTCTGCGAGATCCTGATGATGGTTTTCCTAATTCCAAGATGTCCGGCGGTGGGGGCATCATGGCATTCATGTAGGATTCGATCCCGATGTTCGGCTGCTACGCACAGCTTCCAGGGCACGTAGTCCTGGTCGTCTGGACGGTGGCCGAGATGGCGATATAGTTCTCCGTTTTCAATGATGAAATCGGGGAACTTCTGTGGGTCGTACCGAACGTCCTTCATCTTTCTTTGCAGCCACTTGCACTGGTGCTCGCCGTCCGTGAGTCTCTGTAAGTGCTCTAGTGGTTGCCGGGAGAGAGCATCGGCTACCACGTTATACTTCCCACGTCGGTAATGTACGTCATACTGGTATTGCTGAGGCTCTAAGGCCCACCTGGCAATCCTTCCGGTGGGGTTTTCGATCTGGTCCAGCCATTTCAGGGCCAGGTGGTCGGTGATTACGTCGAACCTGTAGCCTTCGAGGTAGCATCGCAGTTTCCGTATTCCCCAGACGAAGGCCAAACATTCCTTTTCCGTGGGCGAATAATTCAACTCCGCGGCATCGAGTTCGCGGCTGACGTAGGCAATGACTCGCTCCTGGCCGTCGATTTCCTGGGTTAGCACTCCCCCGAGTCCGTAGTTACTGGCGTCAGTTTGGAGCGTCATCTTGACGGAGAAGTCTGGGCACGCCAGCACTGGTGCGTCTGTCAGCAAACTCTTCAGCAGATCGAATGCATTCTGCTGCTCCGATTCCCACTTCCACCGTTGGTTTTTCCTTAGCAGGTTCGTCATGGGTTGGACCACCGAAGCAAAGTTGGCATGAATCGTCGGTACCATGAGGCCATCCCGAGACATCTCCTTAGCTCCCGTAAACTAGTGGGAGGGCTCAGGTTTCGCACGGCGGCTACCTTGTCCGGGTCGGTGTGGATACTCTGGTCACTGATCACATGTCCAAGGTAGGCCAGTTTTCTCTTGAAGAAGGAGCACTTTTCCTGGTTGATGCGCAGGTTAGCTCTCCTCAATCGTTCGAAAACTTTGCGCAGGTTGTCCATGTGTTCCTCTAGGCTGGCCCCAATGACAATAATGTCATCGAGGTAGGCGAACGCATATGGGTCGAGGTCTGGTCCGATCACGCTATCTAGGGCTCGCTGAAAAGTTGCCGGGGCCGAATGCAGCCCGAAAGGCATGACGCGCCATTGAAATAGACCGCGTCCGGGTACCGTAAAAGGCGGTACATGCCCTGCTATCTTTGGCCATTGGTATCTTCCAGTACCCGTTGCGCAGATCCAGGGTCGAAATGTATCTCGCGTTTCTCAGTCGTTCTAAGATGTGATTAATGCGTGGCAACGGGTACGCGTCCGGAATTGATTTCGCGTTTAGTTGCCGATAGTCCACGCACATGCGCCAATTCTTCCGGACCAAGACCAACGGACCACTGTGCGGACTACGCGACGGTTCGATACATTCCTGCTTCAGCAAAGCGTCCACTTGCTCGTCTATGATCCGTTGCATGGCAGGGTTCTTTGGGAAATAGCGCTGTTTAATCGGCCGGTCGTCCCTCATGGTGATCCGGTGTTCCGCTATGTTTGCTACCCCCGTCATTCCTTCAAATCGCTCTAGCTGTTCGCTAAGGAACGCTTGAACCTGCGGATTAGTCTCGCAGCCGCGTTCCTTGCCCTCCTGATTGAGTACTTGATTCCCCTGGGGCACAGTGCCCGTATCGGATGTCCCTCGTGGATTCTCGGCGTGTTCCTCCCGGTGTCTCCTGTCGTGGTCCTCGGTTGCCATGCTGGTGTTTCCTCCTGTGGTGTTGTTCGCGTCTTTTTCCTTGCATGCTGTGGCGTAATACATTTCCCGTACTCTATGCTGTCCTTCGGGCGCCTCCCTGTCATGCTGTGGCCCTGTCTCGTGGTTGGCTATGCCTAGCCGCGGTTCCGTTCGAAAAGGGTTCCTTTTCTGGGCTATGGCGGAGTCAGCCAAGGGCTCCAGGTGAAAGGGGTTATTCGCGGCAGGCGCCTGTTGTACACGTTCCTGTTGCTTGGAAGCTGTAGTGGCTGTATCCCTATGGGATTTTCCCACCAACCGTCGTGGGGTTGCCACGGGGTTTTCCTGGAATTGCGTTGTATCCGGAGAAGCTGCCGCGCACACCGCGTTCGGTGCGCCGCTTCTCGCTGGTGATTCCTGCGTGTCCAATGGGCTTCTGGTCTTGCTAGGAGAAACTGCCGCGCACGCCGTGTTCGGTGCGCCGTTTCTCGCTGGTGATTCCTGCGTGTCCAATGGATGTCCGTTGGCTGAGCTGGGCGTAGTTTCGGGGCTGGGTGGTCTTCGCGATCGGAGTCGAGGTGGTGGTTCGGATGGGCTGCCTTGATTGTCAGGCCGTGGTTCATTGCATCTAATCGTCTGACCTTCTCTGGGTCTTTGTCGGGACAGCGTGAGGCTTGCTGTACCGCATCGGAGAGTAGTGCCGATAGAAGCGAGGAAATCCATCCCTAGGATTAAAGGTTCCAGCATGGCGGGCATTACTAGAAGAGGAACCTGAATTGTCTTCCGGGCGAGCGTCACGTCCGCAAGGAGTAACCTCGTTATTTCGACTCGAGACGTGTCAGCGAGATTAATCTGGGTGCGAATCTCCCTAAACTGGTGTGGCTGACCGACTACGTCGGCGATGTCCTGGCTAATGAAACTCCTCGATGCCCCGGTGTCGATGGTGGCTAACCGTACGTGTCCGCCAAGGTAGACTTCCGCGGCGATCCTTTCTCTCTCTACCCTAAGCGGTGCGGTTAATGTCGGTCCTCCGGTGGATTGGGTCCCGACGAATTCCGCCGGTCGAGGGGACCCATCCCGTTTCCCGGTTGTTGGCGTCGACAGCATTCGACTGTGCGGACGTCCCGTCGTTCGCAGTCCCAACAGAAGTACTGTCGAGGATTCCGGCAGTCGTGGCTGAAGTGTCCCGGTGTTCCGCAATTTCGGCAAGCATCCCGCACATCGATTCGTCGTTCGGGTGTGGTCACCCGGTTAACCCTAGCTGGCGGGGCAGTTCTGGGCTCTGGCGATGTACGGGGTGGGTTCCGTAGGGGTGCTCTCTCAGCGAACGTGGGTTGGGTCTGACCTTGTAAAGGGGAGCGGTACGTTGTCGGATTTCTGGCGGCGGGATTATAGTTGTTCCTCTCGAGGCTCCGCTTCTGAACGGCCTCGAACTCGGTGGCCAATTGGGCTAATTCCCCAATGGTCCGGACCTCGCTGCGTCGGATATACATCTGGTATTCCGGCCCAATGTTTTCGTATAGCCTATCCAGCTCTTGGTCTTGGTTGTAGCCCGCATGGCGCATGAGGACTCGAAGATCTAACATAAAATCTTTAAATGTTTCCCCTTCCAACTGCTCACGACTCCGAATCCGGTCGTCTAAGCGCTGGAGGTATCGGGGTGGGAGGAAAAACTCGAGGAATTCACGCCGAAATGTGTTCCAGTCAGCCCCTTGGAGGCGGCTTGTTTGGAACCATTTGTCTGCTCTGTACGTCAGCAGCTCTGCCATGGCTCGAGGAAGGAGTCCAAGTTCGATCCCGTAGGATAAAGCCTGGCTTTCGACCTGCTCCTGAAAGCTAAGGGGTCTGAATATCCGTCAAATTGGAGACCCCATTTACGAATTTGTTCGGGGACGCAAACAATCTCGCGGTGATTCCGGTCATGACTCGGCTCCCTGAAAGTTTCTTGGTTACTGCCGACCGGAGAAGGGACAGTAACCGTGAGGCTAGGGGTAATTCGGGCTCGGTCTGCGAGGGGGACACCGGGGGTTGCTCCGGCGCTTATGTTCGGGGCGGGGCCGTTGGGGCCGATTTTATCTTCCGCCCAGGGGTTCGGGGCTGGGGGCACGTGATGAATATTGTCTTCCTAGGTCGGCTAGTCGAGCCCACACCTCTTGGGTTTGTTCCGAGTCTCTAACTAGGGAGACAAAGTTTCGCCGCAAATCGTCGACGGGTCCCTCGGCGGAAAACCCGAATTCGTCAGCGAAGGCTAGTAATTCGGCCTTCAAGCGGGAATAAATCCACCGCGAGGGAACCCCGGGATTGTGAAATAAGTGTGGAACGGACTCACCGGCAATTTTCTGGTCGGGGTCCATGTTTGCAGCGAGTCTTTGGTGTGCTGTCGTCTTAAGATGATGTCTCCGTTTATTGCAGTCTTTACGGGCCTCTTGGGTTATATGTTTGTATTTTCACCAACACTCGATCGCGTGGACTGTACGGGGTCGCGAGTAAGCTCGTGGGCTTGATACCGGGCGCATTCACCAGTTCGTCGAGGTTATTCTCCCCGGTCGGGACACTTTCGCGGAAACCGTTAGACTACGTCACTCACTCGGTTCCTACAGGTGGTAGTTTTCCTGGTCTTTCTCCCTATCAGGTCCCTGCTCGGGCGCCACTTGTAACGCAGATTCTCTGGCCAGGGTAAAACCTCAGTCGGGGCCAAGGAACCTATACAAGAAATTGATATAGAAGGGTGGGACCTGTAGTAGGAATTTAAATGGGGAGGTTGTTAGGCGCCCTGATACGAGTGCGCTTCGGCGGGGTAGTCGATCGTAAAGGGTTGTTTCCACACGGATTCGATTCGCCAAGTATACCTCTGCGTGCGAGAGCCGTTGGTCAAACCAATCTGAACGCGAAGTTCACGACAAGGCGTCTATTTGGGCGCCACCTAGCGCCTGGCGGTGGGAATAGGGCCGACCACACTGTTTGGTGCGAAACCCGGGAGGATCCTGTTTGAGGCGCCCCCTAGTGATAGAAGGAGGTACTCAGTGGATGATCGCACTGCTTGGTGAGGAACTTGGATGAGACCCGTCAGGACGATCGCACTGCTTGGTGGTGCACTCGGATGATTCCGATTGGAGTGGTCTGCGGGGCTGCGGGGAGGGGGAACTCCGCCGGGCATGAACGGCGGGGTTGTTCCGCTCTGGGTAAATGTGGGGTCTACGGGGGTCGCCCACTCCGGATATACTCGGAGCCTTCGGGTAGCTATACTCCGGATATACTCGGAGCCTACGGGTTTCTACACTCCGGATATACTCGGAGCCTACGGGTTTCTACACTCCGGATATACTCGGAGTCTACGGGGTTATACGTTCCGGATATTCTCGGAAAACTAAGGGAGTTCTACACTCCGGCTAGGCTCGGAGTCTACGAGGATTCTAAGGGGGGGAAGGGGAAGCTCTCGGCCGAAGTACGTCGAGTGGATGCGAAGCCAAACACGCGTCGTAGATCGGGATCAAGAACGGGTGGGATTCGGAGGAGGGGAAGTATACTGGTAGAGAAATAACACGCAGGGTTTGGTTTTCAATTTCAGACCTATATTTTACAGTTATTAAGAGTAGCTCCCTGGCTGCTGCCCTCACAATGGATCTTCTTGCTTACTTGTAGCTTCGAGGATGTCAACACGTGTCGCGCGGCTGAGCGTAGTGTATGTCAGGTTAGGCGTTTGGACCTGTGACTCTCTGGCGGGTCGGAGGATTATTCGCGCACACGTCTACTCGCGGTGAAAGATCGGAAGCAAAGAGAAAGAGTCAGATTCCTAGAGATCGCACTCCAGCTCGCGTCGTGTTCTTTGAACCGGTTCCCTTTTATCGATCGCGATATCGATCGCCCACCTCACGAGTGCGATAGCGGGTTAGGGGGGTTCGTGGTGTGTGTCTTGGCTTCACTAGCTAACTTAGTTTCTTCATATTTATAATCTTAAAGTTAATTATTAAATGTGAAATAAGGGGACTCCGTGTCCAAATCTTAAAGTTAAATTATAATTTTATGAAATAAGGGGACTCCGTGTCCAAACCTTAAAGTTAATGATAATATTATCTTAAATACTAAATAGGTGGACTCCGATGCGCGGCACGAATAAATGAAGTTTGTACGCCCTCAGATTTAGGGCGTTACATACCATGAAATCCGCCATGTCTCCTACTAGGTTGTCAATTCCTGCTCCAGTGCTTAATTTTATAACTCCTAAGACTATCTGACCTGGCCCCTGGCTCTCATCCTGAGCCTGATCCTGGTGCCGTAACAACCAACCTTCCACAATCCGCCAACGCGGTACCGCCGGTATCTTCCGTTAAAACTGATGTCCGACCATCAAACTTAACCGGTGCTAGTGCCAGCGTTTCTGGTACCTCCAAAAGAACTTGCAGACCACTGCTGGCTGCGGTAAATGATGGGCATCCTGCAGGCGCAACCCTTAAACGCCTTGAAACCGTAGCGCCACAAGTACTCATGCCAAAGAAGGTCATTTTTGTGTCTTGTCTAAGGCCTTATACTACCATTGACGAAATTAAAGGTCACCTAAGCGTTGAGCTACAAGCCTCCCCTGAAAACTTTGTTGTTACAAAATTTAATTTTGTTTACAAAAGGAAAGTTTCTTCATTTAAAATAATTCTGCCTGATACACATTTTCCCGAGTTTTAAATCCTGCTCTATGGCAAGTTAATACGATTGTTCATGAGTTTGATCGGAAGGAACCATCCTTAAATACAAATTCGTCAGTTCCAAAAAACTATATTTTGTACTACATTGTCAAAATGTCCGTGGCCTGTGGCTTGCTCAGAAAAAGATACTTTTGCAGCGCCATCTGTTGGTCGTTCTGAAAGGGGGTACTGCGTTGCCACTAGAGCTAGGATGAGAGTGGGAGGTATAGGTTGGAAAGTGCGAGAGAGCAACAGTGGCAAGTGTCAACTATCTTCGCTTTCGCCCTGATTCGTTCTGGGGTTACCGCCACTTTTCCGGCGTGGGGTTCGGTCTTTCCGTTTTCGGCAGCTGCAGAGTTCAGTTCAAGTTACTGGTGACAAGAAATTCGAAAGAAGTGTACACGCGAGTGCTAAGACACAGTGCCAGCGGAAAGAAATTCCAAATAAATTGGTAGCGAGCTGCAAATAAAGGGTGAGGAAAAAAGAAGGGCGAGTGGATTGGCAGATTGTTAATTTTTTTTGGGGTTTTATAGGCAACCGCTTGGGTTCGAAGGCAACCAGAGAGAGAGGGCGAATATAACCAAGGGAACTGCGCGCAGGCGCAGACGAAAAATCCAGCGAGCGAGTTCAACGCAGCGTTTCGGCAAAGTACTCCAGCAGCGCTACAGGATAAGTTTTGGCCCTATAACCCATTGTCCCGGCCCAGAGAAAATTGCACCCAATAAATCTAGTGCAAAGATTAGGCGGCGAATTGACATCGAGCAGCTACCATCAAGTGGTTGAAGCGAAAACAACCCAGGTTCGATCGAACTTGGTCGCTAGTTACTCCGCGCGCTGAGAGATTACACAACGTCGCCGCCACGATCTGCGGTTAAAAGTTTTTTTGGAGTTTAAAAGATATTTATTCGGGCCGAAAATACAAAGATACCGGCCAAATCTCGATCGGAGAGTCGCCCGGGAGGAGCCGCCGCGGAAAGCGGAAAAAAATTAGTTTTAAAAAGTCGGTTAAGGTTAAGTGATAAGTTCCAGTTCGTCGAAAAGAAAAAAGTTAATATTATTTTGTTCGGTGTTAGTGTTGTTTGGGGAGTTACCTTGATTTAAATCCCAGTTTAAGTGCTGCATTTTAAAAGTCCAAAAAGCTCACAAAAGTCTCAGTTCTCCTGGCCCATAATTTCTATTTTTTTTTGTGTTGGTGTTCTTTTCTTGTTCTTAGCCCTATTTAGCCTTCATCGAGTCGACTAAAGCGCTTTCGTCGGAGGATGGAAAAGGTGGTGAGTGTTTAAAAAAAAAACATCTATTTAGAACCCCTTTTGAATAGGCAAAAATCGAAATAATGAAAAATTTCATAATTTAACCTCAAAAGAAAAAGTACGAATACGAAGAATGAAAGAAACCAAGATTGCACACTGAGAGAAATAAAGTAGAGTAAAAAGAGATTGAACGAAAATTGAAGATGATTGGCGTGTGGCATCATTCCATTTAAAGGGTTAAAAGTAAAAAAACGATAAATGCAGATTAAATAATAAAAAAAAATTAAAAATTAAATAATTTGAAATTAAAATTCAAAATGTTCCAAGTCGATTGATAAAAAAACCCCCAGACTTCAGCTACCCTTATTTAAATATTTATACACACGAAAAGTTTATAACAAAAAAAAAATCCTATTATGCATTTGCAATTATTTGTTACATATTAATTTACTTATATATATTTATTGCCTATATTTATTTATTTATTGCATGTTCTTTTGTTTAGCTTAAGTGATGGTTTATGTTCTTAGTCGGTAAATAAATTTTATAATGATTTGCTAAGCTAAAGAAGTGGCCGCAGCTAGCGTTGTTTGCGATGTAGGGTAGCACTTGGAGAAGGGGTCGCTCAGGCTGTCAAGCGATGAAAAGGGACGAGCGACCAAAGGTAGGGTGGGCAAACCAGGACCTCCACGACATCCAAGGAGGCGAAAAGGAGAAGTCAGTCGAAGGGGAATTGGTAGGAAACGTATAGTAGTATGTTAATGTGTGTGTCTTTCTTAACCCGGTTTTTAGTTCGGTGATGCACGCGAGTCATCGGCAAGACCATCACACCCATAGCCGAGAGCCAGAGCCGGATAGAATTTATCGCGTGCGCCGATGGCTCGGGACAACAGCCAGCCTGGATTATGAGTATCAGTAGCGAATCGTTACAGTAATAAATCATAAATTAATAAATAATAATAAAAAGATTGGCGCCCTAACGTGTTGGCCACATTTAGTATTATAATGTGACTCACACACACACATATTACATAATTGCTGTGCAAAACTTTCTATCAGTCAGGGGGTGGGCTAATATTAGTCAATGTTTACGTTTAGTCATTTACCCAAGATTGCCCCAGCTGTTAGAAAAATATATGTTGCTTTTCAGTCGGTGTTGCTCGGAAGCATAGGAAAACGGAACAAAAGTTTAAAGAAGAGGAATCAGATTTGAATTGCCTAGCCGGCCGCAGACGACAACATCGGAGAAGGGAACATACAGACGTGTGTATACTCTACACAGTGCAACCCGAGTTAGTGCACATCAAACGCATAGGACTAGCAGTTGCATTGGCTTTCATAAGCGACGCAGCTGACCACGGATGATATGCACAGACAAAGGGGCACAACCATTTCCATAAATGGGACATAGTTTCCGGTTAATACTCGCATAGGATATACTGAGCTTTGATCTTTCAAAAGAGACACTCAGGCCACGGATAATAGCGGAAGACATATGCCCATCATAAACGGAAGAGTAGAAGGTCAGCCAGGTGGACCGCAGACAGAAAATTTTTGTCTGACCACGGCGGACTCTTCGCGCTGCTGATTAGAGATGAGCAATGCTCGCCAATTTTTTTCCCAATTCTCTTTTGTGCTGACCGAAACCTTTTGGTTGTATAAAAGTGCATTATTATTGCAAGCAATTAGCTATGCTTGCTGGCCAGACTTTTGATATTAATTATCTTTTTGTATTTATCGTTTTTTCGCTTTTATATATGTATCTTTACCTTTATTTATCGTATCTAGTAAACAATTTTAGAACCGAAATCATATATTAAACTGATGATTTTTTTCACATTTTACCTAAAGAGGAAAAAAGAAATTAAAATTTTTTAAGTCCAAGTTGGAAGCAGTCGGTTCGATCAAACTTGTTCGAACAAAGTAGGTCTGGTGGATCGGAACTTGGATAAATTTGTGTATGTTTATCTTTGGAAATTTAAATCTTAAATTGCAGTCATCCAGGATTGTATTTTGGGGTTCGAGTCGCTTCAAACTTTTATAGCTGCATTTTGGTAGATCTCGCTCGGGGTGACACATAGAATCACCAAGTTTTTACTTCGTTTTGGTAATAAAGAAATAAAAGGTCGCGAATAAATAATGGATTTGGACGCTTCAGGGCCGTTGAAATGCGTGATTTGCGACAAATTGTTGTCGGCGTACCAAGTAGGGCGGGCCAAATGCGGCCACGAGTTCCACAAAGAATGTTTAGACATCCAAATAAAGGCCAAGGGCAGTTGCCCTGGTTGCCATCCCAAAGGAGAAAGCAGTAAGCAAAAAGCATCAACTAGTAAACAAGCAACCAGTGCAGCGGATTCTGAGGCTATCGGCAATATTGTGGCGCAGCAGTTGAGAGCGATGCAAAATGAACTGCTAACACAATTAACCGATCGGATGGCACCAATAATTCAGGCCACTTTATCTGCCCATATTCAAGAACCGTCAAGACAAGAAGCAGTCCATAATATCAGAACTCCGTCGCATATGGGGGAGATTGAAATTCCGGAAAGGCCCATTTCAGCTTTTACAAGCTCTGATTTGAGCAGTCGGCCCGATAAGGTCGGTCAGATCATTAGTAGTTGGAAGTTGCGGTTCAATGGAGATAAAGAAGGGTTAAGTGTGGATAAATTTCTATATCGGGTGGAGGCGTTAACACGCCAAACGCTTAATTCAAGATTTGATTTGCTATGCGGCAATGCTAGTGTACTGTTCGAGGGAAAGGCTCGCGAATTTTATTGGCGTTTTCACAAAACTTCGGATAGTTCACGGTGGGATTTGCTTACAGAAGCTTTACACAAACAGTATCGAGATACACGTACTGATGTGGATCTGAGAGAATCAATCCGAGACAGGAAGCAGAAAGATAGGGAAAGTTTTGACTTGTTCTACGATGCCATTGTACAAATCACGGACTGCCTGGAAATACCCATGCCAGAAAAGGATCTGATCGAAACGCTTCGCAGAAACTTACGACCGGAGATCAGACACGAGCTTTTAAATGTAAGCATAGATTCGGTGCAGAAGCTAAGAGATATTTGTCGGCGTAGGGAAGGCTTTCTTGAGGACGTAAAGCGTACTTATGGTTATCAAAAGCCAGCTCCTTATCGGACGCAAGTATCTGAGTTAGTGCAGGATTGTGAGAACGCTTCGGGGTTTTCGGAAGTGAATCGGGTACCGCAAGTAGAGGCTTTCGGATTGGTGTGCTGGAATTGTAAGCAAGAGGTGAAAAAAAGAGTATTTTGTTTTGGATGCGGCCTCGCTGACACCTACAAGGATGTTTGCCCAAGGTGTCAAAAAAACCCAAGGATGAACACACGACCCCGACAACAGCCGTGTGTTCGCAGAGAAAGGCCAGCAGATTCCGTTGTCAATCAGCAAGAACTTTAAGCGCACCCGATTCAGGTAGAGAGGGGAGGTCTCAAACTTTCTGGCCACAGATATTAAAAAATAGTTCCCCATTAAACTTTACAACAAAACCGGTTAGAACTCTCTCTCGGAATGCGAGAAGAATTAGAGATTTTTGGCAAGCGGCCAAAGCTATCAATGCTATTAGACATAAGAATCAGGATAGACGCCCGTACGCGGAGATCCGAATGTTAGATAGAGTCGTACTTGGTCTGTTAGATACAGGTGCATCCATGAGTGCCGTAGGAGGGAGTTTGGCCCAACAAATTCTCAGACAGAGAATACCGTTTAAGAGAGTGCCAACCACTGCAAATACAGCCGACGGTCAAAAGCAAAAAGTCATAGGACGATTTAGGACACCAGTTCAGTATGGGGGAGAGACAAAAGAGTTAGTTTAGATCCGCAGTCGCGCGACAAAACCGCCTTTACAATTCCTGGCAAGCCATTGTATCAATTTAAAGTCATGCCTTTCGGCCTTACGAATGCTTCACAGACGATGACAAGATTAATGGACAAAGTGATACCGGCAGAACTTAGAAACGAAGTCTTCGTCTATCTTGATGACTTGCTCATAGTTTCAGATAGCTTTGAGGGTCATTTGAGTGTTTTGAGTTCCGTTGCCAGCCACATTAAGGCTGCTGGTTTAACGTTGAATGTGGAGAAAAGCTAATTTTGCGTGAAAAGCGTCAGGTATCTAGGTCACATTGTGGGTGAAGGAGTAGTACGGACAGATCCAGATCCGTCTGCAATGACGGAATTTCCATTGCCTAGGACTTTAAAATCCTTGAGAAGATTTTTAGGAATGGTCGGGTGGTACCGAAAATTCATCAGCAATTTTACTGCAGTATCGGCACCCTTGACGGATCTTTTAAAGCCGAAGCAGAAATTCGGGATGACTCCTGAAGGAGAGGAAGCTTTTAAGAATTTAAAGGAGATGCTTTATTCTGCCCCAGTTTTGCGTAGTCCAGATTTTAGCCAGCCATTTTATATCCATTGCGATGCCAGTAACTCCGGAGTAGGAGGTGTTTTAGTGCAGAAGTCGGAGAGTGGCGAAGAATGCCCGATTGCATTTGTCTCAAAGAAATTGAACAAAGCACAAAAGTCCTACACGGTCAGCGAAAAAGAGTGTTTGGCTGCAATTATCTGCATAAAACGATTTCGGGCATACGTTGAGGGTCATGACTTCACGGTCATCACAGACCATGCGTCTCTGAAGTGGCTAATGTCGCAGACAGATCTGCATTCTAGGCTTGCTCGGTAGGCGTTGAAACTTCAGGGCTTCAACTTTAAAATTGAGCATAGAAGCGGTAAGCTCAATGTAGTTCCGGATGCCCTATCCCGGGTCAACGAAGAAGAAATAGCCGCCGTAGATGTTAGTCATGGGTTATTGGTTGATCTTAAATCCCCTCACTTTAGCGATCCTGACTACGTCGATCTAGCCGAGAAAGTTAAAGCGAACGCAAGCAGTCTTCCAGATTTGAAAGAAGCGGAGGGATTTGTATATAGAAAAACAGAACATTTGCCTGGGGATCCGATTCACGATAACTTTTGTTGGAAGCTATGGATTCCTATGGTTCCCGAAGTACCCGAAGTTCTTAAAAATGCCCACGATGATCCTTTAGCTTTACATGGAGGAATTCATAAGACGTTGGAAAGGCTGAGAAGGTACTACTATTGGCCACGACTGGTAAAGGATGTAAAAGAGTACATACAGGCGTGCGAAACATGTAAAATGACTAAGGCTCCCAATTGTGCATTAAGACCACCGATGGGAAAAGCTCCAGAGTCTGCGAGGCCCTTTCAGAAGCTTTACGTTGATTTTTTGGGTCCGTATCCGCGATCAAGGAGTGGAAACATAGGGATATTTATCGTGCTAGATCACTACAGCAAGTTTGTGTTTCTGAAGGCGGTGAAAAAGTTAACAGCGGACGTGGTAGTCAAATACATGCAGCAAGACCTGTTCCATACTTTTGGGGTCCCAGAGGTCATAATTTCAGATAATGGGTCACAATTTAAGTCTGAGTCCTTTCAGAAACTCTTAAGAGAGTACCAGATAACTCATACGCTCACTGCAGTTTACTCGCCCCAAGCTAATGCATCAGAGAGGGTAAACAGATCCGTAATAGCTGTCATACGATCGTATGTGCGCAGCGACCAAAAGGATTGGGACGAACAGCTGAGCAGCATTTGCTGTGCTCTCAGGTCAGCAGTTCACTCGAGTTTAGGGACTTCGCCTTATTATATGATTTTTGGACAGCATTTCATTTCAACTGGTGCCACGTATAAGTTGCTAAGAGCTCTTAATTTGCTCGAAGATAAGTCGTTGGCATTCTCAAAGGAAGATTCACTAGAACTTGTCCGCAGTAAGGCGTTAGAGGTTATGAAAAAACAATTTGAGAAGAATGAGAATAGGTATAATTTGCGGACAAGGGAAGTAATTTTAAGGGAAGATCAAGAAGTTTACAGAAGAAACTTCAAGCAGAGCAATTTCGCAGCTGGATACAATGCGAAATTGGGTCCAGCTTTCGTGAAAGCAAGAGTGAAGAAAAAGATTGGGCAGGTGTATTATGATCTCGAGGATCTACAGGGGCGTTATGTTGGCAGGTTCCGTGCGAAGGATATCAAGCAGTAGTCTCGCAAGCTGAGGTGTTCTCAGTCTTGGAGAGTTGTCCCCAAGTCTGATCTTGATGGGGGGTATTTTTGTAGCGCTTGCTGAGAAAAAGATACTTTTGCAGCGCCAACTGTTGGTCGTTCTGAAAGGGGGTACTGCGTTGCCACTAGAGCTAGGATGAGAGTGGGAGGTATAGGTTGGAAAGCGCGAGAGAGCAACAGTGGCAAGTGTCAACTATCTTCGCTTTCGCCCTGATTCGTTCTGGGGTTACCGCCACTTTTCCGGCGTGGGGTTCGGTCTTTCCGTTTTCGGCACCTGCAGAGTTCAGTTCAAGTTACTGGTGACAAGAAATTCGAAAGAAAAGTACACGCGAGTGCTAAGACACAGTGCCAGCGGAAAGAAATTCCAAATAAATTGGTAGCGAGCCGCAAATAAAGGGTGAGGAAAAAAGAAGGGCGAGTGGATTGGCAGATTGTTAATTTTTTTTGGGGTTTTATAGGCAACCGCTAGGGTTCGAAGGCAACAAGAGAGAGAGGGCGAATATAACCAAGGGAACTGCGCGCAGGCGCAGACGAAAAATCCAGCGAGCGAGTTCAACGCAGCGTTTCGGCAAAGTACTCCAGCAGCGCTCCAGGATAAGTTTTTGCCCTATAACCCATTGTCCCGGCCCAGAGAAAATTGCACCCAATAAATCTAGTGCAAAGATTAGGCGGCGAATTGCCATCGAGCAGCTACCATCAAGTGGTTGAAGCGAAAACAACCCAGGTTCGATCGAACTTGGTCGCTAGTTACGCCGCGCGCTGAGAGATTACACAACGTCGCCGCCACGATCTGCGGTTAAAAGTTTTTTTGGAGTTTAAAAGATATTTATTCGGGCCGAAAATACAAAGATACCGGCCAAATCTCGATCGGAGAGTCGCCCGGGAGGAGCCGCCGCGGAAAGCGGAAAAAAATTAGTTTTAAAAAGTCGGTTAAGGTTAAGTGATAAGTTCCAGTTCGTCGAAAAGAAAAAAGTTAATATTATTTTGTTCGGTGTTAGTGTTGTTTGGGGAGTTACCTTGGTTTAAATCCCAGTTTAAGTGCTGCATTTTAAAAGTCCAAAAAGCCCACAAAAGTCTCAGTTCTCCTGGCCCATAATTTCTATTTTTTCTGTGTTGGTGTTCTTTTCTTGTTCTAAGCCCTATTTAGCCTTCATCGAGTCGACTAAAGCGCTTTCGTCGGAGGATGGAAAAGGTGGTGAGTGTTTAAAAAAAAACATCTATTTAGAACCCCTTTTGAATAGGCAAAAATCGAAATAATGAAAAATTTCATAACTTAACCTCAAAAGAAAAAGTACGAATACGAAGAATGAAAGAAACCAAGATTGCACACTGAGAGAAATAAAGTAGAGTAAAAAGAGATTGAACGAAAATTGAAGATGAGTGGCGTGTGGCATCATTCCATTTAAATGGTTAAAAGTAAAAAAAACGATAAATGCAGATTAAAAAAAAAAAAAAAAAATATTATATAATTTGAAATTAAAATTCAAAATGTTCCAAGTCGATTGATAAAAAAAACCCCCAGACTTCAGCTACCCTTATTTACATATTTATACACACGAAAAGTTTATAACAAAAAAAAAATCCTATTATGCATTTGCAATTATTTGTTATGATGGTTTATGTTCGTAGTCGGTAAATAAATTTTATAATGATTTGCTAAGCTAAAGAAGTGGCCGCAGCTAGCGTTGTTTGCGATGTAGGGTAGCACTTGGAGAAGGGGTCGCTCAGGCTGTCTAGCGATGAAAAGGGACGAGCGACCAAAGGTAGGGTGGGCAAACCAGGACCTCCACGACATCCAAGGAGGCGAAAAGGAGAAGTCAGTCGAAGGGGAATTGGTAGGGAACGTATAGTAGTATGTTAATGTGTGTGTCTTTCTTAACCCGGTTTTTAGTTCGGTGATGCACGCGAGTATCTCCTTATTATTAGCAAAAGGCATCACGAGTCATCGGCAAGACCATCACACCCATAGCCGAGAGCCAGAGCCGGATAGAATTTATCGCGTGCGCCGATGGCTCGGGACAACAGCCAGCCTGGATTATGAGTATCAGTAGCGAATCGTTACAGGCCTTCTCAGTAAAAGCGTTATTGCCTTTACTGAGACCAGGCTTAGTCCCACGTTATCCGATAATGAAATACTTACAAATAATTTTTTCCTTTATAGACGTGACCGTCCCTCTAAACGAGATGGGGGTGTCCTAATCGCAGTGAAGTCTGAAATATCATCACAAGTTGTATCCATCCCCAATGATGAGTTCATTTCAGTCAAAGTATGTCTTTCTAACTGCAACATATTTGTAACCTGATCCTATATTCCTCCAGGCTCTGAGGCTTCTATCTATATGCTCCTATATTCCTCCAGGCTCTGAGGCTCCGATCTATATGCGACACCTCTCCGCTATCCAAAACATCTCCTCATATGCCTCTGACTCAGACCATCTGATAATATTGGGTGACTTTAATATCCCGCACCTATCCTGGTCTCCTTGTGTCGATCTAATTGCCCTAGTTCCTGGCGATCAAAATGATTTTGTCGACGGTCTTATTGACTTATAACTTGGTCAAGTTAACTCAATTTCCATTGCGAATGGAAGACTTTTAGATCTTATTTTTGTGTCTGACCTTTGTGATGCCATTGTCACACGTACCACCCCATTGACCACTCCTGAGGACTCTCATCATTCTACACTCCAACTATCCATTAGTGGCATTTTTCGAGCATCTAATTCCTTTGAGGCCCCATTGCGGACTCGTTGCTTTCGAGATGTCAATTATTTGCAAATGTCGAGATTCTATCTTCAGTGGATTGGTCTTGTATTGATAGTCTTCATCTTGAAGAGGCTATTTCTACTTTTTATAATATCGTTTACTCCACATTTGATGAATTTGTCCCTTCCACAGTTGTTAGGAACTCTAACAGCCCTCCATGGTCTTCCAAACACTTGGCTCACTTAAAAAATATAAAAACCAAACTTTATAAGAAGTACGCCAAAACAGGACTTCAGTCTGATTTTTCCAAATACAGCGGGGTAAGAATTTCTCAACTGCGCATATGAAAAAAAAGATTTTCTTCAAACTTTGATATCTGGTAGAATATGCCTTCGTTATTACCTGTAATTTTTTTTAAATTTTCTGGTGCTTACTTAACGGCGCTATGAATTTTTTAAATATGGAACTTCAAAAATGATGTCAAACTTCAAATTAGTATATCTCGGGAACGGTTTGGAGGAACAACGTACAACTTTACACCTTCCTAAATGCTTACTAGGGGAATTAAAAAATATTTTCTTAAATTTTTTGTTGGTCAAGAATTATGAATTTTAATCATTTGAAATTTGCAATCGAGGTTTTGAAAGTCTTCTTCATCCTAAAAAATAATGCCAGCCATCCGAGATTGTCCATCTTATTACAAACTTAATTTCACCGAAGAAGCATTTTTGTTCCTTTCAGTCATTTTAAAGATATCCTATTTTTTATCCTAATTTAAGAAAAATCGATTTATATTTCCAACGACTACAATTCTTACTTGATTAAGCTGAAATTTGGCACAACTCTACCACTCACTAATTTTTTTTTTTTTTCATTTATTGAATTTAGAATCTGTTAGAATGTTACAACAGCTACCTCCTACTCTGTAAAAACGAGTTTCGCAGTAATCCTAAATTATTTTACTCCTTCGTCAACTCAAAGCGCAAAGCCAACGAATTTCCTCCATCACTACGACTAAATAATGTATCTGAATCTAATGATCAAGATATTGGCAACCTGTTTGCGGACTTTTTCCAATCAACCTATTCCGCAAATAATAATTCCAGGATCAATTCTAGCTACTCCTACCAGCTACCCCACACTGACGCCATTTTCAACCCTCTAAATGATGGAGGAGAAGTTCTAAGTAGACTATTAACGATTAAATTATCATTCTCTGCGGGTCCCGATATGGTTCCAAGCTGTGTCCTCAAACATTGCGCCATACCACTCGCAGTTCCATTAACTATGATTTTTTAAAGGTCTATTGCTTATGGCACATCTCCATCTATTTGGAAAAAATCCTTTCTTATTCAGCTACATAAAAAAGGTAGTAAATCTGATATCAGCAACTATCGCGGCTTAGCCAAACTTAGTGACATTCCTGCTCCTTGAAAATCTTATTTGCGATTAACTGCAGCTCCAGTGTCGTTCCATAATATCCTCTAAACAGCATGGTTTCTCAAAGTGCCGGTCTACAACAACTAACCTGCTTGAGTTTACGACCTTTATTAGTCAAGGCTTTAACTCCACAAAGCAAACTGGTGTAATCTTTACTGACCTTAGTAAAGCCTTTGATTCGGTCAACCATGACCGACCATGGACCATTCGGTCCACAATCTCCACCTTCTAGGATTTCCTCCAACTTTACTGATATGGCTTCGTTCTTATTTAACAAATCGTACCCAAAAGGTCCAGTACGACAGTATTTATTCAAAAGCTGTTTCCGTACATTCGGGGGTGCCACAAGGCAGTCACCTTGGTCCTTTACTATTTGGCTTATTTATCAATGATCTTCCTAAAGTAATTGAGATCTCCAAAGTGTTTATGCTTGCGGATGATGTCAAGTTGTGTAAGCATTTGACCTCACCTAGTTCCTACATGCAGCTCCACCTCGACTTAAATTACCTTCAACCCTGGTGCCTGGTCAACAAGCTACTGCCAAATCCAGATAAATGTAAATCCATGTCATTTTATCGATCCAATCCATATATCTGTACATACACAATAGACCACTCTGCAGTGTCCTGTTTGACCATAAGATTTGTTTCAATCGCAACGTCAGTACCATCTCCAATAAAGCTAAGTGCTTATTAGCTTTCATCAAACGCTGGTCTAAGAAATTTGATGACCCTTTCATTACTAAGCTCCTTTACGTCTCTCTAATTCGTCCTGTGTTTGGTCTCCACAATATGAGAACTATCAAAATATGATTGAATCCATCCAAAAGCAATTTCTCCTTTTTGCACTACGAGGCTTAAACTGGGAGGAGGGACGCCGTTTGCCTTCTTATAGAGACAGGTTGCGCCGCTTGGATCTACCTACCTTAAATAATCGTCGGACCTGTTATGGTGTGATATTACTTCACAAACTTATTACTGGCGCCGTCGACTCAGTTGATCTGTTAGCTACCCTCAATTGGAACGTTCCTTGCAGAGCTACTCGCCGATTCCGTCCATTAGCACTTCCTGTGTGCAGGTCAAACTACTCCCGTTTCGACCCCTTCCGAATCCTATGTGAAAACTATAATGAACTCATATCCCATGAGTGCTCTGCCAAGGCTAATTCGCTAGAAATCATTGCGTTCTTTTCATCATCGACTTAATATTGTAAATTTTTCTTTTTTTTTAAATTTAATTTTATGATGTTCTTATTTGTATGCTATGTATATAATATTAAGTCTATTAAGCAGCACAATGCTCTAAATAAAAAATACAATACAATACAATACAATCCATTTAGTTTTTGCGATACCTTTAAATTGGTGTATCACTCGCTAGAATCGGACCATTAAAGCAGATTTTCTATTCTGCGGCTATATAATAATAGTCGCCTTCGCAAACTCTCCTTGTGCGCTTCGTCACAACATGGACTGCCGTCCATAGTGATAAGTTTATTTCATTATTTCAAAATTTTAAATTAAATTTAACATAAATCGGACTGAGCAAGTGAACTAAAACAAGAAAGGAAGCTAACCTCGGCCAGCCGAAGTTTATATACCATTGCAGATCATTCCTATTTAATTTAAAACTACAATAATGATAAATATAGATTTGCAACAAAAAAAATGTTAGCAGTTTACGTATTATATTGACAATAATTGAACCGTCCTTACTATGGCAGCTATATAATATAGTCGCCCGATTTATGTTAAATTTAATTCGAAATTCTGAAATAACAAAATAAAGTTATATTCCAGAGTAGAAGAGAATACAATAAAAATTAACAAAGGTATAATTTTGTTTCTATTAATTTTCATTTAGTTTTCCGATCGTTCCTATGGGGGCTATATGATATAGTCGTCCGATTTTTATAAAATTTAATTCGAAATTCAGGACATGTGAAAAAATGATATTCCCAAAAGCAATAGGTAATATGTCAAAAAGCACTGAAGATATAATTTTTTTTCAATTATTCCGATCCGGCCGGTTCAGACTTATATACTACCTGCAATAGAAAGACGACTTTTGGTAAAGTATCATCTCGATAGCTTTAAAACTGAGGGACTAGTTTGCGTAGAAACGGACGGACAGACGGACGGACAGACGGACATGGCTAGATCGACTCGTCTTGTCATGCTGATCAAGAATATATATACTTTATGGGGTCGGAAACGTCTCCTTCACTGCGTTGCAAACTTCTGACTAAAATCATTATACCCTCTGCAAGGGTAATAAGGCTTAAAAACGATAGGGAGTTTTCTATTCAGAGAAAGTGTAAATCCTGAACAGCCATTTGAATTTAAATACGTTTTCATCATGTAAAAAATCCCAGAAATCAAAGACAGAAAAATGTTTCCGCCTAAGGAAGATGGGGAAAGATCATTAGGTGCAATGCAGTTGCTCACTTTAATTTTCGTACTTAATTCTAAACTACATGTTCTTCATTTAAGTTACGGTAACCCATTACATGTAATTTATTCCTCAAAGTTTGGTGCAGCACTTTTAGTTTTCGAATAATCCCTCACAGGCGAGTAAAACTGAAAAGGCAAAAATGTTAATTAATAATATTATTATATATTCGTGCGAAAATTTGTGTATATTAATAGGGAGAAATGTGTATTTGTTCTTAAATATTTATAAAAGGAAAGTGAAATACATTAGAGAATGAGATTTTTATACCCTTGCACTATGCGAAAAAAGTCAATTTTTTTGCCATAAAATCAACTTATTTTACAAATTATTTTTAAAAATGAAATATATTTTTTAGCCAAGAACCGTTATCTAAGATTTTTTACTAACAACACTATAGTTTTGATAAACGAACAAAGTAAGCTGATCGATTGACTTTGTTGTGTGTAAAAAAATTAGTAAAAAAAATCTTTGCAAACTTTCACTGCTTATTTTGTGGAGCAACAAATTGTTTTATTATTTCTGATCATGGCAAATCGTAGAAAAGGTATTTATAAATGTATTTTAGATTACATGTTTTGATTATTATGGCTTGTTGCCCAACTGTGAACGGTTTTATGTGTAAGGGAGAGGTCTGTAGGTTGGGACGGCCTGTAAGTTGGGACACTCCATTTTCTTAACATTTTTCCACTACAACAAATTTGTTTATTTTTTTTTTTGGTAGTCTTTTTTAGTGACAAAACTTTTGGGGAAAACATTATAAGCCAGGCTCTAGCCAGATTAAAGTTTTGAGAGTCATGTACCATTTTTTACCAAAAAAGTTGTTGTCCGCTTTTTTCGATGTTCTATAAAACATTCAAAACGTGCTTAAAATAAATCAAACAAAAACACCTCTTAACGAGGTAAAAAACTAGTGACGATCGCACCTTAAACATACAAAAGTTCTGATATCAACATTTGTGACGAAAGATGATTAAACACAAGATTAAATACACTTTTTAAAATTTATTTTTTCGGCACTTATAGCATTTTAAAATACCTTTCAAACGAGATACATCACAAGTCTGTAGCTTCAGTAGTTTAGAAGTTACAGCCTTCCGTATTTTAGCTATTTATAGATGTTTTCCCGCTAAACTAGCGGGTTTTTATCAAAAGTGGTAGAACTAAAGTTTCTTATATCGAGCTGTTGAAGTAGGAATACAACTAACGTGGTGCGAGGAGCCAATTATCCCCACCGGCCCCACCAGATCCAAATTTCTAAATTTTCACTTTTACACTTTCACCTCTCTCTCTCCCAAACCAATTGATTTTCTTGAGGTCTTGGTATGCAATCCTTTAAGTTTTAGCAATACCTTTAATTTGGTGTATTACTCATTACGATCGGACTATCACAGCAAATTTTCAATTTTGCGGCTATATATAGTAGTCGTCTTCGCACACTCTCCTGGCTCAAAAAGTATTTTTATACCCTTGTAGAGGGTGTTATGATTTCAGTCAGAAGTTTGCAACCCAGTGAAGCAGACGTTTTCCGACCTTATAAAGTATATATGGCGGTTCTTTTACAAACCGAACACCTTTTATTGGCTCACATTTTTGATTTGCCTGAAACTTTTTTTACACGTATTATTCGGAAAATAAGTAAACAAGTGTATCAGAATTTCACCGAAAAAAAATTATATTTTTAGTTCGAATTTTTTTAAGTTTAAATGGTCAAATTTGGAAATCTTTGAAAATCTGTATCTCCGGTTATATGAATCCGATTGACTTCATGCCTTTTTCATTAATTCCTCTAAAACCTCTTCTTTCAAAAAAAAATTTCTAAAAAAAAATTAGTTTTTAATTTCTTAAAAATAAAAACAAATTAAATTTAAAAAAAAATGTTAACCATTTTAATATATGCGCTACAGTGTTAGTTACAATCGGTTTTTGTAAAAAGTTGGAGCCATTTTTAGTTTTTTAAATATCGAACGTTTTGTAACAAGCCCTCGCCTTTCTTCTATGAACGCACGCCAAAGCATGTTGTGCATCTCGCTCGCTCTTATTTCCAGACATGACTTACCCCAGCCAATTTTGGATGTTCCAACTCGTTGCAACTCGACCTATTCTATGTTCGGGTACGAAGAGTTTTAAACCAAAAAACATGTATTTTGTGACAGATAAATAAAAGTCAGGAGAATAACTGTTACCCGCTGACTTTTATTTTAAAAGTTATAACTGTTACAGTTTCTGCGATTGGAGAGATCAAAGAGACTGGGAGGCAAGACTGATTGCTTTTAGTACGTTGAAGGCAACTCTCAAAGAATCTTTCCGGTCGGCGTCATTTCTTTTATTCGCTGTCCTAGAAGTCGACTGCAAGACACGGACAGCGTAAAGGAGCGGGCAGTGCAGAGAGACACACGGACAGCGAAAAGGCGCAGGCAGCGCAGTAAAAACGCGGGCAGCGTCGGGACTCGGACAGCGTAATGGCGAAGGCAGCGTAGATAAAGACGCAGGCAGCGTCGGAACGCGGACAGCGTAATCAATACCAATATATAAGATACTGAATTAATAACATGTGTAAGTCTCGAAATTCACCCAGAACGGATTGACATAAAAATCTAAAAAATAAACATAAATTCGGAAATAACTATGAGCCGAGTGTAGGATATAAATTAGAGCCATAAGCGGCCCCAAAGTGCCACAAAATTCGATTTGTTTTTTTCTTAATTTTTTCTTTTGCAATTTTTCTGTCCGTCCGTTTCTACGCAAACTAGTCCCTCAGTTTTGAAGCTATCGAGCTGAAACTTTACCAAAACTCGTCTTTCTATTGCAGGTAGTATATAAGTCGGAGCCGGCCGGATCGGACCAATATATCTTATAGCTCCCATAAGAATAATCGAAAAAATAACTGAAACAAAATTATAACTTATGTGTTTTTTGACATATTAGCTTATGCTCTTGAAAATATCATTTTTTTAACAGTTCTGAATTTCGAATTAAATTTTAGAAAAATCGGACGACTATATCATATAGCTCCCATAGGAACGATCAGAAAACTGAAGGGAAATTAATAGGAACAAAATTATGCTTTGTTAATTTTTATTGTATTTTCTTCTACTTTGGAATATAAGTTTATTTTATTATTTTAGAATTTCGAATTCAATTTAACATAAATTGGATGACTATATTATATAACTGCCATAGGAAGGATCGATCAATTAATGTCAAAATACTCCGTAGACTGCTATAATTTTGTTTGTTGCAAATCGAAATTTAACATTTGTGTAATTTCAAATAGAATAGGAACTATCTGCAAGGGTATATAAACTTCGGCTGGCCGAAGTTAGCTTCCTTTCTCGTTTTTTTTTTATTCAGACGTTCCTCTAAGTGTTACTGTGCAAAGGCAAGGAAAAATACCACAGCCACAAGACACCAAATTGCGCGCCTAAAAATGCGAATATATAGATCTTTTTTTTTATTGCTCTTCTGCAAATTTCAAGGAAAATTCGTATGTATATACTATATACATTTAGATCATGCTGCTCCGATCAGTTTTAGATTTAGGTAACAGTTTTACAATCAAAGTTTTTCTTAAATTTGTTTTTATTTTTAAAATCCAAAAACCGGATAAGCTAAGACGAAATGTTTCCAAACTACTTATTACCTTTCAAATATTGAATTAGTGACAAACTGTGGATTCAGACAGCCTAAAATTGCTGATGGTGGTAAAATTGATGATTGTGTTTGATCACGGACACTTGCGATGTCCACTACGAACGCGACGGTTTGCCAGACAGGGACCGTACGCGGCCGCAACTAAGCTGGGCTGGGTTGTCTTTGGGCCCGTAAGTGGACAATCAAATTCGCCATCACGGATGTCTTGCCTACATCGATATTAAGAACTTTGGCTTGAAGCTCGCGCCACCAGTCACAGGTAGCAACGACGTGCGGGCACAAAGGACACAAAGGCACGACGGTGAAAGTTCTGATCCGACCCGAGGATAGACTTTCCCAACGCTGCCTGTGGAGAGATGGCGGCGACAACAGGGATCCTGATGTCTACGAGATGCTCCCACAGCACAGCAACAGTTTGAGCATTCGGATCCGAGAGCAGTCAAGGCCATCATCGATTGTCATTATGTGGATGACTATGTGGACAGCTTCGCTACGGAGAGCGAAGCCATTAGCGTATCTGCCCAAGTAAAGGAGATACATGCGAACGCTGGATTTGAGTTATGACCGTTTTTATTCAGTTCACCCGTTGTGGAGACAGCATTGGGTCCACCTGGACACGTAAAGCGCGTCGGATGGGGTGAGTCTGAACAGAAAATTCTGGGAATGTATTGGCAGGCAGCCAACGCATTACATTAAGTTTAACGTGAAGTATTATCGAGCTCCGAGCAGCGTAGTAAACGGAGAACGAGCCCCTACCAACAGGGAGTTTTTAAGCATGGTCATGTCTACGATCGATCCTCTGGGATTTCTTTGTTGTCTCATGATAATAGGCAAGTTGCTGTCGCGGGAGGTCTGGAGCCAGAAAGTGCAGGGGGATGAACATCTACCGGATGAGATCAACAGAGCCTTTGTGATGTTGAATAAAGAGATGGACGCCGTGGGACAGTTCCGATGCCCTCGCCATTATTTTGGGTACAGAGAATAGAGTTCCACGTCTTCATGGATGCGAGTCAATCAGCCCTTACGGCAGTGGTCATCCAAAGGAATCGAATGGATCTTCAACTGTCCCGCGAACCCAGCTGTCGGCGGCATCTGGGAAAGGATGGGTCAATGTGTAAAGAAGGTGCTCGCGCATACTGTGAAGGAGGTGACTCCCAAGGAGCACGGCTTGGAGAGCTTTCTTATTGAGCCGGAGAATATTGTTAATTCTCGTCCGCTTACCCACAGGGTATCAGGATGCACCGCTAACGCCCAACTGTTAACGTTGAGTACATGAGTATCTACCAACGCTTGTGCACAGAGAGAAATGGTGCGAGCATGTCGAGCCTATGCGCCCATGAAATCTCATGTACATCTGTGATCCGGACACCTCATGTCGATAATGGAGGAAAGGCGTCGTGGAGGAAGTGTACCCCGGAAGGAGTACCACGACGAGCGGCGGTGCGCATTACCGATGGCGATCAAGCTAAGATAATCATGCGTCCAATCTCCAAATTGGCTATTCTGGATGTGGTGAATGCAGTTGCTTCACCGGGGTTGGGATGTCGTGGAACGGATTAACATAACGCTCGAGGTTTAGTAAATTTAAATGTAGCGCCTAGTATTTCAGTATTGGTTATCGATGTTGAAACTCGTTAGGGAGAATATGTTGTAGAGTTAAGTACGGTCACATCTTTTGTTGAATTATAAGCTGAAAATCTCCCTCTCAGATTTATTCCGACTGGAGAGATTAAAGAGACTGGGAGGCAAGACTGCGGTATGTAAAACTGATTGTTAAATAAGGTTAAACCTGATACATCTATTTTATATAGAAAACAAGAGGTAACGCTATAGTCGAGTGCCTCGACTATCAAATACCCGTTACTCAGCTAAGGTCAGCAGTCTCAAGCAGGGCAAACCAAGCAGCCGCTTCAAAATTTCAAAAAATTTAAAAAATTTCTTCTACATTTCGGTAGGCGTTAATAACCCAAACAAAATTGCGTTTACACTTTTGCTCTAGCTTTAAAACTATGGGCGCCACAGCTTTTCGCGGTTTGTGGGCGTTAGGGGGGAGGGGGGTTTTCAACTTTGGTCTATCAATATGTATTGATGAAACGAATACACATTGCTTTTCCCGTTAATATAGCTTCAAAAATGTGGGTGCCACAGTTTTTCGCGGTTTGTGGGCGTTATAGGGGGCGTGGCACATCGGCGTGAAAAACTTGCGCTGCGTATTAACCCCTAGAATCTGCATGCCAAATCCCAATCTTCTAGCTTTTATAGTTTCCGAGATCTCAGCGTTCATACAGACGGGTGCCACTGTTTTTCGCGGTTTGTGGGCGTTATAGGGGGCGTGGCACATCGGCGTGAAAAACTTGCGCTGCGTATTAACCCCTAGAATCTGCATGCCAAATCTCAATCTTCTAGCTTTTATAGTTTCCGAGATCTCAGCGTTCATACAGACGGACAGACGGACAGACAGACGGACAGACGGACAGACAGACGGACAGACGGACATGGCTAGATCGACTCGGCTAGTGATCCTGATCAAGAATATATATACTTTATATGGTCGGAAACGCTTCCTTCTGCCTGTTACATACTTTTGCACTTTAAAGGAAATCACTTCACTTTGCTTATCCTTTTGTAATTCCCAAATAGTTCTGGGAAATAATTTATGACATCCTGGCTAAAATCTGTAATTTGTTGTCACAACTTGAAATTTGTTCAATTGCGATCGATGTAGGTACCGATATATTGGTGTACTGGGAGGAAAAAAAAATTGTTTTCCCTAACTTGTACCTACTGGCTATGGTGGTTCACTGTGTTCCAGCCACATAAGTAAGCGTAGAAAGGTCCTTTTCTGCGCTTAAATTAGTTCTAACGGATATGAGAACAAGTGTTTCGAGCGAAATTGCTTTTTGTAAAATGAAATGTATAAAATAAAACCTGTTATACAAAAACATAGATCATGCCAATTTGCATTTCTTAATTATGTTGATAATCTCAACTATACCTTGACGTACCAACCAGATGGAACTCAAAATACAATATGTTGCAAAGCGTGTGTCAGTTTTCGGAGTTCTCTAAATAAAACCTGGGAAAAAACGCACAGCTGTCAGATTTACAATGGACAGAGATTAAATTTCTGGTGAAGACTTTGAATACAATTTTTGTTGCTACACAGAAACTCCAAAGCGAGCAATTATTATTTGATTATAATTATTATTTAACCGACCCTATTATTATACCGACCCTAAGCTAAGACGTGTTTTAGCAAAGGCAAAAACGCAATAACCTTATTAGCCAAATATATTTGTGCGGAAAAGGGTATATTTATTATTATTAAATATGTTATTTATAGGACAACGAAATACCCCAACCGACTCCATCGACCAGTCCGAAAAGTGGCACTTCTGATCAAAAATATAACCTTTTGAACTCCTTTCTAAAATCGATTGATGTGGCTTCAAGAAGATATTAACCTAGAGATCCAATTGGAAAGAACGGAAATTGAAAAAAAAGGAAGAACGCTATAGTCGAGTGCCTTGACTATAAAATACCCGTTACTCAGCTAAGGTTCATATATTGGTCAATCAATAGGTGTTGAAGAAACGAATACACATTCCATTTCCCGTTAATCTAGCTTCAAAACTGTGGGTGCCACAGTTTTCGCGGTTTGTGGGCTTTAGAGGGGGCGTGGCACATCGGCGTGAAAAACTTGCTCTGCGTATTAACCCCTAGAATCTGCATGCTTTTATAGTTTCCGAGATCTCAGCGTTCATACAGACGGACGGACAGACGCACACACGGACATGGCTAGATCGACTCGGCTAGTGATCCTGATCAAGAATATATATATTTTATATGGTCGGAAACGCTTTCTTCTACCTGTTACACACTTGCACGAATCTAATATACCCCACCTTTTTGCAAAGGCGGCATGTTTTTATTAATTTCTCAATAACTACAACTTCATTCAAACGGAAGGTTTGTTGACGTTTTAATTAAAATCCAACCCAAATTTTTCTACCTTTTATTCTATTTTTAGAGAAGTGGAGCTATTATTTTTTTGTAGTTTTTTCGAGTTTTGTTTAGATTTTCTTGAATAAGTCAAAAACTTTTTATAAAGCTATTATTTTGTTTTCTTATTCTAATTATGATGGTTGCGTACCGACGGAGCCCTATGCGGCGCACAGAGTGATTGTCCACCTGTGGCGGCGTTAGAAGTTCCTCGGAGTGGCGATCTGTTTCCCAGGATCCCAAATAAGAAGCCGAAAGGCTCAAAAAATGTGCGTTCGATTTAATTAGGTTATGTAAGGAAATAGAAAGGAGAAGAGCACAGAGGGTGCTTCTGAATATATTGACTGTCGCTCGCAGACTACTTGTCGGTTTTACATTTCATTTTCACCGAAGCTGCAGCTCTCAAATTATGTATGTACATATGAACAAATTAATTCGAAATTCGGGTTTTCGAACAAGACTACGAATAAAGGGCAAAGAAGAATGTCTGCAACTAGAGCGCTTACAGTGTGACCTCAGTTACACTGCAAGTTCTCTTGTTGACAATATACAGTCCAAACACTTACTATATAAAACCCATTTTGAAAAATTGAAAAAGTTAAAAAATGTAAGTAGGGTAACTAATTCAATTTTTTTGTTTGAGTGGTGCTCTTATTTTCTTCTCAGCTGTATGTAGACTTTAGGACCCCACTGTTTTTGATTTTTATTCTTTATAGTATTAGTGTCGTTAACAGTCTACTACCATCGCACAGTGGGGCGAAAAAACCAAATGTCTGCTTTACATCGCACTATAGCGAGTATCTTTTGATGGGGTATTGTTAAATGCAATCCCTAAAGATTATAAAAGAAAAGACCGATTTTTAAGGGTATACGACCACAACCCAAACCGTAAGAGCTAGAGCAGCCAAATTTTTGCACAGTACAGTAGTACACAGTACTGTACTACTGGGGTCCTAACCGCCCACTAAGATCCGATATGTCCCCCCAGGGGCCCCAAACAGCTCCAGCATCAATATTTGGAAGAAAAAATTAGATTTATTTAAATGCATAACTTCGAAATTCCAACTATTTCGAAATTGTACAGAATTTTAGGTTTTGAAAAGGCCTAGAGAGCGGCGGAGAGAGCAAGAGCCAAAAAAACTGATAAGGGGAGGAGTAGTGCTGCAAGAAATGCAAAGGGGAAAGGTGTAATTCAATTCAAAATTTGTTTTGTTTGAAAAACTTAAACTGCTGCTCCGATCAATATGATATTCGATCAATAGTCAGTTTTGTGGATCAAGTGCTTAGGTTTTATTTTTCAAAAGATATTTTTCATTTTGTAGCAGAAGTAAAAGCCCTAATTGATTTCCGCCATGGAAGAAAATAGAAAATTACTACAAATTCTTTAAGCAAAGACAAAATTTTTCCAAGGTTATTATTAATATTAAGATTCGAACTTTTGACCAAATACGTATGTACATATGTATATTTGGATATGTTTTGACAACTTTCAATAAGTTGTAAGTGCGCGCGGAGAAACCAGGACTGGCGATTATTTAAATTACGAACATTTCTTGAAAACTTTAACAGCGGTTTTCTCAGAAGTGGCACAAAAGGGCAGGCTTATTTTTTTTAAAGAATTTGTACTTAAATATCTAAACTTAAAAAAAAGAATTAAACGGGGATCGTTACATATACAACTTAGGTCCTTAGGCACTTTCAGAAAAATTTCAAAGATATATAAAAATCATAGCTCGCAAATAACTGTTGACTGTTCGTGCGGTCCCCAAATAAGTGTTTTTCTCTCAGACTTTGAGCAAAGAATCAGAGAGCAACCGATTGAATTCTACATACAACAATTTTGCTCGCACTCAGCCGACGAGCAGTTTTTTAAGCTTTGTTTCGCTCGGCTCGCTTACAGACCGATTGCTCTTGAACGACGATTCAAAAAGTCTTTTGCGCATGTGTGTGTGCATAGATCAATTTTACAAGGCAGTCCCGTCGGTAGTAAACTCTTACCTACACAGATAGTACGTGCGAGTGAAAAGGAGATATCGCCCAAGCACGTCAACAGACTAAAAGCCGAACTATCAGGCAGCCTTCGGGACTACCTCGTATAGTTGTATTCGGGAAAACACCGTTTGCAATGACTTTTTCAGTCAATCGGTTTTTTAATAAGTCTCCCTGTGCGAGCGACATTCGAATCTCTCATTGAACGGTGGTAACAGAGCGTCTCACGAACAGTTCAACGTAAAGGGTTTAACCGAAGACCAAAACAAAAGGAAACGAAGTCTGCTGTGCAGAGAGAGATTGAAGGGGCATGCTATTTTTCGGTTGTTCTTGGAAGTAGAGCGTAAGGAAAAAAAACGGTCAACAGTTATTTGCATGCTTTGATAAAAATACAATTTTTCTTATTGGCTAAAATTCTATTTCGAAAAATGTACTTTAAAACTCTGTAATGGGACAACCATTCATCACAGATAACTTTTGCATTTTGATTTGTATAAAGAAATCAATTGTTTTTAAAGTTGCATTGCAACATTTTGGAAAATGGGGCCAGTGTTCCCAGATCAGGGGTTTTTGCCCCTAGATCAGCGGTCGGCACACACATACGATGACATTTTGTTTTATGTTTGTGTGTGTAATTTGCACTGGGCAACCCAGCGGGAAAGTGAGAAGTTGGTTTTAGTGTTCTTGAAATCGTGTTCCTTTTTGCAAGCGGCGGTGTAGGGATAGATATAGTAATTCTGAGCGTTAAATGGGGGTGGGTTTCTTAGTAGCATCAATATCAGGCCACTTATGCGCTGTGTGATTTCTGTGGTACTACGATTATAATATTTTTTAACAAAAGAATCACCAACTTATAATATTCAAAAATCCTATGATATACACCAAAACCAAAAATCTTGTTCTTACATTTGTCTTTAATTTTTAGTAATTTTAAAATTCGTAAACAAATATTAATAATTTGTAATCAAATAAATTAAACTAAATAACTATAATTATAATGTCTATAATAATAATAATATTTAGTAATGATTTTAAATTATTTTACTCAACATTTTTACAAGTAAATCTAAGAATTAATGTGGGATTCAACTAAATTATGAAGAGCACAGCCACGGTAAGACGATTCAAATATTTGTTCACATTTATCAAGGCTTGCCATTAAATTACAAAGAAAACTATTATTGTTTTTTACATTTTTAAACATTTTCTGTGAAATAAAATAATCTGATCGTCAGATCGTGGCCTAAGTAATTTTTAAGTGTTGTTAAAAAATAAAAATTCGTGTTCGTAGTATTGATAACACAAAAAATGCCTAAAATACCTATAATATACGTAACCTCTAATGAATACGGTCCCTGAAAAATATTGTTTTAACGAAATATTTATTCGCGGGCAAAGTGTGACCAAAGACATTAGAATATGAAGATAGATAACGCCATACGATTTTTTTGCACACGATTTTTTGGTGCTGGCTCCAGGCTCTCTTGCTCAAAAGCCAGAGAGAGAGCACTCTAGAGCCAGCCGCTCTCATGCACGCATACAGCGACAGAACACGATTGTAAGTGTGCATGTATTTACTCACACAAGTATGTGCACTCTCTTTTTTGATTTTTACGCTCTCAACTTTGTGCGAGCGGAGAGAGCGAGATTTTCGTCGCCACCAAAAAATGAACGTATGGCCGTTACTCATCTTAGACATTATATTGGTCTTTGGTGTCACCCTAACTTACAACAATTATGACCAAATTTGGCATGTTGGTATTATCAAATATATGATGCAGGGTCACATCATTTTTACATTTCGTCCTAAAAAGTGAAAAAACGTTCGGTTAATTCTAAAAAACAAGAAAAAGGTAAGACATAACATAAATATTGTTGTTTGAATATCTTTATTTCAGCGTTAGGGATATGGTGAGCATACGCATTTTTACTAAAACTTAATATAAGCCGTCAGAGGAGGTTGTCAAACTGTGCGTTGTGTTTTTTGTTTATTGTGCGTCGCTTTACAGTTAAAATTTCTTTCGGGTTTTAATAAATTGATGCTAAAATCATTACAGTACAAACTGCATCGTGGTCGTTAATAATAATATGAATTCAGACAAATTATGTGTGCCGGTCCGGTTGAGACTTTTTGGGACCTGTTGGAGGCTCCAGCAATCTCCATGTTGTTTTATTTTTTTACCGCTTATTATTTTTGTTGCTTTTCGGTTAATTAGTAGAAGGTTGAGTGTATTAAGGGAACTCAAAAGGGCAGAGTCGTCTTATGGCAAGCAAACGTATTTAAACTCTATTTCTGTTATTGGGAAATGTTCCATTTCTCCATTTAATTGATTATCATGTACCTATTGAAAAACTAGCAATCATTTCATAAACTAAACTCCCTGTTTTATATATATTTTTCCCTTTACTTTTTATATATTTATTATTTGTATTAATATGTAATGTATTTGTATATTATGGTTTTTATTTTCAGAGTCACTCAGAAACGACAGTGTTCGCCAATATCGACATGATTTGCGTTCAGCGTTCAAAAAACAAAAATATCCAAAATTACTTATGAAAAACGATTAATAAATGCATATGTATACCAAATTAAAAAGAAATGTTCTTTGGGAGAGGTGGTAGAAAATGCAAAGCAACGGAAAACCACTACTGGGAGGGTGTGGAAAAGCAGATATTGCAAGTGGAGGAAAACCATAACTGAGTACGTGTGGAAGACCTAAAATGCGGGAAGTCAAAAAACCAGTGGATTTTGGCCTGCATTCTACAGCCAGAGATCCACACTACAACCTCCTTCACCCCTTACTTTTTTGTGTCACCCCCGTGTATTTTCAAACCAGAGATGGAAGAAATGTAACGGGTGAAGGAGGTTTTTTCCCTTCCGCCTGGTATGGAGAAATCCCATGAAAATATGCTTTTTTCCAGAGGTTTTTTCCCACTGGAAACTCATCGATGTGTGTGTGCAGACCGTTGTTCTACATTGTACGTGAGAGGCAGCGGATGGGCAGAGCAATTCCCTATGCTCACTTAATAGGGCGCTGCCTCACACTGGAGTGAGAGTCCCCAATAGTGACGATCAATTCATCCGGCAAAAAATTTGAACATGTTTTAATTTCGTATTTTGTATTTGATTATTAAAAGAAAAAAAAATAACATTTAGACTTTCCGTAGAGTATTTTTTTAATACATTTTTTTCCTCGGTAATTTTTTGAAATTTCGGGTATATTTACAAACAAATTGGTAATTTTTCAATTATAGCGCTGAAATTTTACCCGAATCGTTTATGTATTTAATTAGACTAAATATATTAAGAATACTTAGAACTGGTGGACTTTATAGTAAATATGCGCCAAAAACAATAAGCTAAAAATGGAAAAAAGCCTTGCATTGCTTTTATTTATTAAATGTAAAAAGTGTATATGTATAACTTCAAATTTATTAATGAAAACCAAAATTTTAAAAAATATTCCATGATTTTAATAATATAAGTATTAATCCGATATATCTCGGTTTCGCCTTCGCTATCAGTCTTGTCGCTCTTACATTCTGCTGCTTTTAACAGAGTTCAAACTTCCGTTTACTAGATATTATTTGATCGGCGCTAATCAAGAACATATTTAAAATGTCCTGGTTGTATCCACTTTTCTCGAATATCATTCTCTGTATTGAAGATTGAGATTAAATTTGACTATTTACTAATTCACAAGTGCCAAATACAGCTGACCAAATCAGCTAACCAAAACAGCTGACTAAAACAAATGAACGACGCAGCTGATCCAAACAACTGACCGAAACACCTTACCAACACCTGACATTAAAATATAAAAAAAAACGTAGTTTGAGTGAAATATCATGCAACTTGGAATTAAATAACTGTCTTGGGGCAGAACGGGGCACGGAACCACTTGGTGGGGACTTAGATATATATCTCAAGAATTTTTAAAAAAATAAATGGTTACGTTTGAAGAAACTTTTGGTCTAATTTACTATACAAAAAGTCAAATTTTACAGGTAATTTTAAATAAATTTTTTTTAATAAAAAAAAATTGTAAAAATAGTTAAGGATTAATTTTTCCAGTCGAAACATTTCTACAACGTTACTTGTTCGAAATTAACTGATTTTTTTAATTTAGGGGGAAAACTGGATTTTTTTAAAGTAAGTATCGGCCGTTTAAGATTTTTTAGGGGGAAAGCAAAATTTCCGTCTGGTAACACTGAATGGGGCGCCCCAGTGTTCACCGGGACTGCATTGAATACCCACCGGGAAATGAAGGAGGTTCTTAGACTGTTAAAAATCTTGTTTCTTATAGCAGGGAGTGATGGAAATCTTATTCCTTTTAGTAGGCAATAGTGTAAAAAAATGCAATTTCCTTTTGAAAACAATCTAGAAACCTAATTAACCCCTCACTTTTTGTGTCACCGCTATGCAATTTGAAACCAGAGATGGAAAAAATGCAAGGGGTGAATGAGATTTTGTCCTATCCGCTTTTATGCAGAAACCTCATGACATATTTTCTACATGTATTTTCCCTCTGGGTAGTTGTAAGACTTTTTAAAACGGCATCCAAGAGCAAACGGTCCATGAAGAAGCCGAGCAAAAGAAAGCCGAAAAACTACTCGTCGGCTGAGTGAAAAAATTGTTGTACGGTTCAATCAGTTGCTCTTGGATTCTTGTTCAAAGTTATTTTGCGACAGCACGAATGGGTCATCAGTTATTAGCGAGCTTTTCAAGTCGCTTTACATATGTGTAAGTATAAATTTACCTTATATTGCTTTTCTTTGTACTCTTGCCATGGTTCGGGATTTGATGTGCGGTTCCAAGTGACATCCGGGTTTCGGGTAGCAAGCCGAGCCATGTAGTAGACGGCACCTATAGCTCCCGCTCCAACACACACGTAAAGTGGAATCAACTGTACAAATGATAATTACGTAACAACTCAATATTGTAACATATACATTAATTTTTGGCTTACAGCTGGATTTTTTTTCAGGCTTTGTAGTCCAAGTCCTTGCATTTTGCTTGTCTAGTCAAAAAATGTATTGTATAATTACACAAAAAAAAATATTAAAATGAAATTACCTAACTTTGCTTTCCTTGACGAAAATCAGTGTGGTTAAATATCTTACAAATTTAAATGCTGTATGTGTATAAAATAAAATACCAAATGCACTAGATCGTTTTTGGTATATGTTTATTAAAAAAGGCTTGGATTTCTTATAGGGTCTTCCCACAGAGAGCCATTCACCATCCGTTGAACGGATGGTCCATAAGGTTTTGCCGTTCCGAAAATTATCCAGTTAGTTCCCCGTTAAAATTTGACGGGCTTTGACGGGCTCTTTTATGCGATAGTTTGCCGATGATTTTTCGGTGCAACTCTGAATTCTTCCTCCTGACTGTGAAAATTGGAACGTTGACTACGAAATCATATTCAAACCAATGGCGGGAAAAAATTTAAAAATGTTTAAGCTTGTTGATTTTTGGAAATTCATTATTAATATTTAGTTTGTTGTAAGCGAAAAGGGCATTGCAAGAAAATTATTATGTGTGGGCCAAAATTTAAGCTATTCTGGGACCGAAAACATTATTTTTAGCTGAGAAGATTCAAAACATATTGTGCAATACTTAAATAATCACCAATTTTAGTTACAAGTGTAGTATATACTACTTTAAAGTTTCATATTGCTTTAAATGACCACACAGCACACAATTGGTTTTGTTTACATTTTTGCTTTATTAATATTGGCTAGACAGTGGCGTAGTAAGAACGGAGTGCGGGGGTTTTGGAGGTTAGGCTCCCCCCCGTCAGCAACCTGTATGCAGATTTGTTGTAGGATATGCTCTAACATTGGATACATGTTTTAAAGTATTATCGTATGCTATTTATTTTGTTTTATTCTACAATAAGATTAGGAGAACAGCATTATACAACTGTTTTCCCGAGTTAAGACCCCCCTTTAATAATTTTGACATGAGCAACTGCTCTTCAAGTCAGCTGTTATCGGATGGTGGAAGGTGGAAGGTGGATGGAAGCTCTGTGGGAACACGAATTTCACATTTGTCAAAAATCCCAACCGTTTCACACGGATGGACTCTATGGGAAGAGGCTATTAATACACCTGTACACACAGAATATTCCCCTAATAGCCTCTTCCCATAGAGTTCGTACGCGTGAAACGGTTGAAATATATTTCACCGGCGAAACTCATGTTCCCACAGAGTGGGATGCAGAGTGCATGGAGATCTCCATGCTCCATCCGATAACAGCTGTCTAGAATAGCCGTTGCTCATCCCAACATAAACGAGGTGAAATTTCAATTCGGAAAAACTGTCGAATATTGTTGCTCACCTAATCTTTTTGTAAAATAAATCAATAAAAAGCATTCGATAAAAGTATAAAATATATCTGACCAAGCCATTATTTGGTCAATATTAATATGGCAATATTGTAAACAAAACCAAATATGTGCGGTTTTGGTCATTCATAGCAAAATTGAACATTTTATTTTATTGTCTACGTATTGCACAAATTGCTCTGAATCTCCTCAGCAAGATTTAATGATTTTGCTCGAGAAAGTCTTAAATTTTGGCAACCCATAACAATTTGTTTGCAATGGCTTTTCCGCTAACAACAAACTAAATAGTATTAAACAAAAAACAACGAACTTATAGCCTCTTCCCATACAGTCCATCCTTGTGAAACGGTTGGGATTTTTGACAAATGTAAATTTTCGTGTTCCCACAGAGCATCCATCCACCATCCGATAACAGCTGACTTGAAGAGCAGTTGCTCATGTCATAAAATTGGTGATTATTTAATAGGGTCTTCCCACAGAGATCCATCCACCATCCGTTGAACGGATGGTCCATAAGGTTTTGCCGTTCCGAAAATTTTCCAGTTAGTTCCCCGTTAAAATTTGACGGTCTTTGATGGGCTCTTATATGCGATAGTTAGCCGATGATTTTTCGGTGCAACTCTGAATTCTTCTTCCTGACTGTGAAAATTGGAACGTTGACTACGAAAACATATTCAAACCTATGGCGGGAAAAATTTTAAAAATGTTTAAGCTTGTTGATTTTTGTAAATTCATTATTAATATTTAGTTTGTTGTAAGCGAAAAGGTCATTGCAAGCAAATTGTTATGGGTGGGCCAAATTTTAAGCTATTCTGGGACCGAAAACATTATTTTTTGCTAAGAAGATTCAAAACATATTGTGCAATACTTCAATAATCACCAATTTTAGTTACAAGAGTAGTATATACTCCTATAAAGTTCAATATAGCTTTAAATGACCAAAAAGCACACAATTGGGTTTGTTTACATTTTTGCACTATTAATATTGGCTAGACAGTGGCGTAGTAAGAACGGAGTGTGGGGGTTCGGGAGGTTAGGCTCTCTCCCGTCAGCAATTTGTATGCAGATTTGTTGTAGGATATGTTCTAACATTGGATATATGTTTTAAACTATTATCGTATGCTATTTATTTAGTTTTATTCTACAATAAGACTAGAAAATCAACATTATACAACTGTTTTCCCGAGTTAAGACCCCCCTTTAATTATTTTGACATGAGCAACTGCTCTTCAAGTCAGCTGTTATCGGATGGTTGATGGTGGACGGTGGATGGAAGCTCAGTGGGAACACGAATTTCACATTTGGCAAAAATCCCAACCGTTTCACACGGATGGACTCTATGGGAAGAGGCTATAAGTATTGCACAATATGTTTTGAATCTTCTCAGCAAAAAATAATGTTTTCGGTCGCTTACAACAAACTAAATATTAATAATACATTTTCAAAAATCAACAAGCTTAAACATTTTACAATTTTTTTTCCGCCATTTGTTTGAATATATTTTCGTAGTCAACGTTCCAATATTCACAGTCAGGAGGAAGAATTTAAAGTTGCACCAAAAAATCATCGGCTAACTATCGCATAAAAGAGCCCGTCAAAGTCCGTCAAATTTTAACGGGGAACTAACTGGAAAATTTTCGGAACGGCAAAACCTTATGGACCATCCGTTCAACGGATGGTGGATGGTGGATAGCTCTCTGTGGGAAGACCCTATAAAGCTATATTGAACTTTATAGGAGTATATACTACTCTTGTAACTAAAATTGGTGATTATTGAAGTATTGCACAATATGTTTTGAATCTTCTTAGCAAATAATAATGTTTTCGGTCCCAGAATAGCTTAAAATTTGGCCCACCCATAACAATTTGCTTGCAATGGCCTTTCGCTTACAACAAACTAAATATTAATAATAAATTTCCAAAAATCAACAAGCTTAAACATTTTTAAATTTTTTCCCGCCATTGGTTTGAATATGTTTTCTAGTCAACGTTCCAATTTTCACAGTCTGGAGGAAGAATTCAGAGTTGCACAGAAAAATCATCGGCTAACTATCGCATAAAAGACTCCGTCAAAGTCCGTCAAATTTTAACGGGGAACTAACTGGAAACTTTTCGGAACGGCAAAAACTTATGGACCATCCGTTCAACGGATGGTGGATGGCTCTCTGTGGGAAGACCCTATAAGTCTTCTAATCTAAACTATTACCGTCATCTTTTATTTTGGATGGTTGATGGGCTCTGTCAGAACCGGTGTTTCGCATTTGTCAAAAATTCCAACTTTTTCCAACTGTTTCGTGGAATTAGGCTATTAAGAAATTATTTGACTGTTTTTTCCTGTCTTTCCAAACCTTTGAGCAATATTTTTGCGGCATACCGTAAATCGAAAAAGGCGTCGTCGCTCTACTCTATTGTGTACAACTTCGAAAAATTGTTGGAAAATAAGTGTAATACATTATTAACAAGATGGGAACTCTAACCGATTTCGGGCAGATTGCTCTGAAATGGGATCCCAAAAATTTGGAAATTCGTACAATGTCAGTTGAAAAAACGCTAGAGCCTCTAGTACTACAAGTTACAACTCTTGTAAATACCAAAGGTCCAAGCAAAAAGAAAAAAGGTAAAACTTCTAATATGTAATTAATGCAATAATCGTTAAATTGTATAGTGTATGGTTTATGGTGGCAATACTTTCACGTATTCATATGTATTGAAAAAATACATGCATACATATGCACAACGTACATTGTACATATGTACATACACATGTAGGTATCCTGTAAACGCCTCCTAGTTGACTCGTCACATAGTCTTATAGTATCTTGCCTGAGACCCCCTAGTTTTTAGAAGAATCTCAAGTGTGATGTTCGTTCTTAAAATTACCTTAACGAATCTTTTAATAATAATGAGATACTTCTATCGCAGGACTCGAAAAGGAGTCGAAACTTCCTTGAAAAAGACTCAGAAATACATACATAGCTGGAATGTTACAGAAAAACTAGTAATAAAGACTCTTCTGCAACAATCTCGGCTAGCACACCAGTAATACAAACGTTCAAAAAACGAGTGCTTTAATTCTAACTTTAATCAGAAAGGAGACTCGAAATAGTCTCAAATTTGATCTGAATTTGCATAAAATGTTAAATGTGCTGTGCAGTGCCACGCGCACTCTTAAAAATGTTTTAAAATACTTTTTGCAAAGTACACTTTACATCAGGGGTGCTCAGTCCTATGGCACACGGGCACATTTGTTTTTGTTTTGGCACATAGCATACGGAGCGGCACATCCCATACTTTCCTAGGGCACACGCAAGTTCTTCTTTGTGACGCTGTCCGTAACGAGCCAAGCCAACAACAATTCCATTGATCTTTTTTTTTTCGTCTCAGCTCACAATGCAAATTGTTTTTGTCTTTTTTATGACTGTGTGTGATTCGTTAGTTGCGTGCGTGCTCCCCTGCTTTACATAAATGTTTATACCAAGGGTGCTCAAAGCTGGAAAGTATGGGATGTGCCGCTCCGTATGCTATGTGCCAAAACAAAAACAAATGTGCCCGTGTGCCATAGGACTGAGCACCCCTGGTTTATACCCTTCTTGAGAACTGATGTTTGCAACGGAGATGGAAACTTTTCCGACCACGTTAAGTAGGGGAGAGGTCTGTAGGTTGGGACGGTCTGTAAGTTGGGACACTCTATTTTTTTAAAATATTTTTTTTTGTAGTTCTTTTTAGTGACAAAACTATTGGGGAAAACATTATAAGCCAGGCTCTAGCCAGGTTTAAACTGTGAGAGTCGTTTACCATTTTCCACCAAAAAAGTTTTTGTCCACTTTTTTCAAAATTCTATAAAACATTAAAAACGTGCTTGTGAAGTTTCATAAGCGAATGTAAAAATGGGAGACTTAAAACAAAAGGTGTACCAACCTACAGACCTCTCCCCTATATATATTCTTGATCAGCATCACTAGCCGAGTTCATCTACCCTTGTCCGTCTGTCCTTCTGTCCTTCTGTCCTTCTGTCCTTCTGTCCGTTTCTATTCGAACTTATCTCTCAGTTATAAAGTATTGCGATGAAACTTTCCCAAAAGTCTTCTTTCTATTGCAGGTAGTGCATATGTCGGATCGGGCCAGGTCGGACCAGTGTATCTTATGACTTCCTAGGAATTCGGAATAATAATAGAAATAACTAATTACATTTCGAAGTTGGCATGTTAATTTTTGACAATTTGAAAATAAAAAGAATGTTGAGAAATCAAACACTTCTGGTCAAGAGGAAAACGCATATACACAGAAAGGTGTCTCCGCAGACACGGAAATGCGAAGAAAACTAGAAGCGCGGACCAGAGCTTTACCAATAGATTGAGAAGTCCTATATACATATCAAGTGCCAGAGAGGAGTAAGCGCTTACAAGGTTACTACGTGGCTCTCCATTGAGACAGAAATGGTCTATTAAAATTATAACTACACAGAGAAAAAAAGCACATCGATGTATATTTAAGCATATCGATCTCAAAAACTAGCCAAGATTGACTCATACTAAAAATGCTTAAATCAACATCGATGTCATCTCTTCGACAACATCGAAAACGAAATTGATTTTGAATCGGGAATACTACAATCAACCATGGTTTCATCTTGATATCAGGAAGAAAAAAGTGAGAAGAGATATACTAAAATCAAGAAGGGTCAAACTTGGGTTTTTTTCGTGCTTAATTTTTCTGGGTGTACGAACTGCAATGGTATATGAACTCGCCAAAGTTAAATTCCTTTCTTGTTATGATTTATCAATAGCTATCGGCATTCCAAACGATTTTGATCTATCAATTTGAAGGGAAACATAGGTCAGAACCTTTTAACGTAAATTCCAAACATAAGTAATCGAACCCCCCTTTTTCCGACAGTTTTTTCATTAAATATGTTTTTTTTTTAATATTTCATTATCCGACTTTAAAAAAAATTTTCACATTTTTGCATTACCAAATTGTTATGAATTTGACGTCTGGATATCAGAAATGTTAATATTAGTCAAATATCATAAAATATGTGCTTCCTATACATGAAGTTATAAGATAACGAAAAAGGGACTTTTTCTGACTTTTATCTATAAATTAAAAAATATTTTTTTAGACAATATTTTTAGTATCCGCTCGACATTATAATACAAGTATAATAAGAGACACTTCTTATAAGAAATATCCAATTTCTATATTATTTTTTAAATTAAGAACCTGTGATGCAGTGGTCCTATTATTTAGTTGAGTGGTGCAAAATATCAGCTTAAACTATTATGGATTTTACCCGTTGGAAATAGAAAAAGTTAGGATAAAACATCAAATATATTTTTACCCTTGCTGAGGGTATAATGATTTCAGTCATAAGTTTGCCACGCAGTGAAAGAGACGTTTCAGACCCCATAAAGTACACATATGTATAACTTGTATAACTTCCGAAAGATTCATACGGATTCGAATTTCCCAGAACTGTTCCAAGACTCACTTCCGAAAAAACTGCACGGATTCGAATTTCCTGTTGTTATTCTGTAAACTTCCGAAAAATTTACACGGAGACGTTCCGCCAAGTAAAATTAATTGTTTAAAAATATCCCTTTCTGTTCATAATCGATTTAGTGTCGCTTGTGAACGGTTGTTTTTACTATTGTGCTCTGAGTTTTGGTTTTATTTCGTGATCTTTTTGCCAGTGTCTTGTGTTTGTTTATCAACAAAACTTAGCCTAACAATTGTGTTAGTGTTTTAAATAGATCTCCCAGTTAACAGGCACGGGGTTATGGTTTATTTTAACTTTTCCATTAGATTTGTTTAATATCTTTGCTTTGTTAGTGTAATTTGCACCCTCCTAATTTGCTGAAACTCCTGTATTCTCCCTCTCTCTCTTTTCTCTCCCGCGCTCTATTATTACTGTAAATTTCACTCTCTTTGAACCTCTCTAAATTTCGTGTAGACTTTCCCATAGTCACTCGCTTGCTTTACAATGTAACTGTGCGTTATCTGGCTTTCTATTTAATTCGTGATCCGCGCTCTTATACTTTTTGTGATTTGTATCTTTGCGGTTTTGGAATTTTGATCCCAGTGTCAAATTTACTTGAGGTACTTTTCATATTTTTTTTTATTTTATTTCCTTAAATTTACCTTTTAATTTTTCTTATAATGGCCCTTATTTGTTCAATGAAAAATTGTACTCTTTCTTCTTCACCTGATGAAGACTTTATTTTCTGCTGGTTCTGCGAAACGATCATGCATGTTAAATGTGCAGGATTTAACGGCAGAGTTAGGGACTGTCTTGAGCAGCGTGCCGTTCTCATGTGGGCATGTGAGTCCTGCACGAAACTGGTAAGTGAGATGACGAGCTTTATGAGGCAGACTGGAGATGGCCTTTTGAATCTTTCGGGAGTTATTAAAAAGCTGAATGAGGGGGTTGATTCCGATTGTGCCCAGTTTAATACAAAAATTGTACTAACCGAGTTGCCCAAACGGAAAAAAGCTAGCTCAACTGCAGTAAAAAAATTTGTGGCATCCACGCCAAATCCAAACCCGGCAACTGCAGCAATTTGTGTTGACTCAGCAACTAATGCAACTGTGCCAATGGATACCGCTGGGTCCGGCGAAATCCCTGTTTCCGGAGGACTTTTTGGGAAAACATCTTCAGAGCCGGCGGAGATATAAAGTTCGGTGCCAACCGTACCCATAGGTGCAGTAGGTATTGTTTTTGGCTCTAAGCCGAGTGAGGTGCAGACTGCTGCGAGGGGCGTAAGAAACTTTCAGTTGTTCCACATAGGCAGCAATTATTTGTTTCTAGATTTATTTATTAATTATTGCAAATCCGCTCCCGCGTTCTAAATTCCGATCGGATTTGTCTAAATTGGGCCAGAGCATATATCCCCCACTGATTTTTATACCCTTGCAGAGGGTATTATGATTTCAGTCAGATGCTTGCAACAAAATGAAAACATATCGCGCAGTGCAGAAGCAATTGGTATGAATCTTTCCAAATCTTATTTTTTTGTTTCTAACCTGATCAGGGTAGCGTGCCGACCAGACGTCTATATCCTATAGCTCCCATAGGAACAATAGGGTGAAATCGGTAAAAATTTGACGTTGACATGAATTTTTTCAAAGATTACCTTTTTACGAGTACCTTGATCAGGGTAAAAGCGCGGGCCGATCGGACGTCTATATCCTAAAGCTCCCATAGGAAAAACAGGGTGAAATCAGTCAAACTTTATTTTTTGTTTTTTTAGGATACTTTGCGCAGTATTTAAGCTATCGACATGAATCTTTACAAATCTTATTTTTACACCTACCTTGATTACCCTGCCGATCGGACGTCTATATTCTATAGCTTCCATAAGAACAATAGGGTGAAATCGGTCCGAAATTGGGCTTTGAATTAAAAAGACTTCGGGTTTTTTTTTTACCCATTTAGGATTCTTATTGTTACTTTGGAAATTCGTCAAGCCGAAGTTAGCTCCCGTGCTCATTGTAAATTATAATAAAATAGGAATGATTTGCAAGGGTATATAAACTTCGGCTATTCTGTCGGAGGCCTTTCAAAACTGCCATACAGCTGAATGTAATTCAAAACAAGAGAGAACGCTATAGTCGAGTGCGTAGACTATCAAATACCCGTTACTCAGCAGTCTCAAGCAGGGTAAACATTTCATTAATTGCTTATAACTTTTTACTGAGTGGTCCGATTTAAAAAATGTCTTCTACATTTCGGTAGGCATTAATAACCCAAACAAAATGACGACTTTTGCTCCAACTTAAAACTGTGGGCGCCATAGTTTTTGCGGCTTGTGGGCGTTAGAGGGAGTGAGGCACTTGCATTTGCGCTGCGTATTAACCCCTAGAATCTGCATGCAAAGTGCCAATCTTCTAGCTTTTATAGATTCCGAGATCTCAGCGTTCATACAGACGGACAGACGGACATGGCTAGATAACATCGGCTAAAGATCCTGATCAAGAATATATAGGGGAGAGGTCTGTAGGTTGGGACTGTCTGTAAGTTGGGACACTCCATTTTCTCAACATTTTCCACAAAATTTTTTATTTTTTTTTATTTTTGTAGTCTTTTTTAGTAACAAATCTTTTGGGAAAAACATTATAAGCCAGGCTCCAGCCAGATTTAAGCTGCGAGAGTCGTGTACCATTTTTCACCAAAAAAGTTTTGGTCCCTTTTTTTTTAAAATTCTTTAAAAAATTAAAAACGTGCTTGAAATAAATTGGTAAACGGTTTAAAAAATTAGTAATTTATCTGTAAACAAATTAAAAAAAGAATCAGATTAATTTGACAGTCAAAAAAAAGTTTTTTTTTTATTTTTCAAAAACTACCCATTTTGTCTAAGTTGGGACACTTTGAGCGTCTAAGTTGAGACACCCGTTTTGCATACAAAAAGACCTTAGCCCAACAGAGGTCGCTTTCTGCAGAGAACATTTCTCTGAAATTAGGGAAAATGTGATCGTTCAAAGAGCATTTTGGATTTATTTGTTATTTGGTCAAAGTTCTTTAAAAATGGAGGGGAAATAAGTTAAAACGAAATAAAATTGATTAAATTAACATAAATAAATAGTTTTTTTAAGTTTGGAGTACTTTTGGTGTGAGTTTTATTCATTTTTAAAAGTGTCCCAACTTACAGACCTATTTTTTAAAATGTGGTTTTTTGACACTTTAAAAAAAGTATATTTTTTAGTTGTTCCTAAGAAAAAAAATATTTTTTTTGGATTTCTTGAAGTTCTACGAGTTACGGGTATAATTATAGATTCAGTGTTTTTTGACATATGACGTAAAGCATTTGGGAATATTATTTAAACTGTTCTGAATTTCAAATAAAGTTTTAGAATAGTCGGACGACTATATCATATAGCTCCCATAGGTTTTTTATTATACACAGCATTGAGTTCCATTCATTAGTTTAGGAGCTACACTTCGTCATAGTTGAAAAATACACGCCTAAAAACCGAAATTAGTTTTATAAGATTTATAATAATAATAAACAACCAAAGGTTCGATTTTATAGAGATTATTTCAGTTGGAAAAAAGGTGTATTACTGTCCTGTTAGAGCCTTGTTAACCTCAGTTAACAGCTGTAAACGGCCAAAAACCACTGTTTTCCCGAGCTTCAAAAATTCATATCAAATTTATTTGTTGGCTGATTGTACCTTAACGGAAAATCATGGTTTCATGAATTGCGTATTGCATCAAAAATGTCAGACAAGTTAGAAGTCAGAAGTTAGCTCCCGTGCTCATTGTAAATTATAATAAAATAGGAATGATTTGCAAGGGTATATAAACTTCGGCTATTCTGTCGGAGGCCTTTCAAAACTGCCATACAGCTGAATGTAATTCAAAACAAGAGAGAACGCTATAGTCGAGTGCGTAGACTATCAAATACCCGTTACTCAGCAGTCTCAAGCAGGGTAAACATTTCATTAATTGCTTATAACTTTTTACTGGACTGTCTGTAAGTTGGGACACTCCATTTTCTCAACATTTTCCACAAAATTTTTTTATTTTTGTAGTCCTTTTTAGTAACAAATCTTTTGAGAAAAACATTATAAGCCAGGCTCTAGCCAGATTTAAGCTGCGAGAGTCGTGTACCATTTTTCAGCAAAAAAGTTTTGGTCCCTTTTTTTTTAATTCTTTAAAAAATTAAAAACGTGCTTGAAATAAATTGGTAAACGGTTTAAAAAATTAGTAATTTATCTGTAAACAAATTAAAAAAAGAATCAGATTAATTTGACAGTCAAAAAAAAGTTTTTTTTTTATTTTTCAAAAACTACCCATTTTGTCTAAGTTGGGACACTTTGAGCGTCTAAGTTGAGACACCCGTTTTGCATACAAAAAGACCTTAGCCCAACAGAGGTCGCTTTCTGCAGAGAACATTTCTCTGAAATTAGGGAAAATGTGATCGTTCAAAGAGCATTTTGGATTTATTTGTTATTTGGTCAAAGTTCTTTAAAAATGGAGGGGAAATAAGTTAAAACGAAATAAAATTGATTAAATTAACATAAATAAATAGTTTTTTTTAAGTTTGGAGTACTTTTGGTGTGAGTTTTATTCATTTTTAAAAGTGTCCCAACTTACAGACCTATTTTTTAAAATGTGGTTTTTTGACACTTTAAAAAAAATATATTTTTTAGTTGTTCCTAAGAAAAAAAAATATTTTTTTTTGTTTTTCTTGAAGTTCTACGAGTTACGGGTATAATTATAGATTCAGTGTTTTTTGACATATGACGTAAAGCATTTGGGAATATTATTTAAACTGTTCTGAATTTCAAATAAAGTTTTAGAATAGTCGGACGACTATATCATATAGCTCCCATAGGTTTTTTATTATACACAGCATTGAGTTCCATTCATTAGTTTAGGAGCTACACTTCGTCATAGTTGAAAAATACACGCCTAAAAACCGAAATTAGTTTTATAAGATTTATAATAATAATAAACAACCAAAGGTTCGATTTTATATAGATTATTTCAGTTGGAAAAAAGGTGTATTACAGTCCTGTTAGAGCCTTGTTAACCTCAGTTAACAGCTGTAAACGGCCAAAAACCACTGTTTTCCCGAGCTTCAAAAATTCATATCAAATTTATTTGTTGGCTGATTGTACCTTAACGGAAAATCATGGTTTCATGAATTGCGTATTGCATCAAAAATGTCAGACAACAATTTTTTTTCTAAAAAATCTTGCGATTTTTTTTATTGTTTCGAGATTGCTCACATAATTTCGTCCGTATTACTCATTGCTATATTATTCTATACTATTCATTAATATATTACTCTATGTTACTCACATTTACAAGTATTTCAATAAAATGTTAAATGCGCTCTATTTACAACCACAAGACAAAAATTTGTTTGAATAAAGCTGCAAATCGCATTAATGTTTACTACGCGCTCTCAAGCTGAATACGACTTCTTTACTTCTATTAATAATAATTAAATATATTTTCTCTGCGGGCCCTATGACACCGGTCGTTATGACATGCACCCTAATATAATATAACAAAAATAATATAAAAAAAATATATAAAAACAGCTGGCAATATAAAAAAAATTAATATAATATATAATAATTTTTTTGCAGGAAAATCTAAACGTGCCAGCGCATTAGTTGCAGCTGTTGAAAAGGCTACAGAAAATTTTATTCAAAAAGGAGAACAGATTGCTTATGAGAACCCAGATATCACACAAGAAATGTTAACCGCTGTTGATGAAGTAAAAAAAACGGGAGATGCCATGAGTATTGCCGCCAGAGAATTTTCTGAAGATCCATGCAGTTCCCTAAAGAGAGGAAATATGGTGCGGGCAGCTAGAAATCTGCTATCAGCTGTAACCCGTTTACTAATATTAGCTGACATGGTAGATGTTCATTTGCTTCTAAAGTCGCTTCATATTGTTGAGGATGATTTAAATAAACTAAAAAATGCTTCGAGTCAGGACGAACTTATGGATAATATGAAGGTAAGTTTCGGACTGAAATAAAATTTAACTTTTACGTTACGTCTGTATGAACGCTGAGACCTTGTAAACTATAAATATGAGAAAATTAGCATGAAGCATGCAGATTCTAGGGGTTCATAAGTACCCTAAAACTCAAAACCTGTATAGCGAGTGTTACTACGTTGGACTACCAAATGTTTAATCCTTAGTGTGTGGGGCGTTACTTCGCCGGGTCCCAGGATATGGGTATTAGGGTGTTGGGTAGTATACAGCACATACTGGGTAGGTGTCGCACCCAGCATTTGTAACAAGGTGGTCGTTTGAGAGTGGTGCGCAAAATGAAGATCTAAAGACACAGCGACAGCCTCTGTTGACAGCGATGGTAAATGAGTAACAAACAGTGGTGATTTTATTAAACAAACTTAAACATTAAACAAAAACAAAATTATTAAATAAAAATTACAGCTATTCTAATTTTTATACCCGTTACTCGTAGAGTAAAAGGGTATATTAGATTCGTGCAAGAGTATGTAACAGGCAGAAGGAAGCGTTTCCGACCATATAAAGTATATATATTCTTGATCAGGATCACTAGCCGAGTCGATCTAGCCATGTCCGTCTGTCCGTCTGTCTGTCCGTCTGTATGAACGCTGAGATCTTGGAAACTATAAAAGCTAGAAGATTGAGATTTGGCATGCAGATTCTAGGGGTTAATACGCAGCGCAAGTTTTTCACGCCGATGTGCCACGCCTTCTCTAACGCCCACAAACCGCGAAAAACTGTGACCCGTTCTGTATGAACGCTGAGATCTCGGAAACTATAAAAGCTAGAAGATTGGGATTTGGCATGCAGATTCTAGGGGTTATTACGCAGCGCAAGTTTTTCACGCAGATGTGCCACGCCCCCTCTAACACCCACAAACCGCGAAAAACTGTGGCAACCACAGTTTTGAAGCTATATTAACGGGAAAAGCAATGTGTATTCGTTTCATCAATACATATTGATAGACCAAAGTTGGAAACCCCCCCTCTCCCCTAACGCCCACAAACCGCGAAAAGCTGTGGCGCCCATAGTTTTAAAGCTAGAGCAAAAGTGTAAACGCAATTTTGTTTGGGTTATTAACGCCTACCGAAATGTAGAAGAAATTTTTTAAATTTTTTGAAGCGGCTGCTTGGTTTGCCCTGCTTGAGACTGCTGACTTTAGCTGAGTAACGGGTATTTGATAGTCGAGGCACTCGACTATAGCGTTCCCTCTTGTTATAGCTTGCAGTCGGTCAAAGTGCTATATGCAGTGCTAATCAAAGTCATTGCTCTATTTCCGCTATTCAGCTATTTTCGCTGCATAACCTACCACAATTCTGTTTACTAATCTTACCGCAGTATGTCCTGCTTAATTTACCACGCGACAATTAATGCGGAAGCTTAAATATGGCGGCAAATCATGACCGCCCAATATGACCGTTCATCAGTCGAGATCAAATTCATACATTTCTCGAAATAAATACTTAACTATCTTAAAACCTATCGGATGAGCTATCGTCCGTCGACATCTTCGACCTCGTGACTTTAATCCAAAACTGCAAGTTTGGAGACGGGACGCATCATAATCTTATATAGGCCGTACTCAAGCGCGTCTGACCACTCCATCCACACCTCTTCGATGATTCCTTTGCGCCGCTCTCTTCGAGGCAAGCCTGGATGGGAAACTCCAAGACCCACCTCTTCCAGAAACGGTCTCTCAGTAGCCGTGCTATCCTCCATTGCTTCCGTGAGACGCTCTTCTTGGACAGCTCCACGTCTTCGCCAAGTTGGCTACTCCTCTGAGTAGATCATTCGGCGTCAGGTCTTGGTCTGCATCCACCTGCGGACGCGAATTGACTGTTCTCCGCCTCGATCAGGAAACTCTGTAGTACGTGTTCCCGCAGCGCCACCTCCTTTAGTGTGTGACCCTCTTGACGCACTGCAGCATTCTCTCCCAGTTAAAAATCCACTCAATGCCTCTGCCAGAGAGCTCTCCTTGTATTCTTTTCGGCTCGAACACATCACCAAATCGTCGGGGCTTCCTGTCAGCTCTCACGAAGTTCTTGCCGTTATCACTGCGCAGCTTGTACTCTGGCCCTCGACGGCAGAAGAACTTACTGATCGCAATTATGCAGGAATCCGTCGACAGGTGATGTGCCAACTCCAGATGTATCGCCCTGGTCATCAAGCACATGCACAGGGCTTCTCTTTGTGTCGAGCAACTGTCAATATCAATAGGCCAAAATAATCCAGTCCAGTGTGACTGCTGACTGAGGTCCATTGCGAACGCGTTGCATAATCCGCCGCATTGTCGGCGGATGGCACACATCTCCATTGGGATACCTTCGTCGTCTCCAAGATTTCAAACTGTTTGTAACGGCGATGTGTGCTGCCGATCCAATCGATAGTGTCCATCAGTATCGTTCCAAGAACTGCTGCCTGCAGCTCAAGCCGTGGGATTGACATAGTTCGCATCGGAGCGCATTTTCCCGGTACCAGTCCTCGCCCAAAAAAATGGCGGGGACCTCGGAACTGTCCCACAGCGTCCATCTCTTTACACTAACTCACAAAGGCTCCGTTCATCTCATCCGGTAGTGGTTCATCCCACTGCACTTTCTGCCTCTAGATCTCTCGCAACAGCAATTTGGCTGTTATCATGAGACAGCAAAGAAATCCCAGAGTGTCGAACGTAGACATGACCAAGCTCAAAAACTCCCTCTAGGGTACGGACTCGTTCTCCGTTAACTACGCTGCTCGGTGTTTAATGATACTTGAAGTAATCCGTGGCTGCCTGCCAAGACATTCTCAGAATTTTTTGTTCAGACTCACCCCATCTGATGCACTTTACGTGTCCAAGTGGACTCAATGCTGTCTCCACAATGGGTGAGCCGGATAAAAACTGGCATAACTTAAATGCAGCGTTCGCATGTATCTCCTTCACTCGGGTAGATACGCTAATGGCTTCGCTCTCGGTAGCAAAGCTGTCCAAGGCAACATAATGACAATCGATGATGGCCTTGACTGCTCTCGGATAATGCACAGCACTTGGCGAGCAGGCTGCCGGCATCCATTAAATTGCAGGATTTAATCATGTGACCCCTTTTGTAGGCAAGTAAAGCATAATCGAGGCATTTTCGCCACCTGTCCAGCAGCAAAGCTTCATTGAATTCTCTGCAGTCCCTGACTGCATGCTGTCCTTCACAAATTGGACAACTTCCAGGGTGATCCTGTTGATGGCCTTGGTTGTGGTCGATGCTTGCGTGCAGCAATCGACGCCTCGGTTCTATTCCTTCGACGTCCACAATAGTACACACCACATTCGCGTACTCCGTCAACCAAGCACTGAAATGCACAATGGTTGGGAAAGGCGTAATCGTCACAGCATGCCTGGCCCACTCTACACACAAAAAAAATTTGCTTGATAAAATTGACCAATGAAGATAATTCAACTATAAAAATAGTTACGTGTATTTTGTTTTTGCTTTTTTGTGTGTATTTGTTGTTGTGAAAGTAACTATTTATGACAATTTTGCTGGTTGGGGTCTGTTTGACAATTATAACAGTTGATTTTACAAATTTTTTTTTTGTGTGTACACGTTAGCCGGTAGGGAACTCGGCCACAAGGTCTTCCATAAGTGTTTGATTCCCCAAATGCTAATCTGCCCTCGCTGACTGCAAGAAGGCTGTGAGGTTACGCACACGGGATGCGAAGGGTTCAATCTTCTCCAGGTTGTGCTCAAAAATGGTGGGTACCTCTCGAATACCACTCAGCTGGATGCGAATAAGTTGCTCCGGTCGGACATACCTAAAGTGCACGAAAGACTTGACGGTCTCACGTGTCTTATCCTTCATCGCCTTCAGCAAGCATTGGTTGTTCTCCAGATCCGTGCAATTGTTCGATTGAGTTGTCTGTGTAAACGCACTATAGAAGATAGGCCAGTCCTCTGGCTGACCACAAAATACTGGCAGATCAGGAAGCTTGCGTGGCATGTAGTGACGTCGGCGTCATGATGTTCTAGATGCTAATACCCAGTGGTGCAAACCCATGCGCTGCCCGCGTTGCCCATGGCGGCGGCCCTGATGCGACGTTACCCACGCCGCCTTGGCCAACGGTTATATAATCGCCAGGACTCACATTGTTGCGAGCTCGTCCACTTTCCAGCTCCTATTGCTATTCTATTCGATGCTATTCTCTCCAAGAGATCGGACATAGAAGTTGGCGGGATCTGTCATGGTACAGTACCTCAAGCCGTGGTAACAACACTTCCAGGCTGTTAAGCTGTCGCAGTAATTGCAGTGGTCTGGCTAGGAATCAGCGGCACCGTAGTAGCTACTACTTTCTTCTTCACCGGCTTATTTGCCGCGCCACTACTTCCGGGTGTCTGAGCCGCACTCGTTGATACAGGAGTGACCTGCTCCTCGTTCAACCGGTTACTTTATCTGGGGGAATCGCAGTGGTCTGGCTAGGAATCAGCGGCAATGCTGCATTTTGCCCAGGAACTTTATCAAAACCTTACGCTTCCCGCGTCTTTCTCTGCGCTACCCCCGTCATTCTCGGCGCTACCCCCGTCTTTCTCTGCGCTACCCGCGCCTTTAGGCTGTCCGCGTGTCTTTCTGCGCTATTCGCGCCTTTACGCTGTCCGCGTCTTGCAGAAGACTTCTAGGACTGCGAATAAAGGACATGTCGCGGACCTCACGGTGTTGCCTTTAACGGCCGATTTTTATCCCGCAAGTAAAAAGGTTACTAAGGCTGACTGCCGTTGTAAAGCCGTTTTATTCTGGAATTATTCACTTAAAACATAACCTACCACAATTCTGTTCTTTAATCTTACCGCAGTATGTCCTTTTAAATTCACCACGCGACAATCAATGCGGAAGTTTAAATCATGGCGGCAAGTCATGACCGCGCAATATGACCGTTCATCGGTCGAGATCAAACTCATACATTTCTCGATATAAATACAAAACTATCTGAAGACCTATCGGTAGAACTATCGTCCTTCGACAGTCTGGTTGAAGAATTGCAGTATTGGCAGCAAGTACCAACATGATTCTTTGTTGGACTTTTGTAAATGCGATAATAATAATATTAGGTATGTTAATAGGTCTTAACAGCGCAAGTTCTACATTTTGTACATTTTTGTTTTAAAGTTCATGAGCTGAGTAACGGGTATCATCTAATCTTTATCATTAATATTTTATCGTTATTATTTTAATATCAGATCGAAATTTTTAAGCCAGGGCGATTTTTAATGCGGTTATTCCACGACATTGTTCGGGTAATTCTTTGAGCAATAATTAGATTCTTAGAATGGGTGTCACAAAAATATCTTCCACTCGAAAACGGTTGGTTAGGATGTACGCAAGAAACATAATGGTTTTTGGTTAAAAATAATTTCTGTGACACCCCCGATTTACTGGGTTATTTTGAATAAGATGGCATAGTCACTTAGAATTTAAAAGTTAAGTTTAAGCGTTGTAATTCAAATAACTTTCACTGGTTAAATCTTTAAGGTTAAAAGCTGTAAATTAAAAGTGTGTTTTGCCATGGAATCATAATTTTAAAACGTTTTTACTGTACAAAGTACATATAGGTATGTATTTGTTTTTAATACAAAATTACCGAATTTAATTCCAAAATATATATATATATAAAAAAATTATTCAACAGGTTTTAATTTAATTTATTTTCAAATACCATTATTTTGCATGATTTTATATTTCCCGCAGCTTTGCCTGTGGAAATCTCACAAGGGTGTTGCTTTTTTTTTAAATTTATTTTTAAATTGGTTGTCTTATCCAGATTATTTTAGGCGGAAACTTTTGATTTTGGAAAACTTTCAAATATAGAAAAATATTTGACGAATATGAAATGGATCCTTGATCCTAGCAAGGTCTCTTGCAGCTTTGCCTGCGGAAATTGAAGATTGAAACAAAGATTGGCTTATATTTACGTTTGCTACTTAATTGCTTATTTTGTTAATTTGTAATTTAAATCTTTCAACATTGTTATCTATAAGCCGAGAAAATCATTTTATCAGATCTTTTGATAATACTCTAGATTAGGGGACTCGCCCCCGAAATTCGCGAAGAAATTATCCTCAATGGACCGCGATTTCTTGAGAATTTACGTACATAAAAAACTTGGCGGTCGCCCATGGTTCTCTTGTAATTGAATTTCAAAGTTCCCGGGTTTATTTTAAAAACGAATTTTTATATTGTTCATAGTTTTTTAACTATTGCATCTTCACTTGCTAAGCGTTATCTCAATAATTATTGAGGCCAGACCTCCCAAACCTTTTTATTTTTAATGGTTATTAAATCTAGAATGGGGCTACAGTTAGTATTTTATTTTAAGTTAGGTTCGAACGGCTGCCAGACTATCGTCTGGCACACTTAGACCTCTGTGGGTCCGTTGTGATACCGTATGATCTCGTTTTTCCCTTTTCGGGGTCCCCTGTCTCATGTGTCCCATCCTAGAAGCCTAGACGCATATTAGGATGATTAGCATGTCTTCCACCCTGAAGTTTTAACAAAGTAGTTTATGTCCTTAAGCTTGATCTCCGATATTTCGGTCAGATCGTTAAAGAAGGGGTTTCCTAAGTGCTTCAGTCTAAGTGTGCAGAGGGCTGGGCAGAAGCAAAGAAGGTGTTCTACCGTTTCTTCTTCTTCTTTATCCCTGCAGCTTCTACAAAAATAATTTTTTGGGGCTTTTAGCCTACCGGCATGTGCGCCGATTAGCCAGTGGCCTGTAAGGGCTCGAACTATCATGCCACACTCTGTGCGGCTGAGTTTGAGTAATGCTGACGTTCTTTTATTGTTAATCACAGGTCATGTTTGGTGTGAGATACGGCATTTTGCCAGTTAGTGTTGGCTAGTTTGATGATTTGATTTCTAATGTTTAGCTTACAGGTTGCCATGGGCATACCGACACTCTTCTTTTCTGGAAGGAGAGGCATGATGGTGCCCTGCCTGGCTAACTCATCCGCTATGCAGTTGCCTACGATGTCCCGGTGACCCGGCTATCACTATAAATATTAAGGTATCTACCTAGGCTGGTATTCCTTAAGCAGTCAAGTGCTTCCTTTATAGCGTGTACCTCCGCTTGGAAGACGCTGCAGTGATCCGGGAGTCTAAATGACTTCCTGATGTCTAATTGTTCGCAGTATACCCCTCCGCCAACGTGTCCGTCCAATTTTGAGCCATCTGTATAGAAGCAGATTGCGCCTGGAGAGCCCGGTCGGCCCTGCTGCCATTCCTCCCTATCTGGGATCAGGTCCTCGAAGGGTGTGTGTCTATACTCATGATACTTGCATAGATCCGTCTTCTCCGGGATCCACTAATCATGCTGAAGTATATTGGCATGACCATAAGGTTGGGCTTTCCATTGCCCGGTGTCCCTCAGTCGAATGGCTGCCGATTTGGCACTTTCCATGCCTGCTAAGTCCAGGCTCGGGAGGTTCAAGATCGCATTCAGCGCCTCGTTTGGGGTACTTCTAAGGGCTCCGCTAATACACAGAGCAGCCATTCGATGTACTCTGTTTAGTGGAGTTCAGATACATTGTTTGTGTAGAGCGGTCCACCATAGAGCCACCCCGTATAGGAGGATTGGCTTGACTACCGCTGTGTAGATCCAGTTGACAATTTTAGGTGACATGCCCCATCTTAGCCCAATTGCTTTTTCACAGGAGTAAAGAGCAATGGTTGCCTTTTTGGTTCTCTCTTGGTTGTTCAAGCCCCATTTAAGGCGCTTATCTAATACTAACCCCAAGTATCTGGCGTGTTCACCAAAAGAGAGATTACAGTTGTTTAATATGGGTGGGTTTAGTTGAGAGATCTTGTACTTATTCGTAAATAGAACAAGCTCCGTTTTTGAGGGATTTACCCCGAGTCTATTCTTAATCGTCCATTCCGATAGTATTTTTAGCTTTGCGGTTATGAGATCGCAGAGTGTTTGGGGATACTTACCATTAAAGATGATAGCGACATCGTCTGCGTATACCTTTACTTTGCATCCTCCTCCTTCCAGAATTCGCAGTAGTTTGTTTACTGATCAGTGTGTACTCCTTGTTACTGAGTGATTTCTCGATGCTACTTACCACGACATGTAGCGCCGATGCTGTTGACTTACCTTACCTTTGGTATAAGCGTGTTGTGCCTCAGACATTTGTGCCGGGCCGATAGTGGCTCTCAGGTGTAGGCTTAACAGACTCTCGAAGCTTGTAAGCAGGAATGATGTCAGGCTTATTGGCCTGAAGTTCTTTGCTGTGGTGTGGGTGGCCTTCCCTGCCTTGGGAATGAAGACTACTTTTGTTTCCCGCCATCCGGTTGGTAGCTCTCCTACTGCAAAGATGGTGCGGAAGATTTTATTAAGCCATTTTGCGGCTAGCTGTCCTGCTTGTTTGATATGTGCCGGTGTTTTTCCGTCTGGCCACGGCGAATTGAAAGGTTTGAAGCTCTGAATAGCCCATTTAATGTTGCGGTCTGATATGAGAAGATCTAGATTCATCCCTTCTCCGACAGTTCTTTCTGGAGGAGGTCCATTTTGTTGGCTTTGTTGGATTGATAGTTGTTGCGTCCACCAGGGGTGCAAGCTTCTGTGAATGTGTTTACTGTTGTGTCCAACTCATGCGGATCTGTTATGCTTTCTGGCGGTTCCGTGGGAAGGCTATTCTTCAGAACTTCTTTGTACATATGCCAGTCAGCCCTTCTGGGGTTTTCAAAGCCGACCGGCAAGGGTGTATCAAGGGACAATATTGTTTAATGAATCTATGATCTGAGAAGGAGTGCTGGTCGGAGACGAACCAGTTTTTGACTGCACCTACTAGTGAATCTGATACCAACATTACTTGTTGCCACCAGTGGGTGGCCCGATCGCCTTGGCGTTGCCTACCGTTGCCTTTGGTGCTGTTGCTCCTGAGGCGGACGTAGCGGCAGCCAGCTTTCTGCCACCCATCACCCCCAATTTGGGATTCTATCTTAAGTTAGGATCATATTTATAAGAAGTCTGGGCAAATTGGCCTTTTCAAAAAGTTTCCAAGCTTGGATTTGGTTACATCAAAGCCATCATCCACCCTAAAATTTATTTTTAAGCTTAAAAGGTTTAAGGAATTTTAAAGGCCATAACGTTTGAAGTTTGAAAGAAAATCGGTAGAGCCATTTTTGAGAAATATAAATAAAAGCTAAAAGAAAGTTTAAAACAAGAGAGAACGCTGTAGTCGGTTGCCTCGACTATCAAATACCCCTTACTCAGCTAAAGGCGCCAGTCTCAAGCCGGGTAAACCAAGCAGTCGCTTAAAAGTGGCCCCATCTAGCAGACATTTCATTATTTGCTTATAACTTTTACTGAGTTGTCCGACAGACGGACATGATTAGATCGATTCGGCTAATGATCCTGATCAAGGATCGGAAACGCTTATTTTTAAACGAAAATAGTTACATTTGCCAGCATAGGTCCGTACTTTAATTTAAATGGTTTATTCTTCCTTATGCTAGCGCAGGTAGCGGCAAATTTTGTCTGGTATTTCAAATTTGTGCGGGTGGATTTGTGCCGTTGTCAGACATTAAAGCGTTTCAATCTGGGTTCTCTCTTCATTTGAAAACAACTGATTCAATTTACAATTAAATTTAAATATAAATCAAAATTCCCGAGCGATTTATTCTCAAATTCTGTGGGATGGCGTCGAATTGTCTGAAGTGCAAACATAGAGGCGCAGATATCAATGAAATTACTTCCAACATTACAGTGATGAAGAATTTGTTCGATTGTGTAAAGGTGCGGCACTATAGCGAGATGTAAAAAGTCACTTATAAGAAGACCACGCAATCCCCATGTCATATAGACCTATAAGCCTAGGTTTATGCTTATCTAAGCTCTTTGAAAAACGCGTATTGACTCGGATAAACACATACCTAAGACTCCAGGAAGGAATTCCGTTACATCACTTTGGGTTTCGTGAAAAGCACGAAACAATTGAGTAGGTCAACCGGCTAACATTAGCAATTTAGAACGCGTTCGAAAAACGGTAGTACTGTACTGCCATATTTTTAGATGTCTCTCAAGCATTTGATAGAGTCTGGGTAGAAGGTCTAATGTACAAGATCAAGACAATGCTACCAACAATACCCACAAGCTCTTAGAGTCTTACCTTTATGGCATAAAATTTATTGTGAGGTGCACCACTGCTATATTTGATGATTTCACTGTTGGAGCTGGAGTTCCTCAAGGTAGCGTGCTAAAATTATTCACAGCAGACATACGACTAACAACATCCAACGTTTGCTGATGATACAGCTATTCTTAGCCGCTATTCTGGTCGATGTTAAAAAATGGCAATCAGATTGGCGAATTAAAGTAAACGAACAAAAATGCAAGCACGTTACGTTCACCCTGAACAGGCAAACAACACCCTACTCCCGCAAGCAAACGAAGTGACATATCTAGGACCTCGACAAAAGACTCACATGTCGCCGGCGCATTGAAGCCAAAAGAACACACCTTAAGCTAAAAGAAAGAAGCCTTTATTGGCTAATCAACTCTCGGTCTCCCCTTAGCCTTGAATATAAAGTCCTGCTGTATAACTCGGTACTAAAACCTATATGGATGTAAGGCTCCCAGTTATAGGGGAATGCCAGCAATATTAACATAGTTCGGCGAGATCAGTCGAAGATCTTGAGACCAATCATCGGGGCAATAAATAAAAAAAATAAATAGTACAAATTGTATTTTTCCCCTGTAATTACCGAATTATTCTCCCGGCCGTTGTCTTCCTGGGTGTGTGCTTAAGTTTTGTGCATCAACCATTTGTGAACCGATTCATAAACTTTTTCTTTTGTCTATTTCATCATCTGTTTTTCCAACGTTTTGGAAGAATTCTTTTATTATTCCACTTCACAAAAAGGGTGCGAAGGCGGATGCCCAAAATTAAAGAGGTATTTATAAATTGTCGGCAATTGCAAAAGCATTTGAACGTATTATCACTTCTCATTTGCAACATTTATGTTCCTCGCTAATATCACCGTGTCAGCATGGATTTGACGACCACCAACCTACTTCAACTGTCATCTATTGTAATAAATGGATTTAACAATAAAATGCAGACTGACGGTATATATAATGTATGCTGATGATGTTAAGCTTTGTTTGACATACAATAATATAGAGTCTGCTTTGGCTTACAATCAGACATTGATCATTTTCAGATATGGTGTGAGTAGAACCTCTTAAATTTGAACTGCCTGAAATGTAACGTAATGACCTTTTATAAAGGTACTCCTACGTTTATAAGTTATTCGCTTCAGAACTCACCCCTTGACAGTATATATTCAGTAAACTAATTAGGTGTTCTTCTGGACCCGAAGCTTAAATTTGACTGCCACATAATGTCGAGTGTCAACAAAGCTATGAGTGGTCTTGCGTTTATAAAGCGTTGGTCAAAAGAAGTTGATGACCCTTATATAACCAAATTATTATTTACCTCCCTTGCCCGTCCTATTTTGGAATATTGTTCTTCGAGTTGGAGCCCACAATATCAAGTTCACATTGACCGTATAGATACGTAATACGTATTACGTATGCATGATCTTATAAATGGTGATATTGATTCTGTAGAACTGGTAAACCGTTTAACTTTTAATATTCCCGTTAGACTAACACGAAATTATTACCCTCTTAATTTGCCACCATGTACATCAAATTTTAGTCTGCACGAACCCTTTCGCGTTCTCTGTACTAATTATAACAATCTTTATCATTTAATTTGCACTTCAACTTCTCTCCCTATAGTAAAAAAAATTTGCTTTAATCTTAGTTGTTATTATACATTATAATCTTTATATGTCCCGTCTCTATTTGTTTTCATGTATTTTCGTACGTAGTCTAGTGATCCTGTTCAAGAATATATATACTTTATAGGGTCGGAAACAGTGTTAAAAATTTCGGCAGTCGAAGTAGCAAAAGTCACATAATTTAGCTTTTTTCTTACTTCGACTGTCTGTAATTTTTTAATATGAGCTGTTGCTTTTGCTGCTGCTTCTGAAAAAGTAGGCAGTCGCAGTCAAAGCAAAAGCAAGTCGTTGCTTTTTCATTTTTAGCTGGTGTTGTGCAACTGTGTTGCTAGCGACTGACTAGCAACAGTCGAAGCAGCAGCTAGCAACAATTTCTGAAAGTTGCTATTGCTTTTGCTGTCTCTTTTTTGTTTCGGTCGGAAAGTCAAGGCAAGGAAACATTTTAGGGAGTCGTCGTAAGTAAGTAATTGCAAAGCTGCGCGCTTTTCTTTTTGCTCAGTTTATTCCAAAATAGTTTTTGGCAGGAACATACAGGACGTATTTAGCTATGGCGCAAAATGATGTGTGGAAACATTTTGAAAACAACATTGACCAAGGACAAGCTATATGCAATATTTGCAAAAGTTCTATGAAAAATTATAGAGTTTTTAATTTAAAATCACATTTACTTAAGCTGCACAAAATAATCTGTCAAGTACCGTGTCAAGTACCAAGAGTGCCGCGTCATCGTCGAGTTTATCGCTGAAAACTATTAGAAAACGATAAATAATAATTGAAGTCAACAAAAAAGAGCTGGTAAGATCATAAATTGGATTGGTAACAGAAGACAGCATCCCTTTCAACGTATTAAATTCAAAAATATGAGGAATATAGTAGATCCAATTTGTGAAGGTATAAAAGCTGCAGATGGGAAGAAAATCACTTTAAATGCATCCAACTGTAAGAAAACATTATTAACAGTAGCCGATAATATCAAAGCTCACATAACAAAAGAAGTAAATTATAAATTGCTTTCTTTAAAAATGGACAGTGCTACCCGAATGTCTCGAAACATTTTTGGCATAAGTGCACAATATGTAAGCGCAAATAAACTAAAATCAGTTGTGCTTGGAATGGTAGACTTAAGAGGAGTTGGAGCAAGCACAGCCAAAAATCTTGCGGCTGAAGTGATCACTGTGCTAAACAAGTACTCTATTAACCTAAACCAAATCGTTTCAATTAGGTCTGACAACGGAGCTAACATGTTGAAAACAACAAACATATTGTCTTTTGTTTCGGAGCAAGACGATGAAGACAATGAAAACTCCACAAATGCCTTTTACTTAGAGAAAATCGAATCAGTGGAAAAGACTCCAAGCGTATATGTAGGCAACATACAAGTTTGTCGTTGTGCTGCACATACAGCACAGTTGGTTGCTCTTGACGTAATTCGGGCATTGAACTTGATGAAATGTCTTCTTCATTGCCGAAACATGACAAAATATGTTAGGAAGTCATCCAATGGCTATTGGGAAATTTTCGACCTAAAAAGTTAACAATTCCGCGCCTAGATTGCCCAACCAGATGGGGATCAACATTTACAATGTACAATTAGCAAAATTGAGTCCATCACAAACCAGTCGGAGAAGGAAAATTTTGAAGTTGGTGCTTCTTTTTGGGAATTTATAGCCGCATATTGCGCAGTCTTCACAGCTTAAAATTTGCACGGAGAAGATTGAAAGTGAAACGAATCGTGAGCTTTCAAAAGCAATTGGAACCCAAATTCTAAATTCTATAGAAAAGCGTACCAAAGCCTTGTTTTGCAACAAATTTGGAAAGCGAATTTTTGGAAGAGGAGGATGAGCTTGTGAAAGCGTACTTGGGGGAAGGTGTAGAAACGCAGATTAGCAGTGTGTTGGACGTATACTCGAAAATTGAGACTCGGAAATGCTTTCTTCTACCTGTTACATACTTTTCCCCGAATACAATATACCCTTTTACTCAACGAGTAACGGGTAGGGGTGAGGTCTGTAGGTTGGTACGCCTTTAGTTTTTAGTCTCCCATTTTTACATTCGCTTATGAAACTTCACGTGTTAGGTCCCGATCGAAAGCTTAGTCTTTTAGCTGTAAAATAAAACAAAAAAAAATGTTTTCCTAGGGAAAAAAAAATTTTTTTTTAAGTGTCAAAAAACGGCATTTTGAAAAATAGTTCTGTAAGTTGGGACACTTTTAAAAATGAATAAAACGCACACCAAAAATACTCCAAACTTAAAAAAAATCATTTATTTATGTTAATTTAATAAATTTTAGTTCGTTTTAACTTATTTCCTGTCCATTTCTAAAGAACTTTGAACAAATAACAAATAACAAATAAATCCAAAATGCTCTTTGAACGATCACATTTTCCCTAATTTCAGAGAAATTTACTCTGCGGAAAGCGACCTCTGTTGGGCTAATGTATTTTTGTATGCAAAACGGGTGTCTCAACTTAGACGCTCAAAGTGTCCCAACTTAGACAAAATGGGTAGTTTTTGAAAAATAAAAAAAAAACTTTTTTTTGACTGTCAAATTAATCTGATTCTTTTTTTAATTTGTTTACAGATAAATTACTAATTTTTTAAACCGTTTACCAATTTATTTCAAGCACGTTTTTAATTTTTTAAAGAATTTTAAAAAAAAAGGGACCAAAACTTTTTTGGTGAAAAATGGTACACGACTCTCGCAGCTTAAATCTGGCTAGAGCCTGGCTTATAATGTTTTTCCCAAAAGATTTGTTACTAAAAAAGACTACAAAAATAAAAAAAAATAAAAAATTTTGTGGAAAATGTTGAGAAAATGGAGTGTCCCAACTTACAGACAGTCCCAACCTACAGACCTCTCCCCTATATATTCTTGATCAGGATCTTTAGCCGATGTTATCTAGCCATGTCCGTCTGTCCGTCTGTATGAACGCTGAGATCTCGGAATCTATAAAAGCTAGAAGATTGGCACTTTGCATGCAGATTCTAGGGGTTAATACGCAGCGCAAATGCAAGTGCCTCACTCCCTCTAACGCCCACAAGCCGCAAAAACTATGGCGCCCACAGTTTTAAGTTGGAGCAAAAGTCGTCATTTTGTTTGGGTTATTAATGCCTACCGAAATGTAGAAGACATTTTTTAAATCGGACCACTCAGTAAAAAGTTATAAGCAATTAATGAAATGTTTACCCTGCTTGAGACTGCTGAGTAACGGGTATTTGATAGTCTACGCACTCGACTATAGCGTTCTCTCTTGTTTTGAATTACATTCAGCTGTATGGCAGTTTTGAAAGGCCTCCGACAGAATAGCCGAAGTTTATATACCCTTGCAAATCATTCCTATTTTATTATAATTTACAATGAGCACGGGAGCTAACTTCTGACTTCTAACTTGTCTGACATTTTTGATGCAATACGCAATTCATGAAACCATGATTTTCCGTAAAGGTACAATCAGCCAACAAATAAATTTGATATGAATTTTTGAAGCTCGGGAAAACAGTGGTTTTTGGCCGTTTACAGCTGTTAACTGAGGTTAACAAGGCTCTAACAGGACAGTAATACACCTTTTTTCCAACTGAAATAATCTCTATAAAATCGAACCTTTGGTTGTTTATTATTATTATAAATCTTATAAAACTAATTTCGGTTTTTAGGCGTGTATTTTTCAACTATGACGAAGTGTAGCTCCTAAACTAATGAATGGAACTCAATGCTGTGTATAATAAAAAACCTATGGGAGCTATATGATATAGTCGTCCGACTATTCTAAAACTTTATTTGAAATTCAGAACAGTTTAAATAATATTCCCAAATGCTTTACGTCATATGTCAAAAAGAAATGTTCTATGCAGAAAGCGACCTCTATTGCATGAGACCTTTTTGAATGCAAAACGGGTGTCTCAACTTAGACGCTTAAAGTGTATCGACTTACACAAAATGGGTAGTTTTCGAAAAAAATGAAAAACTTGTTTTCTGACTGTCAAATTAAACTGATTCTTTTTTTTAATTTGTTAAGATTTGTTTTTGTTTTGGCACATAGCATACGGAGCGGCACATCCCATACTTTCCTAGGGCACACGCAAGTTCTTCTTTGTGTCGCTGTCCGTAATGAGCCAAGCCAACAACAATTTTATTGAACTTTTTTTTCGTCTCAACTCACAATGCAAATTGTTCTTGTTTTTTTCATGACTGTGTGTGAATTGTTACTCGCGTGCGTGTGATTTTCAATGCACTGCCATAAGGAAGTTTTAAGCATCCCTGTTTTAAACCTTTTACCAATTTATTTTAAGTTATTTTTTGGTGAAAAATGGTACACGACTCTAACAGCTTAAATCTGGTTAGAGCCTGGCTTATAATGTTTCCCTCAAAAGTTTTGTTACTAAAAAAAAACTACAAACTGTTTTTTTTTGGAAAAATTTTAAGAAAATGGAGTGTTTCAACTTACAGACCGTCCCAACCTACAGACCTCTCCCCTATAAATATCACATAATTTTTATAATAAATAGGTACCATTTCATTGTAGCTTTAATGAATAACCTATACTTACACGTTTCCTCTAATTTGTAAGAAATTTACTGAACAGACAGCCATCTTTGTGGAGCTGAGGACTTTCAGTTTGCAAAACGGGTTTACTAACTCACTCGCTAAAAGTGTCCCAACTTACACAAATGGGGTAGATTTGAAAAAAAAATTAAATTTTATACCAAAGTATGCAAAGAACTGTTGACGTTTGTTTCCTCACTCTCTACAACCGAAAAATAGCATGCCCCTTCGTTCACTCTCTCTGCAGCAGACTTCGTTTCCTTTCGTTTTGGTTTTCTGTTGAGACCTTTACGTTGAAGTGTTCGTGAGACGCTCTGTTACCGAACATCGCTCAGTGAGAGATACGAATTTCGCTCGCACAGGGAGACTTATTAAAAGACCGATTGACTGAAAAAGTCACTACAACTATGCGAGATAGTCCCGTCGGCTGCCTGATGGTTCGGATTTTAGTCTGCTTGGGCGATATCTCCCTGTCACTCGCACGTACTATCAGTGTAGGTAACAGTTTACTACCGACGGGACTACCTTGTAAAAATGAACTATGCACACACGCATGCGCAAAAGACTTTTTTAATCGTCGTTCAAGAGCAATCGGTCTGTAAGAGAGCCGAGCAAACGAAATCCGAAAAAAGTGCTCGTCGGCGGAGTGCGAGCAAATTTGTTGTATGAACAATTCAATCGGTTGCTCTCTGATTCTTTGCTCTAAGTCTGAGAGAAAAACACTTATTTTGGGACCGCACGAATCGGTCAACAGTTATTTACAAGCTATGATTTATACCTTTTACCAATAACACTAGTTTACAACTTTAGATTTTTTTAATATATAAACGCCAGGACCCATTTTTTTCGATTACTCTTGAGTCACTGATTACCATAAAGAAAATAAAAAAATTTTCCAAAGAATCGTTTTGGAGATATTCGAGATAGCCAGATTTTGGACCACTTGTTTTGCTTAACTTAACAGTTCTCAAAAACCGATAGTCCTATAATTATAATTGAAACTAGTCCCATTTTGAAGGAAATAGATGCACCTTTCCGAGAAGGTAAGTCGCTTTGCGATCGGACGTGAATTAATGGAGATCTACCATCTGAAAGTAAAAAAAAGGTTCATTTCTGGCTTTTTTGTTTAATAGCTAGATTTCACACAATTTTAAAAAATATTAATAAATATTTATAAATTATTTTGAGCATACAGATCTTAAGAGCTGTTTGACCCAAACAATTGAGGTCAATTATTTCCAAATCGAGTGTACATTCTAGGAGATATGCATATTTTAGCGAAATGACTCAAAGTCATCAAAAGTCAGCAGTAGTACCAAACATGTTTTTCAAGAAAGGTCGCTGTTTTTTCGATTTTATATTTCAAGAAACGATCAAAATGGTGTTATTTATTGTATGTACACTTGATTGAAAAACATTTAAAGAATTAAAAAAAAATGTTGTTTTTAATTTTTGTTTTTTTTTACAAAAATAAATTTTGATTTTTTTTTAAATGTCTTTAAATGGTTTTTAATTAAGTGTACATACAATAAATAACACTATTTTATTTCGGAAATTTCGGAAAAACAGGCAACATCCATTGAAAAGCATTTTTAGTACCACTGCTGACTTATGATGAGTTATGAGTTATTTCGCTGTATTTATATTTTTGAAAAAGTTTTGAGAAAGTTAAGTGTACCGTGTTGACATACAGACCTCTTCCTTATGATAATTTTCTTAAATCACTTTTATAATAAAAGTTAATGTAGGTAATAAAATAAACTCTTTTACAGGACGTTTTTTTGAAGTTAAATCAATAAACAATAACATTTTTTGTGGAACCTCTGCTTCTGTAGCTTATATGCATTTTATGTTTTATTAAGTTTATTTATTCAATATTACTTTTTTTTTTACTTTTAGCAATTTGGTCGGAATGCTGGCGAACTTATAAAACAAGCAGCCAAACGTCAACAAGAACTTAAGGACCCCCAATTGAGAGATGATTTAGCTGCTGCTCGTGCGATGCTTAAAAAACACTCAACTATGCTTTTAACCGCATCAAAAGTATATGTTCGGCATCCAGAATTGGATTTGGCGAAGGTGAATCGGGATTTTATTCTGAAACAAGTTTGTGATGCCGTTAATACTATCAGCGATGTTGCCCAAGGAAAGTCATCCCAACCCACAGATATTTACAGCGGAGCAGGAGAGCTGGCTGCAGCGTTGGACGACTTTGATGTAAGTTTAGAAGAAAAGGAACAAAAACTTGCTTATATGAGTGACATGGGGATATGCAAGCTGCACAGTAAGTAGTCACTTGAAAGTGGCGCTATTTAGCGGAAAATCCCTTATTTACTTACTGAGTGGTCTGTATTTAAAAATTTGTTCTACATTTCAGTTGGTAGTAAAAATAGTTTTATACAACTTTTTTGTCCGATATTAGTTTTTAAATAGTTTGATACAAAAGCGTTTTTGAAAACTATCAAAATTAAAATCGGAAAAACGATTGAGTTCTATTTTAAAAATCACACTTTAACACTTATTTTCGGATTTATATGTAAAACTCAAGGCATAACTGTTATTTTTTGAATTTATATAATAAAAGTTGAAAAATAACACTTATTTTTTGAGTTTTATTTTTCGATTGACAGATAACACTTATTTTTGAGTTTTATAATAAAAGTTGAAAAATAACAGTTATTCTTTAAGTTTTATTATAAAACTCAAAAAATAAAAATCATAGCGGATATGTAAACTACAATGGCTAACAAAAATATTGGTGTATTTACAATTTTTTTTTGCACTCTTCTAAGTGCATGATTTTTTTTGTAAGAAAAATGAACAATAACAGTTATTTTCGGTCTCTGGTTTTTCCCACTCCCAAGTGACAATATGGAAATGCCCATATAGAAATTAATTTATTGATTGATAGAATAGGGGAGAAGGGGCACTAATGACAAAAAGAGTTTGGTTAGACATAGCAGCTATAAATAAAGAGCCATTGGAATGAGACTGGTATCATCGGAAATTTTTAGCCAAAAATTTTTCCTACGTCATTTTGACTTGAATTGCAAAGCCTTCGAGGAACGTTGCAAAATGTCAACATACTTTTTAAACTAGTGTAGACCCAGTACTCGGGTAATACCAGTACGAAACTTACTTTCGCTGTTTACAGTATAAGGTAAAAGAGATAATTTTTATAAACATTTTTGATCTAAATTGGAATAGAATTTTGTAATTTTTTTTTACCCTTTCCCATAATATAAAAATGGAGTTATAGCTTTTTGATGGGTTGGACCGCATTTATGTCAATCTAAAAAATATTATATTATACTAGCAGGGTCCCCCGCAGGTTCGCCTGCGGAAATCAAGATTGAAAATTTTATAAATAATAAAAAAGGAAATCAGGTGAAAGGAGAAGCCGTAAATAAAATTGTTTAAACATTTCCATTCGGTTAAACAATATAAGGCGCGTGTAAAGAAGAGCAAGAGAATCTATTGGTTTGAATATGTATGTTTTTTTTTTAATATTATCAATGCGATTTAAATTTTAAAACACAAAAATCTGTAAGAAAACAATTCTTACTTCTTTAGTCAGCTGCAATTCACACACACACATACATATGTATATATTTAGTTTGTAAAATACGCATTTTTGGCTTATGGGCGGTTCTTTTACAAACCGAACACTTTTTATTGGGTCACATTTTTGATTTGCCTGAAACTTTTTTTACAAATACTATTCGGAAAATCAGTAAACACGTGTATCAGGATTTGACCGAAAAAAAATTATTTTTTTAGTTAGAATTTTTTTAAGATTGCCAAAAATCGTCAAATTTGGAAAAGTACCCTCTCTTTGAAAATCTGTATCTCCGGTTATATGAATCCGATTGACTTTATGTCTTTTTCATTAATTCCTCTATAACCTCTTCTTTCAAAAAAAATGAAAAAAAAAAATGAGTTTTTAATTTCATAAAAATAAAAACAAATTAAAATTTTAAAAAAAGTTTTAACCGTTGCCCCCACAAAAAAAAATTGTTTTTTTATTTTAATATATGCGCCATATTGTTAGTTACAATCGGTTTTTGTAAAAAGTTGGAGCCATGTTTAGTTTTTTAAATATCGAATTTTTTTTAACAAGCCCTCGCCTTTCTTCTATGAACGCCCGCCATAGTATGTAGTGCATCTCGCTCGCTCTTATTACATGCTTATGGTTTTCATGCGGTTCATTTAATCATATATGACTAACAAATAGGAATTCTTTGCTTAAAATATTATATAATTATTTTTTTATTTACTTAGGTCATTATTTTAACAAAAGTTAATATTTTTTTAATGTTAAAAAAAATATTTTTTTTTTAATGTTAAAAAAATAAAATTTTTTCAATGTTGAAAAAACTTTAAAAAAATTCAATAATAAACAAAAAAATAATTCAATAATATTTTAAGCAAAGAATTCCTATTTGTTAGTCAGATATGGTCAACAGACTGTTAAATGAATCGTAAGTATGAAAGCCATAAGCAAGTAATAAGAGCGAGCGAGATGCACTACATGCTTTGGCGGGCGTACATAGAAGAAAAGCGAGAGCTTGTTAAAAAAAATTCGATATTTAAAAAACTAAACATGGCTCCAACTTTTTACAAAAACCAATTGTAACTAACAATATGGCGTATATATTAAAATAAAAAAAAAAATTTTTTTTGTGGGGGCAATGGTTAAAAATTTTTTTAAAATTTTAATTTGTTTTTATTTTTAAGAAATTAAAAACTCATTTTTTAAAAATTTTTTTTTTTTCAAAGAAGAGGTTATAGAGGAATTAATGAAAAAGACATGAAGTCAATCGGATTCATATAACCGGAGATACAGATTTTCAAAGAGAGGGTACTTTTCCAAATTTGACGACTTTTGGCAGTCTTAAAAAAATTCTAACTAAAAAAATAATTTTTTTTCGTTCAAATCCTGATACACGTGTTTACTTATTTTCTGAATAGTACGTGTAAAAAAAGTTTCAGGCAAATCAAAAATGTGAAATTTTTTTTTTTGCCAAATCTGTTCGGTTTGTAAAAGAACGGCCCTTATATGTATTTTGTGCGTGCGATTATTTTTCTTTTCTATTGTTTTTTAAAACTGCACAGATCACTATGGACGGCAGTCCATGTAGTGACGAAGCGCACAAGGAGAGTGTGCGATGGCGACTACTATTATATAGCCGCAGAATTGAAAATCTGCTGTAATGGTCCGATTCTACCGAGTGATACACCAATTTAAAGGTATTGCAAAAACTAAAGGGATTGAATACCAAGACCTCAAGAAAATCAATTGGTTTGGGGAGAAGAGCGGTGGAAGTGTAAAAGTGTACCCTTGCAGAGGGTATATTGATTTCAGTCAGAAGTTTGCAACGCAGTGAATGAGACGTTTCCGACCCTATAAAGTATATATATTCTTGGACAGCATGACTAGACGAGTCGATCTAGCCGTGTCCGTCTGTCCGTCCGTTTCTACGCAAACTAGTCCCTCAGTTTTTAAGCTATCGAGCTGAAACTTACCAAAAGTCGTCTTTCTGTTGCAGGTAGTATATAAGTCGGAGCCGGCCGGATCGGACAACTATATCTTATAGCTCCCATCGCTAAATCGCAAAAATTATTGAAAAAATGATAACTTATGTGTTTTTGGGCATATTACCTTATGCTCTTGGAAATATCATTTTTTTAACATGGTGGTCCGTGGGCATTCAACTCCCGGTCCAGCTCCTCCAAAGCAGTGTTCACCAAAACGCGGTCGCCCTTTGTATATCCTTTTTATACCCTTTGGCGATGTCTACATTTTCGCGAATGAATCGCAGCAATATAGGGGAGAGGTCTGTAGGTTGGTACACCTTTTGTTTTTAATCTGCCATTTCGACAATCGCTTATGAAACTTCACGCATTAGATACTAAACAAAAGGTTTGTCTTTTAACTTTAAAAAAATGGAAAATAAATCCTTTTTTTCCTTAGGGAAAACTAAAAAATAATTTAAAAAAACTATTTATTTACGTTAATTTAATCAATTTTATTTCGTTTTAACTTTTTTAAAGAACTTTGACCAAAAAACAAATAAATCCGAAATGCTCTTTAAACGATCACATTTTCCCTAATTTAAGAGAAATGTTCTATGCAGAAAGCGACCTCTATTGCATGAGACCTTTTTGAATGCAAAACGGGTGTCTCAACTTAGACGCTCAAAGTGTCCCAACTTACACAAAATGGGTAGTTTTCGAAAAAAAATGAATAACTTTTTTTCTGACCGTCAAATTAATCTGAATCTTTGTTTAATTTGTTAAAAGATATATTACTAATGTTTTAAACCTTTTACCAAAAGCACTTTTTTAATGTTTTATAGAATTTTGAAAAAAGTGGACAAAAACTTTTTTGGTGAAAAATGGTACACGACTTGCACAGCTTAAATCTGGCTAGAGAGCCTGGCTGATAATGTTTTCCCCTAAAGATTTGTTACTAAAAAGGACTACAAAAAAAAAATAAAAAAAAATTTTTTAGTGTAATAATTTTTGATAAAATGGAGTGTCCCAACTTACAGACCGTCCCAACCTACAGACCTCTCCCCTAATAATAACACAACTTTTACTTTTCTGGGGAAATCGGGTTGGAATAGATTTCTGTGGCACCCCCGCATAATTAGACTTCCACTTGTCGAAATTATATTGCATTCTTGGTTTAAAGCTCTATATTTATTTTTAAATTTCGTATACGGATCCTACAGGAAGGTATTGTTATGGATCCTATGACTTATAGCGAGAAGCGTTCACGTCAATTGCTAGAAGAACGCTTAGAGAGTATTATTAGTGCAGCTGCACTAATGGCGGATGCAGATTGTACTAGAGACGAACGACGAGAAAGAATTGTGGCTGAGTGCAATGCCGTACGACAAGCCCTACAAGATCTGCTCTCAGAATATATGTCAAACGTAAGTAGCTTGCTTTATATACCGAAATGGCTAGTAAACAGTTTCTTTTTAGATGAGTCAAAAAGAAAGCAGCCCTGGACTTTCTCGTGCTATTGATCAAATGTGTCGCAAAACTCGTGACCTACGAAGGCAATTACGAAAGGCTGTTGTTGATCATGTTTCGGACTCATTTTTGGAGACTACAACTCCTCTGATAGATTTAATTGAAGCTGCCAAGACAGGCAATGAAAAAAAAGTTCGCGAAAAAGCCGAAATTTTCACTAAGCACGCTGAAAAACTTGTTGAAGTGGCTAATTTAGTCTGTAGCATGTCTAGTAATGAAGATGGTGTTAAAATGGTGCGATATGCTGCTGCCCAAATCGAAAGTCTTTGTCCGCAAGTAATAAATGCAGCATCTATTTTGACTGTACGACCAAACTCTAAAGTAGCTCAAGAAAATATGACTACTTATCGGCAGGCTTGGGAGGTACAAGTTCGTATTTTAACCGAAGCCGTGGATGATATAACGACTATTGACGACTTTTTGGCGGTATCAGAGAACCACATTCTTGAAGATGTAAATAAATGTGTAATGGCTTTACAAGTTGGTGATGCCAGGGACTTGAGCGCAACTGCTGGCGCAATTCAAGGTCGTTCCTCGCGAGTTTGTAATGTTGTTGAGGCTGAAATGGATAATTATGAACCATGTATTTATACAAAACGAGTGCTAGAAGCCGTTAAAGTTCTTCGAGAGCAAGGTATGTATCCATAAATGCATTTATTTTTTTTATAATTCGCAGTTGGTCCTTTCAATATAAGTACACTGGGATTATTTATAAATTTAAATTATTAAATTCAGAATGATCATAATGTTATTACACTTTCTTAAGTAATTCTCATATTTATAATAAGTATGGGCTAATTTGGCTATTCAAAAGGTTCCCGACCATGTGTTTGATTTGTTCAAAGTCACCATTCATTCTCAAATTTTTATATGTTGTCATGTCCGTCTGGGAAAAGGAATGTGTATTCGTTTTTCAATACCTATTGATTGAGCAAAATGGGTAGGCTAGAGTATTACCGCGAGTATTTCATAAGTAATCTGCTTTTCTGGTTTCTGGTCCACTGGTTATTTGACTTCCAACATTATAGGTTTTCCAAATGTACTCAGTTATGGTTTTCCTCCACTGGCAATTTCTGCTTTTCTACACCCTCCCAGTTGTGGTTTTCCACTGCTTTACATTATCTGATTTTCCACACCCTCGCAGTTTTGGTTTTCCATTGAACTCCAATATTGAATTTCCATTCAATTGCAATAGCTGATTTTCCACCACCCCTCCCCAAGAACAATTCTTTTTAATTTGGTATAGATATGCATTTATTAATCCTTTTTCATAAGTATTTTTGTATATTTTATTTTTTGAACCCCGAATGCAGGTTATCTCGGTATTGGCGAATACTGTCGTTTCTGAGTGACTCTGAAAATAAAAACCATAATATATTAATACAAATAATAAATATATAAAAGGTAAAGGGAAAAATATATATAAATCAAGGAATTTAGAAAAATAAGAATAATTACCATACAGTACGTTTGTGAAATTGTTGCTAGTTTTTCAATAGGTACATAATAATCAATTAAATAGAGAGATAGAACATTTCCCAATAACAGAAATAGAGTTTATGTACGTTTGCTTGCCATTAGACGACTCTGCCGTTTTAGTTCCCTTAATACAGTCAACCTTATACTAATTAACCGAAAATCAACAAAAATAATAAGCGGTAAAAAAAATAAACCGGTTGAGACTTTCTGGGACCTGTTGCAGTCTCCAGCAAAAAGTCTCAACCGGACCGGCACACATAAATTGTCTAAATTCATATTATTATTAACGACCACGATGCAGTTTGTACTGTAATGATTTTAGCTACAATTTATTAAAAGCCGAAAGAAATTTTAACTGTAAAGCGACGCACAAAAAACACAACGCGCCAATTGACAACCGCCTCTGGCGGCTTATATTAAGTTTTAGTCAAAATGCGTATGCTCACCATATCCCTAACGCTGAAATAAAGATATTCAAACAACCATATTTATGTTATCACTTACCTTTTTTTTGTTTTCTTTAGAATTAACCGAACTTTTTTTCACTTTTATTGACGAAATGTAAAAATGATGTGACCCTGCATCATATATTTGATAATACCAACATGCCAATGGCAGATCAATTTGGTCATAATTTCGTTGTAAGTTAGGGTCACATTTTGCCTGCGAATAAATATTTCGTTAAAACAATATTTTTCAGGGACCGTAATCATTAAAGGTTACGTATATTATAGGTATATTAGGCATTTTTCGTGTTATCAATACTACCAACACGAATTTTTATTTTTTAACAACACTTAAAAGTGACTTAGGCCACGACCTGACGATCACATTATTTTATTTCACAGAAAATGTTTAAAAATATAAAACACAATAATAGTTTTCTTTGTAATTTAATGGCAATCCTTGATAAATGTGATCAAGTGGCTGTTCTCTATAATTTTGTTGAATCCCACATTAATTCTTATTATTATTTGTAAAAATGTTGAGTAAAATAATTTAAAATCATCAATAAATATTATAATTATAGACATTATAATTATAGTTATTTAGTTTAATTTTTTTGATTAAGAGTCATTAATATTTTTTCTACGAATTTTAAAATTACTAAAAATAAAGATAAATGTGAGAACAAGATTTTTTGTTTTGGTGTAAATCTTTGGATTTTTGAATATTATAAGTTGGTGATTTTTTTGTTAAAAAATATTATAATCGTAATGCCACAAAAATCACACAGCGCATACTTGGCCTGATATTGATGCTATTCAGAAATCCAAACCATTTTAACTCTCAGAACTTATCTATACCTACACCGTATCTATAGCTTTTACGTAAATCCTTTAAATTGCATCGTGCTACGTTATTTATTTGTCATAGCCCCCATACAAATGTTAAAGAATTTATATACATACAGTTTAAATAAGTGATTTTCATTTAAATTGATAAGTTGTAGTTATCGAGTATTACTAAAAAAGAGTTTAAGTCAATTTGCGTCATGTTCCCCCAGCCCAAACCATAAGACGTAAAAATCTTGAAAAAATTGGGTCTGAATCGTGTGTTAGAGGAGGTGTGCACTAAGAAAAGATTTTTAAAGTTCGGCCCCTAAGGACTCCCAGTAATTTCAAAAAATTAAAAATTTCTTGACTAAAACATTAACTATTCCCACAGTTTTCAAACAAACAAGTTGATATTTTTATTTTAAGCATTATTTGCGAAAATCTTTGAAACCCCAGAAGATGAGCTGCAACCGACTTCCGGTTGGGGCACTTAATTAATCTTTCCGCTCCGATTATGCGAACGGATCCGTTTTTGGTTTAAAGTGTAAAGCTATGCCATACAATCAATAAGGTATGTTGTTTTTTTTTTTTTGGACATACGGTTGATTTTATATAATTGTTTTTATACGATTAAGGGGGTTGCGGGGGGCCTTTTTGGCAGCACGATGTTTTTGTTTTTTTTTTATGCTTCGGCAGCTCGCAGCACTCACGAACGAATTCCGAACACAGCTCTCACAAAAACAACGTCAGCAGAAGCAGAGCGAGAGAGTAAAGAGCAGATAAAGTCATTTGAAGCGCAAGAGAGGCGGCCAAAGTTTTTTTTTGCTTGTTTACAAACATCTGATCAAAATTTCACAATTTGGATACCAGAACGGATTATATAATGAATGCAATTCTAAGTCAAAATGTGAAGCTAATCCATTAAATCCATAAGGAATTTTCGGTTTGACTTTAAATAATTTTTAGAATGGATTTCAAGGAGAGAGCAGTGCAAAATTTTCAGTGGTCCAAATTACATGTAAAAACGAAAACACACACACACACACACGAAAGAAATTGTTTGAAAGATTAAAAATTGCAACATTTTGACCTTTAGATCGAATTACTCCAACAGTTTAAACCAAAAAAAATGCTTTAGGTGCGCCATGTTTTAGTTTTCTTTTATTTCCGGAAATATTTTAATCGAGGTGGTGAGCTCTAACCGACATGGGTGCACTTAATTTTGTTTAACCTACCGATCCTGCGTTTTTCACTTAAACCAGGGCACTATGGGGCATTTGACCACTTTGGCTGGCCAAAACCCATTTTTGAAAAGTCGTTAAAATGAAAAATCTTGTTTGGGGATGTGTTAACAGAACACCATTTAACAATGTTACATTTCAGGAAATCCGATAGAGGGCTTCTCTGTTAACTTAGCAGCTGTTAAATCAGCTGTTACAAATGCGACTCTCGATCTGTTAAAATTTGACGATTCGCTTGCAGATTTGAAGTTCTTCAAATTTGATTTTTAAAGCAATCTAAGTAAACTTTTTGGATTGGAATAATAGGATGGTGCTATATACTAAGTGTTTCTGTGCTTACACGGTGCAAATCCGTCGTTTTTTTCTTATAATTGAGTAGCAAAGGAAGTGGTCTAATACGCACATTTTTTTATGAAAACTTAATTTCAAATAAAGCAATAAAGCGAGTCCAGCGGAGTCCACTTCTGAAACCAATTGGGATTTGTAGAGTATTTAATTCTTGTCAAAGTCTATATAGTCAGAATCGCCACTTATTGCCACTTTTTCTATAATTTATTTTTTTAGACCATAACCTCAAATTTAACAAAGGGTATGGTTTTGCACTGGGGGCTGAAGAATTAAGGCGTTTTCTGGCTTTAAATTATTTTAAAAATGAAGAATAAATAACTAGCTGTGTCATTGATTAGTTTAAGTGGACTTTATACGCTGTATAGCGAAATTTTTGGTATAATTAGCAAAAAAAGTCGTAAAAATGTATGGTAAATTCTGTCATTTGTCATTTTTTAAAAACATTAGGATATAGTAGTCCGATTTGTATGAAACTTTTAGTATTATGTTTAAAACGTAAATAATCGCTATTTCTAAAGTTATGTGCATTTATATCAAAAAACAACAAAGTTAATCTGATCGTTCCTATGGCAGCTATATGATATAGATGTCCGATCCGGATGATTTTTATATATAATATGCGCAGGGATAAAAAATGAAGACTGGTAAAGTTTCACGTCTATATCTTTTAAATTGACTGAGTAATTAATTTAGGCCAATAAAAGTGGTCAAATGCCCCATAGTGCAGGGGTGCTCAAGGCTGCCTTATGGCAGTGCATTTACAAACACAATTAAAAGAAAATCACACGCACGCGAGTAACGACTCACACACAGTCATGAAAAAGACAAAAACAATTTGCATTGTGAGTTGAGGCGAAAAAAAAGGTTAAATGGAATTGTTGTTGGCTTGGCTCGTTACGGACAGCGACACAAAGAAGAACTTCCGTGTGCCCTAGGAAAGTATGGGATGTGCCGCTTCGTTTGCTATGTGCCAAAACAAAAACAAATGTGCCCGTGTGCCATAGGACTGAGCACCCCTGGCTTAAACCATGTTGACCGTAGCGTTCCATAGGTATTTCTGTGTTATTGTTTATATTTTGTTTTTAGTTTTAAAGGTTATTTGGGGTTAATTGGCAGCACGCTTTCTGGTTTTCCTTTTAGCTGACAATTTAGCTGACCAAAATGGTAGATTAAGAATACCAGAACGCATGAGTTAAGGTGGGAATAATGTGAGGTTAATGTGGGGTTAAAGTTGCGGTTAAGGCGTTATTAGCTAGATAAGGGTGACGGTAAAACTAATGTAAAGAAAGGGTGAATGTAAGAAAAGTACGTTTTTTTTTACTTTTGCGAGGATCAGGTGGGTTAAGGTGAAAAACCAGAAAGATGTTTAAGTAGAATTAATTAGGCAAGGAAATATTTTTTTTCATGTAAGACTAGAGTGGGGTAATTGTTGGCTAAGGAAAGAAAAAACTGGTGTTATGATAGAGAAAGTTGGTTAAAATAATAGTTTTTCGGCGTTAAGGCTAAGTATGGATGGTTAGGGGTTAGGCGAGGAAATAGTGAAAACATCATTAGGGTGTTAAAAAATTGTTCCTGGGTAAAAGACAGATAGGGTTAAGGCAGTGTAAAGGAAAGGTAAGTTATGGTTAGGGGTTATGCTAAAATATTAGGTGGGGTTTACTGTGGTAATAACCTGATCTTATCATATTTCAGAATTCTAATTAATATCCGAGTAAAATACCGAAATATAATAAAATCAGGTTACTGTCTAAAGCATGAAATGCTTTGCTAATAGTAGCGGACAACGTCGCATCGGGTATTGCTAGTATTTTATGAAATTTATCAAAATAATCAAATTTGTTTTCTTTAAAGCATGCAAATAACTGTTGACGGCTTTTTTCCTGACGCTCTGCTTCCGAGAACAACAGAAAAATAGCATTCCCCTTCGTTCTCTCTCTGCGCAGCAGACTTCGTTTCCTTTCGTTTTGGTTTTCTGTTGAGCCCTTTACGTTGAACTGTTCGTGAGACGCTCTGTTACCGAACATCGTTCAATGAGAGATTCGAATGTCGCTCGCACATGGAGACTTATTAAAAGACCGATTGACTGAAAATGTAATCGCAAACAGTCTTTTCGCGAATACAACTATACGAGGTAGTCCCGATGGCTGCCTAACGGTACGGCTTGGGCGATATCTCCCTTTCACTCGCACGTACTATCAGTATAGGTAAGAGTTTACTACCGACGGGACTACCTTGTAAAAATGAACTATGCACACGCGCATGCGCAAAAGACTTTTTGAATCGTCGTTCAAGAGCAATCGGTCTGTAAGAGAGCCGAGCAAACGAAATCCGAAAAAAGTGGTCGTCGGCGGAATGCGAGCAAATTTGTTGTATGAACAATTCAATCGGTTGCTCTCTGATTCTTTGCTCTAAGTCTGAGAGAAAAACACTTATTTTCGGACCGCACGAATCGGTCAACAGTTATTTGCGAGCTATGGTTTTTTTACATATGTAATAGTTAAAAAGATATGCATAAAACAAATTTTTTTTAAACTTTTTTTTATTTTTTATTTTTTTTTCTAACCGCTCTAACGATTTCCTTTAAAACTTTTAACTGTATAGTCCTTGAGTTCCTTAAATTTTGGTATATAACACATTACTGTAAAAAATCACGTTTAAAAGTTATTCATATTAAAGGTATTTTTAAATTAAATAAACGCCTCTTTAACAAAATGTATATAAATGCAATGGTTAAGAAACCATAAACAAAACAATTTTCTTAAATCTTTTTTTTAGTTTTTTTTATTTTTCTCAAAAACGGCAGAGGCCTTGAGATTTAATGTCCACAAAAATGTCCACTTTTGTTAGCTCAGAATACCTAATCCTGCTCGAGCATTTAATTTTGTTTGTGTGTATCCAAACTGTATTTTAGATCGTTCCATATATAAAAATTTTTTTTTACGACTTTTGACAAAACCCGCTAGTAAATGACAGTAGTAGATATACTTGACTCATGTTTTAAACCAAAACCCTTGATATCAAACAAAAACACCTCTAGGCATTAGGTTTAGCAAAGAGTTGTCACGACTTGAAAATGTGAAGTCTAGACTCTACAAAGGTGCTGACAGCACAAGCTGCCTCTTCCCGATACTTAAGTGCTCGGTCTTATTTGTGCTAAACGCCCAGTGTTTTAAAAACTATTTAGCTCGTTGCAAGACACAGTTTACACTAGATCCAAAACAGTTTTATAATTTCGTTACCGCAAAGCGTAAAACTTCCAGTTACCCATCAATACATAAATGTGAAAATTCTGTTGTAAACACTGATTAGTCAGCAAAGGGTAAAACCTGCCTACTCTCTGGATCCTGACGAAGTCCCTGGATGTGTGCTCAAGTATTGCGCTGAGACTTTGTGTAGACCATTGCACTAACTTTTTTCTTTGTCTTTAGAAACGTCAGATTTCCCGCATATGGGCCGTTCTTTTACAAACCGAACAGATTTGGCCTAAAAAGAATTTCACATTTTTGATTTGCCTGAAACTGATTTTACACGTACTATTCGGAAAATAAGTAAACACGTGTATCAGGATTTGACCGAAAAAAAATTATTTTTTTAGTTAGAATTTTTTTAAGTTTGCCAAAAATCGTCAAATTTGGAAAAGTACCCTCTCTTTGAAAATCTGTATCTCCGGTTATATGAATCCGATTGACTTCATGTCTTTTTCATTAATTCTTCTAAAACCTCTTCTTTCAAAAAAAAAATTCTAAAAAAAATTAGTTTTTAATTTCTTAAAAATAAAAACAAATTAAAATTTTAAAAAAAGTTTTAACCATTGCCCCCACAAAAAAATTTTTTTTTTTATTTTAATATATGCGCCATAGTGTTAGTTACAATCGGTTTTTTTTAAAAAGTTGGAGCCATTTTTAGTTTTTTAAATATCGAAAGTTTTTTAACAAGCCCTCGCCTTCTATGAACGCCCGCCAAAGCATGTTGTGCATCTCGCCCGCTCTCATTACATGCTTATGGTTTTCATGCTTATTGTTTATTTAATCATATCTGACTAACAAATAGAAATTCTTTGCGTAAAATATTATGTAATTATTTTTTTATTTACCTAGGTGATTATTTTAACAAAAGTTAATATTATTTTAATGTCAAAAAGTTTTTTTTTTTAATGTTAACAAAATAATACTTTTTTTAATGTTGAAAAAACTTTAAAAAAATTCAATAATAAACAAAACAAGAAAGGAAGCTAACTTCGGCCAGCCGAAGTCTATATACCCTTGCAGTTAATTCCTATTTAATTACAAATTACAAAATTCTGAATTTAGATTTGCAACAAACCAAATTATAGCAATTTCCGTATTATTTTGACAATAATTGATTGATCATTCCTATGGCAGCTATATAATATAGTGGTCCGATTTATGTTAAATTTAATTCGAAATTCTTAAATAATAAAATAAATTTATATTCCAGAGTAGAAGAGAATACAATAAAAATTAACAAAGCTCTAATTTTGTTTCTATGATATAGTTGTCCGATTTTTCTAAAATTTTATTCGAAATTCGGGACAGTTAAAAAAATTATATTCCCAAGAGTAAAATGTAATCTGTCAAAAAACACCGAAGATATAATTTTTTTCCATTATTTTTCCGATTATTCCTATGGGAGCTATAAGATACAGTGGTCCGATCCGGCCGGTTCCGACTTATATATTACCTGCAATAGAAAGCCGACTTTTGGTAAAGTTTCATTTCGATAGCTTTGAAACTGAGGGACTAGTTTGCGTAGAAACGGACGGACAGACGGAGGGACAGACGGACATGGCTAGATCGACTCGTCTAGTCATGCTGATCAAGAATATATATACTTTATTGGGTCGGAAACGTCTCCTTCACTGCGTTGCAAACTTCTGACTGAAATCATTATACCCTCTGCAAGGGTATAAAAATAATTCAATAATATTTTAAGCAAAGAATTCCTATTTGTTAGTCAGATATGGTCAACAGACTGTTAAATGACTCGTAAGCATGAAAACCATAAGCATGTAATAAGAGCGAGCGAGATGCACAACATGCATTGGCGGGCGTTCATAGAAGAAAGGCGAGGGCTTGTTAAAAAACGTTCGATATTTAAAAAACTAAAAATGGCTCCAACTTTTTACAAAAACCGATTGTAACTAACACTATGGCGCATATATTAAAATAAAAACAAAATTTTTTTTTGTGGGGCAATGGTTAAAATTTTTTTAAAAATTTTAATTTGTTTTTATTTTTTAGAAATTAAAATCTAATTTTTTTTTATAAATTTGTTTTTGAAAGAAGAGGTTTTAGAAGAATTAATGAAAAAGACATGAAGTCAATTGGATTCATATAACCGGAGATACAGATTGACGATTTTTGGCAAACATAAAAAATTCTAACTAAAACAAGAAAGGAAGCTAACTTCGGCCAGCCGAAGTTTATATACCCTTGCAGATCGTTCCTATTCAATTTGAAATTACAAAAATTTTAAATTTAGATTTGCAAACAACAACGAACAAAATTATAGCAGCGCACGTATTATATGACAATAATTGATTGATCCTTCCTATGGCAGCTATATAATATAGTCTTTCAATTTATGTTAAATTTAATTCGAAATTCTAAAATAATAAAATAAACTTATATTCCAAAGTAGAAGAGAATACAATAAAAATTAACAAAGCTATAATTTTGTTCCTATTAATTTCCCTTTAGTTTTCCGATCGTTCCTATGGGAGCTATATGATATAGTCGTCCGATTTTTCTAAAATTTAATTCGAAATTCAGAACCGTTAAAAAAATGATATTTCCGAGAGCATAAGGTTATATGTCAAAAAACACATAAGTTATAATTTTTTTCAATTATTTTTCCGATTATTCCTATGGGAGTTATAAGATATAGTTGTCCGATCCGGCCGGCTCCGACTTATATACTACCTGCAATAGAAAAACGACTTTTGGTAAAGTTTCAGCTCGATAGCTTCAAAACTGAGGGACTAGTTTGCGTATAAACGGACGGACGGACGGACAGACGGACGGACAGACGGACAGACGGACATGGCTAGATCGACTCGTCTAGTCATGCTGACCAAGAATATGTATACTTTATAGGGTCGGAAACGTCTCCTTCACTGCGTTGCAAACTTCTGACTGAAATCAATATACCCTCTGCAAGGGTATAAAAATAATTTTTTTTCGGTCAAATCCTGATACACGTGCTTACTTATTTTCCGAATAGTACGCGTAAAAAAAGTTTCAGGCAAATCAAAAATGTGACCCAATAAAAAGTGTTCGGTTTGTAAAAGAACCGCCCATATATGGAAGGAATCGTTTGTTATCCCGCCTCATATAAAGGGGAGCAAATTGAACGCATGTAATTACATAGGTATTTCAAAGCTATCAGCTATACCGAAGCTCTTTGAGAACATTATTACGCCCCATTTGCAACACAATTGCAGGTCCCTTATTTCCTCTTTTCAACACGGATTTGTAATACATAGATCATCGACAACTAACCTTTTGGAGTTTACTTCATTTGTAATAAAATAAATGAAACAATGATTTCAGTAAGGCTTTTGATTCTGTAATCCACCGGATTCTAGTACGGAAACTGGACCTTCTACGGTTTCCAGATGATCTTCTCAGGTGGATCTTAAGTTATTTGAATGGCAGGACTCAAAAGGTCATTTTTAAAAACTATTTTTCATTCCTATTCCGAGTTACGTCTGGTGTACCCCAAGGAAGTCATCTTGGTCCGCTCCTGCTCACATTATTTATAAATGACCTTCCTCTAGTCTTAACGAATTCACGTGTACTTAAATACGCAAATGACGTTAAGTTGTGCCTGCAAGTTAAAGTTTAGAGTTACAATCTGATCTCAATGCATTTCAAACATGGTGCATGGATAATGAATTAAATTTAAATGGTTCTGTTGTAATCTAATTAACTTTTTCGTGTCAGCCCTCACATTTCTACTTATACTTAGAGCGGTGGTGTGTTAGATAGAAAAACGCATGCTGACGACCTTGGGCTTTTTTTTTTTGATCACATTACTGCAATGGTTAATAAAGCCAGCGGTGTGCTTGCATTTGTCAAATGGTGTTCGAAGGAATTCGATGATCCCTATGTCACAAAGACCTTGTTTATTTCATTAGTCCGACCAATTCTTGAGTACTTCGCTCCTGTTTGGAGTCCCCAGTATTGGGTGCATATACACCGGATTGAGTCTGTGCAAAAAAACTTTAATATTTGCCCTACGGGAACTTAACTGGGAAACAAGCCTAATACTGCCATCCTACTCTAGTGGACTACTTCTAATTTACTTACCATCATTAGTTATGCTTGGTAGAACTATGCTTGGTATTACGTTTATTAGGAATCTTATTCATGGTGATGTGGAGAGTCCCCGAGTAACTGGGTTGCCTGAATTTTAATGTGCCATGTGTTTTAAATCATTGTTTCTCTAATTATGTAATGCATGAACCTTTTAGAGTGCTCTGCAATGATTATAATAGACTATATCACCTAATATCTACTACCGACTCACTGCCTATCCTTAAATCAATAATACTAGCCTACTTAGCAACTAATTAGTTTTACTTTATGGTGTCGTAAGGGCCACTTGTTTGTACTGACCAAACGCTTTTTTTTTCGAGATTTGCAAAGTCTTTTCAATTTAAGAAAAAAAAAACTTAATGTGTTTTCAAAAATTAAAAATCGACTTTTATTTCGCTATACACAAAAAAATAAGCTATGTAAAATCAACATAGAAAAATAGTAGTTCACTATTTTCTGAAAGTTTCATGTATTTTGTTGTTTTATTTTTTGGGTTATTGAATAGTATTTAACAATTAAAATAGTAGAAAACCTATCTACGAAATTGTCATGTATTTTGTTGTTTTATTCATTTGGCAAATTAATAGTAACGTCTCAATTAATATCGTAGCAAAACTATTTTATTTGTTCGCGTGTATTTTGTTGTTTTATTTTTTGGGGCACTGAATAGTGACATTACAATCAATATCGTAACACAACTATTTTTTCCTTCATGTATTTTGTTGTTTTAGAAATACAATTATAAATTGTAGGTCAACTATTTTTCTGGACTTAGGGCGGCTAGAGTATCCGACTCATAATCTCTGGGTCGTGAGTTCAAGACCCGCTTTTGCAGATGACGTTTTTCCTTTTTTTTTTTTGATAAATATTGATTTCAAGTCTATAGATTTTCCTCTACGAAAATCATTCTTCTGTGGCCTACTGGTTAGAGTGCTCGACTCCGATGACTGCGGCCCCGGTTCAATTCCCAGCGGACGCAATAACCTGACTTGTAAGTTTAAGTATCTGTGAAATGTAAGTGTCTATAAATAGCTTTGATATAAATATAACAAATGAAATTAAAAATAAAAACAGTTAAAAAAATAAATTGAAAAAAACAACAATTTTTTCGGATAAAATACTATTTTGTAGGTCATCTCCTATTTTATAGGTAACCTACGATTTTTTTTTGGACATTGTTCTATTTTCTATGGGTTGGAGCAGTTTTTACTATCGTTGACTTTACATAGTTTTTTTTTTTGTGTGTAGATTTATTATTGGATCCACTGTGGCGGGCCACAATTTCGGAATGGACCACTCTAACATTAGGCTACCGAAAAATGGATTGTGTAGAGGAAAATCAAGACTTAAAACCAACATTAAACAAAAAAGAAAAACCTCGTTTGCGAAAGCGGAAAGCACGACGCACAGATTATGGGGTGGACACTTTAACCACCCTAAGTTCATAAAAATAGTTGATCTACAATTTAGAATTGTAATTTTAAAACAACAAAATACATGAATAACAAGGTAGAACGCGACTATAAAATACCCGTTACTGAGCTAAAGCAAGCAATCTCAAGCAGGGCAAACCAAGCAGCCGCCAAAAGTGGCGCCATCTACCGGACATTTCATTTTTTGCTCATAACTTTTTACTGAGTGGGCCGATTTAAAAAATTTCTTCTACATTTCGGTAGGCATTGATAACCCAAACAAAATGGCGTTTACCCTATTGCACACAAAAAAAACTATATAAAATCAACGATTTAATAGTGAAAACTACCCCAACCCATAAAAAATAAAGCAATGCCCAAAAAAGTAGTAGGTTACCTATAAAATAGGAGATGACCTACAAAATAGTATTTTATCCGAAAAAAATTGTTTTTTTAAATTTATTTTTTTAACTGTTTTTATTTTTAATTTAATTTGTTATATTCATTTATATCGAAGCTATTTATAGACACTTACATTTACATCAAAAACATCAAAAACAACAATGCAAAAAAAATAGTTGTGTTACGATATTAATTGTGGTGTCACTATTCAGTGCCCCAAAAAATAAAACAACAAAATACACGCGAACAAATAAAATAGTTTTGCTACGATATTAATTGAGACGTTACTATTAATTTGCCAAATGAATAAAACAACAAAATACATGAAAATTTCGTAAATAGGGTTTCTACTATTTTAATTGTTAAATACTAGTCAAAACCCAAAAAATAAAACAACAAAATACATGAAAAATTAAGAAAATAGTAAACTACTATTTTTCTATGTTGATTTTACATAGCTGATTTTTTTATGTGTGCTCTAGCTTTAAAACTGTGGGTACCACAGCTTTTCGCGGTTTGTGGGCGTTAGGGGGGAGGGGGGTTTTCAATCAATATGTATTGAAGAAACGAATACACATTCCTCTTTCCCGTTAGGTTAGGTTAGGTACGAACGGCTGCCAGAATATCGTCTGGCATACTTAGAGCTCTGTGGGTCCGTTGTGATACCGTATGATCTCGTTTTTCCCTTTTTTCCGGGATCCCCTGTCCCTTATGTCTCGTCCTAGAGGCCTAGAGAGCATCTCATGATGATTAGCATGTCTTCCACCCTGAAGATTTTACAAAGGAGTTTAAATCCTTAAGCTTGATCTCCGATATTTCGGTCAGATCGTTAAGGAAGGGGTATCCTAAGTGCTTCAGTCTAAGTCTGCAGAGGGCTGGGCAGAAGCAGAGAAGGTGTTCCACCGTTTCTTCTTCTTCCTCGTCCCTGCAGCTTCTACAAAAGTCATTTTTTGGGGCTTTTAGTCTGCCTTTTTGTACGAGGCTAATTCGCGCTTGTAGCATTGCCAGTTCGTTTTCTCGTTTCCTGCCTTTGCTCTGTTAAACAGGCCTCTGCAGCTGGATCTGAGGATTGATAGTTGTTGCGTCCACCAGGGGGGTTTTTTCTTCCTTCTTGGTTTCCCTATTGGGCATGCAACTTTGAAAGCCGAGTTGCAAGCATTTGTGAATATGTGAACTGTTTTATCCAACGCAAGGGTGTATCAAGGGACAATATTGTTTAAGAATCTATGATCTGAGAAAGAGTGCTGGTCGGAGACGAACCAGTTTCTGACTGCACTTACTAGTGAATCTGATACCAACGTTAGATCTATGATCGTTCGGCACACTTTGGTTTTGAAGGTAGGGACATTGCCCCTGTTGCATAAAAATAGGTTCGAGTTAAGAATAAAATCAAAAAGAGACTCACCTCTATCGTTGTTGTTTGGGCAACCCCACTGGGTGTGATGGGCGTTGGCGTCGCAGCCTATTACTAAACCTGTCTTGAGCTATTCGCATTCTTTTGCCAGTCCTCTGACTAGCGCGTCTGGGGGGTCTTCCTTTTCTGAGGCCATGTAGGCCGATAGCAGCCTTATGGAGCCATTTTGCAGCTCTAGGCTTACTGCGGTGTTGTCTCCGTTGCTGTAATTGCGAAGCAGAAATATATTGAGATGCCTTTTGGCCAGAATGCAGGTTCGAATTTTACCTTCTTTGGGGTCAAGCATTAGCTTATACTCTTTTGTTCCTAGTCCAGCAACCTTGCCTCCTACCACCCAAGGTTCCTGTACCAGGACTAAATCGGCTCCGCCGTCAGCCAGGCGAAGCTGTAGTGCAGCCGATGCTGCCTTACTGTGGTGGAAGTTGATTTGCAGAAGTCTTAGTGACATCTGCATTTGCAGCCTCCACCACGGTAACGTCGACCTCCTCTTCGCTCAGGTCCACGTCCTCAATAGCCGGTCCCAGCGCTCGCTTTTCTCTGCTTAGCGAAGAATCGGTGGAATAGCCGTCCTCCGGCCCGCCAGGCGCCTCCACTTCCTCGGCAAGCACCTGTTCGGCAAGATTGCCCACGGAGTTTCCGGCAGCGTTTGAGTCGCCTTATAGATCTTAATCTGTACTGCGCTAAAATCGAAGTTCAGTTTGCCCCGAGCCGCTTCTATTGGCGCAACTGACTCCTTGTTCAGGACCATAACCGCCTGGTTAACCTCCCCTTCGTGTTCCGTCACCTTGACGACTCTCCAGTCCTTCGTGGGGAGGTGCGGATTGCAAACTTGCAGCACGTAGAGGATGTCCTCCGGGGCTGCTGGAAGCCAGATCCGGGCTCGGGGCCTACTAGGGCCGTCGCACCAGTCAAATGCGACAATATTCGCCCCCTCGTAGACCGCACCGAGCTTACTTGCCACCTGCTTATATAGGTCAGCCGACCGCTGACTATCGCAGGCCACCACTTTGACGCTGCCTTGGTACCATCCCGCGTCCATGCAGCAGGGCGGAGAGCATGGGTTTTCGCGGATCATGCGCAGGCATATGATGGACAGGTTGGACTCCACTGCTTTCCACTTACTTCTGGGGATCCGTCCTTCCGGGTTTCCCTTATCGATAAGACCGAGTAGGACTCGATCTTTGGTGATCTCCGCGAAGGAGACCGATGGCTGGACCTTTGATCTCTTCGCCGAAGGTCCAGGTAGCTCGAGGGACTGTTGCCGCTTCGTCTGAGCACCTTCTTGCGTGGGCTTATCCTGTCCATAGTTGGGAAGCACCAACCTTGCCCACTCTACCTTCTTCAGCCATTCTGGCGAAGGTGCGGCAATGTTGCTTCTTGCTTGTGAGCGCAGAGTCTGAGCGGCAGTCCTCCTATCTGCGTAGGTGTATTTTATTGCACCAGTGGTTGGCCCGATCGCCTTGGCAGTGCCTACCGTTGCCGTTGTTGCTATCGCATCTTTGGCGGACGTATCGGCAGCCGGCTTTCTGCCTCCCGTCATCCCCAATTTGGGATGCGGCCCTTTCTGGGCCGTGCTGGTGTGTGTGTTGGAGCCAGTTCTCGGCATTTGTGGGTTTTTTGAGAGTTCCCGTCTCTTGTTTAGTCTTGTTAGTTGTTTTGTCCATAATAGATCCCACGAGTTGCGGAGAAGGGGAAAGATTTGCCCGGGCAGAGATCCGCGATGCCCGGGTAGGGCGATTGTTAGAACAGGGGGTCGCCATCTCCCTGAGCTCACCGTTCAAGACTGGGATAGTTTTTGATCCGGGCCTCGCATCGTCGGTACTGCGTCGATGCAAGATACCCGCTGGTTGTACGGGGCTGATTATTTGCTGGGGCTTCCGTCCACGATTCCGTGATTGACCTCTGCCACCAGTTTATTCACAGCTGACCTCCGGAAGTGGAGGTCGTTCGCTATCCGCAACCTGCGACACGCTCGGTGGCCCCAGCAAGGCGGCTTCGGAACCATCTCACAAGTTCTTCAGGCCGAGTCCTTTTCCCGATAATCTAGCTTCAAAGCCGTGGGCGCCACAGTTTTTCGCGGTTCGCGGCGTGGCACATCGGCGCTGCGTATTAACCCCTAGAATCTGCATGCCAAGTCCCAATCTTCTAGCTTTTATAGTTTCCGAGATCTCAGCGTTCATACAGACGGACATGGCTAAGAATAATATACTTTATATGGTCGGAAAAGCTTCCTTCTACCTGTTACATACTTTTGCACAATTCTAATATACCCTTTTACTCTACGAGTAACGGGTATAAAAATAAATAGTTGCAACCAAACACATAAATGCAAATACGATTTTAATTGTAATGTTACCTTTACTTTGCTAAAGGAATAAAACAACAAAATACATTACAATTTTAGAAAATAGTTAAGTACTATTTTTCTATGCGTGTACTTGTCTTTATACCCGTTACTCGTAGATTAAAAGCTCATATTGTATTCGTGCAAAAGTATATAACAGGTAGGACGCCTTTCAGACCCTATAAAGTATATATATACTTGATCATGATCACTAGCCGAGTCGATCTAGCCATGTCTGTCTGTATAAACGATGATATCTCAGAAACTATAAAACGGGTATTTGATAGTCGAGGCACTCGACTGTAGCTATCTTTCCGCGTACTGAAGATCTTCAAAAAATGTTGTTGATTTTTATAAAATAGGCAAGTTTTCGAAAGTCATAGGAGCCATAAATTGCACGCACGTAAGAACTCAATCTCCCGGGGGCGATTCGGGAGAGATATGTTTTTTTATTAGTTTGAAATGTTCTTTATATTATCAGCTGTTAGTATGACTGTTTTATGGTATTTTTCGATAGTTTTTCCATTAATTTTTGACAATTAGTTAACTCTTCTGATGTGGGGTTGCCACCTAGTCTCAAATTAGTGCGCCTTTTATTTGAAGTTTTAAAAGACGGACGAGAAAACGAAAACCGATTTCCCACCGGGATAAATTTATCGTGCTAGTAGCTAAATTGTACTTTGCAGGACGGACGAGAAAACGGCCCTAAGGGCGAGTGCCTCGACTATCAAATACCCGTTACTCAGCTAAAGCAAGCAGTCTCATCAGTTTTGGCCTATTTTGGTCAATCAATAGGTACTATAGAATCGAATACACATTCCTTTCCCGTTAATCTAGCTTCAAAACTGTGGGCGCCACAGTTTTTCGGGGTATGTGGGCGTTAGAGGAGGCACATCGGCGTGAAAAACTTGCGCTGCGTATCAACCCCTAGAATCTGCATGCAAAGAGCCAATCTTCTAACTTTTATAGTTTCTGAGATTTCAGCGTTCATACAGACGGACATGGCTAGATTGACTCGGCTAGTGATCCTGATCAAGAATATATAGTGTCGGAAACGATTCCTTCTACTTTACATACATTTGCACAAAGCCAATATACCCACGCACCCCGCAATAAGCCTATGGATAAGAAACCTGCTTAGCTGCAGGCGGGTACTTCTATGGTAAGGCACACAAAGGCACTGGAGACCCAATGTATTGGAAAGGGTGAAAAGGCCACCATGGCGCTATATGCATCCAAGATTATGCTTACCAGCACATGGGGCCTATCGCTTATTCTGATGCACTGGACCTACATCTCAGTGGTGCGTCCTAGTCTGATGTATGGAGCCTTAGTGTGGTGGCAAGCCACTGAAGTTTAGGGGTGACTGGTAACTTAAATAGTGTTCTGGCCATGTTGATATAAACTGGTCTCCTCTATAAGCCTCCGAGTGTTTTGATAGCAATGTAATTTAAAAGGCCATTGTAAAATTAATTGAGTAACTGGAAATAATATAGGATTTTTTTTTTAAGTGATGATGAAATGTAATTTTAAAGACCATTGTAAAATTAATTGAGTAACTGGTAATAATATAGGATTTTTTTTTAAGTGATGATGAAATTCGATCAACGTGTTGGAGCAGCAGTTGGAGCCCTCGCAAATAGTTCCAATAAAGATGTCGATGAAAATGACTTTATTGATGCTTCTCGCTTGGTGTACGATGGGGTCCGTGAAATTCGACGAGCCGTTTTAATGAACCGAGTAAGTACAAATGTTTGTAAAATCTGAAAACATTATTAACAAGAAAGGAAGCTAACTTCGGCCAGCCGAAGACTATATACCCTTGCAGTTAATTCCTATTTAATTACAAATTACAAAAATCTGAATTTAGGGCCGTTTTCTCGTCCGTACTTTAGTTTGCCTGCCGGGACAACGGAGCGATAAACAAAAAATGGTTTACTCGTCCTTATGTTAGCGCAAATTTTGTCATGGTACTTCATCCACCGTGCAAAATTTGTGCGGTTGGATTGTGCACAAGTGTTGCCAGACTTTCGAGCGTTGACAATCTGGTTCCACTCTTCATTCGAAAACAGCTGATTCTATTTACAGTTAAATATGAATCAAAATTGTTCAAGTCATCTAATTTATTTTAAAATGAATTCCCGAGCGATTTATCTTCAAACTCTGTGGGATATCGTCGAATTGTCTGAAGTGCGAACCTATCGGCGCAGATATCAAGACCAGAGAAATTACTTCGAACATTACAGTGGTGAAGAATTTTTTAAAAGGCTTCGCTTGTGCAAAAGCACGGCACTATTTGTTTTGCAAAACATTGTTTTGCGACTTAAATCTAAAGTAAAGAAGTAAGAGCATTCATTTGGTTTATCTAATTCCATATAATCAAAAACCATTATTACAGGGAAACGACAATACATCTATGGGTTAAGCTTCTAATAGCTCTTAGATTCTACGTGATATGTTTTTGTTCTCCGAAACCAGTTCTACAAGGATGGTCTCCTGTTCATCGGTATAATTTACCGCGAAACTTCTTTTCTGCCGACATTGTTTTTTTTTATTAGTTTGAAATGTTGTTTATATCATCAGCTGTTAGTATGACTGCTTTATGATATTTTTCGATAGTTTTTCCATTAATTTTTGACAATTAGTTAACTCTTCTGATGTGGGGTTGCCACCTAGTCTCAAATTAGTGCGCCTTTTACTTAGAGTTTTAAATGACGGACGAGAAAACGAAAACCGATTTGCCACCGGGATAAATTTATCCTTCCGTTAGCTAAATTTTACTTTGCAGGACGAACGAGAAAGCGGCCCTTAAACTCATTTAGCTGAGTAACGGGTATTGAGAGTCGATGTACTCAACTATAGCATTCTCTCTTATTTTATTAGCTAACCTGTAAAATTTAAAAAACGTCAAGGCAACCGATAGAATGTTATTATACATTTATGTTTGTTTCGTTTCTGAGGCTGCCATGACCTATTTTAAATTTGACAACATTCAGGTGTTTGGGTTCCTTTACCAATTGGTCTATCTTTCCACAGCTAGAGGCGTTTTGAAAAACATTTCTTGCTTTGTAGCCTATATTCAAAATCTTTTTGACATTATTTGTGTTAAAATATCGGTGTCCCCGAAAAGATAGAGTTTTGAGTTTGCTTTTTGAAACGCATTATTATACGCATATTTATTCGATACATTTGAATTTCTTTTAATCAGCATTTTTAATTAAGCGGCTGAACACATAATCCAATGCAAATGTTAAATCTTCTTCAAAATTAATTTAAAAAAAAATATGAAAACAAGAAAGGAAGCTAACTTCGGCCAGCCGAAGTTTATATACCCTTGCAGATCGTTCCTATTCAATTTGAATTTACAAAAATGTTTAATTTAGATATGCAACAAACAAAATTATAGCAGTTTACGGATTATTTTGACATTAATTGATCGATCCCTCCTATGGCAGCTATATAATATTGTCATCCAATTTATGTTAAATTTAATTCGAAATTCTAAAATAATAAAATAAACTTCTATTCCAAAGTAGAAGAGAATACAATAAAAATTAACAAAGCTATAATTTTGTTCCTATTAATTTCCCTTTAGTTTTCCGATCGTTCCTATGGGAGCTATATGATATAGTCGTCCGATTTTTCTAAAATTTAATTCGAAATTCGGGATAGTTAAAAAAATTATATTTCCAAGAGTAAAATGTAATCTGTCAAAAAACACCGAAGGTATAATTTTTTCAATTATTTTTACGATTATTCCTATGGGAGCTATAAGATATAGTTGTCCGATCCGGCCGGTTCCGACTTATATACTACCTGCAACAGAAAGACGACTTTTGGTAAAGTTTCAGCTCGATAGCTTTAAAACTGAGGGACTAGTTTGCGTAGAAACGGACAGACAGACGGACGGACATGGCTATATCGACTCGTCTAGTCATGCTGACTAAGAATATATATACTTTATGGGGTCGGAAACGTCTCCTTCACTGCGTTGCAAAATTCTGAATGAAATCATTATACCCTCTGCAAGGGTATAAAAATATGCCTCCAGAATATTTAATTATTTGTACATTTCACTAGACTTTTTCGCTTTTCAGCTAAAATTCCTTTTTGTTTTATACAATTTTGCAAAACGTTCAGTTCACTTTGTGTATCTGTTGTAGCGACGTCAGGTACACTCGTATTATTTAAACTATTCTGAATTTTGAATTAAATTTTAGAAAAAATCGGACGACTATATCATATAGCTCCCATAGGAACGATCGGAAAATTAATAGGAACTAATTTTTAGCTTCGTTAATTTTTATTGGAATATCTTTTACTCTGAAATACCTTTATTTTATTAATTCAGAATTTTGAATTAAATTTAACATAAATCGCATTATTAAATAGCTGCCCTAGGAAGGAACGATCAAAAAATGTCAAAATAATACAAAAACTGCTGTAATGTTCCCTCCCTCCTTGTTTTTTAATTCTATTGTCGCTTCCGATAAAAACGGTGTTTCTAACCTATTTGCTGATTTTCTCAATTTTTAATCTGGTTATTCTCTAAGCCATACAATACAATACAATACAATACAATACAATACAATACAATACAATACAATACAATACAATACAATACAATACAATACAATACAATACAATACAATACAATACAATACAATACAATACAATACAATACAATACAATACAATACAATACAATACAATACAATACAATACAATACAATACAATACAATACAATACAATACAATACAATACAATACAATACAATACAATACAATACAATACAATACAATACAATACAATACAATACAATACAATACAATACAATACAATACAATACAATACAATACAATACAATACAATACAATACAATACAATACAATACAATACAATACAATACAATACAATACAATACAATACAATACAATACAATACAATACAATACAATACAATACAATACAATACAATACAATACAATACAATACAATACAATACAATACAATACAATACAATACAATACAATACAATACAATACAATACAATACAATACAATACACCTCGGGTCTTCTTTTCTTCTTCTTCCTTGGTTCGCGCCCTTGCATCAAAAAGATTGGGCTGAAGTTCGTAGTATCTGAGACGCTGGAGTTGATAGCCAGCGTCATCTCGGTTAAGAGGGTGTCCCAACTTGACTGTTCGCCTGCAATGAACTGGGCGATCATGGTTTTGATCGTACGATTCGCACGTTCTGAGGGATTCTCGTGAAACGAGTTCCCGCATATATTCTTTGAATGCCCGACTCGTGAACTGCGTGCCATTCTCACACACAAACGTCCTTGGGACCCCAAAATGTCCAAGAATCTGGTCGCGACCCAAGACGACGATAGATATTCCCGTTCTCGTACGTGTATTCCGGGAACTTTTTCCCCTCCGTGGGGTCAGGAAAAATTGTGGCGGTTTCGGATCTTTTAAAATCTTTTAAAATACTTTACAGAGTTAAAAAATACAACTTAAACATTTCGCCCATTTTACCGTTCCTATTAATCGGGGGTTTTAAAATTTTCTTTTCGATTTATAATTTGTCCTTTTCATATGCTAATTATACCCGTTGCTCTTAGATTCAAAGGATAAAAGTATGTAACAGGTAGAATGAAGCGTTTCCGATGCTATGATAAATATACATTCTTGATCAGGATAACTAACCGAGACGATCTAGCCATATCTTTCGGCCATCAGTCCGTCAGTACTTACCGAGACCTAGAAGAAATTTTTTAAATCGGACCACTGAGTAAAAAGTTATAAACAATTAATATATAATCCGCCAGATGGATGGCACCACTTTCAAGCGACTGCTTGGTTATTACGGGTAACGGGTATTTTATAGTCAAGGTTCCTTCCCCGTGGCGTTCACTATCTTGACTCTCGCTCTCTTAGTGTTTTTTACGGCGGCCAATCGCTTCTCCAAGAAAATGGGGCGTTATAGCTCACAAAAAGGAAGTAGTTAAAAAATCTTTATGTTTATTACAACTTTTGGAGTTAAAAGCTAAATGAAATCATCAAAGAGGTCTTATTTGGCTGTCTAAATATTGATTATTAGGGTCACTGGGGAGACATGTCGGGTCTTATTACTAATAAGTTATTAGTCAGTTAGGCGCCCAAGGTTTGGCGTGTGGGCGTATCCTCTTCAGTTTCGTTTGATCCGTTAATAATTCTTTAACGATGAAATGAATACGCATGGAGCGATCATCGAGCCCATCAAAAATTTTAAACTTTAAACTCACTTCTGGTTCAAAAAGTATTTTTTTAAAAAATTATATTTAAATTTTTAGTTAAAATCTGTGTAACAACTTTGGTGTACTATTTATACCGTTTTTAGGAGGTTAACCCACAATAAAAACGTAAACAATACGGATTATTTAGCATAGTGCCTGAAAAAAAATTTTGACCGATATGCATTATATATAAAAAACAACTAAGTATCTTAAAACATTAATCATGTATCGAAAATCACATCGATGACTAATAAGATTTACAATAAATTATTATTTTAATTTTTAGAGTTCAGAAGACCTTGACACTGATACCGAATTTGAGCCAGTTGAGGACTTAACGTTGGAAACTCGAAGTCGGTGTAAGTAAATAAAACGTTACTTAAATTCTGTATTCTTACTGAAAATACGCCTAAAATGAGGGGTAATATCCGATACTTCGTTCAAAGGTTATTTTTGGTAGACTTTTCAAATCGAAAATTATGTTCTGTTTGTCCCAAAACGTTGTTTTAAAGTCCTGTAAATTTTATATGGTGTTAGTTTTAAGGGGGGGGGGGGGGGTATGGTATTTAATTTTTTTTTTCAATTTTTTTATTTTATTTTATTTTTTATTTTTATTTTTTTATTTTATTTTATTTTTTATTTTTATTTTTATTTTTTTATTTTTTTTTATTAATGTACAACACGTTAAGAATGTTGTGTGAAAATTTCATGTCAATCGGATGAAAATTACAAAAAATATGACCATTTGAACGAGGGGCGTTCTCTGCCGTCTCTATACATATCCAAAACTTTAAATCGTTCTCCTGAAAAGTATGTTTTTTTAAGTCGGTGAACATTGTCCATCGAAATCTAATGTACCGATCGTTCTGAAATTTTGCACATAATTTCTGTACCTAATTTTTTATTTTATAATAACTAATATATCCAATTTTTTAGGCTAAAATCCAGAGCTCGCAAATAACTCTCAACCGTTTTTTGTTTTGCGGTCTGCACTCTATCACAACCGAAAAAGACGATGCTACTTTGCTCTCGCTCTGAAAAGAACTTTTCGTTTCTCTTTGTTTTGGTTTTCGGTCAACCGTTCTCAGTTGCGTCGTTCATGTTATGCTCACTCAACAAGAACTTAGAGAGAGCGATCCATCTGAACGCTCGCTCATTGAGGGTCAGCAAAAGAGCGAAAAAACGAAAAACTCATCGTAAACGGTCTTTTGTCTTCAGTGACTTTTTATTAACGCTTAGCAACAACTTAACATGTTTATTAGATTTAGACATTATATTTATTGCTTATTCATTATTAAGCTTTACAACCAGTGTGGTTTTCAAGTAGACTGATCATTCGCATATACACTCATACAAATGCAAAGGACTTTTATTCTTTCCGCTCGATGCAAAACGGTCAGCAAATGAGCAGAGCAAAAAGGAAACACGAAATTGGTTTTTGGTTGAGCACAGACCGTTCGTTCAAGAGACACTGGTGAACGGTTCTTGTCTGACTCTTTGCGCAAGTGGTGCACAAAAAACAGTTTTTTGGTGACTGCAAGAAACGGTCAACTGTTATTTGCGAGCTCTGCTAAAATCACGTTTTTGACTTTAAAGTATAACCAAAAATCCAAAAAATTAAAAAAAAAAAACTTAACGTGATTACCTCAAGAAACATCTTAACTAATGGACATTTTTTTTTAATATTTTTCTGGTGATCCAGTAATGAGTTATGCTGTTCACCGCAAAGCCTCTTTTTTTGGAGGCGCCTATGGAGATTGGCCGCAGACGGCTCATTTTTTAATTTTTTTCAATAAAAATTTCAGAAAATATAGTTTAAGTGTTGTACTTTGATATAATAATAAAATAATTTATCAAACATTAACCGTATCGTGTGAAAAAATTCATGAAAATAGGCCTTTTTTTGGCCGAATTAACCATAGCCCCCCTATTGTAAAATACACCCCAAAAAGAATGAGGCAATTCATATCTAGTGCTTGGTAGTGGATCAGTGCATAACCAAGAAAAAAACAAACACATTTGGAAACCCACGCTCATTTAGCGGGAATACAGCTATAAATGGTTAAATTTCGTAAGCATATTGTAAACTGCTTTCTCGCTTTGCTCTCGCTTTCTCGCTTGAACTCGCCACTCGCTTCGCTTTCACTCTGACATATTTCGAGCGATTTCATATAAAAAAGGTTGCAGTGGTTTATCGCTCGTTCTCGCCCAATATTATCGCTTCGCTTCTCGCTCGCACTCTGACATCAGCCTTCCTCGGAAAGACTGCAGACTGTTAGTGGGAATCCTCACAGGCCACTGTCTGCCCGCATCACACGCAACTACGATGAACCGGGGGCTATCGAAACCCTGGAACATCTTATCTGCAACTGCCCGGCTCTCTCACGAGCAAAAAGAAGATACCTCGGTACCCCAGTTGTGGCATCACTAGAAGACGCCTCCAGCAGGGAACCAGGCGAACTTCTTGCCTAATAAAATATATCGAGGTTCATACAGATCAGTCGGACAACTAAGGGCCATATTGGCCTATGCGTGACCCCGTCTGTGAGGGCCGTCCGTGTAACCTAACCTAACCTTATTAGTAAATTAGTAATTACATTCTAATGAATTCCTATAAAATGAATTGATTGTTTAAATAAGTTCCTGTAAAAATAATTTATAGTTTAAATTAGTTCCTATACTTTTTTTTGGTTTTTTTTATGTTTTATTTTTATACCCTTGCAGACGGTAGTCAGAAGTTTGCAACGCAGTAAAGGAGACGTTTGACCCTGTAAAGTATATATATTCTTGGTCAGCATGACTAGACGAGTCGATCTAGCCATGTCCGACTGTCCGTCTGTCCGTCCGTCCGTCCGTCTGTCCGTCTGTCCGTCCGTCCGTCCGTCTGTCCGTCCGTCCGTCCGACTGTCCGTCTGTCCGTCCGTCCGTTTCTACGCAAACTAGTCCCTCAGTTTTGAAGCTATCGAATTGAAATTTTACCAAAAATCGTCTTTCTATATAAGTCGGAGCTGGCCGGGTCGGACAACTATACCTTATAGCTCCCATAGGAATAATCGTATAAATAATTTAAAACAAATTATAACTTATGTGTTTTTTGACATATTAGCTCTTGGAAATATCACTTTTTTAACTGTTCTGAATTTCGAATTAAATTTTAGAAAAATCGGACTACTTTATCATATAGCTCCCATAGGAACGATCGGAAAACTAAAGGGAAATTAATAGAAACAAAATTGTAGCTTTTGTTAACTTTTATTGTATTCTCTTCTACTCTGGAATATAACTTTATTTTAATTTTTCAGAACTTCGAAATAAATTGTACATAAATCGGACGACTATATTATGTAGCTCCCATAGGAATGATCAATCAATTATTGTCAAAATAATACAAAAATTAGAGAAGTTTTTAGCTAACTCGAGGTCATGCCGGCTTAGACTTCAAGAAGTCCAAGACGTCGGCATTATGCCAACACACAAAAAGGAGCGAAGAGGCTTCACTGTACATGCATGTTTCATGTAGTAGCCAACTACAATCTTCAGCAGTGAAATCGCTGTCTTGGTCAACGATCGAAGTGGGTTACCATGCAAGCCGCGCTATAACTGGTTGGGGATTATAGCGTCGCCAGATCGGTAAACTTCGAAAAGCTGATCAAGCTATAATTTGGTTTGTTGCAAGTCTAAATTCAGATTTTTGTAATTTGTAATTAAATAGGAATTAACTGCAAGGGTATATAGCTGGCCGAAGTTGGCTTCCTTTCTTGTTTTTTTTTTTTGCTTCATACTTTTAGCTAAAAGTTAAATTTTAAATTATCAGTGGAGCTAATCAATTCCCTTTAAGCTAATTTCTAGGAAAATTCGTATGTGTATCATTTAAATTCTTAGTCGGATTTTAAATGATTTGAATATTTGCAAAATCATGTTGCTCCGATCATTTTTAGATTTTGGTAGCAGTTTTACAATAGAAGTTTTCCTTAAAATTGTTTTTATTTTTAAAATCAAAAAACCCGATAAGCTAAGCCGAAATGTTTCCAAACTACTTATTACCTTTCAAATGTTGAATTATTGACAAACTGTGGATTTGTAAAAACAAAATAAAAACATAAATTGGCCCCGTTGCGTACACACACACGCACGCTAAAATGCGTATTTAGACCCCCAACCATTAGATATGTGCAAGTGTGCGTGTGTGTGTGTGCATTTCAGCTGACTAAGAAAGTGAGATTTGCTTAAGTTCAAATTCATGATTATACTGATATCCTTTTGCTAAAAGAATATCATTTCCATTTCCACAACAGGTTTAAGACATTTTCTGACCGATTTTTGTGTTTTAACATAAATATTCAAATCAATTAATTCTTTTCCCATTTCCTACACTTGCCTTATATTGTCTAAACAAATGGAAATGTTTAAACAATTTCAGTCACGGCTTCTCCCCCACCTGCCTTCCTGTCATTATTAACATAATCCTAATCAAGATAAAAAATTAAATTAAATTATTTAAATTAAATTAAAAACAAATAATTCTTAAGTGCGGTTAATATTGAATTAATTTTCGTGATGCTTTTTTTAAAATTAAGTTACAAACAAAGTATCTACATTGCCTCACATAAATATTTGCTTCGCTTTTGTTTAAATAATACACTGGTCGGCATATTTATTTTGACAGGTTTCAAAGTGAAATCTACTCATATTTTGAACTTATAATATAAACTTTTGGCACCTATATAAAAAGAACACCACAATTCCCTTTAAATGACACAAAAATGTTCTTAACCCATTAAGCACCCTTTGAATAGTTAAATTATTTTGTGAGAGTCAAATTTTAAACTTTTTCTGGGGCTTAAAACAAAAATGTTTTGATGGAAAGTTGTTCCCCAATCAAAATGAATAATAACTGCAAAAAAAAATTTCAAAATCTTTTTCCTTGTATTTTTTATGATTTTTTGAAAATAGCTAAAAATTGCAATTTTAACCTCTTTTTCCTCCTTTTCATACAAAATAAGATCTTTCCATTCCCCATACTCTCGGTTGAACCATTCCGCAATGCTTGGAATAAGACGGTGAGTCCAACGGCCAGTTCCACCTCTGCTGCCAGCTTTCCAGGGCTTTGGTTCTGGCTTTGAGTTTCGCCAGGCTGCGGTCCGATAGTAAGTTTGCTGTCTTTCTCGCTTCGAAGTTCTCCTTTGCATCCACCGCTGCGAGCTCCACGGGAATTATGCCACTGATTACCAATATGCCGATTTATCCCACTCAGGTAGCTTTCTTTACGTACTGCTTGGGCCCAGATTGGTGCTGCGTAGAGGATATACGGCTTTGCTACATTGAAGAGCAGTCTCCGACTCGATGATTTCGAACCTCTGTGGTTTAGCATCATGCGTGAAATTGCCGCAGTGACGCCACGGGCCTTTTTATGTGCTTCCTGTAGGTGCTCTTTGTAGGTTAGCCGTGTGTCTAGCATGTCGCCTAGGTATTTAATGTTTTTTTTTTGAGGGTATAGTCGAATCTCCAACTATGATTTCTGCCGTCTTCACAGTTTGTCTGCTGCTTATGAGCACTGCTTCCGTTTTGTATTCCGCCAGTTCAAGGCCAGCTAGACTTAGCCAGTCCCCAATCATTCGGATGGCCCCGTTTGTTGTGTTCTCCACGTCCTCTTTGTTTTTTTTACTACCACTACCGCAATGTCGTCGGAGAAACCTAAGATTCTTACTCCTGGCTGGAAGTCCAGTCGTAGGATGCCTTCATACATTGTGTTCCATAGTAGAGGGCCTAGAACGGACCCTTGCGGAGCTCCGCCCGTGACCCTGTGGGTTTGTGGGCCGTCGTCTATGTCGTAGTGTAGTTGTCGAGGTAGTCGCTGGTAATCGCCTTTAGATATGGTGGGATATCTAGCCTCTCGAGGGTCGAAATTATCCTGCTTCAGGATGCGAAGTTAAAAGCATTTTTTATGTCCAGTGTGGCCACCAGACGGTACTCTTTGGTTCCTCCAAGCCAACGTGTATCCGCTATAGCCCTCCGGGCTATTTCGTCTACCGTTTCCAGGGCATTTAGGGTTGAGCGAGCTTTCCTAAAGCCATATTGGCCCACCGGCGGCATCGCTTAATCTTTCACTGATAAAGCTTTCAAGCACTTTTCCCGCAGTGTCTAAGAGACAGATTGGTCTGTATGCAGACGGGTCGTCTCTAGCCCTCCCCGGTTTCGGAATGAGAACCAGGTTTTGCTGCTTCCACCTTGTTGGGAAACGGGATTGAGTCAGGCATTTTGTGTACATCCTAGCGAATGTTGCTGGATGAAGGCTGATCGCCATCTTGAGGGCCCTGTTTGGTATGCCGTCAGGACCGGGCGCCTTGTTGTTCGACAGTCGTTGGGCGATTCTGACAACCTCTTCCTGTGTCACTGGTTGAGTTTGGAGGATCGATGGGATGGCATCCTCTTGCCGCTCTTCCTGGGCAGGAAACAAATGCCTGACGATCTCCCCAAGTATTGAAGAGTCTGTTGGAGCACTGTTTTTTGAGCACGTTAGTCTTCTTCACTACCACTTTATATGCTCTGCCCCATAGGTCGTTCTCGGCTTCGTCACACAGTTCGTGAAAGCATTGCTTTTTGCTAGACTGTATGGCCTTTTTTAGGGCTTTCCTATTTTGGGTGTATATCTCCCTGAGAAACAGGAAGCTTTGGTTTCCGCGCGACCTGTGGTAGGCTCTTCTAGCACTTATGCATTCTAGGCGGGCGACTTCAATCTCCTGATTCCACCAGTAGACCGGTCTGTGTCCATTGAAGCGTTTACTGCATTGCATGCTGGCGTCGCAGGCCTCCTTGACTTTTGTAATCACCACCTCTTCGTGTTCGAGAACTTCCATTCCTTCTAGCGTTGCCCTGAATGTTAGGATGCTTAGGGTCCCTTCCTTGTAGTGGCTGCGAGTTGAGGTTCTCGGCGCGGTTCTTTGCGTGTTGAGAGTGGTGATAATCGCTCTATACTATTTTTCCTCTGCCGTTTGTGTACGCTGACCCCCATTCGGTGGCCCTTGTATTGAAAGCGCCAGCAACCATTGGAGGCGAGTGTAGGCTGGCATCGATGACCAGGTTGTCGATTGAAGTCCTGAAGTCCTCCAGCTATGGGGCACGTAGCAGCTGTAAACCCACAGATCGTTTAGCTTGGTCCTGGCATATCCTTTTGCAGCCTTTACGCCACTGCAGTGTCTGGTATTTTGGCCATACGTCCAAATAGCAGCCTTCTCCGATTGGACCGCGACCCACGTGTTGGATCTAATAGTCCATTAGGGTTCGCTGTGAGGAGATCCTGGGCCACCCGGCAGTGATTTAGGTTCAGTTGGATATGCCTTAATATTTGATTTTTTCGACAGCTTCGATGTACCCGACGCGTCATTCATTGGGTGGTCCTTTTTTGGGCACAGAGTATACAGTGTTGGTCCTTTCTGCAGGTTCTGGCCTCGTGTTCTTTCTCGCCGCATTTAAAACAAGTTTGGGGATATGTGACCAAACTCGAGGCATTTCATTGGCGAAAGTACGGGGTTGATTCGGCAAATAACCCATCCGATTCGCACAGTGGATAGTTGTCCGATCCGGCTGGTTCCGATTTATATACTATCGATAGCTTCAAAACTGAGAAACTAGTTTGCTTTGAAAATGACGGGCAGTCGGACTGGCTGACGGTCATGGCTAGATCGACTCGTCTAGTGATGCTGATCAAGAATATATAGGGGAGAGGTCTGTAGGTTGGTACACCTTTTGGTTTTTAATCTGCCATTTCGTCTAATAACTTAAAAAAAAAAAACAATATTTTTCTTTCTTAGGGAAAACTAAAAAATATTATTTTTAAAGGTGCCAAAAAACGACATATTGAAGAAGAGGTCTGCAATCTGGAACACTTTAAAAGGTCAATAAAACTCACACTACTCCAAACTTTTAGAAACTATTTATTTATGTACTTATTTCCCGTCCATTTTTAATTAACTTAGACTTAATAACAATTAAAACCAAAAGGCTCTTTGAACGATCACATTTTCCCTAATTTCAAAGAAATGTACTAGGCAGAAAGCGACCTCTGTCGGGCTGAGGTCTTTTCGTATGCAATACGCTCAAAGTGTCCCAACTTACACAAAATGGGTAGGTTGGGGAAAAAATTAATAACTTTTTTCTGACTGTAAAATTAATCTAATTCTTTCTTTAATTTGTTAACAGTTTAATTACAAATGTATTAAACCTCTTACCATTTTAATTAAAAAACGTTATAAATTTTTAAAATAATTTTCAAAAAAGTGAAAATAAATTTTTTTTTATGAAGAATGGTACACGAGTGTCACAGCTTAAATCTGGTTTGAGCCTTGCTTCTAATGATTTACCCAAAAATTTTGTTACTAAAAATGCCTTTATATAGATATATAAAACACTAGCTTTCCCGGCGCGACTTTATCCGCGATAGGGAATTTATTTAATATATTAACAATTTTTTTAGTGGCGGCTATAAAAAATACCATTCTTATTATTATTTTTAAACACGTCAAATAATTTTGATAATTTTTTCAAATAATTTTGATATTTTGCATTGGCTAGGGAATTAAAAATTTTTATTTGTATATTATCACATATACTTTCAAATAGAAACATACAGACGCACATACATATGTATAAGCACCCTTTAGTTCCAGAAATCACTTTTCACTCGTGAATCACCATATGAATCACTCGTGACATGTAATTTGACACCGGTGACGCACCGGTGATTTTCCATAGAGACATTTGTTCGGGATGTCCTACCCCGTCCCATAGTGACATGGTGAGTGACATTTTTTCGAAGACACTCGTGATGTCACAAGTGCCTTATACAAATTGGTCATATAAGAGGTCACCCACTCGTGACATGTCACTTAGTATTTCACGTGAGACTTTCAGAATTTTTCCAATGGAATGTCACTGCTGAAAATGCATCATCGTGTCACCTGTGTCATTGGTGATTTTATGGATGACTTTTAAAAAATTTCATCAGGAATTTAATTTTCAAAAAAATTCTTTCCGTACATTATTTAAAATAAAATACATACAAATTTATTTCTAGTTTTTATTTACTCTTTCATTTTTATTGTATTTGGTTTTAAATTGTTTAATTACCTTATTATTATTGTTATTATCCCTAGATTTCTGCTTTGTTATTTTATTCTTAATGTTAAGCATCGCCTTCCTTAGGCATATGTCTGGGTCCGGATTATTTGGCCAATGCTTATAAACAAATTAAAGAGATACTTTTTAAAAATGAGTTTTAATTGTATATTTTTATTGTTACCTTTTAATACCTCGTACAGCCTCTTGCGGGACCTAAGCAATTTTTTGCCAATGGCCCCGTCCAAATTATATACCTTTAAAATGTTTTCAGAGACAACATATTTAAAACGTTTAGACAGGGGTTCGTTTCCAATAACTTTCGTCCCTTTCTTTGTCTGGAAATAAGAAATTGGTGCAAATTAAACTTAAAATCATTACAATATCGTAAAATTAAGGTTGCACTTACCTGCCTTTAGTTTTTAAGCACTTAACACTCAATCAAATCAATAAATTAATTAATCGGCAAAAACCTCCTTCTCTTAGCAATCTTCGAAAAGAATGTGAATGCACCAAGCCTTTTTCTCACCCCTTTGCCATGCAATGTTTCGCCAATGCTCCTAAACCCTTTCTAAAGCGATATATATCCGACTATATAATTTTTATTTTTTCAGTAAAAGCGCTATTTCTTAAAGCTGTTAATAGTATACAATTTAAATAAATATTAATGGACAATTTTTTTAACTAAACTAAAAAATTAAATTTTAAAATCAGTTAAATAAAAAAATTTTATTAGTCAAATGTATTAGTTAAGTAAATCCAAATTTCCTAATTTTTTATGATCAAACAAAAACACCTCTTAACGAGGTAAAAAACTAGTGACGATCGCACCTTAAACATACAAAAGTTCTGATATCAACATTTGTGACGAAAGATGATTACACACATGATTAAATACACTTTTTAAAATTTATTTTTTCGGCACTCTAGTTTTAAGAACAGACTAGTTTTTAAGAACATACGAACATTTTCTATTGCAGAGTGCCGAAAAAATAAATATTCGGCTGTCAATTAATTGTTTGCAAAATGCAAACAATTATTTGACTTATAGCTCCTATGGGAGCTATATGATATAGTCGTCCGATTTTTAGAAAATTTAATTCGAAATTCAGGACAGTTGAAAATATGATATTCCCAAAAGCAATAGTTAATATGTCAAAAAACACCGAAGATATAATTTTTTTTCAATTATTTTTACGAGTATTCCTATGGGAGCTATAAGATATAGTTGTCCGATCCAGCCGGTTCTAACTTATATACTACCTGCAATAGAAAGAAAGATGTTAAAACTGAAGGACTAGTTTGCGTAGAAACGGACGGACGGGCAGACAGACGGACGAACAGACGGACATGGTTAGGTCGACATGTCTAGTCATGCTGATCAAGAATATATATACTTTATGGGGTCGGAAACGTCTCCTTCACTGCGTTGCAAACTTCTGACTAAAATCATTATACCCTCTGCAAGGGTATAAAAAGGTTTCGGACATCGTTAAAGCAATTTCGTGCGAAGAGCTCGTATCTGCGGCTAGTACAAGTTTGTATAATTCTGGCAAGCGAAGTGCAGCTAAGATGATTACGTTATTAAACTCTGATGAAAGTTTACCCAAAAAAATTATATTACCTACTCAATCAGCTGAATACCAACCGATAAAGTACACAGCAGCGATATATATTGATGGTGGTTACACAAAGAAGGCATAATTAGACCTGCAGAGTGGTACCAAAAAGCGGAATGTTCTACTGTCTGAAAAAAAAGTGCTATCCTAGTGGTCTAAGCGTCACTGATCATTCATTCGAGGTACCCTTACAAAGCTTGGTTGATCACACAGTTGCCAGATTATATACCGCACATGCCAAAGATTTTCCAGCTGCAGAGAATAACAACATTCCTACGATAACTGCAATATACAAATAGGGCTGTGATGGGTGTAGTGGCCATGCAACATATCGTCAAAATTTTAACGACACAAATGCTTGAATGATCGATCAACATATGTTTTCGGTGTGCTTGGTACCACTACAAATAGTTTTTGGATCAACAATACTCTAAAAAAATATGAAACCTTCATCCACACGTTATTGCAGGCCAGTAAAATTGTTTTGTCTTAAAGAAACATCATATTTGATACGTGATGAAGTGGACAAATTTAAAAGTCAAATAGCCGAAATACAGCCAACGAGACTGGAAAAATATGAAGTACATCATAAGTTTAATATTACCATGATAGATGGAAAAGTTTTCAGTGTTCTGGCAGAATCATTATCCTTAGTGTGTGGAATATGTGGAACAACACCAAACAAAAAGGAACGATCTTATTGATATAGAAAGAAAACCTGTATGAGAATGGTTTATCAAGTCTACACGCTTGGATTCGTTTTCTTGATGGCATTCTACATATTAGCTATAGAATTATTCTTAAAAAAATGGCAAGTTCGCAGTGCGGAAAAATCAGCTGTTGATGCTAGAAAAAAGGAAATACAAGATAATTTGCGAAAGGAAATGGGAATATTGGTTGATGTTCCCAAGCCTGTTTCTGGTAATACTAATAACGGCAACACAGCTAGAAGCTTTTTTCAAGAACCAAAAAAGGCTGCCAAAATTACAGGAGTAAGCTCTGTATTAATTTATCGATTCAGCGTAATCTTACGCACCTTAGCATGTGGATTTGAAATGATGCATTGCAAACCGCAATAATATTTGTGAACTTGTATCCATGGCTTTACATGCCTACATCTGTCCATAAAATTTTAATGCATGGTGCAGAAATAATACAACATTTTGTCCTTCCGATAGGTATGATGTCAGAAGAAGCTCTCGAGGGCAGAAATAAAGATTTGCGAAAATATCGTTTATATCACACTCGAAAAAATTCGCAAAAAAACACTATGGAAGACTTGGCCAATACACTGTTTATTTCATCGGATCCATTTATTACCATGCTATTGTAAACATATGTGAATATATACTAAATAGTATTAAGTGTGAACATACTGTTATGCTGTGCATGGTATTTTAGTGTGTACTTCCTATTATATAATTTAATAGTAAGCATCGATAAGACAATAGATTTCGATTACATTGTGAACTCGATTGTAAAAACACAACGAAGGAATAAAAAGAATAAAATCATAAAAGTTAAACGACATCATTTACAATTCAGGTGTGGGGTGATTGCCTATAGCTTTCACGTCTAGTCCCCATGTTGTATTCCGATATATTGAAGCAATCAAAGGAAGAATTATTAAAGTTACTGAGAGCCAACGAAGTGCATTTTGACGCCAAGGCTTCTATACACCAATTGCGCGTTGCGGCAAACAACTTATTCAAAATGAACAACAAGCATGAGGCTGGCCCGGATGACGAACATGGTCAAGTGGTTGTAAACGACATCGTATTACAAGATCAGGCTGATGGCGGCGATCAAGCTGCGGGAGGCGTCACCGAATTACAAGACCAGAGAGCCCATGCTGAACTTATTGCGCAGCACGCGGCCCAAATTGGACTGGATGAGAGCACGTTTCGAGAGGATCTGGCTGATGTTTGTCAAGGAATAGCGGAACTTCAAACAACGCTGCGCAACATGGAACGGAACCAAGCTGGTACAAAAATGGCCACAAATTTTTCACGGGTTGAAATCGCTGATATAATGGCGGTAGTTGAGCCCTTTTCGGGACAAGATGGCATTCCTGTCAAATTATGGATTGAAGAGTTTGAAACTGCATGTGCAGTGTTGGGAGTACCACTAAATCGCTACTGGTTATATGCGAGGCGTCTTCTTATTGGACCAGCTAAAAGTTATTTCGCATATCAAGGTGCTGCTGATTGGGATGCCTTGCGAACTCAGATGATGGATGTTTTTGGACGTAAAAACACAAAACTGGAGATCTGTGAGCAGCTCAAACATCGTAAGAAAAAAAGTGATGAAACTGCATTTCAATACTTTATATCCATGTGCGGTATTGCACGTCAAGCTGAATTAGAGGATCGTGATTTAATTAAGCACATTGTTGGGGGATTAAACGACACAAGTGGCATTACGACGTCACTTTATTTTTGCGAGAGTCTGGATCAATTGCGTCGACGTTTGATAGAGTATGATCAAATCCGTATATCACTGCCCAATTCTTACGCTGGCCGTGGTACTTCGAGCGCTAATGAAATAAAATGCTACAATTGTCGTAAGCCGGGACATATGATAAAGGACTGCAACAAACCCATACGTCCACCAAATAGTTGCTTTACTTGTGGAGGCGTGGATCATCAATTTCGTAACTGCCCGAAGCGTGTGACTGGAAGACTGCAACAGACAGTGGCGAGTGTGGAAGATAAACAAGCTGTTGCTGATATAATTGGTAAACATTTAGTAAGTTTTAATATAAATGAACTTAGATGCACAAAATTTATAGTAATGAATGTCCTTTTTGATACCGGCAGCCCGGTTAGCTTCATAAACAAGACGAAATTGCCAAGAGATGTAACGTTAGCCAACCCATTTGAGAGTAAATACCGTGGAATATATGGAAGAAATATTATACTATGCGGCGCAGTTAAATGCTATATTAAGTTTAATTTAAAAGTTTATGAAATTGAAGTTTTTGTTGTTCACGATGATGTATTACCTGTTGCTATGATTCTTGGCAGAAATGCTATTGACGCTTTACAATTACAATTAATCCAAAGAAAATTAGACTACGAAGAAAAGTCATTATATGATAATAATAAATTTGATTTAACTACTACTTGTGCATCTCTGTTTTATAATACAATAGATAATAAGATAAGCATTGACAAAGGTCAATTAACTACCAAGAATACCCAAATTGAGCAGTGGATGAATGACATGGATTGTTTATGCGCAGGTGTTACAACAGAGTTAAATACAAATCTAGATATCGGTAGCGAATTCGGGTTTGGTAACAAAGAAAAATGCTATAAGTTGATCTGTGAAAGTTATTTAAATGTTTTAAGTACTAAATTAGCTGAACCTGTTTGCAAAATGAGTATAAAACTAGTAAGTGATATTCCTTTTCATTTCAAGCCTAGACGGTTATCATATTTTGAACGAGATAAAGTTTCGAAAATTATTGAAGAGCTATTACACGAAAACATAATACGTCCGAGTAATTCACCATTTGCCTCTCCAATCGTATTAGTAAAAAAAAAAAACGGTGAAATCAGGTTGTGTGTTGATTACAGAAGCCTTAATAAGTGCACAGTTCGTGATAATTTTCCTTTGCCTTTAATAGAAGATTGCCTTGAGTATTTAGAAGGAAAAAATTGTTTTTCGGTTATTGACTTAAAAAGTGGGTACCATCATGTCGGTGTTGAAGAAAGTTCTATAAAGTATACATCGTTTGTAACGCCACAAGGACAGTTTGAGTATTTGCGAATGCCATTTGGATTGCGAAATGGGCCGTCAGTATTTCAACGATTTATTTCTAACAGCCTGATGGATTTAATTAGAAATCGCAAAATTGTTGTTTATATGGACGATATAGTATTAGCTACAAGAACAATAGAGGAACACTTCGAAATCTTGGTACAATTGCTGGAACGATTATCAAAATTTCATTTAGAAATCAATTTTAAGAAGAGCTTATTTTTAAGAAAAGTGATAGATTATTTAGGGTACAGTGTTAGCAATAAAGGGATTTTGCCTAATGACTCGCATATAGCAGTTATAAAAAATTATCCTGTCCCGAATAATACAAAACAACTTCACTCTTGTTTAGGTATGTTCTCATATTTTCGTAGATTTGTTCCGTCTTATGCAAGTATAGCCCGACCGTTAGTTGAACTATTAAAGAAAGGAGGACCGTTCCCAATAGATGAAGAACAAATGAAAGTTTTTCAGGACTTAAGAAATCGTTTATCAACTCCGCCAGTACTTTCAATATTTAACCCTAATCGTGAAACGGAATTACATACTGACGCCAGTTCTAGAGGTTTTGGAGCAGTTTTAATGCAGAAACAGAACGATGGGAAAATGCATCCGGTTTTTTTATTCATTAAAGGCTTCGGCAGCCGAATCGAGGTACCACAGTTTCGAACTTGAGACGCTTGCGATTATTTATGCTCTTCGTCGTTTTAGGGTATATTTGGAACATATGCCCTTTAAAATTGTGACGGATTGTCATTCTTTAGTACAAACATTAAGCAAAAAGTCTATCAATCCCCGTATTGCTCGTTGGTCATTAGAATTAGAGAACTACAATTATAAAATTGAACACCGTCCTGGCGAAAGTATGCCTCATGTTGATGCTTTAAGTAGGCAAACGGAATTGTTAAGTAATAAGGTAGAAAGGGTAATGGAAGAACCGTGTGTAGTTCCAGAAAAGTCAGAATTAGTAGAATCGTCAGAAAAGTCAGAATTAGTAGATTCGTCAGAAAAGTCAGAATTAGCAGAATCGTCAGAGTTTTTAGAGTCGTCAGAAAAGTCAGAATTAGTAGAATCGTCAGAGTCGTCAGATGTTTCAGAATCAGTGGAAAAGATAGCAGAGTTTAAAGCTTTAGAAAATTCAAGGCTTGTGGAATTTGGAAATTTATCAAAATTACAAAAAGAAGTAGAATTAGTTGATTTAGTGGTGGGCACAGTGGGAGCTATGCCAAATGATATAGATTTCCTTTTACAAACAGAGCAAATGAGGGATGAAGTTATTAGTAAAATACGTGATGAGCTAGCAGAAGGACCAGTAAAAAGTTTTGTTTTGTTAGATGGTGTTGTGTATCACGAAGATACGAGTCAGAATAGGACTTTATATGTTCCATCAAGTATTCGAGATGATTTAATTAAGTTGACACATGAAAAACTAGGCCACTTAGCTGCAGATAAGTGTTACAATAATATGAAGTCTAAGTATTGGTTTCCCTTAATGAGAACGAAAATAGATGAGTTAATTAGGAATTGTTTGAAGTGCATTTTACATTGTGTCCCAAAGTCAGTCAATAATAGAATCTTACACAGTATACCCAAAGTGCCGATACCATTTGATACGATTCACATAGATCATTTAGGGCCCTTGCCTTGTATAAAATCAAAAAGGAAACATTTATTAGTAGTAATTGACTCATTTACAAAGTTTGTGAAGTTATTCCCTGTAAATTCTACAAGCACGCGTGAAGTAATTGCGAGTTTAAGTAAATATTTTGAATTTTATAGTAGGCCACGCAGGATTATCTCTGATAGAGGTAGTTGCTTTACTTCATTAGAGTTTAGTGAATTTTTAGCGGAACGAAATATTGGTCATATAAAAGTGGCGACATGTGCTCCCCAGGCAAACGGACAGGTTGAGAGAGTAAATCGAGTGGTGACACCAATGTTAGGAAAATTATCTAATCCAATTAATCAAGATGACTGGTATAAACTTATAAATAAGGTTGAACATGCGATCAACAATTCAGTTCATTCTAGTACATTGAAAACACCAAGCATGATCCTCTTTGGAGTAGATCAAAAAGGTCCTATAGTTGATGAATTATATGAGTATTTAGATGATAAATTAAATAAAGACAGAGAAATAGATTTAAGAGATATAAGGGATAAAGCAAATTTAAGGATTGTAGAGTCTCAGAAAAGAAATGAAATTATCAAAGCAGCTAAACAGAAAGCGCCAACGGAATATAGTGTTGGAGATTTTGTGGCAATAAGAAATATTGATGTAACACCTGGCACTTGTAAAAAATTTGCGCCTAAATATAGAGGTCCTTATAAAATAAATAGAGTTTTTGACAACGATAGATATGAAGTTACGGATGTGGATAACTGTCAATTAACTCAGTTACCTTATAAAGGGATTTTAGAAGCAGCAAGGTTAAAACCATGGTTACAAATATTAAAGAAGACTGTAGCATTATGTACATAATATTGATCGAGGTCGATCAATTTGTCAGGTTGACCGAGTTGTAAACATATGTGAATATATACTAAATAGTATTAAGTGTGAACATACTGTTATGCTGTGCATGGTATTTTAGTGTGTACTTCCTATTATATAATTTAATAGTAAGCATCGATAAGACAATAGATTTCGATTACATTGTGAACTCGATTGTAAAAACACAACGAAGGAATAAAAAGAATAAAATCATAAAAGTTAAACGACATCATTTACACTATCAAAAGGCTCAGTTTTCCCTTCCAAAGGCAATGAATGTAGGGTAAACCAAGCAGCCGCCTAAAATGGTTAATTCGGCCAAAAAAAGGCCTATTTTCATGAATTTTTTCACACGATACGGTTAATGTTTGATAAATTATTTTATTATTATATCAAAGTACAACACTTAAACTATATTTTCTAAAATTTTCATTGAAAAAAATTAAAAAATGAGCCGTCTGCGGCCAATCTCCGTAGGCGCCTCCAAAAAAAGAGGCTTTGCGGTGAACAGCATAACTCATTACTGGATCACCAGAAAAATATTTAAAAAAAATGTCCATTAGTTAAGATGTTTCTTGAGGTAATCACGTTAAGTTTTTTTTTTTTTAATTTTTTGGATTTTTGGTTATAATTTAAAGTCAAAAACGTGATTTTAGCCTAAAAAATTGGATATATTAGTTATTATAAAATAAAAAATTAGGTACAGAAATTATGTGCAAAATTTCAGAACGATCGGTACATTAGATTTCGATGGACAATGTTCACCGACTTAAAAAAACATACTTTTCAGGAGAACGATTTAAAGTTTTGGATATGTATAGAGGAAACGAATACACATTCCTTTTCCCGTTAATCTAGCTTCAAAACTGTGGGTGCCACAGTTTTTCCGGTTTGTAGGCGTTAGAGGGGGCGTGGCACATCGGCGTAAAAAACTTGCGCTGCGTATTAACCCCTAGAATCTGCATGCCTAATCTCAATCTTCTAGCTTTTATAGTTTCCGAGATGTCAGCGTTCATACAGACGGACGGACAGACGGACGGACAAACGGACGGAAGGACAGAGGGGCATGGCTAGATCGACTCGGCTAGTGATCCTGTTCAAGATTATATTTTCTTTATGTGGTCGGAAACGCTTCCTTCTACCTGTTAGGTACTTTTGCACGAACCTAATATACCCTTTTACTCTATGAGTAACGGGTTCCAATCTCTACCGAAAAAAATTATCCGTACAAAAATATCATCATTATTGCAGAAGATATGAATAAATCGCTGCTAAATCAGTCATTTTTACCACTGTGCACTGGTGGGACATATCGGATCTTAGTGGGCGGTGAAGCCCCCAGTAGTAAACTGTGCAACAATTTGGCTGCTCTAGCTCTTACGGTTTGGGATGTGGCCGTATCCCCTTAAGAATCGGTTTTCTCTTTTATAATCTCTAGTCAATTTTTTTTAGTGATAAAGTTTTGAGAAAATGTTGTGTCCCAACTTACAGACTGTCCCAACTTACAAACCTCTCCCCTATACTTTGTTGGATCGGAAACGTCTCCTTCACTGCGTTTCAAATAAAGAGATTTGTATATTTTATAAGCCGTAAGTTATGGCCCATTAAAACATTGTTCTTGCAATACTTCAAGTCTTGGTACTACTTTTTGCTCGCGTGTCTGCCTTGTTCTGCAGGGCGCTTTGTAGCGTTCTGAGAAAAACTGGCACGTTCTGTCGTTCGTAAGCTCTACCCCCTCCTTCGCAAGAACGTCAGCTGTCTCGTTGCCATCGATGCCCTGGTGGGTGGGAACCCAATAGATCCGCACTGACTTCGTCGTGTTAAGGTTATCTAGTGCCTCCCTGCTCGCCATTACATTTTTCGAACTGACCGTTGACGACTGCATGGATCTTACCGCCGCTTGGTTGTCCACGAACAGGTTGTATGGTCGGTTTATATTTTGAGCCATATTGCCGCCTTCCTTATGGCAAAGACTTCTGCCTGGAATATGCTAAAGTCGCTTCAGCCTTATTTCAGGGTCCGTACAGTATGAGCCCACTCACCCTTCCATCTGGGAGCCGTCTGTATATATGTTTATGAACGAGGTTGTTTTAACCTCTTGGCCATGTAGTCCGTTTTGATGATCATGCTTCGTCCGAAGCTTTGCGTCGTCATATTGACTGATGCAACTAGACGTTGTGCTGCCTTTTCTGCAGTTAGTTGAGCGTCGATATCTATGACCTCAACGCAGACCAGTGCCTGCCGCTGAGTTCTCTCCATAAGCTCGGTGTAGGTCTTCTTTTCAGTGGCTTGCCACCACACTAAGGCACCTTTTTTATTAACGATCTTCCCTCTATAGTAACACATTCTCGTGTACTAATGTATGCTGATGATGTTAAGCTTTATTTGACATATAATAATATTGAGTCTGGTTTTGGCTTACAATCAGACATTGATCATTTTTAGATATGGTGTGAGTACCTCTTAAATTTGAACTGCCTGAAATGTAACGTAATGACCTTTTACAGAGGTACTCCTACGTTTATAAGTTATTCGCTTCAGAACTCCCCACTTGATCGTATATATTCAGGAAACGATTTAGGTGTTCTTCTGGACCCGAAGCTTAAATTTGACTGCCACATAATGTCGACTGTCAACAAAGCAATGAGTGTTCTTGAGTTTATAAAGCGTTGGTCAAAAGAATTTGATGACCCTTATATAACCAAATTATTATTTACATCCTTGTCCGTCCTATTTTGGAATATTGTTCTTCAGTTTGAAGTCCACAATATCAAGTACACATTGACCGTATTGAGTCGGAAAAAAAAAAATTTCTTCTTTTTGCCCTTCGTAGTTTGAACTGGGAACAAAACGTAAGGCTTCCTTCCTGCCAGAGTAGATTACTATTGCTTAACTTACCTACACTGGAAAACCGTAGAATAATGCTTGGTACTATTTTTATGCAAAATCTTCTAAGAGGTGATATTGATTCTGTAGAACTGGTTAACCGTTTAACTTTTAATGTTCCCGTTAGACTAACACGAAATTACTGCCCTCTTAATTTGCCTCGATGTACATCAAATTTTACTCTGCAGTTAGCCCTTTCGCGTCCTATGTAATAATTATAACAATCTTTCAATCAATTAATTTGCACTTCAACTTCTATCCCTGTATTAAAAACTACAATCGATGGACAAACTGCAGTAATAATTATGCCTATGTCGTCCGCGTAGGCAGTTATTTTTGGGGTTCTCCTCTTGAATCTCTTAATTGGATCGTCGGATACGAAATTCCATAGAAGAGGCGAGAGGACCCCTCCCCTGCAGCTAAGCAGGTTTCTTATCCAGAGGCTCATTGCGGGGTGCGTGCTGGTCGCTTCTAGGCGATCCATTATAGCATCCGTCTTGACATTGTTGAATGATCCGGATATATCTACGACTACTCCGAGCGCATATTCCTTAAAGTGTAGGGCTACTAGCGAGTGTAGTGCCGTTTCCGTTGGATGACATTAGTCTCCCTACATCATTCCTGATGTGTAGATCCAGCAGCTTTTCCAGAGTTTTGAGTATAAAAGAGGTAAGGCTTTTCGGCCTGTAACCCTTGGGGCTCGCGTGACTGCACTTTCCCAATTTTGGAAGGAAGACAATCCGAGAGGCCTCTATTGGATTGGGATATAGCGTACTTGGACATGCCAAGTATATTTCATACAGCCATGATCCTTTCCTTGGTCGCCGGTAGCATAGCTGGAAATATGCCATCGAGTTCTGGCGCTTAGCCTGCAAAGGAGTCTATAGCTCAGTTGATTTTCGTAGGTGTTATTAGATCGTTTGGGGGGCTTTCTTTTCCAGTTGCTATGTCCTGGTGCGTACTGGCGTCTAGGACATCCGTGCATCCAGGGAAGTGCGATTGCATAAGTGCTGTTAGGGCCTCTGCACTGCCCTCAGTCTACTGTCCGTCGTCGCGCTTTAGCTGACTTTGTATGGTAGGCTGCTTCGAAAGCAGCTTCCGGAGTCTAGCTGTTTCCGGGACCTTCTCGGTGCTGGAGCAGAAGTTTTTCCACGAGCTTCGCAGTGCCCTGCGTGTTTCCTTCTTGTAATCCCTAAGTAGGATTTGGTATTCCTTTTTGATGATCTCATTGTCTGCCTTTTTGGCGATTTTGAAGAATTCTCGGAGGTTATTTCTTTTGAGTGTCAGTTCCCGATTCCACCATGGTGGTCTTCTTCCTTGTTCTTGATGTCGGGCATGATGCGTGATACACGTCCAGTAATTCCTTGTGCAGGGTCTCTAGGGACATTTATGTGTCTTTCACGGATCTTACTGCACCCGGGCTAGTCGCGAGCTTTGAGGTCACTATCCTTGTAAACTTTTCCCAGTTCGTGTTCCAAGGGTTTCTATAGACAGTTACATTTGGAGTAATTTTAAAATCGTGTCTGAACTGAAAATACCGATGGTCTGAGAAGGATGGCGTTTTGAGGACCCTCCATTCGGAGAGCAAAGTACTCTGTCCCTACGAATGTGTGTTTCTCCCCAACGTTTGCTATATATAAAATAGTAGGTAGAATAAAGTCTAAGAGTGACTCACCTCTGTTGATGTCGGAGCTTCCCCGCACGCTGTGGTGTGCATTGGCATCTGCACCAATGAGGAGTTGGTCATTCTTTGAGCCACATTCCACTAAGTTGCTTAGCTCTTCTGGTGGCGCCGGTCTATCGTGTGCCATCTAGCAGGACGCTACCAAGAGGCGCTTCTCCTCGCTTCCTAGCAGCACAGTAGTCAAGTCGTCAGAGCTGAAATGAGGCATAAAGTTAGCATGGGTACCCCTCCGTACAAGTACGGTGCTTCTGTTTCTGCTTAGAATGTTTCTGAGTAGAATAGCTTGTAGTTTGAGGACCTTAGTCGTGGTCGGACCACGATATTGCCCGGTGCATTCTATGCCTCTTGAACCAAGGCTATGTCCAGGGCAATCAGGAGCTCCGCCGATGCGATTTTGTTTGTTTGTGATAAAGCTGCAGCACCCTCAGAGTCATGGGCGGCTGGCTCATGTCCGCTCTACGGGTTGCCTATAACTGTCCGGTCACCGTCCTTTTCGTCTTCGGAGTCGTCCAGGCGGCATCCACGATGACGTCCGGTCCTTCTCTATCTCGCCTGCGGGCAGGATGTGTGCGCTCTTGTCGTAAGTGTGGCGCTTCTTGAGACGCAGGTAGTCACTACGCACGTCCCACGCCATCTTCCCGGTTTTGGGGGCCAGCAGATCCTCCGCCTCCTTGTTGATTTGGAGAACCACACTTGGGGCCATAGGGTAGTGGGTTGTCCATGTGCAGAATCTTCCGATTCGCCGTTGGGACGTCTGGATTCTGCCGTTAAAGCAGCTTTAGCGCCTGATCCCCTTGGATTGCGATGGAGGAGAGCACTTTCGGTGTGGATAGGATGTATTCACTGTCTAACACTTCTAGCTTGGGCCCCTCCCACAACGCCTCCAGTTGACTTCAGGATTTTGACACCGTTTAACCACTCTGCACCATCGAATGTGGGCATGGGGAGTGTGGGTGCCTCTTTCATACGTGCAAAGAGAGACTCAATGAGCCGCGTATGGACGATCTTTAAGCGCGTTTTCGTCATCTTCATATTCTCGTCGTCCCTGTCAATGAGTGCCACGATCAGGTGTCGGTTGACTACATTACTGACCCTGGACTTCCTGTTGAGCTGCACTGCTACTTTGGGTGGCATAGGGCCTGCTTCCTTGGGCCCGCGTTTTCTTTTGTTGGCACTCCCTTCTATCTTGTTCGTAAATCCGCTTGTCGACGCCATTGCGGTTTTGCTTGCAAAGTGCAGCCTTCCATCCTCAACCTTTTGCTCTGCCCAGACTAGCTTATCCTTCTTTTCCTGGGAAAAAGCCGGCTCTTAATCTTGAGGGCTGCCTTGTATTGCGCCTTAGCCTTCGTCCTCTAGCTTCGGCCCTTTCCTACGCTGGGAGTTGGAACCTGGTTCAGGCAAGCTAGTATGGCTAGTTTTGGCTTCGTTTAGCACGCTCACCTAGTCCGAGTCTACTTTGTCAACGGCACCCGTGCGGCTTTACTTTGCCTGAGATGTCATGGCAGTAGCATTGCCGCTGAGATGACCTGCTCCCGTCATCCCGCTGGCGACTATATTTACGAAAAAAGTACACCAAGAAAAAAAAGACCTTAAGGAACGATGGACTAAAAATTACTAAAAACAAGAAAGAAAGCTAACTTCGGCCAGCCGAAGTTTATATACCCCTGCAAATCATTTCAATTCAATTTGAAAATTAAATGTTAAATTTAGATTTGCAAGCAACAATATAATATAGTCATAGCAATATATAATATAGTCGTCCGATTTATGTTAAATTTAATTCGAAATTCTAAAATAATAAAATAAAGTTATATTCCAGAGTAGAAGAGGATACAAAAAATTAATAAGAAAATTAACTAAGCTATAATTTTGTTTCTATTAATTTCCCTTTAGTTTTCCGATCGTTCCTATATGATATAATCGTCCGATTTTAATATGTCAAATAACACCGAAGTTATAATTTATTTTCTATTATTTTTACGATTATTCCTATGGGAGCTATAAGATATAGTTGTCCGATCCGGCCGGTTCCGACTTATACTACCTGCAATAGAAAGACGACTTTCGGTAAAGTTTCATCTCGATAGCTTTAAAACTAAGGGACTAGTTTGCGTAGAAACGGACGGTCGGACAGAAGAATATATATACTTTATGGGGTCGGAAACGTCTCCTTCACTGCATTGCAAACTTCTGACTAAAATCATTATACCCTCTGCAAGTGTATAAAAGGGCTATGCATGGACTGTTTCAATATAAATACAAATACCAAATGGACAACATTTGGGTTTAAGGAAACAGTTTTGATGCTATTAGGAAAATTTTAACTGATATGAATTTGTGTTGTCAATACTTAATAAATACCTAATAAAATTTTTCCACGCCCACTCTAACGCCCACAAACCCAATAACGCAAAACCTGTTTAGCGCCTAAATCTTGCAGTATATGGCGCATTACAATTTTTAATAAAATGACCGCAAAAAAAATTACGAGGCACTATTCGAAGCACTCGACTATAGCGTTCTCTCTTGTCTTGACCTGGTAACTAGCCGCACTTACCAAATACTTATATACTTATTCTAGCGTGGGTTACTATATAAATTATATTATTTGTCCTTTTACAGTACCCGACAGTCGGGGCACTCGACTATGTGCGATCTCTCTAGTTATACCCGTTACTCGAAGAGTAACAGGGTATATTGTATTCGGGGAAAAGTATGTAACAGGTATAAGGAAGGGTTTCCGACCCCATATAGTATATATAATCTTGATCAGAATCTCTAGCCCAGTTGATCTAGCCATGTCCATCTTTTCGTGTAAACGTTGAGATCTCGAAAACAATAAGAGCCCCAGGCTAGCACATGATCCATTTCGAGTTGTGGAAAATTAAGAGAAGAGCAGGAGGCTTGCCCAGAACATAAGGCAATTTGCTCCTTGTCACGGATCGCAGATGCAGCGGTGACCTGCGGGCGTAATCTTTACCCAGAGAGGAGAAGATTTTCATGCGCATTGTAATAAAATCTGTGATTATAAACTGCGATAAATTCAGATTTTTTTTATTTTAAAGTAATAGTACTAGTTGTAGTATTTTGTTAGTATACATTCCGTGTGACAGTAAAAGTTAATCCTTTGTTTTGGTTTCGTTGGTTTTATCAATTTGCTCCTTGTCACGGATCGCAGATGGAGCGGTGACCTGCGGGCGTAATCTTTACCCAGAGAGGAGAAGATTTTCATGCGCATTGTAATAAAATCTGTGATTATAAACTGCGATAAATTCAGATTTTTAATTTTATTTTAAAGTAATAGTACTAGTTGTAGTATTTTGTTAGTATACATTCCGTGTGACAGTAAAAGTTAATCCTTTGTTTTGGTTTCGTTGGTTTTATCATCTCAGTTTTAAACCTAAAATGGAAACGCTCTTCACGATCACCGTGACCGGAGAACGAAATCAAATCAAACAAATCATTAAAAACTCAAAAAACAGCCGATGTCCTAAGCTGACGACTATCAACCTGCGTAGTTGATAGCCAGTCCATTTGACGAGCGGCAGGAGCCCACCTACTGGTGACTGGATTGATCTCTTCTGATGCAATTCTGGAAAGAAAAGAAAGGGAAGGATTAGTGTAGGGCAAATACATGAATTGGATGATATATTTATGCCCTAGCCTCACCAGAGCTAAATGTAGCATTTTGAAATTTTTAGCTTATATTAAAGGTTATCCATACTAATTATAACAATCTTTCAATCAATTAATTTGCACTTCAACTTCTATCCCTGTATTAAAAACTACAATCGATGGACAAACTGCAGTAATAATTATGCCTATGTCGTCCGCGTAGGCAGTTATTTTTGGGGTTCTCCTCTTGAATCTCTTAATTGGATCGTCGGTTACGAAATTCCATAGAAGAGGCGAGAGGACCCCTCCCCTGCAGCTAAGCAGGTTTCTTATCCAGAGGCTCATTGCGGGGTGCGTGCTGGTCGCTTCTAGGCGATCCATTATAGCATCCGTCTTGACATTGTTGAATGATCCGGATATATCTACGACTACTCCGAGCGCATATTCCTTAAAGTGTAGGGCTACTAGCGAGTGTAGTGCCGTTTCCGTTGGATGACATTAGTCTCCCTACATCATTCCTGATGTGTAGATCCAGCAGCTTTTCCAGAGTTTTGAGTATAAAAGAGGTAAGGCTTTTCGGCCTGTAACCCTTGGGGCTCGCGTGACTGCACTTTCCCAATTTTGGAAGGAAGACAATCCGAGAGGCCTCTATTGGATTGGGATATAGCGTACTTGGACATGCCAAGTATATTTCATACAGCCATGATCCTTTCCTTGGTCGCCGGCAGCATAGCTGGAAATATGCCATCGAGTTCTGGCGCTTAGCCCGCAAAGGAGTCTATAGCTCAGTTGATTTTCGTAGGTGTTATTAGATCGTTTGGGGGGCTTTCTTCTCCAGTTGCTATGTCCTGGTGCGTACTGGCGTCTAGGACATCCGTGCATCCAGGGAAGTGCGATTGCATAAGTGCTGTTAGGGCCTCTGCACTGCCCTCAGTCTACTGTCCGTCGTCGCGCTTTAGCTGACTTTGTATGGTAGGCTGCTTCGAAAGCAGCTTCCGGAGTCTAGCTGTTTCCGGGACCTTCTCGGTGCTGGAGCAGAAGTTTTTCCACGAGCTTCGCAGTGCCCTGCGTGTTTCCTTCTTGTAATCCCTAAGTAGGATTTGGTATTCCTTTTTGATGATCTCATTGTCTGCCTTTTTGGCGATTTTGAAGAATTCTCGGAGGTTATTTCTTTTGAGTGTCAGTTCCCGATTCCACCATGGTGGTCTTCTTCCTTGTTCTTGATGTCGGGCATGATGCGTGATACACGTCCAGTAATTCCTTGTGCAGGGTCTCTTGGGACATTTATGTGTCTTTCACGGATCTTACTGCACCCGGGCTTCTGTTTCTGCTTAGAATGTTTCTGAGTAGAATAGCTTGTAGTTTGAGGACCTTAGTCGTGGTCGGACCACGATATTGCCCGGTGCATTCTATGCCTCTTGAACCAAGGCTATGTCCAGGGCAATCAGGAGCTCCGCCGATGCGATTTTGTTTGTTTGTGATAAAGCTGCAGCACCCTCAGAGTCATGGGCGGCTGGCTCATGTCCGCTCTACGGGTTGCCTATAACTGTCCGGTCACCGTCCTTTTCGTCTTCGGAGTCGTCCAGGCGGCATCCACGATGACGTCCGGTCCTTCTCTATCTCGCCTGCGGGCAGGATGTGTGCGCTCTTGTCGTAAGTGTGGCGCTTCTTGAGACGCAGGTAGTCACTACGCACGTCCCACGCCATCTTCCCGGTTTTGGGGGCCAGCAGATCCTCCGCCTCCTTGTTGATTTGGAGAACCACACTTGGGGCCATAGGGTAGTGGGTTGTCCATGTGCAGAATCTTCCGATTCGCCGTTGGGACGTCTGGATTCTGCCGTTAAAGCAGCTTTAGCGCCTGATCCCCTTGGATTGCGATGGAGGAGAGCACTTTCGGTGTGGATAGGATGTATTCACTGTCTAACACTTCTAGCTTGGGCCCCTCCCACAACGCCTCCAGTTGACTTCAGGATTTTGACACCGTTTAACCACTCTGCACCATCGAATGTGGGCATGGGGAGTGTGGGTGCCTCTTTCATACGTGCAAAGAGAGACTCAATGAGCCGCGTATGGACGATCTTTAAGCGCGTTTTCGTCATCTTCATATTCTCGTCGTCCCTGTCAATGAGTGCCCCGATCAGGTGTCGGTTGACTACATTACTGACCCTGGACTTCCTGTTGAGCTGCACTGCTACTTTGGGTGGCATAGGGCCTGCTTCCTTGGGCCCGCGTTTTCTTTTGTTGGCACTCCCTTCTATCTTGTTCGTAAATCCGCTTGTCGACGCCATTGCGGTTTTGCTTGCAAAGTGCAGCCTTCCATCCTCAACCTTTTGCTCTGCCCAGACTAGCTTATCCTTCTTTTCCTGGGAAAAAGCCGGCTCTTAATCTTGAGGGCTGCCTTGTATTGCGCCTTAGCCTTCGTCCTCTAGCTTCGGCCCTTTCCTACGCTGGGAGTTGGAACCTGGTTCAGGCAAGCTAGTATGGCTAGTTTTGGCTTCGTTTAGCACGCTCACCTAGTCCGAGTCTACTTTGTCAACGGCACCCGTGCGGCTTTACTTTGCCTGAGATGTCATGGCAGTAGCATTGCCGCTGAGATGACCTGCTCCCGTCATCCCGCTGGCGACTATATTTACGAAAAAAGTACACCAAGAAAAAAAAGACCTTAAGGAACGATGGACTAAAAATTACTAAAAACAAGAAAGAAAGCTAACTTCGGCCAGCCGAAGTTTATATACCCTGCAAATCATTTCAATTCAATTTGAAAATTAAATGTTAAATTTAGATTTGCAAGCAACAATATAATATAATCATAGCAATATATAATATAGTCGTCCGATTTATGTTAAATTTAATTCGAAATTCTAAAATAATAAAATAAAGTTATATTCCAGAGTAGAAGAGGATACAATAAAAATTAACTAAGCTATAATTTTGTTTCTATTAATTTCCCTTTAGTTTTCCGATCGTTCCTATATGATATAATCGTCCGATTTTAATATGTCAAATAACACCGAAGTTATAATTTATTTTCTATTATTTTTACGATTATTCCTATGGGAGCTATAAGATATAGTTGTCCGATCCGGCCGGTTCCGACTTATACTACCTGCAATAGAAAGACGACTTTCGGTAAAGTTTCATCTCGATAGCTTTAAAACTAAGGGACTAGTTTGCGTAGAAACGGACGGTCGGACAGAAGAATATATATACTTTATGGGGTCGGAAACGTCTCCTTCACTGCATTGCAAACTTCTGACTAAAATCATTATACCCTCTGCAAGTGTATAAAAGGGCTATGCATGGACTGTTTCAATATAAATACAAATACCAAATGGACAACATTTGGGTTTAAGGAAACAGTTTTGATGCTATTAGGAAAATTTTAACTGATATGAATTTGTGTTGTCAATACTTAATAAATACCTAATAAAATTTTTCCACGCCCACTCTAACGCCCACAAACCCAATAACGCAAAACCTGTTTAGCGCCTAAATCTTGCAGTATATGGCGCATTACAATTTTTAATAAAATGACCGCAAAAAAAATTACGAGGCACTATTCGAAGCACTCGACTATAGCGTTCTCTCTTGTCTTGACCTGGTAACTAGCCGCACTTACCAAATACTTATATACTTATTCTAGCGTGGGTTACTATATAAATTATATTATTTGTCCTTTTACAGTACCCGACAGTCGGGGCACTCGACTATGTGCGATCTCTCTAGTTATACCCGTTACTCGAAGAGTAACAGGGTATATTGTATTCGGGGAAAAGTATGTAACAGGTATAAGGAAGGGTTTCCGACCCCATATAGTATATATAATCTTGATCAGAATCTCTAGCCCAGTTGATCTAGCCATGTCCATCTTTTCGTGTAAACGTTGAGATCTCGAAAACAATAAGAGCCCCAGGCTAGCACATGATCCATTTCGAGTTGTGGAAAATTAAGAGAAGAGCAGGAGGCTTGCCCAGAACATAAGGCAATTTGCTCCTTGTCACGGATCGCAGATGCAGCGGTGACCTGCGGGCGTAATCTTTACCCAGAGAGGAGAAGATTTTCATGCGCATTGTAATAAAATCTGTGATTATAAACTGCGATAAATTCAGATTTTTTTTATTTTAAAGTAATAGTACTAGTTGTAGTATTTTGTTAGTATACATTCCGTGTGACAGTAAAAGTTAATCCTTTGTTTTGGTTTCGTTGGTTTTATCAATTTGCTCCTTGTCACGGATCGCAGATGGAGCGGTGACCTGCGGGCGTAATCTTTACCCAGAGAGGAGAAGATTTTCATGCGCATTGTAATAAAATCTGTGATTATAAACTGCGATAAATTCAGATTTTTAATTTTATTTTAAAGTAATAGTACTAGTTGTAGTATTTTGTTAGTATACATTCCGTGTGACAGTAAAAGTTAATCCTTTGTTTTGGTTTCGTTGGTTTTATCATCTCAGTTTTAAACCTAAAATGGAAACGCTCTTCACGATCACCGTGACCGGAGAACGAAATCAAATCAAACAAATCATTAAAAACTCAAAAAACAGCCGATGTCCTAAGCTGACGACTATCAACCTGCGTAGTTGATAGCCAGTCCATTTGACGAGCGGCAGGAGCCCACCTACTGGTGACTGGATCCATCTCTTCTGATGCAATTCTGGAAAGAAAAGAAAGGGAAGGATTAGTGTAGGGCAAATACATGAATTGGATGATATATTTATGCCCTAGCCTCACCAGAGCTAAATGTAGCATTTTGACATTTTTAGCTTATATTAAAGGTTATCCATACCTTTTTAAGTGGTTTAAGAGGTACTCAGCTAAACCAGGCAGTGGCAAGCAGGGCAAAGCAGGCAGTCGCTTGAAAGTGGCGCCATCTCTGTGGCGGACTTATAACTTTTTACTGAGTGGTCCGATTTAAAAAATGTTTCTGTAGGTATTAATAAACCAAACTAAACTGCGTTTACACATTAGCTCTAGCTTTAGACTTGTGGGCGCCACAGTTTTTGTGGTTTGTGGGCGTTAGGGGGGTGTCACATTTTTTGGCGAATCAATAGGTATTGAAGATACAAATATATTTCCCTTAAAACATTTAGTCTAGCTTCAAAACTGTGGACGCCATTCGGCAAGTGATCCTGATCAAGAATATATATACTCTATTGGGTCAGAAAAATGAAATCTACTCATATTTTGAACTTATAATATAAACTTTTGGCACCTAAATAAAAAGAACACCACAATTCCGTTTAAACAAGAACACAAAAATGTTCTTAACCCATTAAGCACCCTTTAAATAGTTCAAAAATTTTGTAAGAGTTAAATTTTAAACTTTTTTCCTGGGGCTTAAGACAAAAATGTTTTGTTGCAAAGTTGTTCCCCAATCAAAATTAATAATAACTGCTAAAAAAAAATTTTCAAAATCTCTCTCCTTGTATTTTTTATGATTTTTTGAATGGAAAGACCTTAGTAAAATTTTGTATGAAAAGGAGGAAAAAGCGGTTAAAATTACCAGTTTTAGCTATTTTTAAAAAATTATAAAAAATACAAGGAAAGAGATTTTGAAATTTTTTTTTGCAGTTATTATTATTATTTAAGCCCCAGGAAAAAAGTTTAAAATTCCTAATCATTTCCCATTAATTTTCCGGTCGTTCCTATGGCAGCTATATGATATAGTCGTTCGATTTTTTTAAAATTTCATTAGAAATTCAGTTTAAATAATAATATTCACAAAAGCATTAGGTCATATGTCAAAAATCATGGACGCTATAATTTTTTTCCATTAATTTTCGGATCTATCTAATGGGAGCTATAAGATATAGTTGTCCGATCCGGCTGTTTCCGACTTATATACTACCTGCAATAGAAAGACGACTTTTGGTAAAGTTTCATCGCTTCAAAACTGAGGGACTTCAGTTCGTTGCAAACTTCTGAATTATATATTATTATATTTTTTGAATTTTTAAATATTTTAGCAAGTGCTCATACTGGCGACCAAACAGTGGACGAATATCCGGATATTAGTGGAATATGTACAGCACGTGTAAGTCACAGAGCAAACTATTTCCATGATATCGGTAAAAATGTATATCTTTCAGGAAGCCATGCGGAAAATGACAGAAGAAGACAAACAGAAAATTGCTCAGCAGGTTGAGTTGTTTCGTAGGGAAAAACTTACTTTTGATTCCGAAGTTGCTAAATGGGACGATACAGGAAATGACATTATTTTCCTGGCTAAACATATGTGCATGATAATGATGGAAATGACCGACTTTACCAGGTAATTTCTGTTTTATAAAACTATTTTTTGTTAACATAAGGGTTATTTCATTTCAAACGTAAAAAAAAATCTGTACGCCAGAATACACGCGGTGTCCGGCAAAAAATAATTTTTTTCATGTCGCATAAATTCTTCACGAAGTTAAAAAATAACTTTTTTTTATTTGTAAGACCTACTATTAAAGAAAACGATTTTAGTTAAGCAACTTCTCATCAAACAATTTTGCAACGTGTTAGAATAGATCAGTAATACGAGCTTCGGAGAGCGCAGGAAAGCACATCTTTTGCTGCTCTCTTCCTACGGGAGAGCACGAGTATTAGCTTTACCCAGCGGCGAACAGGTAAATGGGGTCTGGAGAAAAAATGCATTACAAGTTAAGAGGGCTCGGAAACGTCTCCTTCACTGCATTGCAAACTTCTGACTGAAATCATAACCTCTGCAAGGGTATAATAAGAATAGCCTTTCTTGTTTCAAGCAATATTTTTTCTTTTAATGGTGAATTTAACTTTTAGTTTCCAGAAATACTTTTTCTAGCTTTAAAGGTGCTTTTCAAAAAAAACATGCATTAATGTAATTTTTATTAATATGTGAACATGATTGCGCTGCGCAGGAAACTCATCCCAACTTTATTTCCGAAATCCCAGCGTTCATACTGACAGGCAGACAGACGGAAATGTTACTTATCGCAGACGACGAAGACGAATGTATGTGTGCACATGTGTTCTAACGCGTTATTAATATGCCGGCATGTGTTCGTTCGCTGCAACGCGCTGACGAAATATATTCTTAATTAAGAAAGTTCTATGATTAATTATTTTGGAAGACGATTTGCTTTCATATTAAAACAATTGAACTTCCATTCATTAGAAGCTACACTTCGTCACAATTGAAAAAGTTACACGCCCAAAAACCGAAATTATTTTTATAACATATATGCTTAGATGGTACTTAGACAAAGAAAACAAGCTAATGATCGTCACAATCCGCCAGCAAATTAATTTGATATGTTGGCACATATCTGTAAGTTGGCACATTCCATTTTCTCAAAATTTTTCCACTAAAAAATTTATTTTAATTTTTTTGTTAGTCCTTTTTAGTACCAAATCTTTTGGGGAATCCATTATAAGCCAGTCTCTAGCCAGATTTAAGCTGTGATAGACGTGTACCATTTTTCAAAAACTACCCATTTTGTGTAAGTTGGGACACTTTAAGCGTTTAAGTAGAGACACCCGTTTTGCATACAAAAAGGCCTCAGCCCAACAGAGGTCGCTTTCTGCAAAAACATTTCGGTTTTTTTTTTGTTATTTGGTCAAAGTTCTTTAAAAATGGAGGGGAAATAAGGTTGATTAAAGTTGATTAAATTAACATAAATAAATAGTTTTTTTAAGTTTGGAGTACTTTTGGTGTGAGTTTTATTCATTTTTAAAAGTGTCCCACGTTACAGACCTATTTTTTAAAATGTGGTTTTTTGACACTTTAAAAAAAATATATTTTTTAGTTTTCCCTAAGGAAAAAAATAATTTTTTGTTTTTCTTGAAGTTAAAAACTAACCTTTTGATTGGTATCTAATGCGTGAAGTTTCATAAGCGGTTGTCGAAATGGCAGATGTAAAACAAAAGGTGTACCAACCTACAGACCTCTCCCCTATATGATAAATTGGCTTTAAACAGATCGATCAGTAAATCAGCAGTTTATTTCGTTAAAATCGCCTGGTTGATCAGAACCTGTCCTTTTTATACCCGTTACTCGTAGAGTAAAAGGGTATATTAGATTCGTGCAAAAGTATGTAACAGGAAGAAGGAAGCGTTTCCGACCATATAAAGTATATATATTCTTGATCAGGATCACTAGCCGAGTCGATCTAGCCATGTCCGTCTGTCTGTCCGTCTGTATGAACGCTGAGATCTTGGAAACTATAAAAGCTAGAAGATTGAGATTTGGCATGCAGATTCTAGGGGTTAATACGCAGCGCAAGTTTTTCACGCCGATGTGCCACGCCTTCTCTAACGCCCACAAACCGCGAAAAACTGTGACCCGTTCTGTATGAACGCTTAGATCTCGGAAACTATAAAAGCTAGAAGATTGGGATTTGGCATGCAGATTCTAGGGGTTATTACGCAGCTCAAGTTTTTCACGCCGATGTGCCACGCCCCCTCTAACTCCCACAAACCGCGAAAAACTGTGGCACCCACAGTTTTGAAGCTATATTAACGGGAAAAGAAATGTGTATTTGTTTCATCAATACATATTGATAGACCAAAGTGGGAAACCCCCCTCCCCCCTAACGCCCACAAACCGCGAAAAACAGTGGCACCCGTCTGTATGAACGCTGAGATCTCGGAAACTATAAAAGCTAGAAGATTGGGATTTGGCATGCAGATTCTAGGGGTTAATACGCAGCGCAAGTTTTTCAACCCGAAATACCACGCCCCCTCTAACGCCCACAAACCGTGAAAAACTGTGGCACCCACAGTTTTGAAGCTATATTAACGGGAAAAGCAATGTGTATTCGTTTCATCAATACATATTGATATACCAAAGTTGGAAACCCCCCTCCCCCTAACGCCCACAAACCGCGAAAAGCTGTGGCGCCCATAGTTTTAAAGCTAGAGCAAAAGTGTAAACGCAATTTTGTTTGGGTTATTAACGCCTACCGAAATGTAGAAGAAATTTTTTAAATTTTTTGAAGCGGCTGCTTGGTTTGCCCTGCTTGAGACTGCTGACTTTAGCTGAGTAACGGGTATTTGATAGTCGAGGCACTCGACTATAGCGTTCCCTCTTGTTCAACGTAGATCCATACAGTGTTTGTGCCTTGCTTGGATGTCTGTTTTTATACCCTTTCAGAGAGTATAATGATTTCAGTCAGAAGTTTGCAACGCAGTGAAGGAGACGTTTCTGACCCTTTAAAGTATATATATTCTTGGTCAGCATGACTAGACGAGTCGATCTAGCCATGTCCGTCTGTCCGTCCGTCTGTCCGTCCGTCTGTCCGTCCGTCCGTCCGTCCGTCCGATTCTACGCAAACTAGTCCCTCAGTTTTTAAGCTATCGAGCTGAAACTTTACCAAAAGTCGTATTTCTGTTGCAGGTAGTATATAAGTCGGAGCCGGCCGGATCGGACAACTATATCTTATAGCTCCCATAGGAATAATCGGAAAAATAATTGAAAAAAATTATAACTTATGTGTTTTTTGACATATTACCTTATGCTCTTGGATATATCGTTTTTTTAACTGTTTTGAATTTCGAATTAAATTTTAGAAAAATCGGACGGCTAATCATATAGTTCCCATAGGAACGATTAGAAAACTAAAGGGAAATTAATTGGAACAAAATTATAGCTTTGTTAATTTTTATTGTATTCTGTTCTACTTTGGAATATAAGTTTATTTTATTATTTTAGATTTTGAATTAAATTTAACATAAATTGGATGACTATTTTATATAGCTGCCATAGGAAGGATCGATTAATTAAACTGCTATAATTTTGTTTGTTGCAAATCTAAATTTAACATTTTTGTAATTTCAAAAAGAATAGGAACGATCTGCAAGGGTATATAAACTTCGGCTGGCCGAAGTTAGCTTTCTTTCCTGTTTCCTTCGATCCCTACCTAAAAAAACTCCTCTAATGGATCCCAGACTTTTATGACGCTCGACATTCTTGACGCGATCGCTGGACATGGATTCCCCGTGGGATTGACGAAAGTATCGATATACAACGGCGTTTGTATTTTCTTTTTTTGCTTCGTGACTTGGATAATTTAAATCGGCCAGATGGAGCTACAATTTATAAATAATTAGGGTATTCACCAGCCCTGGCAAGTACGGCAAATGGCAGCTGTGGCAAGGGAAATTTATAATTTACAACAACAAAATAACGGTACCCGGAGGCCCTATATAAAGCCGCCGGGCGCTGGCAGCAGGATCAGTCGATCACAAGGTGTCAACCCGTAAAGATCAGTCAAGATAACAAAGTGAAAAAGTCAGTCAACCAGTACCAAGTAATCTACAAGTGAAACACAAGCCCAGTCGTCGGAAGCAGCTTCGTGGGAGCCTTCAAGGAGCAAGATCGCTACGTCGAGACGTTCGGGATTGGACCATCAGGAATCTCCGAATTGAGACACAGGTAGCTGAGGGCATCACACGACTAAGTCAAGGCGAACCGTTTCTACTCCTGTTACGACTAAGTCCTCGCATTACGCTTGGCGTGTCTATCAGAGTTGAGCAGTAAAGTCCTGCGACAAAAAAACTCGTGGCGAGAGCCATCTAAACCCAGGGTGCCTTGTTCCAAATACTCCTTTGTCGGGTCCCGGCGTAAGCCCAGTCTGTCAAGGGGAACTCGAACAGGTCCTGGCGAGACCAGCCAGAAAGAGCGAACCATAAATCATAACGGTTCTACGAGCCCGGGATCGGCGTGTGTCCAAACCCGTACCAGAAGCCACGCTACGTCCAGCCTCACAACCAGCACCTCCAGGAGCGGGGCGCAGGACATCGTCAGCTACAGCACCAGCGAGCAGGAACATCGTGAATTCTGTGCTTTCTCACTGATCTACTGGGCGGTCACGTTTATATAAATTTGGTGGGACGAACACACAACTTCTCTGAGCTAGCGAGCGGACAACAAAAATCAGTTCGTTACATCTGGCGCCCAAAAAGTGATTGTCCCAGCAGTGAAAGCGACTTAAACCAGAATGGGAAAGCAGTGGATTTACCGTCTTAAGACAGAGGATTTCGCCTACGTCGCACAGAGGCTAGGCATCGCTCTGGAAGGCAAAGCAGAAGACAAGAGAAGGGCATTGTCAGAATACTATTCTGAGACAGAGAACAACCCGAATCTTGCCGCGATCTGGAGCGAGTTGGAGGCAGCATACCCCGAGAAAATAAGCCCAAGCATCACACTGACACCCGCCGAAGGGGAAGACCTATTGGAAAGTCTGAGCTTTGACAACATGCAAAAGGAGAGTCAAAAGAGAGAGCGAAGCCAGGAGAGGAATACGGCAGCGCCAATACCGACACCTAGCCAACCAGACTATGCCAAGGTCGCGAAACAAGTACGCGTCCTTCAGATTCGACGGTGTTAAGAAACCATTTAAGTTCCTAGAGCAAGTGGAATGGTCCGCCAACACATACGGTTTGAACTTGGACATGATCCCCCGAGCTATGCCAGAATTACTCAAAGAAAGGGCATTGAAGTGGTTCATCTCCAATAACAAGTACTGGAGAACTTGGGCGGAATTTATCGAGAGCTTTCACACCTTTCCTGACAAGAGATTTCTTTACGAAGCTGACGGATCAGGTCAAGCAACGGAAGCAGGGCTACAGCGAGTCGTTCAAAGACTATATGATCGACATGCAGACGCTGATGAGACCGCTTGAGTATTCGACAAAGGAAACACTCAGCATCATAAAAGAAAACTGCACGCCGAATCTTAGAATTGCCCTCAGGGCCTACAAAGTATCCGACTTACACACGCTGATGATCCTAGCCGATGAATACGAGGAACTGGATAAGGTGTGGGAAGCATTCGCTCAGGAGAACCAATTCTCAAAGGCAAAGCCTGCAACCCGTCCGCAAGCTATATGCAGAAGGTGCGAAGACATCGGCGACCAAGAACCTCAACGAAACCATCAGCGGTCACCAACACAACAGGGCTATGAGCGGCAGCCAACCAACGCCCCGAATAACAGCCAATGGTCACCACCACAGCAAGGCCAACGGCATCAGGCAACCGACGCAGCCTATGAGCGCCAATGGGCACAACACCAGAGCCAACAGAGACAGCCAACCCAAACCACATGGAGGCCACCAAACACAGCTCAGAAGCCACGAGGGAATACCCACATTACATACCCCCAGGAGGCCTGTCGAAAATGTGGCGGGTCCGGACACTGGGAACGTGGCTGCCGAAACCAGCGCTTGCTGTTCTGCTGGGTGTGCGGCAAAGCGGGAAATGGCCGGCGATCCCAGCCGCAGAGAGGCGGAAGGGGATCGCAAAATGCTACCTCTCCAAACTAACTGGCAAGCTGATTGAGGAGGAGCAGCAGTTGTCCGCAGCGGTAACGATTGGTGGAGGCACGTATAAAGCCACAATCGACACCGGGGCAACAGCGAGCTTCATAAGCGAGGAACTGGCGGACAACCTGGCTGCCCTCGGAAAAATCACGAGGACAGGACGGCAAGTTAGGTTGGCAGACAGAAGATACGGCAGGATCAACGCACAGCTCGATGTGGAAGTCGAATTCGGAAACAAACGACTGACAATGAGTCTGCTAATACTACCAGGGTAGTGGATTCGTTAGTGTTAGGGTGGAACTTTCTAACACAAGTCGGAACCGAGATAAAGTGTGCTGGACACGAAATAATAATACCAGCCAGGAATCGACACAATGGATGGATCGAGGAGAAGCTATCAGTGGCAGCCATGCAAGAGACACACGAGGACTACGACACAATTAAATTCCTGGAAGTTGAGCTGGCGGACTTCAGTACCATGACGGGGACATCAAACATGGCAGAGCACCAGATCACGAAGGACGACAAACCTATAAAGCAGCGATACTACCCAAAGAAGCCAAAAGTTCAGGGGAAAATCAATGCGAAGGTAGACGAGCTCCTTCAAATGGGGTTCATAGAGCATTCAAGAAGCCATACAGACAGGCAAGTGGAGACTATGCGTAGATTTCAGGCAGATCAACGCGAAATCTGTAAAGGACGCCTACCCCATGCCCCGCATAAACTACATCCTAGATCAGCTAAAGGAGACTCGGTACATCAGCAGTTTGGACCTGAAGGATGGATACTGGCAAATCCCACTGGAGGAAAGCAGCAGGCAATACACGGCTTTCACAGTGCCAGGCAAAGGGCTATTCCAGTGGAGGGTAATGCCAATTGGTCTACACTCGGAGTCCGCAACGTTCCAACGAGTTTAGACTAAGTAATCGGACCCGAAATGTCACCGCAAGCATTCGCCTACCAAGATGACATTATAGTAATTGGGCGCACGCTGGAGAAAGACACAGAAAACCTGAAAGAAGTGATTAGAAGAAGTGATTAGCGAAGGAATAGGTACAGATCCTTTTGATTGGTATCTAATGCGTGAAGTTTCATAAGCGATTGTCGAAATTGCTGATTAAAAACAAAAGTTTTCACATCTATAGACCTCTCCCATATAAAATCGAAACTTTTGTTTATTGAGTTGATGGTCTTGTTTGTTTGCTTAAAGATGTATCTTTAATTAAATTATAAAAATAATTTCGGGTTTTAGGCGTATATTTATAAAGTAGCCATTTATGCCAGCTTCTTTTAATTAGGAATATATATACGAAAAATCATGGTTTCATAAAGTGCGTATTTCATAATTTTTTTTTTTAGTAAACTGGTGTAATCTGGATATTACCAGCCAGGGAATCAAACCGAATCTTATTTCGGATCCGGTTCCGGTACTGGTCCCATACCGAATCTGCTTATTCGGTAAACGGTTATATTTTGGTATGGATGTTTTGGTTCCGGTTCTGGTACCGGTACGTACCGATACAGTTTAAAAAAATTTCATTTAATACTTTGAAATGATTTATGTGATTATTAAAATTCATTTGATTTTTTGATATAAAGTATACATAATAAGATTTTAATTGGATTTTAACTTTTTATTTCTAAGAATAAATAGGGTTACTAGCTTCTTAAAAAAAATACGCGTTAAATGGCTCCAAAAATGCCAGATTTTCAACTTGGGTAGACAAAGAATATTTCTGCTACAGCGATATTTTCTTACATCAGCAGTAGGTCTGCTAAAAAGGGACGGGGAGAAGTCGATTAGCGGAAAGTGGGAGCTGATACATACATGGGCCGTTCTTTTACAAACCGAACAGATTTGGCCAAAAAAAAAATTTCACATTTTTGATTTGCCTGAAACTTTTTTTACACGTACTATTCGGAAAATAGGTAAACACGTGTATCAGAATTTGACCGAAAAAAATTGTTTTTTTAGTTCGAATTTTTTTAAGTTTGCCAAAAACTGTCAAATTTGGAAAAGTAAGTATGAAAACCATAAGCATGTAATAAGAGCGAGCGAGTTGCACTACATGCTATGGCGGGCGTTCATAGAAAGAAGGCGAGGGCTTGTTAAAAAAATTCAATATTTAAAAAACTAAAAACGGCTCCAACTTTTTACAAAAACCGATTGTAACTAACACTGTGGCGCATATATTAAAATAAAAAAAAAAATTTTTTTGTGGGGGCAATGGTTAAAATTTTAATTTATTTTTATTTTTAAGAAATTAAAAACTCATTTTTTTTTAGAAAATTTTTTTGAAAGAAGAGGTTTTAGAGGAATAAATAAAAAAGACATGAAGTCAATCGGATTCATATAACCGGAGATACAGATTTTCAAAGAGAGGGTACTTTTCCAAATTCGACAATTTTTGGCAAACTTAAAAAAATTCTAACTAAAAAAATAATTTTTTTTCGGTCAAATCTTGATACGTGTTTACTTATTTTCCGAATAGTTCGTGAAAAAAAAGTTTCAGGCAAATCAAAAATGTGACCCAATAGAAAGTGTTCGGTTTGTAAAAGAACCGCCCACATATGGGTATTTTTATACCCTTGCAGAGGGTATAATGATTTCAGTCAGAAGTTTGCAACGCAGTGAAGGAGACGTTTCAGACCCTATAAAGTATATATATTCTTGGTCAGCATGACTAGACGAGTCGATCTAGCCATGTCCGTCTGTCCGTCTGTCCGTCCGTTTCTACGCAAACTAGTCCCTCAGTTTTTAAGCTATCGAGCTGGAACTTTACCAAAAGTCGGATTTCTGTTGCAGGTAGTATATAAGTCGGAGCCGGCCGGATCGGACAACTATATCTTATAGCTCCCATAGGAATAATCGGAAAAATAATTGAAAAAAAAATTATAACTTATGTGTTTTTTGACATATTACCTTATGCTCTTGGAAATATAATTTATTTAACAGTTCTGAATTTCGAATTAAATTTTATAAAAATCGGACGACTATATCATATAGCTGCCATAGGAACTATCAGAAAATTAATGGCAAATTAATATGAACAAAATTATAGCTTCGGTGTCTTTTATCATATTTACTTCTACTCTTTGGAATATCGTTTTTTTAATACTTCTGATTTTCAATTTAAATTTTATAAAAATCGGACGACTACATCATATAGCTCCCATAGGAATGATCGGAAAATTAATGGGAAATTTATAGGAAAAAAATTATAGCTTTGTTAATTTTTATTGTATTCTCTTCTACTCTTGAATATAACTTTATTTTATTATTTCAGAATTTCGAAATAAATTTTACATAAATCGGACGACTATATTATATAGCTCCCATAGGAATGATCAATCAATTATTGTCAAAATGGCTATATTTCGGTTTGTTCCAAATCGAAATTCAAATTTTTGTAATTTGTAATTAAATAGGAATTAACTGCTTTCTTGTTTAATTTAGTAAATGAGTAAATGAGTTAAAGAATTTAGTAAATGAGTACCAAAACCGTACCGGTACCAGCAATAGGTAATCGGTTCGAAATTAAATTTTTATTTTGGTCTCGGTACCGGTTCCGGTTCTCTATTAGGTATAGGTTTATTTCGGTTATGGGTTCCGGTTCTGGTTCTGGTTTTATTCCTTGTTACCAGCTCCAGCCATACTGCAAGAATTTTCAAGTTATTTTACATTTTTCTTTACCTATGTATGTATGTAGGGTTGAGTTTATATGCATTGTTCCTAAGAACAAGTGAAGAAAATGTAATCGATTACTCCACTGGTTTTCGTCAGAGGAGTTGTAATCAGAGCTCCTATGACTTCGTTTTTTCGTTCGCTAACGAGTTCCCTTCGTCAAAAATCACAAATACACATACAAATTACAAATCCCCTTCGTCACGTTTGAGCTTTGAGATTTCAATAATAATAACATTAATTTTGAGTATAGTTTAACAAACTTAAAAAGCACAGGCGATAACCTAGCGGTTCTCCTACACGAGAAAATAATGTTGTTTTTTTTATAGAAATCAATTGCATTACAATCCAGTATACGATTTTTAATTGTATGATATGATTTCGCCGCTGGGTATGTTGTTACGTTTGTACACTCTCAAAAGCTGATCGAGAGAGCAGAAAGCAGGGAGGGACAGGTATTTGAAAAAGAGAGTTTTTTCTGCTTTACAAACACCTAACCAAAATCACTTTGGGCTGCGGTCCACGTAGTGCCGAAGCGCACCAGGAGAGTGTGCGAAGGCGACTACTATATATACACGAAGAAATAGAAATCGTATATAATGGTCCGATCTTAATGAGTAACACACCAATTTAAAGGTATTCCTAAAACTTAAACAATTGCATTTTTTTTAAACTTTTTTTTAGATTTTTTTTATTTGTTTCTAAAAAGGCCGAAGCGATTTTTATTATTTTAAACTGTTTTATTTAGGTCACACTAGGGTCAAAATTAGAAATTGAAATTTAAGTACCTTCCTGTTGTCAGATTGATCTGAAATTTGGTACGCACCTTCAGTTCCGATGACAATACAATATAATAATGTCAATAACATTGTAAATCCAATATGGCGGCCGCAAAATGGCGGAAAACGTAGGTTTTATCAATCCCATCAATATGGGTATCAAATGAAAGGTCTCAACAAGTAGAATACAATGTACTATATAAAATTAAAATTCAAAATGGCGGCCTATGCAAAATTGCAGAGAACTTAGGTTTTATCAATCACATTAACATGGGTATCATTGTCACTGTCAAACACATCAGATTAATTCAGATCAATCTGACAACAAGCGGGGTAAGTTAAATAATAATAATAATTATGAAAGAAACTGCAACACAGCGTAAACGAAGGCTTCAAATAGCGAAAGAAAATTATAAAGCAAAACGAGCTAAAGAAAGTGAAGTTGATAGAAATGGTCGATTACAGAAACGACGGGAACAAAAAGCATCAAAAACACAGAGCAGAGCTTATAATCTGCAGGCATACGAGAATGCTATTAACACAACATGTATACATGTTTGTGATATTTGTACCAAACGTTGTTATCCTAATCAAGTTCGTACAGTTCGGTACAACGCTGCTGCATTAACATACTTACCTGTGGAGTTAACTTCGAAAAAAATATAAATAAAAATGCGAAATAAAAACTAAAAACTAGAAAATAAAAAAAGGTAAAAAAAATTTTTAAGTTAAACCGTTTTATGTAAAACATGTACTAAATGTACTAAAATCCTAAAAATAATATAAAATAGATACAGACGTGAGAATTATAAACATATGCTTAGACTAGACTAAAATAAAACCGTGGGGCAAGTCAATTGTGTACAATCGTCATTAAAATGTTTGTTTGCCCCACGGTTTTATTTTAGTCTAGTCTAAGCATATGTTTATAATTCTCACGTCTGTATCTATTTTATATTATTTTTAGGCTTTTAGTACATTTAGTACATGTTTTACATAAAACGGTTTAACTTAAAAATTTTTTTTACCTTTTTTTTATAAAATATTTAACTGTATATCCCTTGAGATTCCTCATAATTTTTTTGTATAACACGTTACTGTAAAATGTCACGTTTAAAAAGTTATTCAGAAACGAAAATAGACACTTTTGCCAGCTTAAAAAAACTAACGATGCTTTAACATTTCCATTGGGTAAACAATATAAGGCTCTTTTAAGGAAGAGTTTGAATATTTATGTTTTTTCAAAATTATTATTGCGATGTGTATTTTAAAACACAAAAATCCGTAAGAAAACAAATCTTACTTCTTTAGTCAGCTGCAATGCACACACACATATGTATATATTTAGTTTGTAAAATACGCATTTTTGGCTTATATGTATTTTGTGCGTTCGATTATTTTTCTTTTCTAGTGGTTTTTACAACTGCACGGATTGTCAATAGTTTGAAAACATTTCGTCTCAGCTTCTAATCGGGTTTTTGCATTTTTAAAATAAAAGAATTTAAAGGAAAACTTCAAATGTAAAACCAAAATCTAAAGTTTTGTAATCTAAAGGTCGTGTGTTCAAATCCTATTCTAGCCAAAAAGGGAGATCACTTTATTTTTTTTACTTCGTTAAAAAATCTGAGAGGCTGGGTAATACTCATTTAGAAGACTTCCCCTTTACACTGTACATAAAAATACTTTACAAGGTAAAGAAATAAATAATTAATCACTGACCGGAGACATATTTTTTGAACCATTAAGTTGACAATAACAAAAACAAAAGAAAAGCAAAGATTTACCTTGATTAGGATTATATTAACAAAGAAAAGAAGGCAAGTGGGAGGAGAAGCCGTTATTGAAATTAAATTAAAAATGTTTATTTGTTTAAACAATATGTAACACGTGTATGGAATAACAAAAGAATTCATTAATTTTAAAAGTTTTGAATAGCTCCCCACAAATTCCAGCAGCAGTTACAGCACATGACCGTCCGCTATAATAAAGAATATATTTATATATCTATACAAATTAATTTTTGATTTGTATACCCTTGCAAAGGGTATAATGATTTTAGTCAGAAGTTTGCAATGCAGGAGACGTTTCCGACCCCATAAAGTATATATATTCTTGATCAGCATGATTAGACGAGACGATCTAGCCATGTCCGTCTGTCCGGAGTAAACACTGATCGCCTTCCTAGATATAGAGGGAGCTTTCAACAACGTGCTTCCAACAACAATAACAGATTTCCTCACAGAGCTAGGGGTTGAGACTTAAGTGGTGGGGCTGATCCATAAATGGGGCTGTACCATAAATGGGGCTGATAATAAATTCCATAAGCAGAATGGTCACGGCAGTAGGGGCCTCAACTCAGACTAGACTAGTGGAAAGAGGCACCCCACAAGGGGTTGTATTATCACCTCTTCTGTGGAATATCGGAGTAACTAAACTACTGCGAATTCTAGAAGGGGGAGGCTGCAAGTAGTGGCATACGCATATGATGTCGCTATCATCTTTAATGGTAAGTATACACAAACACTCTGCGATCATATGACCGCAAAGCTAAAAATACTATCGGACTACTATACTATACCATCGATCGCTTAAAAAACGGAACTAGTCCTTTTTACAAATAGATACAAAATCCCAAAACTTAACCCACCAACTCTAAACAACTGTAATCTCTCCTTTAGCGAGCACGCTAGATACTTTGGGTTAGTATTGGATACGGGTTTTAAATGGTGCTTAAGGGGTTATATACAGTTGTGATAGATAAAAAAATCGATTTTTTTTTATTGCATATTCTTTAAGTATATACTGTTGAGAATACTCTCACAAAAATGCATAACGATCGGAGCATTAGAACCGAAGTTGTAGCTATTTATAGCGCACTACCAAACTTGAAACTTTAAACGCGATTATCTCAGAATCTTGTTATTTCTAAATTACCTTTGCGGTGGACACGATTACTAAAAAACTATTAATCCGATCAACATAAAGTGTTGACCACCTGTTTATTATAATAATAGCTAGTTCTTGGACGAAGGATTTTCCATTTTTTTTTTAAAACTTTTTAGAGCATAAAAATTGAAAATCTTATACCTTGAAAAAGTACATTTTTTGTTAAAAACATCGCCATTTTTTTTAAATAAAATTTTTACAAATCCATCGTCCAGGAACTAGGCAATACAATATACTAACGACATTTTTTTGAATTTTTGATTTCGTATGAACCGCTTTCGGGATATGATGTCCACCGAAAAAGTCGATCTTGGAATTCGGCCATTTTTATTATTTAATATTTTTTTATGAAAAATTTTTAATAAGTACCCAGAAACATGTACTAAACAACGTCGGCAAAACATTTTTAATAAATATGTTTTATGGTTTCAAAAAAAAAAAAATCTGTAAAATTTCTTTTTTTTGCGCGGTACAACTGTATAAGTTAACTGTGGTCAACCAGATCAAGATCATTGACCGCAGTTACGTCGAAAATAAAGCTCCGGCCAAATTGCTGACCTAGCAATTTGTGAGCTTTGTTAGCTTTAAGCTTAGCCCTCAAGTTCAGTTCTGATTTGCATTCCAATAAAGTAAGAGCATACGCTCCATTGATCAAACTCCGGCAACCGCCGTTAGAATATATTAATTCCACCTGTTTGGGTCTCTAGGCCAGGAGGTCAAGAAAGGCAGTTACCTTTCCGCCGTATTCGTCCTAATTCATCATTTTGGGAATCAAAGGCCAACCGGCCCTCAACTCTAATCGGAACCCCCTGACTACCGCCCAACGTGGGGCGTCGCTCTGCCTAGCTTTCGGTCATCTAAAATGGGGCACCGAAGTAGATCAGATTGTTTTCCATACGTGTGCTGATGTAAACTTCACCAACGTGAATTGCTTCGATGCACCGCCATTGGCAAGAAACGCGTTTTTGGAAATGCTAAAGACCAGGAAAAAGGACTTTGCAGACCCTAATGAAGCTTTACCTTACAACACATCGGTAGTAGCTACCATCAGAACGGTTAGTGAAGAGTCCATATACGCGAAATTATTCCCGTACCCCATGGGAGCAGCGGATTTCGTCAACAAAGAGATTGAGGATCTGCTCAGAAATGGGATAATTCAAAAGTCGGTATCCCCTTACAACAATCCGATATGGGTTGTGGATAAAAAAGGGACCGATGAGCTTGGAAACCGGAAAATGACTTCTTATTGACTTATTGACTTCCGCAAATTAAACGAAAGAACCGAGTCCGACAAGTACCCCATGCCAAATATAAACATGATATTAGGCAACCTAGGTGATGCTAAATATTTCTCAACGCTGGACGCTGGATGATAGCCAGCATCAAATAATACTCGCAGAACGCGACAGAGAAAAAAACTTCATTCTCAGTAAATGGGGGGAAATACGAATTCCGCAGACTACCGTTCGCCCTCAAAAATGCAGGCAGCATTTTTCAGAGGACCATCGACGACATCCTACGGGAACAGATCGGCAAGTTCTGCTATGTTTACGTTGACGACGTAATTATTTTTTCGGAAGATAAAAACTCTCACGTCAGGCACGTAGATTGGGTTCTGAAGAGCTTGTACGATGCGAACATGAGTGTATCGGTAGAAAAATCCAGCTTTTTTAAGAAAAGTGTGAGCTTTCTTGGGTTTATAGTCACTTGTAACAGAAGGTAAAGGCCATAAAAGAATTTCCGGAACCTAAAAGTGTTTTTGAGGTACGATCATTTCTAGGCCTAGCCAGCTACTATAGATGTTTCATTAAGGACTTCGCACCAATAGCAAGGGCTATATCGGACATCCTGAAAGGGGAAAACGGAACAGTTAGTAGTAACATTCCGGTTCGTTTTTTGCACTTTTTTAGTTTCTATCTCGAGTTCTGATAAACCGAGTTTGTTTATCAAATACTCATTTTACCGGTAAAAGAATGCCCTGAACTTTCCTATACACAGTATTGAGTTGCATTTATTAATTTAGAAGCTACACTTTGTCAAAGTTAAAAAAGTTGAAAAAAATGCAAAAACCCTCGCATAAATGGCTACTTTAAAAATACACGCGTGCATTGCATGTCAAAAACGTTTTTTACACTTAAAAAAAATTTCATCCATAAAAAAATTGTAAGTGCCCTTTTCTTAATCAGAAAGATGTACCTTCCGGAAAACTAAGGTTTCCTTTTTGGTATATTTAATCGATTTTTTTTGTCAACTTGTGTAATTATTGGAACGTAGGATATTTCTAATAATAAACATACATAAATATACGTAATTAAATTCATACACTACTTCATTATTGTCACTAGGGTATTCAGCGAGCGACATGCGAAAAATACTCTGTTACTGTTACTCTGTTAACTTCCGAAAAATGTACACGGAAACTTTCCGCCAAGCAAGGCGGATAAAAATCTGCCACCATGAAAATTAATTGCTTAAAAATACTTCCTGTTATATTTATATGCCAATGTTATTTTTATTAAAGGGCATAGCAGACTTACCTAGGGAAAACGGCCCCCAGCGATTTTTAAAAATTTTGAATAAGCGATGGTAGATAATAAGAAGGAGAGTATAAAAACCAATTTTGAAAGCTATTGGACATTTGGCTGATGAGTAATCGTCTGCAATCCAAAAATATATTTCAGCTTATATCTGACCAACGGAAGTGGCTAACTGAAAAGTTTTGATGGGAATTCAAATGGAGATGAAATAGATCCCTATCAAAGAAGATTGAAATTTTTAAGACGTTTTACTGGTGCCAAAAACCGCGATTAACATTTTCAAAAAATTTTTTTACCACTTCCAAGTTTTAGCAACATTACCAATTTCTTACAGTTTCGGTGTCTTTAAACCACTGAATTAACAGAAAAAAATCATAATTTTATAGGTGGTGCAACACTGCCAAAAAAAGGAAAAACTGGAATACAGGTCGGTTTGCATTTATTTAGTCGTCGTCGCTATTTTCATTGATAGTAGCACATACGCCAGTTCTGTCAAAAATGTGCGTTAAAACTTCTGCAGGTTTAAATAATTTTCATTTGTAATGTCCAATACATAGATAGTACAGTATTGACGCAACGTGCGAACAACAACCAACTGTTCGAGCGCCATTTGGACAACTGCAATAGTGCCCAGAAATGTCATTGAGTGTTTTTCCTTCAGGCGAATATTCAATGAAAATATGGTATGTTTTTCGGTTGATTTGGCGCGACTTAATGTGAACGCGCAGCAAATTGGGGCTTTCTTTTAGGTATTCTATATTAAGACTCCCATCTGAATTTTGAAGTTCGGCCAAATATTAATCATTTTAATCTTTTTCTTAACCTTTGATTTGACGGATAGCAATTTGTTAGGTCCTTCGAAGTTTTTTCTTGCTCAAATATAACTGAAAAATGTCCCAGTTGTTTCCGTTGGCTCCGCAAGTCGAACATAGGAAAAAAACATATTGTGAATCAAGAAGACGCTAATAGTCTCAGCTCTAAGCTTGGGAAAGTAATTGCCGTTGGCTCAACTATATGCCATAATTGTCTTCTTAAAAAATATAAAAATAATGAAACAAACTTGGAAAGTGACGAAGACGACAACGACGCCGACTGCAACTTCAAGATATTACCAAGAAGGTCTAATGAAGTCGAGGACGAGGAGAGAGTGACTTTGGAGATCCCAAGAGTTTGTTCAACCCATAAATACTGTTTTATTTGCCGAAAGACAAAGAACCTAATGGTTGTTCCAAAAAAAGCTCGGTTTCAATGCTATTCAGTAAGAGGCACTTACATTCCAAGACTCAATCGCTGCTGCAGAGAACACCTTATAAATGATAGGTTTTTCGAAAACGAAATATCCGGCCTAGCAGCGTTTTGCAGTATTAGCGATATACCTGTTAGTGAGATAGGAGAACTGTTGCAGTTCACAAATCAAGCTAAAAGACTCGAGAAGTTGACAGATAAGCAGCTTCTCCACTTTACTGGTAAACCATAAACATATTCATTTTATCAAAAGTTGTAGTACTTTGATATTTCACCTGCAGGTCTAAGCTGGATACAACTTAAGAAACTCAAGGGATCTCTTAATTCGATGAAAAACTCTGCAAATCGAACCGTAAAAGAAGCTTTGGTTATATTTTTGGTAAAGCTCCGCCTCGGAAGTATGTCAATGCCGTGACAAAGGCTTTTGAGAAGGATATATTGAAGAACTATTTTGGCTTCAACGCAGTATCACGCTCACTTATAACGGCAAACACCACAAACATTACCAAATCACTTCTAAATATTGAAGATGATAAAATAGTAATTACATGCGACGGGACATACATACTGCATCAGAAAAGCACTAACAATACCAAAGAAAGTCTTACTCAGGACAAAAAAAAGTACCATTATGTACATTATGTATGCACAACCAATGGATTCATCATTGACATGCCAGGGCCGTATACTGCTAACGTCAACGATGCCACAATTATGAAACACTTGCTGCAAGAAGAAAATGGACTTTCCAAGCTTCTTAAGCCGGGAGACGTAATTGTTGTAGATCGAGGGTTAATGATCTTCAGGACAAAGGCTTTGAAGTGCTCATGCCTGCCTTAAAAGGCAAAAGAAATCAGCTAAGTACTTTGAAAACGAATAAGTCCCTGGTGGTTACAAATATCAGATGGGCAGTCGAAGCGGTGCACGGTATTTTGAAACAAAAGTACCAGCTTCTCGCTCAAAATATAGACAACAAAATGCTTCCAAGAATTGAAGTCCTTTTGAAAATAGCGTGTTACCTAAATAACCGATATGGCAAACGATTGGAAAGTGATGAAGATATGGCTGAAAAGGTAGTAAGCCAAATCAAGCAAAATATGGATGAAACTAATCCATTAATGGGAAAAATCGAAACTGAGGGGTTTAAAGACACAGAAACTGTAAGAAATTGGTAATGTTGCTAAAACTTGGAAGTGGTAAAAAAAATTTTTGAAAATGTTAATCGCTGTTTTTAGCACCATTAAAACGTCTTAAAAATTCCAACCTTCTTTGATAGGGTTCTATTTCATCTCCCTTTGATTCCCTATCAAAACTTTTCAGTTAGCCACTTCCGTTGGACAGATATAAGCTGAAATATATTTTTGGATTGCAGACGATTACTCATCAGCCAAATGTCCAATAGCTTTCAAAATTGGTTTTTATACTCTCCTTCTTATTATCTACCATCGCTTATTCAAAATTTTTAAAAATCGCTGGGGACCGTTTTCCCTAGGTAAGTCTGCTATGCCCTTTCTTGATGTTTTATGTTCATAATTGCATCATCGAAATTGGAATTAAGTGCAGATTTGACTTATTAGGAATTATTTTGTGGTTGCACCTTAAAGACTAAAATTCTAATTTCGGATTGCAGACACCTTGCACATTTATATGCGGAATCGTCTCCGGGAGATGACATTCTTACATTCGTGCGTTTCAAAAAATTTTAGAATAAATCGCTGGGAAATTCATTTTTAGAATTACTTGGATCCATTTTACAAAAAAAATTTTGCTTAATGTCTGGCAACGCAGGCAAAATGTCTACTCCCGCAAAAAGTAAAAGGACGAGTAAAAAACTATAAAAGCTAGAAGACTGGCATTTTACATGCAGATCTTAGGAGTTCATATGCAGCGCAAGCTTATCATGCCGATGTACCACACAGGATTCTTTCAGACGAGGTCCACGCTCGTTTTACCTCTCAAAATTGCCTTAAAAGAGCTACAAAAAATTCCTGGCGTCCACATCTTTACAGATTTTGTTAAACTGTAAACCAGCTACTTAGACTTGCAACGTTAAAAGTTATTTTTTATTTCAGAGGACGTGGACCCTTAAAAACTACCATGGATGTTATCAATGCAGCTAAAAAAATTTCAGAAGCTGGTACAAAGCTGGATAAGTTGACCAGGGAAATTGCAGAACAATGTCCAGAAAGCAGCACAAAAAAGGATTTATTGGCGTATTTACAACGTATTGCTCTGTATTGTCATCAAATCCAAATAACTTCAAAAGTAAAAGCTGACGTTCAAAATATAAGTGGCGAACTTATAGTATCTGGGGTGAGAATCTTCTTAAAAATGATTTTCTGTTTTAAAATTTAATTTGTTCAAAATTAATTTAGCTGGATAGCGCGACATCTCTGATACAAGCTGCTAAAAACTTGATGAATGCGGTTGTATTAACAGTAAAATACTCATATGTGGCATCGACGAAATATACTAGACAAGGAACTGTATCTGTAAGTTATATATATTATATATTACAAAACAATAATAAGATTTAATAATTTAAATTTCTACTTTAGTCTCCGATTGTAGTGTGGAAAATGAAAGCTCCAGAAAAAAAACCATTGGTTAGACCGGAAAAACCAGAAGAAGTTAGAGCAAAAGTTCGCAAAGGGTCTCAAAAAAAGGTTCAGAATCCTATACATGCATTATCTGAATTCCAAAGTCCCGCTGACGCTGTTTAAATTGCACTTTCTCCCAACATATATAACTCACGGTAAAAGGAATAAAATATTCGTTTATTTCAGTATTCAGCTTTTCCTTTATAAAAAATTACTTTTTAAGACCGTTTCATTAAAAACATAAATACATATACATAAATATTTGACATTATATAATTAAAAAATTCAAAACACACTTTGGATAATGCATTTTACTTTTACTGGTATATACAAGTTAAGCATCCTGTCCCCAGGGCAGGAGCTAATCTTTACCTAAGTATAGGTATGAGTCCAAGGTCCGGTTTATAATCGTTATAAAATTTATTGAAATTAAATTTAGATTAGTTAAATCAGTGTAGAGTGATTGGATTGATTCGATCGCCGTCCAGATTAAGTCTAATTCCATCGGTTGCTCCGTCGTACCGCCCAACTTCGTTCTGCTCTCTCAGTAGGCGTCGCTGCCGTCGTCGTCTTTCGTCTGTGCCGGCATGGTGTTGTCGTCTCCAGCGGCGTTGATTGCGGCGGCAGCGCTGCTCTTTGCCTGCGTCGGGCGTTGATTGCGGTGGCAGCGCTGCTCTTTGCCTGCGTCGGCAAGGTGTTGTTGTCTCCAGCGCTGCACTGTAGCTTTGCCAGCGTCGGCAAGGTGTTGTTGTCTCCAGCGCTGCACTGTAGCTTTGCCTGCGTCGGTAGTTGCGAACGTTGCAATTTCCATAGCTTTGCTGAGCGCCTAAGTCTCGCTTCCCCCGGCCCCCGTGCAGAGTCAGCATTCTATGTGCCGTTGACTCTCACGATATCCGGTGCCGGCCCAACGTCAGCAGAACTTAGCCGGCATGTGCGGCGGTATTGGTGGGGGGAATAGCTGAATAGCCGTGATGTTAACTCCTCCCCCCCCCCCCAAAAAAAAAATCTACGTCCCGCAGATCAGTGGTTTTTCGGGAGCGTTGAACTAGCTGCTTGTGATTCCAGCTGCTCGATGCCCCGATGGAATGGGATCCCCTTGGTGGAGGTTATTTTCCTCCACAAGGTGTACAATAGGGAGGCACCAACAAGAGCCACTGCTGCTTCTGTTAGGATTGAAAATAAGAAATTGTTAGATATTGTGGATAATTTCTTTAGGTTTTGTAGACTGAAGTCGTGTACGTATTTCAAAGAGAACTGATAACAGGCGGCGGTCACTTTGGTTAACACGGCAGGCATTGCCATCAAATGCGTTGCCGTGTAGCTGCTGTATGACATGTTTCCGATCCTGACCGTTTCGTTGTCATACTGGACTATAAATGAGCCTGATAGGGGACGTTCTCCAGAATCCGCAACAATGGTTCCGTTGAAATTGGTAAGAAACAGCGTGCCGTCATCAACTGGTTCTATCACCACCTGATCGTTCCTCAAGTAGTCGCAGAAGGCGTGGCCTCCCTTGAGCAGCCTAGGTATACAGCCAGCTTCGTCCAATTTCCTTAGATTTTTCTCCCTGCAAACCGTTGTGTTTCCTATGGAGAGGCAATCGCCAAGAACTGCATAAGTTTCCTGGGGGTCCACTGCCAGTTTGCTAAACGGTAGCACTATCTGTTTTCCGGATATGATTGTGGGGTATAGGAGCATCAGCCTGTACTTCCTGTCCACAACCTTGGGTAGTGAAAGTACATAGAGAAGAGAGGTTCCATTAGTTAAAATCGATGGCTCCGCAAATTCCACTGCTTCCACCACATTCTGGTACGGAAGACTTTGGGTCTCCGCTAGGAGGGTTTCCACTTCTTTTTGGTCCAGCAGATTGGTGTTCACAACGGACGCCTTTGCCAGTTGACAAGCTCGCGTAATTTCGCTAACTTGGTTCAACAGAATCGTCGCCTTCTGCATCAGGACCGTGGCCACATGAGCATCTCCATCAATGGCATTGCCATCACATCGTCTAGCTTCCGCAAGGAGTCGTGGGTAGCATCAAACAATTTGGTGTTTATTAGTATCTGTTGATTGCTATTCCGTACTATGCCATCCTGAGACTGGAGAATGGAATTCCAGTCAGAGGCGTCGGGAGAGCCGGCGACCCACTTCCATGCAGATCCCAACCATTCTACGACGCGTGCGTGGCGGTGTGTTGAGGTCATTTTAGCAATACCGTCCGTAGCTCTTTCAAGATGATGTCGCACAAGATCCGATATGTGACGGTCAATGATCAGCGATGTTTCTTCAGTTGTTTGGTCAATGATCCGCTGCACTTGTGCCAGATCAATAACATGGGCAAGTTTAATTACCCCGTTGACTCGCCATACCACCCCCTTCTGGAGTGGTATCACCGGCGTATCGTACTTAAAGATGTGAAGCGCCATGGTGACGTAAATAGTTGTCATTCTTTGGGAAGAGAAGTTACTTAAATTTCTATCGTGTGTTCTTAAAATCTAATTTTAATCTAATTTTATAATTTTTTCGTTTGTAGTGTGTTATGTGTATCTTTTTGTTTGAATTATTGTTATTGTTAAAGTATTTATTTCTTGTGTTTATCTATTTGGTTAGTTGGATTTCGTAAAGCGTTCTCGGAGTCTATTTTTTTTTTTTTTTAATTTTTTATATGGGATTTATGAACAATTCTCCCTGACTTCGTTTTTACCGTGACCCTGGCGTTCCGTTTAATTTCCTCTAGCTTGTAGCGAGGCTTATCTTTGCTTTTTATCTGCTTGTTGGCAACATAGACCTTATCCCCCTGTGCAAAATTTAAAGGTTCTGTTCTGGTTTTGTTAAACCGATCCGCGGCTGTTTTTTGCTTGTATAATAGCAATCCCTTTATATCCTCTAAGGTCTGTTCCCTAAAATTTGTGAGGCCCTGATAATTGATTCTAGGGGTCCTATCAAAAAAAATATCGACCGGCTTATGGTTTATCGTTGAGTGGAATATATTGTTATATTTATCCACCGCAATAAAAGCCAACTCAATTGGTTTGAGTTTGGGGTGGTCGTTTCTTAAACACCGAAATATTTCAATGAAGGTTGAGTGGAATCGCTCAACCTGTCCATTGACCTCGCTTTTTTGCGAAGGTGTGTAGTATACAGATATTCCTAACGATTGCAGGTAATTTAGAACTGTGGGACAGAGAAGTCCTCTCTCGTTGTCAGACACTAGTGTTTTTGGTGCCGTGAAATAATGAAGAACCTCTGCCAATTTTTCGCGGAGGTGGATCGAAGACTTGGATTGTAGTGGGAAAATTTTGCAAATTTAGAAAATTTGTCTAAACAGCTTAAGAATTTAAGATTCTCTATTGTAAAAATGTCAATGTGGAGAATTTCGCATGGGTAAGTAGGAATGGGGGTTGGTTGTAGTTCTGGTTTGGCAGGATGTCTGTCGTATTTACACATCTTACATGTGTGACAAGAAGAAACTAAGGCCTTTATACGACTGGCCATTCTGGGGAAGTAAAACCTCTCCAAGATCTGTAGTTTCATTTCCTGGGGGTTCCGATGAGCCCTCAAATGTTCTTCTCTCACTACTCTGCAGGTTTCTTCTTCATCCGCCAGGTCCGCTACTAATCTCTGAGTTATGCGGATTTTGTAACTCGAAAACATTTCTAGGCAGATGATCTGCAAGGAATGCAAATATTCTTCGGGGATTTTAATTCCATTAATTACTAGTGGTTTTAAATATTTTTTTAGGGATGGTCGTAAGGATTCTACTGAAGGGACCGGTATTAAATGACGTACATAACCCGCGTGTGGCATTTCACAGGCGTAATCCGGTCTCTTAGGGTCAAAAACAAGCTGATTTCTGAATACATTGATGGGGGCTTCAACGTGCGGGATTAGGCCTGAGAAGCACTATGAATAGTAGCAATTGATTCCGTGTCGAGATCAAGGTAATTAACATTCGATACGATACGGGACAAGGCATCAGCGACTACATTGGACTTGCCTGGTTTATAAATGAGCTCGCAATTGTACTCTTCTATTCGCGCCTTCCATCTTTTTAATTTTGCATTGTAGTTTCGGTTGCCTAGCGCAAAAGTCAATGGCTGATAGTCGGTATGGACTTTAATTGCCGAGGCTCCGTACAAATAGGAACGGAGGTTATCGAGTGCCCACACAATTGCCAACATTTCTTTCTCGTTAACCGCATAGTTTTCTTCTGTCTTATTTAACGATCGCGAAATATATGCAATTGGGCGATCTTTCCCATTGTCGTTCTGGGAGAGAACGGCTCAGATGGCATAATTTGATGCGTCAGTAGTTAAAAGGAATGGTTTATTAAAGTCAGGGAAGGCTAGCACTTCAGAAGAGGCTAGGATAGTTTTCAGCTCGTTAAAAGCCTTTAGACTATCATCGTCAAGTACGATAGGAATTCTCCTAGAATGTGAGGCCTTAGCTTTGGCATATTCCCCTCTAGTGAGGTTTGTTAAGGGCTTGGCAATTTTCGCATAATCGCAGATAAACTTCCTATAGTAGGAGGTCATTCCTAGGAAGCTTTTGAGTTCCTTCAAGTTTGTAGGCGGTTGCATTTCGCGTATGGCCTTTACTTTTTTTTTCATCCGCACGGATTCCCGTTGAGGTTACGACGTAACCCAGGAACTCAACTTGTGTGCGAAGGAATTGTGTTTTTCCTAGATTGACCTGTAGTTGAGCTTGTTTGAGTTTTTTAAATACGGCTCGAAGATTGTGCCAGTGGGACTCGTAATCTTTGCTAAAAACCAGGGACCGTAAATAATCATTATTCATTTTTTTTTAAACAAAAAAATCATGGTCAAAGAAAAATCCTAAAAAAAAACCAACAATACCAGTACATTTCTTATACAACGTAGTTTCAATATCCGGTCAAATTTGTATTTTTCCAATTTTTATTTAAAACTCGAAGGATAATCGTTATTTTTTGAGTTTTTCATATATCTCAAAACATAATGATTAATTTTTGAGTTTTATTTCAGCTCTAGAAATAATGATTATTTTTTGAGTTTTATTTTCCGCTTGACAAATAACGCTTACTTTTTGATTTTTATTTTCTGATTGAAAAATAAAACTTATTCCTTGAGTTTTATTTTTTGATTGAAAATAAAACTCGAACTCCGATTTCTTTGAATTTAAGACGGTTGGCTTTAAAAGTGGTCAGGAAATATACTAAGTGGACACCGGCCAACACATTGAGGGCACTTTAAATTTTATGCAATTACCGGAAACCGCCAAAAACTAAGAAATAATACTCTGCCTAAAACTTAATGTAATGGTGGTTCACTGCGTTCCAGCCACACAAGTAAGCGTAGAAAGGTCCTTTTCTGCGCTTAAATTAGTTCTAACGGATATGAGAACAAATCTTTCGAGCGACTCTTTAGAAAAATTCCTTTTTGTAAAATTAAATGTATAAAATAAAACCTGTTATACAAAAACTTAGATCATGCCAATTTGCATTTCTTAATTATGTTGATAATCTTACCACCCTTGGCCAGTCGAACTTAATCTTGGTCACCTTTTTGTTTTTCGAACAAACAACTCTTATTTGGCTTCATTATATTTAAGTTTTAGGCAGAGTATTATTTCTTAGTTTTTGGCGGTTTCCGGTAATTGCATAAAATTTAAAGTGCCCTCAATGTGTTGGCCGGTGTCCACTTAGTATATTTCCTGACCACTTTTAAAGCCAACCGTCTTAAATTCAAAGAAATCGGAGTTCGAGTTTTATTTTCAATCAAAAAATAAATTGGAGAATTATAGGGGCTTTTTGAAGGTCGGATTATTCCTTCGCGCAGCAATTCTTCGACCTGTCTCTCTACTTCTCCCCTCATATTGACGGGGTAAGGGTAACTTTTGGAATATATTGGCTCTTGGGTGCTGGTGCGGATTTCGGCTCTTACACACGTATCCACAGCTTCGCCAGGCGAGAGTGGGTCAAATATGGTTGAATATTCTTTGATTAACGCATCAAGTGATTCTTTTGCTTCCTCTGGGTGCTGATCGTCGATCAGCGAATGAATATTGTGGGATTCCCTAGCTAATAATGGAATCCTTATCCCGGGAGTTATGGTCAAGGAATCATTTTTCCTATCGATTATTGCGTTCAATGCTTTAAGGGTGTCGTCCCCGATAATGCCATGGAAGGCAGTTAAACCGGGAAGGACAAAGAATTTGATAAGGGAATCGTTGCCTATCGACTTAAAGAAGAGTCCGGTTAGTTGATGAGTTATCTTTATATCTCCTGCTGCGGATTGCACTCGGAATGGCTTAGGCAAGGGAGTGCAACCCTTAGCTATCTGGGGGCTAATGAAGTTTTTATTTGCGCCAGTGTCTATCAGAAACTGTAGCTTAGCCCCATCTTTCGCGTCATACTCTATGTATGGTACGCTAGAGAGGCGTCGGCCATAAAATTTACATCGCCAATCCTATCAACTTCACCTTCGGTGCGGCAATCGGGGTCTGTGCTCTCACGATAAGTTTCGTCAGTAGCCCTTTCCTCATACTCGCTACGGTCGGCATTCGTCGAGGACGGGGAGGCGTTCAAGTGGTACAATCTCTGAGATTTTCGAAAGGGATTAAGATCGGAGGAAGTGCCGGGGCTTCGTTATACGCTTTGGTTGCCCTGGCTTTGATTGGAACGATAAGAGTGCCCTGATTGACTGGGCTCCATTTTTATTGCCCGCGGGTTTGAATGTCTAGGGGAGGGTTGCGAGTTTTTCCCCGCGTCTTGGTATTGGTATCGGTCGTTGGGTGCCGAGTGGTGAGAGTGGTTCGCCTGCGGAGTCCAGGTGTATCTGGGGCGGTAATTCTGATAGTTATGGTGTTTATTGGAATAGCTAGAGTAGTTAGAGGAGTAGCTAACCTGCGCCTTAGACGTCAAGTTCTGCAACTCCAGACAAATTGCGTAAGCTTCCGGTAGATTTTTCGGTCCTCTGATAATTAATAATTTTGAAAAGTCGCCGTTCAAGCCTCTAATGAACACGTCCAAGGCCCTATCTCTATAGGTTTCCACGAGGGCGTTCGCAACTTCCGGGCTTTGGCTGCCGTTCTTAAGGCAGCGAATTATAAGAGCAAAGTGGTTGTTAACCCCGGAATAAAATGAATCGATGGACTTCGCACCCTGGGTCATTTGACCCATCTGGTGTTCCAATGTGTGAAGGTCGCGCCTATCCGCGTAATGGAGGGACAAGACCCGCTTAATTTCGGACCAATCATCGTCCGGGACATTATACGACAGCAGGGTCGTTTCAGCATTACCCCTAATCTTCTGCCTGATACTGAGTACTATTGACCGGTACAAGGGTCTATCTTTGATTATTTCGTAATCCTTTAAAACGGCCTCGGCTCTTCCAATCCATGAATCATAAGTACCAGATTCCCCCTCAAAGATCTGTAATTCTTTTACGCAGTACGGCAATCTCGAAATTTCTTTTAGTTCATACTCGGTGCGAGCGGGGGTCAAGGGCTTGGGTTGCGGAGCAACCTGGCTGTCCCTCTCCCGGTCGCCCTCTAATCCGGTCACTTTCCGGTTAACATTTTTTATGTCTTCTTTTACATTGGCCATTTGGCCAAGTAAGGTCGACAGTGTAGCCTCAAACTTGGTCAGGGTTTCCTTCATCTCTTCCATTTTCCAAATTCTAATTTCCTCAGAGCTGCTAACTTTTCAAAAAAATTTCTTATTTTAGATAGACGGGCTGCTAGATTTTTTATTTTTCTTAACGGTTTTTAACAAAGGTAACGGTCGAATAGGGAGTGATATATAAACTAAGACTTATTGTTGGAAACGCTTCACTCACCCGCGTTTTTGTGTAATTTAGGCCTTTCGTCTTTTTCGGGTGAATTTATCTCGTTTCCAAGACGATTTGTGATATGGTGTATGGTGTGAAAACTTCTTTCCGGTTGTTGGCCACTTACAAGGTGTAGATTCTAGGGGTAAAAATTTGTTTTAGTGGTTGGTCAACTTAGTAGAATTATTTGGGCAGTGGTAAGTGAGTTCCAATGTGAGTGTGCCTTTAAGAATTTTTATTATTATCTTCTTTTATTTTCGTGCGTCTTCTTTGTCGGTTTTTTTCTTATTATTTTTTCCTCTTTTGTGGATTTTTCCATCTTTTAATTTTTTAACCATTTTCTCCCTATTTTGCGGGTATTCTTATTTTTTCTTATTTTTCTTTTTAATGCTTCTTTTTTATTTCGCAATTCTGATTGATTCTGTTTATTTCGACATCAGGCATGGTGGGCCGTATTTCTCCGTTTTGGTTTTTCACCTACTCAGGTACGGTTAACCACACAACCCACTAGGCGGCTCCCTTTGTGCGGGTAACACGGAGCGTATCTAGTAGGTTACCCTCGTCACTTTCTGTTTTATAATTTCACTTCATTAGATATGGGGCCGCTCGTAAACAAGTTACCGCAGCGGTTACTGGATTATTTTATTTTATTCTCGCAACACAATTGCGCCCGTAAATTAATACCACCGCGGCGGGTAGGTTGCTTCTTTATTTTATATGGCCTTTGACCTTTATTTCACGATCATTTTTTTCATCATTATTTTTTAGAATCGATTGCGTTTCCTGGCACTTTTTTCGCACAATTTTTGGCACACACACACATACTCATCACTTTCCACTTTCCAGTTTATTCTATTCCTTTTTCCAAGGGATCCCATCGCTTGTTGGACGGGTCCCTGTTCGGGCGCCAGTTAAGCATCCTGTCCCCAGGGCAGGAGCTAATCTTTACCTAAGTATAGGTATCCCCATTGGTATCTCCAGAATGAGTCCAAGGTCCGGTTTATAATCGTTATAAAATTTATTGAAATTAAATTTAAATTAGTTAAATCAGTGTAGAGTGATTGGATTGATTCGATCGCCGTCCAGATTAAGTCTAATTCCATCGGTTGCTCCGTCGTACCGCCCAACTTCGTTCTGCTCTCTCAGTAGGCGTCGCTGCCGTCGTCGTCTTTCGTCTGTGCCGGCATGGTGTTGTCGTCTCCAGCGGCGTTGATTGCGGCGGCAGCGCTGCTCTTTGCGTGCGTCGGGCGTTGATTGCGGTGGCAGCGCTGCTCTTTGCCTGCGTCGGCAAGGTGTTGTTGCCTCCAGCGCTGCACTTTGCCAGCGTCGGCAAGGTGTTGTTGTCTCCAGCGCTGCACTGTAGCTTTGCCTGCGTCGGTAGTTGCGAACGTTGCAATTTTCATAGCTTTGCTGAGCGCCTAAGTCTCGCTTCCCCCGGCCCCCGTGCAGAGTCAGCATTCTATGTGCCGTTGACTCTCACGATATCCGGTGCCGGCCCAACGTCAGCAGAACTTAGCCGGCATGTGCGGCGGTATTGGTGGGGGGAATAGCTGAATAGCCGTGATGTTAACTTACATATTAGACAGGGGACAGGTTGAGACGAAGTCTATAGTCTAGTCTTGTCTAGTCTATAACAGTGAAACAATTTATGATTGTTTTCACCTTTTTAAAATTTCAATAAAAAAAGAGTTTAATAAAAACGACTATTTTGTGTACTTTGGGACACTTCCTTTAGATACCATTTTCTAAAATTTAGAACAAAGATTAATAATAAAATTAATAATAGAACATTATTAAACTTGATGGAAGGGATCAAATTTTATTCGCTTCGAATCCCAAATTTATAGTCTAGTCACACTATGTGGGGTAACCTATCGAGTGAACCAGAAACCCGATTACTCCAAAAAAGTGTTTAACACCAAATATCGGGTAATGACAGTTAGTGTTTGTTGTTTTTGTTGTTTATTTTACTAGGGATGGACCTTAAACGATAGGAAATGAATACAAAATATACCGAAAAATACAAAGAAATACTTAGAAATGCCAAAGACCCTAGAAGTACCCCACTTTTGACACATCTAGTCGCCTATACACAACCTATGTAAAAACAAGAAAGAAAGCTAACTTCGGCCAGCCGAAGTTTATATACCCTTGCAGATCGTTCCTATTCTATTTGAAATTACAAAAATGTTAAATTTAGATTTGCAACAAACGAAATTATAGCAGTTTACGGAGTATTTTGACATTAATTAATCGATCCTTCCTATGGCAGCTATATAATATAGTCGTCCAATTTATGTTAAATTTAATTCGAAATTCTAAAATAATAAAATAAACTTATATTCCAGAGTAGAAGAGAATACAATAAAAATTAACAAAGCTTTAATTTTGTTTCTATTAATTTCCCTTTAGTTTTCCGATCGTTCCTATGGGAGATATATGATATAGTCGTCCGATTTTTCTAAAATTTAATTCGAAATTCGGGACAGTTAAAAAAATTATATTCCCAAGAGCATAAGGTAATATGTCAAAAAACACATAAGATATAATTTTTTGTATTATTTTTCCGATTATTCCTATGGGAACTATAAGATATAGTTGTCCGATCCGGCCGGCTCCGACTTATATACATCCTGCAACAGAAAGACGACTTTTGGTAAAGTTTCAGCTCGATAGCTTAAAAACTGAGGGACTAGTTTGCGTAGAAACGGACGGACAGACGGACGTCTCCTTCACTGCGTTACAAACTTCTGACTGAAATCATTGTACTCTCTGCAAGGGTATAAAAACACAGGGTTATGTCAATAACCCCATAACTCCACAACTCCACCCCAGTGTAAATAGGCTATTAAACTGCGTTCTCCAAAAAATTTCCTGACGCAGAAATCTAAGAACAGTTGGGAAAATGCTGAAATTTTGCAGCTTACGATGGGTATTACAGGCGAAAAAGCAAATGTATGTATCAGGTAGAAGGAAGCGTTTCCGAGTTTGATCTCCCAATACAATCCCAGAACTTTAACAGATCAAATGAACTTCAAGCGGATACTCACAAATCTCCTTGGGCAACGACTTCAATAGGGCTCCACTTTCGAAGATTGATTTGAGCTTTGCTTAGAAAAGAAATTAGGCCATCCTTGATAGCAATAAGATCCTGAATTTGGTCACATCCAGTGGGAATATCAATAAAGTACGCGTCTCTGTTTAGAACGGCAGCAGCGCTCGGATGCACTTCGGCATAGTCGTTCGCGAGCTGCTTAAGAACTCGAACGACGAGGAATGGCGATGAAGCTATCGATAGTGATCCAGCGTAGCATTCTCCTCCTTTCTCCAAACTATGCGTTGATACTGCGTGTGTTCGTCTGATACCAAAATGCCTCTAAACATCTTCTCAATGTCAGCGCAAAATACATAAAGATGCTGATGAAAGCGAAGACATACTCCAATTAAATCCCTTTGTGCCTCCCTCTGTGCAGTCGTCAGCTAAGCGAAGGACCCTTAGAGTCCTTCGCTGAGCCGTCAAATACAACTCGGCAACCGGTGGTGGTGCTATCCGGCTTAAACACTGCGTGGTGTGCCAAATAGTAGTTACAGCGTCCTGAATCCTCAGACGCTTCAGCAGCAGGTATCAGTTCCATGTGTCCTTTTTTTAAGTAGTTCTCCATAATCGTTACATACTCTTGCTTGAGTGCGGTGTGTAGCATATAACGTTTAAAATAATTGATTAATCGTATGAGCAGATGTTAGTGTAACTGAGTTGGGAAACATGCGCTTGTTGCGGCTCATCTTCGTCGGCATTATGGGCGAGGGTAAAGGGAAGATACTCTGTTACATGTTCACAATAGTATGCTAGTAATAAATATTTTCGCTTGTTATATTTTGAAAGGGAAATAAGGGAAAAAGCCTTTCAACTAGCCTCGAAAGAAGAAGAAGAGGAAAAAAAATAGAGGGACTAGAACAGGATGGATAGGAAAATTCCTTTAGCGACATTACGACACACTAAGATGTTTGCTAGTGGCCTTATACCCCACCCTACCATGATCATTATATTGCAGTATAACTCCATTTTTGGTAGTGATCCCTTGTGGTCGCTAAAGTGATTAAATGATTTTCGTGGTTACACTTCTGTATCCCATGATTTCCGGAATATTCAAGGTTTAGTTCGATTTCATAATATAAACATTTATTTTAAACATATTTGTAGTTTTGGATATTTAACATGTTTTAGTTTTATTTGTTTAGACTAAAAGAATTAACCATTACTTTAATGCATTTAACTTTAATTATTATTTCATTATCTAATTGCGTTCTTTCTTCATTTTATTTCGCTCACTTTTGTAAATTCAATGCTTATTCACTGTTTGAATCTATTCAGTAGCTCGGTTTAATTTTTTAATATTCAAGTGAATTAAGACGTGGCTGAAAAGGGGTGTAGAAAAAATAAATAAAAATATGATGTATACAATAATATATAAAAGAAAATATAATATTAAGAATTTTTAATTATAAATGTAGATATTCGTTCTCAAAAAAAATAACATGTTATTTATGGAGTATGAAATTAAGTATTAAATGTTTAGGAAGAATAAAGTAAAGTAAAGAAAAGGCGTTTTTAATAAGAGAAAAGGGACACACTAAGATGTTTGCTAGTGACTTTATACACCACCCTACCATGATCATTATATTGCAGTATAACTCCATTTTTGGTAGTGATCCCTTGTGGTCGCTAAAGTGATTTAATGATTTTCGTGGTTACACTTCTGTATCCCATGATTTCCGGAATATTCAAGGTTTAGTTCGATTTCATAATATAAACATTTATTTTAAACATATTTGTAGTTTTGGATATTTAACATGTTTTAGTTTTTATTTGTTTAGACTAAAAGAATTAGCCATTACTTTAATGCATTTAACTTTAATTATTATTTCATTATCTAATTGCGTTCTTTCTTCATTTTATTTCGCTCACTTTTGTAAATTCAATGCTTATTCACTGTTTGAATCTATTCAGTAGCTCGGTTTAATTTTTTAATATTCAAGTGAATTAAGACGTGGCTGAAAAGGGGTGTAGAAAAAATAAATAAAAATATGATGTATACAATAATATATAAAAGAAAATATAATATTAAGAATTTTTAATTATAAATGTAGATATTCGTTCTCAAAAAAAAATAACATGTTATTTAAGGAGTATGAAATTAAGTATTAAATGTTTAGGAAGAATAAAGTAAAGTAAAGAAAAGGCGTTTTTAATAATGTGCCTTCCATTGTATAATATTATGTTAATTTATGAAAATCAAAGAAACAAAATGAATTGTTAAGTATACCTAGTTAAGTGCCCTGCACTGTATGAATGTAAATTCGGTATACATTAAGGTAGGTCAGCGAAGCTCTTATCGGAAGGATGAGCAACACAAAAGAAAACACAAGTACAGCTTAGCTCGGTGCGCTGGTAGATAAGGGCACATGGGCCAGAGAGAGACGGGCTATTTGGCTCTCATAGGCTGCACTGGCAAAAATTTACGGGGGCATTTAAAAAGTATGAACAGGTGAGAGGCTAGAACAGTACGTATGCATATTCACATAAATTGTTTTTGTTTGACACTTACTTTCGCCGACCTGTATGGGAGTCAGAATTGGGTTTACATTGATTGTGATTGCATTGGTTTTGTTTGTTTTGATTTTCATATGTTCACATTATTGCTATTTCACCCGTTTTTGGTTACGCTGAGCCTTATTCATCTCGGCTTATCTGTTGCACACTCAAAAAAAATTTGGCTAAATAAAGCAAAATAAAAAGTAAAGAACAATAATAAACTTAAAGTAAATCAGGAACATAATAATATAAAGGAAAAAAATAAAGTTATGTTGCAACCGCGTGGTTCTTCTTCCACCCGAAGGGTTTCTGGCGAAGCCAAGACGTTTTTTTTCGCTCACTGCATCCACTATCTTGGGCACCGATTTACTACGATTTTCGCGTGATTTGTTTCCACTTTTTCGGGCACTGTAGTTTTTTGGGGATGAGGCTCACTTTTGGCTGCTACAGGTTGTTTTGTCGATGTATGATGGGCTGAGCAGCTGGCTACGGCGGCGGCTACTCTTTTAAGTTCAACTGCTGACTTGGGTGGGACTTTTTATTGAGTTTTTGCTCAATTAAACAAGGATTGGATGTGTTATTTTCGGCAACATAATACCTGGTTCCAGATCTACGTGAACAAAATCGAAAAATTATGGAAACTATTGAAAATGTCCTTTTTTTGTAAAAATTATTACCCAAAATGCCTGGCACGACTACTGGAGTGATATTTCTCCTTTCTTCGTATAGATGGCTGGCGGATGTGTATTTTAAGGCACTTTAAATAACTTAACCTCGTTGGGTTATTTTTCTAAGACTTTGAGCTGCACTTAACACGTCTGTATAGTTTGACAATCCGGAAGAAAAGAGAACGTGGGTAAGCTTGGCCTTACGGACTCACCCCTTAGCGATGGCATAAAATTGCATTTTCCCATGCAATCGACTAGTTTTAAGTATGACTGTAGATCTGCATTAGTGCAAGAGCTGCACACAAGTGACCGATGTAATAATTTATAAGACCTAGTCTTGTCGCATCGGGATAAAACAAATAAATAAATTAAAATTAAATTAGGTGGCGCGGCCGATAGTGAAGGGTGGCCACATCGGTGAGTCACGATATAAAATAAAATAGGGATATTTATAAAACATTCTTGGGCAGATTTATTTTGCCTACTTTTAGGAAACTGGAGTGACAAGCGCCACTACATGTGAACTTTCGAAATTTCCGTTCTAGGGCGACAAAGCGGTTTAGAGCTTGTGGCAACGTAGAGCCAAGTGGCATGATGGGTTCCTTGAATGGGTACTGGACAATGTACACACCATCTTCTCGGAAAGCGTGCGTTGTCAGAAAATGTTTGCAGGATCACTGGTGTCGATCGTCGCTTTGGTCGGATGCACCTGCTCCAACTAAGGAATCCAAATCTTCGCAAGCGTGGTGGACTTGTGCGTGCGTAGATGGTTCGCTACAATGATTATAGCTGCCTGTAATAACCCAACCAAACTTAGTATGTAGTGCAATAGGGTATTCAATACCCCACTCTCGGCGATGTACAGTATATATGTTCCAGAGTTGATCAGCGCCCAAAATAACAAAGATTTTTCCCGGTGATCCAAACGTCGGGTCCGCTAACGGTAAGCTGCGAATCTTGTTCCAGATAGGAGTGCTGGACCTGACCTGCTGAGCGGGAATCATAGGATCAGAGAATTCATAATCAGGCCGGAGACCTCCAAGGATGCAGCTGTGGTTCTTGACAGCAAAGTGAAGCTAGCGCGACCTCGGCTAGCTCCAGCCGTGTTAGCACCTAGTCCAACAACTGAGATGCGAGCATGCGTGCGTGGAATTCCGATCCTTTGGATAAACGACTCAGCTACCATAATTATTGTTGATCCAGTATCGAGCAATAACCTACATGAGGTCTTGTTGCCACATGTGTCAATTACATTGGCCAGAATAGTTGGCAGTAGGGCTTGAGTGGTGGCCCTGTCTACAGTATGATGGCTGACAGCAGCAGTATTTATATCAGCATCATGATCAATCGAAGGAACCGTATTAACCTCAGCCGCAGACATATGGGCGAAGGCCAACGGAATAGATCTAGACTCCGTGTGGACTATCGTGTGGTACTTAGCGTTGCACTGACGGCAAGTGTTCGATGAATTACAATCCCTGACTTAATGAGATCGACTTAGGCAATTAAAACAAAGCTTAGTATCCCTGGCGAAAGTACGGCGGATTACGACAACCAGGGCTTTGAATGCAGTACATGCGTATATATTGTGCTGTCCTTGACAATAGATACAGTCGCGAGAAGACTGATTTGATCCACTTGCATGATAAGCGACTTGGCGGCGTCTACTCTGGGCTGGTCTTGGTCTACATTACGTGTATTTATAATTATAATTTATAATATAATTTTAATAATAATATATGAATTAGCCACACATCGCGGCTTTCATAGTTCAGCGCGTGTAGGCCTCGAATACATTCGTCGTCAATTACCTATCGTAACTCGGCGATATTCAAATTGTTAGAGGTTGGCAACGAAAGAAAATTCTGAATAAATGATCTAGCGATTAGCGTGTTCTTGTTATAACGATTTTGCAATTTTTCCCACGCGTCTTGATAATTATCATTAGAAACGGCAATATGTTTAATAAAGGAAAGGTCTTCTCCATCTAAATAAGATTTCAGATAATAAAATGTTTGGCACTTAGAGAGCTTCTCTTTATTATCTACTGAGCTTAAGAACAAATCACTAAACTGACTGCAATCTTCGTATTTGCCAGAAAATGTAGGAATTCGAATTTTGTAGGAATTATGAATTTGTTCCAGAAGTTGGTTTTGTCCCTCAAATAGACGTTCCACTGTACTTGATAGCAAAATGTTCGACTGGTCCTGTTCATGATCTTGACCACCCGTCCAGGGTCTTCATAACCCTCCTTCATGTTAAATGCCACTAAATCCTCAGAAAGGTCCATAAAGTGGTTGAAAGTGGCTACAAGACGATCCAGCTTCAGTTGCAATGTTTCCACACTATCACATCCCTGCGAGAACTCCGAGGCACTGTTAAGGACGCGAGTTATATGTTGAATGGTCCGATGCATTAAAGAGTTCATGGGGAAAAGCAGCGGCTATTTTCTCTTTTATTATTCACAAATAAACTCAAATTCACACGCAGTTATCCGGCTCGAAGGACCAAAATTTTGTTATGTTTATAAATTACGTGGACTGTATTAATGTTTTTATAGGTTTTGAGTTTTTTATTAATAATAGGGTTGACAATAGGTTTTAAGCGGGTTGCGATTAGCTAACGGTTGCGGGTACAATTCAATTATATGACTGCCGAAAAAACGTGCAGAAAAGATAATGCAGAAAAACGCGTGATATTCCAATACTAATGCAGATCGACTGCATTTTCGGGTATGCTTGTGGGCTTAAAGCTTTTATGTAGAATGCAAAAACAATGATGTGCACTTAACTAGGTGCGATTAGGAAACAATACAATGATGAGCATTTAACTAGGTGCGATTTGCAGTGGAGCTCGAGTTATCATTTCTTTTTGAGTGAAACAAACAAAATAAAAACAAATAAATCCCGCCGGCTTTTTAAATTAAAGTGGTTGTCGCAATTATTGCCGCTCCTTTCAAAGTTGTTGCTGCCGATTTAATTCGTTGTTCCTGCCTACTTAAATTCGTCGTTGCTGCCGCTACAAAATAGCCGCTGCTGTTCTTAACCGCCGTTAGCTGGACCAGTGAAGTTGTTGTTGCCGCTGCTTGTCGCCAGTTGCTGCCTATTTAAATTCGTCGTTGCTGCCGCTGAAAAATTTTTGCCGCTGCAGTTCTCAATCGCCGTTAGCTGCCTCAGTGAAGTTATTGGTGCCGGTTACATAATTCGTCGTTGCTGGCGTCAAATCAATTTGTTGCCGCTGCAATTCTCAAGCGCCGGTTTCGCCAAATTCACGGCTTTTGATCCCCTATGCACATGAAGGAAGTCATATGGATTCTAAGAGGGAAGTTACCGACGGACGTGAATCGTCCCACTAGGTATGGAGTGCTAAAAGTTGAAAGCTTATCTGTGGCGTGTCGCAAATTGTGTTTTGGCCCATCTTTCAACTTTTTGCATTCGTGTGAAAACTTCGGTAGATAGTGAGCATTCTAACCAAGAAATAATTAAAACTTGCATGCACTAAAGATTATATTTGTATTATACATACATAAGTGAATCGCTTTGGACCAAAATCAAATAAACATTTGTCCGTATCCTGGTTTTTTGAAAATAAAATTCCCCCATTTCTCGTCGTAGTGAACACCAATTTGAGCTTAAAAAAAATTGAAGTGATAAAAGTCAAAAGTTCTGATTCCAGAAGTAAATTCCCGGCAAATTTTCTGCCGCGCATTTTTCTCACAGGAAGGGTGTCATATGGATTCTAAGAGGGAAGTTACCGACGGGTGTGCCTACTTAAATTCGTCGTTGCTGCCGCTGGAAAATTTTCCCCGCTGCAGTTCTCAATCGCCGTTCGCTGCCTCAGTGAAGTTGTTGCTGTCGGTTACATAATATGTCGTTGCTGGCGTCAAATCAATTTGTTGCCGCTGCAATTCTTAAGCGCCGGTTTCGCCAAATTCACCGCTTTTGATCCTCTACGCAGATGAAGGAAGTCATATGGATTCTAAGAGGGAAGTTACCAACGGACGTCCCACTAGGTATAGAGTGCTAAAAGTTGAAAGCTAATCATTACAGTACAAACTGTATCGTGGTCGTTAATAATAATATGAATTCAGACAATTTATGTATGCCGGTCCGGTTGAGACTTTTTGGGACCTGTTGCAGTCTCCATGTTGGTTTATGTTTTTACCGCTTATTATTTTTATTGCTTTTCGGTTAATTAGTACAAGGCTGAGTGTATAAGGGGAACTAAAACGGCAGAGTCATCTAATGGCAAGCAAACGTATTTAAACTCCATTTCCATTATTGGAATCTTTCTATTTAATTGATTATCATGTACCTTTTGAAAAACTAGCAAACATTTCAACAGCACCATACAGAACGGTAATTATTCCTTTTTTTCTAGATTCCCTGTTTTATATATATTTTTCCTTTACTTTTTATATATTTATTATTTGTATTAATATGTAATGTATTTATATAATATGGTTTTTATTTTCAGAGTCACTCAGAAATGACAATTACAGTGTCCGCCAATATCTAGATGATCTGCGTTCAGCTTTCAAAAAATAAAATATACAAAAATACTTATAAAAAGGATTAATAAATGCATATGTATACCAAATTAAAAAGAATTGTTCTTGGGGAGGGGTGGTGGAAAATCAGCTATTGCAATTGAATGGAAATTCATTATTGAAGTTCAATGGAAAACCAAAACTGCGAGAGTGCGGAAAATCAGATAATCCAAAGCAGTGGATAACCACAACTGGGAGGGTGTAGAAAACCAGATATTGCAAGTGGAGGAAAACCATAACTGAGTACGTGTGGAATACCTATAATGCTGGAAGTCAAATACCAGTGGATTTTGGCTTGCATTTAACTGCCAGAGATCCACATAGAAACCTCCTTCATTCCTTAGTTTTTTGTGTCACCTCCGTGTATTTTGAAACCAGAGATGGAAGAAATGTAAGGGGTGAAGAAAGTTTTTCCCCTTCCGCCTTGTATGGAGGAACCTCATGAAAATATGCTTTTTTCCAGAGGTTTTTTCCCGCTGGGTTGCTCAAAATGTCAACCAGCTCAGCACGACTGAACACATATTGTACTAGAAAATTTCAATTTTTTCAAAAACGTGTGGATTCTGACAAAAATGGTTAGTTTCTCCTTAATCTGCACACTTTAGTTAATAGTTTCGCGTTTACAACCTTTTGCAACTCTCTGCCATGCAAAAGTACTGATCCACGAAACACAACAACACTTGTTAAGCTGTTCTAAAAATACACATAAACAAATCACGGTACAATTGGACAAAAACACATAACAACGACACAAACTTGGTAAACTTTAGTTTTACATACCTGGACCATCGTTTTCCATATTTATTAACTTTTTCGTAAACTTTTGCCACAACAAACGATCAAAGTCGCACAATTTTTCGCGCCAATTTTATACAAAACAGGTTGTATATAATTAGCTGACTTAACAGCTCGCCAGCAGATCAGTGTTGCTCCATATGTTAAAGTTACATATTTTATATCTGTATAGGGTGATTAAAAATTAAGAATAAAAAAAATTTTAAGATACAAAAAAAAATTGACTTTATGTTAAAAAAAAAACGCGAAAAAAACATCCTTATTGATTGTATGGCATAGCTCCACACTTAAACCAAAAACGAATCCGATCGCATAATCGGTGCATAAAAATTAATCAAGTGATACTCGTTTAAATTATTTTAATTTTTGGTATACAACTTTTTAGGATACCTTAATATCTTTCAAAAATATATTTTAAAATTTTTTTAATTTAATAATTAAGTATTTTTTAAGGGAATTAAAAATTAAAAAATTCTGTACACGCGATTTCCGAAAAAATAATTATTCTCGGGTTGCTTCATCAATTCTTAAAATTGTTGGTAAAAAAAATGTTTGTGTTTGCAAGACCTACTATTAAAGAAAACGATTTTAGTTTATCCACTTTTCATCAAACAACAACAGCGCAACGTGTGAAGTTGTTGTTGCCGCTGCTTGTCGCCAGTTGCTGCATACTTAAATTCGTGGTTGCTGCCGCTGGAAAATTTTCCCCGCTGCAGTTCTCAATCGCCGTTCGCTGCCTCAGTGAAGTTGTTGCTGTCGGTTACATAATATGTCGTTGCTGGCGTCAAATCAATTTGTTGCCGCTGCAATTCTTAAGCGCCGGTTTCGCCAAATTCACCGCTTTTGATCCCCTATGCACATGAAGGAAGTCATATGAATTCTAAGAGGGAAGTTACCGACGGAAGTCCCACTAGGTATGGAGTGCTAAAAGTTGAAAGTTAATCTGTGGCGTGTCGTAAATTGTGTTTTGGCCCATCTTTCAACTTTTGGCATTCGTGTGACAAATTCGTTAGAAAGCGAGCATATATACATATTTCGAATTATATATACATAAGTGAATCGCTTTGGACCAAAGTCTAATAAATATTTGTCGGCATCCTGGCTTTTTGAAAAATAAAATTCCCCAATTTCTCGTCGTAGTGAACACCACTTTGAGCTTAAAAAATCGAAGGGGTAAAAGTTGAGAATTGTGAAAAGTTCTGATTCCAGAAGTAAATTTCCGGTAATTTCTGCCGCGCATTTTACTCCCAATTTCCCGCGCTTTTCGCCATTTCCTGCGCTTTTAAGCGTCAGGCTTATATATTCGTTGCCTTAGTTATCGGCATCATTCTCGGTTAACATTGCTTTGAGCCGCCAGCCCTACACACATGCACACACACACACAGACAGTGCAGCCCCTTTTTTCGAATTCTTTTTCGTCGTTTTCGTTTTCGATCGCTGGAACGGTGAAAGCGTTGCTGCTGCCTAAACGCTATTTCGTTTTTTTGGTGTTTGACCATATTAATAACATTGAATTGTAAAAAATAATAGGATTTCCTTAGTTTATTTAATTCCCTAATTTGCTTGCATTCAGCTTTTTTTCTCTCTTTGGTTATATAATTGGTAAATTTAATAAATTATTTATATTATTTATAATTTATTTATAAATTAACATTTATTCAAAGACATACACAAAGACACATTCAAAGACACAAAAAAAAAGATGCCTAAAACAGAAACTAGTAACAAGGACATCGAAGAGTTGAAAACCCAACGAGATAGATATATAAGGAGTATAGAGCGAACGCAAAGATATTTAAATGAGGGTCGATTCTTTTTAAATACGGTTGAGTTAGAATGTCGATTAGAAATCCTAAATACGCACATTGAAAATGCTTAGCTTATACAAAATCAAATCGAAGCGAAAGATGGAGATGATGTGTACTGCGAAGAGTTAGAAGAGACTGCGATAATAGCAAAATCGTTGCTAATTTATCTAATTGCGGAGCGTCGCTCTTCTTCAGCGAAAAACATTCCGAATTTAAACATTTTATAAACTTTTTCGGAACTTTTGTTCACAAAAATGACACGCTGCACGATATCGAAAAATTTAACCATTTTCTGGAGTCGCGCTAGGAACAGTCAGGGCATTCCAAGTTACCGCGGATAATTATCCAAAAGCCTGGCTAGCCTAAAGCGGGTGTACGATAATGATTGTTTAATTTTCTTTGACAATATATCGACACTGTTCAATTTGCCAAAGATTTCCCAGCCATCAGCTACCGCCTTGAGAAACCTGATCGACACAGTCACAGCGCTGTACGATTCTCTTTTGTCCATAGGGAATGAAAGCAGAGCCAGGCTTATCCTAAGAAGAATGGACACAGGAGTTGTTCGACTGTTGCTGCCATGGACAATCCCGAAGTCTGTGTGTTTTGCAACTCAGCAGAACATCTAGTGGGAATTTGCACTGCTTTTGCTGCCCTAACAGTTCAGCAATGATTTGATTTCTAAAAAAAGGCTCCCTTATGCATTAACTGCCTCCGAAAGGGCCACACGGTAAGAAGATGCAAATCGAAAAGATGCAGTGTATGTAAGTCCTCACATCACACATTGCTGCACTTTCGCACTCAAATCTCGCGTTGTCACCTCCTCCTCAGCCCACCCTCTTGCAGAATACCCAATCCACTTCCCATGTTTTGCATGCGACTGCATCGGATAACTCTATCTGTCTACAGCCATTGTGATCGTCCAAACAGAAAGTGTCGAATTAATTTTGGCCTGAGCGTTGCTGGATTCTGATTCACAAGTTAAATTTGTGACCGCTGAGCTCGCTCAGAGACTGAAGATTAAGAGAGAGGACGTGTGTTTAAGCCTGCGGGGCATTGATGGAACTAATGCCCAAGCAATCAACAAAAAAACATTCAAGCCCCAAGAAATAGATATGCTTATAGGCGCAGACTCGTTCTTTGAACTGTCGTCAGTCGGCCAGATAAAGCCAGGGCCTGAGTTTCCCATTTTACAAAAAACAGTTCTCGGCTGGATAGTGTTAGGAAGATGTGTCTCGAAAAAAATAAAAAGTCCGGAAAAATTGGTACATATCAACACTTTGAGAAAAATACTCAAAGGTTGTCGTCCGGGAGATTTTCGGTACGTCTGCCGTTCAAATCTGAACCAAAAACTCTTGGTTCATCATAAGAAGTTGCGAAACGTAGATTTTTGTCGCCTGAAAGAAGATTATCCAAAGATCCTGCTTTAAAAAATATGTATCTGGAATTTATGGAAGAATACGAAGCCATAGGCCATGGGTCTTCCACTAACAATACAATTCCAGAAAGTTTGCACTATTTCATTCAGCACCAATGCGTGTTGCGACCTTAAATCATCTCGACAAAGTTGAGAGTGGTATTCGACGCCTCGAGCCGTACATCGACGCAGGTCGCGTTGAATGACATCTCGATAATAGGCCCCACCATTTAAAAGGAGCTGTATTCGACCCTGCTTCGGTTCAGGCTGCACAAGTTTGCGCTTGCAGCAGACGTAAAAAAGATGTATCGACGAAGCTGACCGAAACTTTCAGCTCTTAGTGACAAGATCCACCTGGGTCTCTAAAAATCTTCAGGCTGAACACCGTGACTTATGGAACTTCGCTAGCACCCTATCTGGCACCCTATCTATCGGTGTTTAATGCGGCTTGGAGAAATCGCTCAGGTTGACGATTTGTTGACTGGCGCCAGATGCGTTGAGGACCTGTTAAGCCTTCGAGACGAAGTTTCTCAGGTATTGCAAGAGGCAGGATTTGAATTGGCAAAGTGGAAGAGACGGACTCGGTGATCACTCTGCATTGGATCAAAACGCATCCTTCGTAGTGTTCGGTTTTCGTTTCAAACCGAGTTGCGGAGATTCAAGAGTGGTCGGAAAAAGCAATTTGGCGACATGTCCCCACGAAAGTAAACCCAGCGGACATCGTGTCACGGGGATGTGACGTTGAGAATCTCACAGCTTCCATTTGGTTCGCTGAGCCGTCGTTTTTGCTTGATGCAGAAAAAGATTGGCCTGAAATCGACACTTTAAAGTATCTGCTGATGTCGTGTCTATGGAATTACGCAAATCACCATTGGCGCTTTTGGTAATTCCAGAGCCCAACTATGTGCTTCAGAAAATAGAGTCTTTTTCGTCGCACATAAGGCTTTCAAGAGCTTTCGTGTGGGTCTTTCGGTTTATTCAAAGATGCAAAAAAGTGTCGCATCCCTTTGAAAAAAGTATTATACTAAGAAAACTGAATTTTGCGTTGTTCCCCATGATGGTGTGTTTCTCCCCTACAGCCTGGAACTTGCACCTTGCAACCAGCAAGCACAACCCCGTGGCACCACCCAGCAAATGCGCTCCATCAGCTTCAACGCCCCCCAAACATTTTTGGTTCATTCGTCCGGATTTTCCAGACTGTTTTCCAACATCAAGATAAGTAGGAAGTTGTTAAAGAATTAACAATTGTCAGCCATCGAAACCTCCGTTTCTTTTGACTTTGTCTAAAATCAAACGGGAGAGCAATATTAATGCTCTCCCGTGGGAAGAGAGCAGCAACAGAAGTGCTCTCCCGTGGGAAGAGAGCAGCAACAGAAGTGCTCTCCGGCGCTCTTCGCTGCTCGTATTGCTGTACTCTTCTTACACGTTGCGCTGTTGTTGTTTGATGAAATGTTGATAGACTAAAATCGTTTTCTTTAATAGTAATTCTTGCAAATACAATAATTTTTTTTTTTACCAACAATTTTAAGAATTTATGAAACAACACTAGAATAATTATTATTTTCGAAAACCGCGTGTATTCTGGCGTACAGAATTTTTTAAATTTTAAATTCTCTTAAAAAACATTAAATTTTAAATTTTAAAAATTTTAAAAATATTTTTCCGAAAGATATTAAGATATCCTACAAAGTTGCTTACTAAAAATAAAAATATTTCAAACATGTCTCTCGCATAACTAAAAAATCGTAGCTTAATTACAAAAAGATTTTTTAAAAATAAATGGTAAGAGTTGAGAGAAAAAGTAAACAACGAATTGCCAAAGAGTCGCCCCCAGCATTGAAAATGTAAGATAAATGCAATGCATAACTACACATTTTGACTTAGAATTGCATTCATTATATTCTTTGTTCTGTTAACCTAACTTGGAAATTTTGGTTAGGTGTTTGTAAAGCAAAGAATTCTGGCCGCCTCTCTTTTTCAAACAACTGCCCCTCCCTGCTTTTTGCTCTCTCGATCAGTTTCTGCAGGTGTAGTTCTTGCGAGTGCACTATGGGAAAAAAGTCGATTTTTTTGGCATAAACTCTAGTTTTAAAGATAAAAATTTAAAATTTTTTATATATACTATTAAGATTAATGTGTAATTTCGGTTTTTGTTGCTTTTTGAATCGGACCATTGCCTTCATCCACCGCCCATGAAGCAAATAAAAATTAATTGACAGCGATTTTAGAAATTTTTATTTATATTGGTGAGACGGTAAAATAATTTCGGTTTTTGTTAATTTTTAAAATTTGCCAAAAACAAAAAGAAAAATAAAAAAAAAAAACTTTTACAAGAAAAGTGAAATATTGTCTATGAGCAGAGCAGATATTGATAAAACGTGCAAAAAGTTGCAAAAATGATTAGTTTTGCGATATTAAGGATACTTTTGGTAATAACTTTGCGTTTTTACCTTTTTGCAACTTTGTGCCATTTATAATTTATACACCACGGAACACAAACAAACTTGTTAGTTTTAAACTAAAAAGATACACATATAAAACTGTTCACAGTTGAACAACAAGCCATAATAATCAAAACATATAATCTAAGATACATTTATAAATACCTTTGCTACGATTTGCTATGATCAGAAATAATAAACCAATTTGTTGCTACACAAAATAAGCAGTGAAAGTTTGCAAAGATTTTTCACTAATTTACGCACAAAACAAAGTCAATCGAACAGCTGACTTTGTTCGTTTATCAACACTATAGTGTTATTAGTAAAAAAATCTTAGATAACGGTTCTTGGCTAATTAGGGTATGTAAATTCAAAAAATATATTTTATTTTTAAAAATAATTTGTAAAATAAGTTGATTTTATGCCAAAAAAAATTGACTTTTTTCCCATAGTGGAGTGTAGGAAAGTAAAAAATATAAAATAGGTTAGGCATTGTATGGCTTGAGCTGGCAATATCCAGATGATCAACGTGCTAAGCGAATATTACATATCCTAAATGGAAATCTTTTATTTGTGTACGCAGAAACTAAATTTTATTGGAGATACATAAAAACATTTTTTATATAAATCGCAAGTGTTTGTAAATTTTCTTGTTTGTTTACACTTTTTTAAGTAGAGCCCATAAACTCTAAATGCCTTAGACACCATCTAAAAAATCAAAACAAAAATTTCTTATAGATTTTACGGATTAGCTACACATTTTCTGATCTATTCACATTGTGAAATTTTATTCTGATGTTTTTCAACCAAAAAAAAACTTTTACCACCTCTATTTTGCTTCAAATTATTCTCTCTGCTCTCTCTCTCTCTCTCTCTCTGCTTCTGCTGATGTTGTATTTGAAAGACCTGAGTTCGTTTCTCTAAACTGGCAAAGCAATAAAAAAAAAAAAAACGTGCTGCCAAATAGACCGCCCACTACCTTAAAATCTTAAAAAAATAATATACTATAAAATCAACTGTGGGTCCAAAAAAAAAAATTACTTATTGATTGTACGGCATAGCTCGGCACTTTAAACCAAAAATGGATCGACGCGGAAAAATTAATTAAGTGCCCCAACCAGATGTCTAAGTTTTATTATAACCGTTACTCGTAAAGTAAAAAGGTATAGCAAAAGTGTAAACGCCATTTTGTTTGGTTTATCGGACGACTCAGTAAAAAGTTATAAACAAATAATGAAATGTCCGATGGATGGCGCCACTTTTAAGCGACTACTTGGTTTGCAAGTGGGTGGTTCCCCTGAAAAACAAACCAGTATGGACGAAGAAAAGAATCAGATCAGGCCTGGGATGTCGCCCCAAAATCGATGGGAAGTCCCCTGGGATGATGGGAGCAGGTCATCTCAGCAGCAATGCTTCTGCCATGACATCTCAGGCAAAGTTAAGTCGCACGGGTGCCGTTGTCGAAGAACACTTGGATTCGGAAAACAAGCCATACGTGTTAGCCTGAACCAGGTCCAACTCCCAGCGTAGGCCGAAGCGTAAAAACGAGGGGATGAAGGCTAAGACGCAACACAACGCAGCCTTTAAGATTAAGAGCCGGCTCCAGGACAAAGCGACCCTTTCCCAGGAGGAGAAGGAAAAGCTAGCCTTGGCAGATCAAAAGATTCAGGCTGGACGGCTGCACTTCGTAAGCATCAACGGTGTCAAAATCCTAAAGTGCAACGACGATCCGACCAGGAAATGGCTGACGCAAACGTGTGGGGAAGCTCCGACATCAACGGCCGAGGTGAGTCACTCTTAAACTTTATTCAAAAAGACACTGTAACGAACTGGTTTTTTATGGTTTAAAAAGTAACTGTGTACAGAAACCCCCGGAACACAAACTGGAAAAAGTTTGTTTGTTATGATTTGATATTTGGATCAAAAGGACAGTGTTACGAACTGGTTTTTTATGGTTTGCTCGCTACGAAGTTCGTGCGGCTAGCTCAGTAGATTGTGCGTTCGTCTCACCAAATTTATATAAACGTGACCGCCCGGTTAACAGTAACAACACTACAGAATTTGGTTAAGGAGGCGTTTATTTACGGGTATGGTTTACAATGCTTGCGTATATCTTGCTCTGGTGATGCTCCTACGACGCCGTCCTGCGCGACTAGCTGCGGCGTTGTTCCCCGTTGCGCTCCCTTGAAGTCCGCTGTTCGTTCACTCAGTTGGTCGTGATGTCCGTGCCAAGTATGCCCATAACCTGCGCAACTAATCGGTATTACGGCCGACGCAGCTGGACTAACCGGTATTACAGCCAATGTAGCCGGACCAGTCGGTATTACAGCCAACTTAGTCGCCCGCAGTTAGACTAATCGGTATTACAGCCAATGTAGCCGGACTAGTCGGTATTACAGCCAACGCAGCTAAGCTCACCGGTATTACAGCCAACGTAGCCGGACTAATCGGTATTACGGCCAATTTAGTCTGGATGGTCGGTATTACAGCCAACATTGATATCCTGCAGACTCAGCCGTGTGTTGTCTTCAAGGACCTCAGCTACTTGTGTCTCAATTCGGTGACTTGCTTGGTCCCGAACGTCTCGACGTAGCGATCTTGCTCCCGGCTGTTTTAGACGGTTGAATATCCTTGACTTTGATTTTTACTAGACGTTGTTCACTCGCGGTTTGTTGCTCGATGACTGGTCCTGATTCCAGCGCTGGACGCGCTTATATAGGCCTCCGGTCCTATTAATCCTCGGCCTCTCCTTTTCATCTCTCCAATCCAGAGTCCAACGTCCGCGGTTTTACGGTTCGACCTTTCGCTCACTGCGCACGGCACCCCACTGAAGTCCAAAGTGCAGTGCTGCACCGTTCCATCCTTGCTCACGGCACGCCTGCGCTCTCTCGTCTCTCGCTCTGACTAATGCCGTCTCGCTCTGACGCCTCTCTCCGCTCCGTCTCTCCCAATCTCTCCAAACTCTCATTGGGTTCGTACTCTGACTCTCTCTCCTCGTACTCTCCAAACTCTCTCCGTACTTCTCTCCACTTTCTCTTCAAATGCTTTCTTCAAATTCTCTTTTCCTGCATTGCCGTTACTACGCGAAGTAGTTGCGTAAGTAGCAACTGGCATGTTTCCATGCAGTTATTTTTGGGATATTTGTGCGGAGTTATTTAACTCCTCACAACAGTAACCTTAAAACTCGCGACTAACCCGGGAGCAGTAAAATCCGTGAAATACATAGAAACGTCGCTAGAGACCCTGTCCAAGGAATTACTGTATGTGTATCACGCAACATGCCCCACATCAAGAACAAGGAAGAAGACCAAGACCAAGAATTGGGAACTGACACTCAAATCGCCAAAAAGGGAGACAATGAGATCATTAACGCGTAATACAAAATCCTACTTAGGGAATACTAGAAGGTATCACACAGGGCACAGAGAAACACTGCTTTCGGAAACAGCTAGACGCTGGAAGCAACGCTGAAAGCAACCTGCCGTACAGAGTGCGAAGACGGACAATGGACAGAGGGCAGTGAAGAGGCTCTAACAGCACTTATGCAATCGCACTTCCCAGGATGCACGGATGTCCTAGGCGCCAGCACGCACCAGGACATAACAACTGGCGAGGAACGCCCCCAAAACAATTTAATAGCGCCTACGAAAATCAACTGAGCTATAGACTCCTTTGCGGGCTAAAAGGCACCAGGACTCGATGGCATATTTCTAGCCATGCTGCCGGCGACTAAGGAAAGGATCACCCCATGGCTCTATGAAATATACTGGGCATGTCCAAGTACGCTATATCCCAATCCAATGGAGGCCTCTCGGATTTTCTTCCTTCCAAAGGTGGGAAAGTGCAGTCACGCGAGCCCCAAGGATTACAGGTCGATAAGCCTTACCTCTTTTATACTCAAAACTCTGGAAAAGCTGCTGGATCTACATATCAGGAATGATGTAGGGAGACTAATGTCATCCAACGGAATCGGCACTACACTCGCTAGTAGCCCTACACTTTGAGGAATATGCGCTCGGAGTAGTCGTAGATATATCCGGAGCATTCAACAATGTCAAGACGGATGCTATAATAGATCGTCTAGAAGCGACAAGCACGCACCCCGCAATAAGCTTCTGGATAAATTACCTGCTTAGCTGCAGGGGAGTATTTTCAGAGTGGGGCACTTCCGTGGTAAAGGGGGGCACACAAACGCACACCACAAGGTGGGGTCCTCTCGCCTCTTCTATGGATTTTGGTGGTCGACGATCCAATTAAGAGATTCAAGAGGAGAGCCCCAAAAATAACTGCCTACACGGACGGCATAGGCATAATTATTACGGGAGTTTGTCCATCGACCCTCAGCTCCAAAATGGAATCAACACTCAGGGAGATATGTGAGTGGGCGGAAAAAGTGGGACTCAGTATCAATGCGGACAAGACGGACCTCATTCTCTTTACTAAGAGATACAAGGTAACGAAATGCGAGCAGGGAGGAACGAGACAACTTTAGCACGACGAAGTCAGTGCTTTTTTTTATTTAATATAACACATAGTAGCCTAGTAGATCAGTGAAAAGCACAGAATTCACGGGTTCGAATAGGGTTTATGCGGGTGTGATTACAGCGGCTTGATGGCTGGGTTGGCCTTGGTGTCGCCACTTGTAGTCCTCGGTGTCTCCTGGGGATGCTCGCCTCTGTGCGTTGCTGCGTCGCCTCGGTGGTTGCTGGCCTCGTTGACTCCGTGCTCCGGTCCTGTAGATCCGTGTAGATGCTCCATCATGGTGTATGGGCTCGACGACTACTTGTAGCGCCTCGGACTCACAAGGCGATCAGCCGTGTTGGCTTAGGGAAGCATCTCCGTTTCCAGACTAGGGTGACTCGAGTGCCGGTTTACCTGGACCCTGACAGAGGGCATGTGGAGGTCATTAGCCAGGTCGACGTTTCTAATGTACCACAGTGCATTGGTAATTGTTCGCAGCGCCTTCTTTGGACGTTTATGACGTTAGAGTCAGAAGCCATGCCCCAAAGTTGGATGAAGTACGTCATTGAGGGCACCACAAGGCTGAGCTTGCTCGTTGATTTGAGCATCCAGTTGAGCTTTCTTAGCTTAGCGCGACATGTAGCTGCTATTTTTGTTATGTTCTGCTTCCAGGTGAGCCGTTTGTCCAAGATCAGACCCAGGTACTGCGCCTGGGGAGAGTGTGGGATGGTGGTATTATGGAGCTCAACTGCTGGAAGGATCTGTCCTCGTAACGTGAAATTGCAGTGTTGCGATTTTCTGCCATTAATTGCAATATTCCACCCGTTTGTCTGGGTTATTCTTGATGCTTCAATTTGGCAGGTGGAATTTACAAGAAAGGCAGTGTCGTCAGCGTAGGTGGCAAGAAGAGTGTCCCGTGTTATATACCCTGCAATAATAAGCCTGATCTGCCTTCTATTATTGCAGGGTATATAACACGGCCTGATCTGCCTTCTATTATTGCAGGGTATATAACACGGGACCCAGCACGCTTCCCTACGGAACGCCAGAACGAGCAAACTTTAAGCTTGACCTTTCCCCTCTTACCTCGACCATGAAACTTCGATCAAGCAGGTAAGATTTGAGAATAAGGAATAGTCCTGTAGGGAGTAGGGTCTTCAACTTATGGAGTAATCTTTCATGCCATACGTGGTCAAATGCTTCCTTGACCTCGAGGAAAATAGCAGAGCTGTATTTGCTTATTCTCAAATGCTTTTAAGATGGGCTGGACAAGTCGGTGTGCTTGCTCTGGGGTCCCATGATGATGCCTGAAACCAAACTGGTGGGTGGGAATGGCATCCTGCACGCTTCTTACTCCCAAAATTCTATCTAGAAATATTCTTTCAAATATTTTAGAGAAAGAGGGTAGCAAGCTTATCGATCGATTTGACTCGACAAGATTCTCCGGTTTTACTGGCTTTGGTATCATTATTATCACAGCACACTTCCATTGAGAGGGGAAGTGGTGGATACGTAGCATTGAGTTGAAGAGGAGAGCAAGGAACAGGAACAGGAACAGGTCAATGCCGTCGAAACCCGGCGCTTTACTAGGATGAAGCTTCTGAATGTGACTGCAAATTTCTTCTGGACTCACGTGTTGAATCGGTAATGCTTCCGGGGAAGGTGCATTAAGAAAGGCCAGTGTTTCTTCAACGTCCTCGGGTCTCGCCAGGTCAAATGGCTGGAAACGTTTCTCGAGTTCATCCGCAAAAGCTAAGGAAATTTCGGAGTCTGACTTGCACCATGTATCGTCAGCTTTCCTTGTGGGAATCTTTCGGAGAGGCTGTCGTTTTATATTCCGTGTTAATTTCCAAAGGTTGAAGCCGTAGGGTTTGGTGGTGTCCGCGTTGAGGACACCTCAACCTTTCATGCAGAAGCTTTTTGAGTGCGTCTTCAGCACGGCGATAGGCTCTTTTGTCGACTTGATCTTGGGATCTCATATATCTGCGACGTAGGGATCTTTTAAGCCTTACTAGGTCCATAACCTCAGGTTTTAAGAGAGCCTGAGGTCTGTTGGAGTGGTTTGAGACTTGACCATAGATTGAGGACTCGGCAGCGATATGGATTTTCCGGGCAAACTCCTCGACAGCGTCGTTTATGTCATCCGGAGAGGTTAACACCGTATTGGGGTTAACAAGGCGGTTCAATACAGCTTGAAAGCGTGGAAGGTTCGCACTTTTAGGAAGTATGCGAGGCCTATGGCAAGTTTTTTGCGCGGCGACTCTTAATTTTATTAGCAATGGTATGTGATCAGAGCTAAGTTCGAGACTTTCCGAGATAGAGATGCTCTCGGGACGTATTCCTTTGTATACAGCAAAGTCGATGGTGGTTGGTGTTCTTTGGCTGTAGGGGTAATGCGTAGGCCCGCCTGTAGCAAAGACCTGGACATTTGACCTTTGAACGAATTCCGCTAGCGCTTTACCACGGGTGTTTGAATTTCGAGACCCCCAGAGACGGTGGTGGGCGTTTCAGTCTCCTGCGATGATGAAACTTGACCCCAGATCATCGAACAGTTTTTCGAAGTCGTCGGCGGAACATTGAAAGTTTGGAGGACAGTAAATAGACGCAATAGTTGTTTTGCCAAGGTCGGTTTTGACTTTAACTGCGACACATTGAGCGCTTGGACTTTGTAGACTATAGCACTGGTAACTTTGAAGACAGGATTTTATTATGATTGCAGATCCACCACGTTTCCGATCTGCAGGATGAGTTGCTTGAGTTGCTCGTACTCGTGCCACTTGTAGAACGACCTTGAACAAAAGTGTGTTTCACTGACTAGCTTTATATCAATATTATGACTATGAACAAAGTGCTCCAACTCAAGGGCTTTGTTGGCAAGTCCGTTGGCGTTCCACAAACCAATGTTAAGGCCGATTTGACTCATGGCTGTGTTTCATTAACTGGGAGGAATCCAGCCAATGCTTGAGCAGTTGCTGGAGAATTTTGGGCTAATAGTTTAGACACGAGTCCCATCATCGACATCATCATTTGGAAAATGGGCAACAAGGACCGAAAGTCTTTCGGTAGATTGCAAAAACATTTGCTCTTGGTGCTGCCATTGCTGATCGTTGAACGATTGCTGAGAGATGCATCGCTGTTGTTGAGGGAAAGATTGTTGGTGGAGATGTGGCAGTTGTTGTTGTTGAGGAATTTGTTGTTGCTGTGATGACTGCTGCAGCTGCTGTTGTCGTGGTGGTACTTTTTGGTGACTTCTCTGGCTTTGCTTTCTGTTGTTGCTGCCCATTGGGGGAAACTTTTGATTCTGCTCGAACGTAACGTTGTTGATGTTGGGGCCGATTGACTTGGCCACGGACAGCGCTAGCATATGAGGTTGAAGCCACAAGGTTTGATCTAGCTGAGTGTTGGGGATGGGAGGTAGTACTTTTTCGTCGACTAGCTACCTTCTGATAAACCAGATAGCCTTTATAGCTGGCTGTGTGGTCACCACCACAGTTTACACATTTATCTGGATGAACATCCCTTAAGAAGTCCTTCAAACCGTGTTGCAGGCCGCACCTGACGCAGTTGAAACTCCTATTGCAATTCCTTTTAGTGTGATCGAAGGCTTGGCACCGGTGCCATTGAACAACACCATCCTTTTTGTAGGGGAATTCAATTTGAACCTTTTGTCGACAAAGTGTCTGATATCATGGATTTCTCTGTTATTTGGAGCCGGTTCTAGTTCAATAAAAACTAAGTTGACGAACCTGGTTTTGTCAAAGCGGCTTCTGGGTCTATTAACAAATCGAACCGCGTGTCCAGCCGAGATGAGACTTTCTTTAATATTTTCGTCTGGTACGGAATGATGTATACCACGGATGACAACACAATATGACCTTTCTTCCTTTAGTTATCGCCCTGTGTGCTACTGAGTCTGCAGCCAGAATAGAGACACAGTTATTGGGGTGGCATTTCAGGGAGTATTTAGACGGGTCAACTACTTTGTCTATGTATCTAATAAGGCCCTTCAGATTCTCGCAATGGGCAACCACAATTGGGGGTGGCTTGTGGGAGGGTAATAGTGTTTGGTTGACAGACTGTTGGCTGGGATTGTAGTTGTTGGGAGCGAGATTGTTTCCAGCGTTGGTGTTGATGGAGCAGTTGGTGTGGTTGCTGTTGTCTTGGGGTACTTGTTGAGGCACTGGGTTTTTGGGAGTTATAAGGGCTAACCGTTGAAGGATCTTCGACGCGTTCGTCTGTCTCCATGTCCGACAGTTCCGAAAAACGGTTCGCAGAAAGATTCATTTTTGGACTATTTGAATTTCTTATGATTTTGGAGACTGTATTCGGTGATCTGGAGTCAAGCCGACGTTTACTGTTTGCTGGATTGGAGTCCACCAGTCCTCATCGTCGCCATTGATGGCTGCTAATTTCCGATTATTGTTTGATGAAGACGTGGTGTTGGCGAAGGTGGAATATAGCCGGCTAAATTTGCTTAATGAGCTATTAAGAGCCTCACTCATTACATGTTGTTGACGAGACACTGTCTTCCTGATGTTAAGCTCATCTTCAGACCGAACGACCAGCCATTATTGGTATAAGGCACTAATATTGTGCACTGCTTCACCGACTTTTGGCATACAAAGACGCTTTGCCCGAATTCCGAAAAGGCGATCGTAGCCTAGAGGTTTAGGTTGCAAGCTCCGCAAACAGGCGGAACCGGGTTCGAACAGATTAAAATTTTATTTTTTCTTTTATTTGTGGTGAGAATAATGAATTGTGGCTCACTTTGAAACCAATTTCGAATATGAACCAACTAGTTGTGATTTGCAACTGTAAGTTTTGACTTTCTGTTCCACTTGTTTTCACGATTGACACAACTAACGGAGCGTTGGAGCACTGGTACCACGACTTTAGAAGTTGGATTCACAATATCACTATCCACGCAGGTGGACTTGTCCACAGAAGTCCCTGCGGATCTATTGGGTTCCCAGCCAGCAGGGCATCAATGGCAGCTGACGTTCTTGCCAAGAAGGGCGTAGAGCTGACGAACGGTAGGAATCCTCTCAGGCCACTGTCTGTCCTTGTAAAATTTTCGCACTTTCATTTCCGGAGGTTTCTATAGACAGTTACCTTTGGAGTACTTTTAAAATCGTATCTGAACTGAATATACCTATGGTCTGAGAAGGATGGCGTTTTGAGGACCCTCCATTCAAAGACCAAATTACTTTTTCCCTTTACAAGTGTTACATCTAGCACGTTTGGCGAGCTGGGCCCTACGATGGTATGTTCCTTCCCCACATTTGCTATATATAAATTAGTAGATAGAATACATTCTAAGAGTGACTCTGCCGTTAATGTCGGAGCTTTCCCACATTCTGTGGTGTGCATTGACATCTGCACCAAAAAGGTGTTGGTCATTCTTTGAGCCGAGTTCTACCAAGCTGCTCAGTTAACCTGGTGGCACCGGTCTTTCGTGTGCCATATAGCAGGAGGGTACCAAGAGGCGCTTCTCCGTGGTATATGAAAATTTGTAAAATAACAAAAAAATAATTAATATTGTGTAATATAAATTCGGAGAAGGTATTTACCTTTTATAATGAAATAAGTAGAGTATAGTTAAGTCTTCGGGTTGCCCAGAGTTTCACGCCAAGTAAATTCTTTTACTTTCGCATGACAGCCTTGATCGTACTCGCTTAAACATCGTTCTCTCCAGCCACTTTTATTTTGATTTAAATAAATATTAAAGTTTCTTTATATTCCACTTTATATTCGCACTGTGTGAGGAGTCATAAAACTCCCCACAAATCTCGAGGCAGGAGAGCCCCTAGCAACAGCGAAGGCAGATGAATGCGGCAGAATCCAAGGGCATCCAGGTCCACCGATAAATACTGGACCTTGGACCCAGCCAAAGCGGAGAGACCGCGAAATAACGGTGTCGGGCTGGACCTCGGACCCACGCCGCCAAAGGGCAATAAGGTCGAACGGTAAAGCCGTGGATGCACCGTGAACTAACGGGACGCACTTGGACATTGGACCCTAGCGAGCCGTGTGCAATGGGAACTAACGGGACAAAGGGCAATAAGGTCGAACGGTAAAGCCGTGGACTTTGAACCGGCGCAAAGAGGATGCACCGTGAACTAACGGGACGCACTTGGACATTGGACCCTAGCGAGCCGTGTGCAAAGGGAACTAACGGGACGCACTTGAACATTGGACCCTAGCGAACCGGGTGCAAAAAGGGAAATAACGGGACCACGCCGCAGCCTATAAAAGGACGGCGCAGGCGCAGCTCGAGACAGACAACCAAGATACCCGAGCGGAAGTAAAAGTGCAACAAGTGAACCAGATATCAAGAATACAAGTGCGAGGATTCAATCGAGTGCGTGGCCGTGAGAGTACCGTGGAAACCAAATGCTCAACGCCCAGATCAAGATACCAAGTCAAGACGCTAGGCCAAGGCTGAGACTGCAACGGTGAGATCTGCAGGACACAGAGATTGGAGTGGAGACGAGTGCAAGACAGGAGCAGAGTCGAGAGAAGGACGAGCTACCGGCAGGGTAAGAGCGGATCAAGAGTTTGTGCCAGGCGTCGGGGTTACGGTGGACTGACGATAAGGCTGAATCCTCGGATTTGACCTGTCGGGACATTTGTTTCTCAGGCTAGAGCCAGACCGACCCCAGGGAACACGACGGAACAGGTGATCTCAGAATCATTCTGGTCGGACCCGAAAGGAAGGTTGTACAGACTTTTGAGTCCTACAAGCCGGGTGGAACTGGAGAGACGCCGTTGGAGAACGACGTCGCAGGAGTCCACAAGCAGCACGAAGGGATACGAGAGCAGCTATGCCGTCGAAGAGCGCCGCCGAGAAACGCACGAAGTGAATCTTGAGCCGAGGAAGGCAAGTCGCCGACCAGGCAAGCCGCAACAGCCAGCTGACGAAGAAATAAATTCCAGCGAAAAGAAAACTCAATAAAGTTTTCCGATTTGTCCCAATCGGATATCACTGCATTTTCTTGGGTCGCGGGCAGTCACGAAATACAAATTTGGTGGGACGAACACACAATATCTCTGAGCTAGTCGCGGCGTTTACGTAGCGATCCAACAGTTGGAAACAGTTTGTACAACTGATCACAAAGAAATCTTAAATCGAACTGACGCTTAAATTCAAAATACAAAGTGCGTAGGTCAAAGGAAAAGAAAAATTGTAGTTTTCAGGAATTAAGGAGAGCCAAAGACTTCAAAAAAATAAAACCAAATTCCTTTCTATCTTCAATTTAAGTTCCAGAAGTGAATTGGAAGATAGTTTTTTCCCACTGGTTTTGTTTTTGTAAAACGTGTTTTAGAAGTTACTTCTTCGCGATCGCAACACTTTTTAGATAGTCAAATGTGTTCTATCGTCCAGCAGTGCCTCAGAAGTTACTTTCTCGCTATTTCAACCCTTTTTGTTTTTGTAAAATGTGTTCTATCATCTTTCTATCGTCCTGAAGTTATTAAGAAGTTACGCCTCTTTGCTTGCAGGGACTACGAATTGTTTCATATGTATTACGTTTTGGCAACCACTGTCGAAAAACGAGAGCCGAAGAAAAAACCAATTGAATTTTGACATGTATACATTATAGAGATTGTTCAGTTGGAATGTTTCCGTGCAGACTGGAAGGCTTTTTCAACAGGCAAACAAGTTTACAAAAACAGCGTGCTCTTAAACTTAAATTCTTATTTTGACGCCCAGGAAAAAGTAATCCCCTGGGCGGCAGATTGCGTGATGCATTTATGTCCCAAAGGGAAAATTTTCCTTATATCCTTCCGTATAAACATGGTTTTACGGCATTGGTGATGCAAAATGCTCATGCGAAAAAAGTTTTGTATTATCAATGGATGAAACGCAGACCGGTCTGTGATACACAAATGTTTAATGGGCTTTCGTTGGAGGCCTGGACTAGCTTAACAAAAAAACGGGTAATTTACCTGCAGTATGCACACAGCCAACGTCAGCGTCCACATCAGCTGAAGTTGACCATGCTGGACCGATAAGTATCTCGCCTTCGAAAGGTCGAGGTCGCACTACTGTTAAAGGATATGTTGCAGTCTTTGTTGTTTTGCTTTCAAGGCCATTCACGTAAAGGCGGTTTAAGACTTAGCATCTTTGTATGGAATTATATGGCGATTGCGGGACGAACTTTGTTCGTGCAAATAAGAAATTTCCCAAATTGGCTTATCATCGGTAAGTCGATAATTCCAAGTCCCGTTGACAAAGATATCACGTGGCGTTTCAACCTTCCCTCAGCGCCACAAGGGAGTCGGTCGATGAAATATCATTTGAAGAGATGTGTTGTTGTTCTAGTGCAAATCGAGTACAGTCTACATTCTAGACCTCTCTGTACACTATCAAATGACCCAAACGATTTGATGGTGCTCACTCCGGGCCATTTCTGAACAGGGTACTTACTCATTGTTGGTTCCACTGGCACTGGAAATTGAAAAGTTAAGTCTCACAGAACGTTGGAGAAAGTGTCAATTATATGTTCAGCAATTTTGGAAACGATAGATGGTTTGGTACGTGATGCTACATTGAAAACTCAATCGGTCGTCATAGATAGACCGATAGCTAAACTTTCGCGTGCCAGTCAATAATGAGTTGCTGGCTGAAAGATGTTACACCAACACGAATATGTTGAATTTGGACTTCTTTTCTAGAGAATATAGCGGAGAACACCACTAGATATTATGTCTGCAACAGGCATCAAAAGCGGGAGGATTTTGAAGCACGCGTTAACTTCAGTCTTGGAGAGATAACGAGAGAGAATTGTCATTTAGAGCACAATTCTCCTTGCGGATGCACATTTTTTGCAGAGTATTAGCTGTACTATTTTTATACCCGTTACTCATAGAGTAAAAGGGTATATTAAATTCGTTGAAAAGTATGTAACAGGTAGAAGGAAGCTTCTCCGACCATATAAAGTATATATTCTTGATCAGGATCACTAGCCGAGTCGATCTAGCCATGTCCGTCTGTCCGTCCGTATGAACGCAGAGATCTCGGAAACTATAAGAGCTAGAAGATTGGGACTTTGCATGCAGGGGTTAATACGCAGCGCAAATTTTTCACGCCGATGTGCCACGCCCCCTCTAACGCCCACAAACCGCGAAAAACTGTGGCATGTGGAATGTGTATTCGTTTCTTCAAAACCTACCGATTGACCAATATATTAATCCCCCCCCCCTAACGGCCACAAACCGCGAAAAACTCTGGTGCCACAGTTTCGAAGCTAGATTAACGGGAAAAGGAATGTGTATTCGTTTCTTCAATAGATATTGATTGAGCAAAAGTGTAAACGCCATTTTTTTTTGGGTTTTAATGCCTACCGAAATGCAGAAGAAATTTTTTAAATCGGCCCACTCAGTAAAAAGTTATAAGCAAATAATGAAATGTCGGTTGGCCGCATGTATTTCATAATCTTAGACATGACTCTCAAGGCACTGGATGGGAAATACTCTTTTTGTAAATGATCACGCTAAGTGGTTTGTAAGACCACTTTCAATTGGGTTGATAGAAAAATAACCAATTATTTCACAAAAGGAATTTACGCTTTATTCATGTTGAAAGCTCGTGGATAAGAGAGAGAGCCAAATCGTGAGACCAGACCATCTCAAGAAGAAATATCTTACATACTATTGAAAAATTATTAATAGTTATGAGGTTCCTCAACATCCCGCCCACCCTGAAACTAAGTTTCTGAGTTAGGCAGAATGGCAATTTTGGAAATGGGTCTGACAAGTTCTCCTGATGAAGTTCCCAGCTTTACGGAGCGCACCAGCCCGTCCTTGCCTGGATAGACTTCAATCACGCGCGCCAGAGTCCAAGCGGCGGGGGTGTGTTTGAGTCCTTGATGATCGCCATATCCCCAGTAGCAACGTCCTTCCTTCCCGTATTCCACTTAGGGCGCTGTTGAAGTTTTGTGAGGTACTGATGCCATCTCTTCCGAAAGCCTTGTAGCATTGCCTGTACATTTTGCCAGTAATCTAGTCGGTTAACTGCTATGTGTCCAAAATCTCCCTCTAGAACTGATGTATAAGGGCGCCCAATCAGCAGGTGTGCGGGTGACAAGTAGGAAACCTCGATGTCTGACGTAGCGAAAAGAGGGCGTGAATTGACGACGGACTCCATCTGAGCCAGAAGGGTGTGCATTTGCTCAAATGTGAGGATGGAATTCCCGATGACTAGACGCAGATGAAGCCTTACGGAGCGAACAGCTGATTCCCATTTTCCGCCCCAGTGGGGTGCGTGCGGTGGAATGAAACTCCATTTGATACCCTCGCTGGCCAACGCTTGGGTTACTTGAGTGTTATGCTGCTGCGACAGGACGAGCTTATATATATCGTCTAACACCTTCTTTGCTCCTACGAAGTTGCGACCTTTGTCGCTGAAGATGTGGGTACACTTGCCTTGACGGGAGATAAAGCGACGAAGAGCAACGAGAAATGTCTCCGTGCTGAGATCTGTAGGCAATTCCAAGTGAATTGCGGAGGTCACTAGACAAACAAATAGGCAAATGTATCCCTTTTCCTTTCGTGGATTTCGTACCTTGGGCACCTTGAGCAGAAGCGGTCCGGCATAGTTGCACCCAGTATTTTCAAATGGGTATGCTTGACGTACCCGAACAGCTGGCAAGTCCGCCATGTATTGATCAGTTGTTTTAGGGCGTTGGCGAAAACATTTGTGACAAGCATGTGTAAGCTCGCGAATCATGTTGCGTGCACCAACTATCCAATATTGTTGGCGAACGATGACGAAAAGTGCTGTCACACCTGGATGAAGATGTATCCTGTGCTCGTAATCCAAAATAAGCAGAGAAATGCGATGATGTTTCCGGTAGTAGCGAGTTAGAGAGGCGCCTACCTACACGAAGCAGGCCTTGCAAACCATGGGTGTGTTGAAGAATTTGCCACAGCTTTTCCCCTTTGCAACAGGTTTAGATCTGATGAGAAGCTTCCTTGAGCCTGCCTTAGACAGTAAATGCGGGCCTCACAGATTTCCTCAAACGTAAGTGTGAGGTTCGACGCAATCCTTTTCTTCATTTTGCTTCGATTTATAAAGCGTACAACATAAGCAGTGCAGCGAATCAGCTTGGTCCAGGAAGAAACTCGAAGCGATAGACACTCAATCGGGGACGCTTCAGGTTCAATACTGCTGCATAGTGAAGAGGATTTCAGCCCATCCATTATGGGCGTGTCCAAAATTGGGTTGGGATTGCTGCCACAACGCAGCTTTGAAGCAAGAAGATCGTTGAAGTGTAGCCAATGTGGACCCTTCCACCACAGCTCATAGCTCATGAGATTGGCTGCTAGCATTCCGATCGAAGCGCATTCGGCAGGGTTCTCCTTTGAGCCAACGTGATGCCATGCGCTGAGTGGTATGACATCCAGGATCTCCGAAGTACGGTTGGCGAAAAAGGTTTTCAGCCATGAAAGGACAATAGTAGAATCGCACCAAACATGCACAACTATGTCCTTGTAATGCAAGCCTTCTTTAACAGCACGGAGAAGGCGAGTGAGCAGTAGCGCTCCGAAGAGTTCCAACGCGTGTTTTAGCTGCTATAAGTGACACCAAGCAGGTGCCGTCTGCGTAGCTTACACGGCTGTATACGACAGAGGCATATGCCTTTATAGAGGCGTCTGAAAATCCGTGTAATTCCATTTTTCCCGATTCGTTGGGTACTTAACGTAGACAGGACGTCGTCTTGGGGATTCCACTGTATTCCTAAAACCTTAACCGCACTGGTTATTGGCAGCTCGTCTTGTCTGGTGTGGCTGATGCGGCTGCTGTTAGACACCCATTTGCCAAGCTCAAGCTTAGCCTTGGACATCAGCTGGATGAGTTCGTCGCGGCGGCTAAGTAATTCGTCTTCAGCTTCAGCGCCGGTGAGGACATCGTCTACGTAAAAGTCCTTAAGCACAATTTTTGATGCAAGGTGATGCAGTAGCATCCTACAGATTACCGAAACCTCCCCCACGGCCACTACCGAGACCGGTACTAATAGAAGTGGACCAATCAATTCGCTCGCGTCATATCAATTATATGAAAAAGCCGGCAAATAATGATCTTACAGGGAAAAGACCTCTTAGCTCTTCCAACGTCCAAAATACCAACAAAATGCCAAGACAGTTTCATATCCAACCAGATGCGGAAAGCAATACACAACAAATTTCAGAAGATGTCTCAAGTTCAGAGCAAGAGTATTACCAGTTAGCAGAAGAAAATAAAGTAAATGAACTTCAGGAGGAATATGAGTGGGAAAATAACGCCGAACAGCAGGAATATGTAGACATGTCGGAGCGTTATTTTTTAGAATAAGTCGTAAGGTAACCACGGGGAACGGAAAAATACTAAAATTTTTAATTGATACAGGCTTAAACCAGAACTATATCCAAAATCAGCTAGTACCAAGACCGAAATCGAACGAAAAAATTTTTTCCGTCAACTCAGTTGGAGGAAACACTAAAATCACTCAACACACAATACTTAAACTCCCCAGCATTTCAGATAAACCCATGAAATTTTTTTTACTAGACACACTGAAAACTTTTCACGGTATTCTGGGCAATGATACCATGAAAAGCCTAGGAGCCATTATAGACGTGAAAAACGACTCATTAATTCTTGAAAATAAACGTAAAATTAAAATTCATCAATTAGCAAACAGGCATTAAATAAAATCGGACCACAAGTCAGTCATATGACCAAGTCCCAAAAGTCAATTATAAATCTCCTCGTTCAAGACCACAAAACCCTCTTTGCTGATCCCGATACAAAGTTAGCATACACGACAAAAGTAGTAGGTGAAATAAGAACTTCGTCAGATTCACCGGTTTACGGAAAACACTATCCATACCCCATATCCTTAAAACAGGAAGTAGAAAAACAGATTAACGAAATGTTAAAAGACGGCATTATAAGACCTTCAAGATCCCCATATAATGCCCCGGTCTGGGTAGTCACAAAAAAGTCCGGTCAGTCCGAAGAAAAAAAATACAGACTAGTAATTGATTATAGAAAGCTAAATGAAGTTACTATTTCAGATCGGTACCCCATTCCCGAAATCGGAGAAATTATCGCACAACTTGGGAACAATAAATATTTTTCGGTGCTAGACCTTAAAAGTGGTTTTCACCAAATACCATTAAAAAGCTCGGATATAGAAAAAAAAGCATTCGCGGTACAGGGCGGTAAGTACGAATTTACCAGACTCCCGTTTGGCCTCAAAAACTCTCCAGCTGTTTTTCAAAGGGCCTTAGACGATTTACTAAGGCAACACATAGGGAAAATTTGCTACGTTTATGTAGACGATATCATCACTATGGACGGCAGTCCATGTAGTGACGAAGCGCAAAATAGCCGCAAAATTGAAAATTTGCTGTGATAGTCCGATCGTAATGAGTAATACACCAAATTAAAGGTATTGCTAAAACTTAAAGGATTGCATACCAAGACCTCAAGAAAATCAATTGGTTTGGGAGAGAGAGCGGTGAAAGTGTAAAAGTGAAAATTTAGAAATTTGGATATGTTGGGGCCGGTGGGGATAATTGCACTAAGTTAGTTGTATTCCTACTGAAAATGCGCTTAATATGAGGGGTCATATCAGAATATCGGACGCTCTGTTCAAAAGTTATACCGAAAACAAATTTCTGGGGGCCTATTCAAAATGAAAATTTAATTCTGTTTGTTAGTTTATCAGTTTGTCTGTGTGTCCCAAAACATGGTTTTAAAGTCCTGAAAATTTGATATGATGTTCAACATATCGATATAAGAAACTTTAGTTCTACCACTTTTGGAAAAACCCGCTAGTTTAGCGGGAAAACAACTAAAAATAGCTAAAATACGGAAGGTCGTAACTTCTATACTACTAAAGCTACAGACTTGTGCTGCATCTCGTTTGAAAGGTATTTTGAAATGCTATAAGCGCCCCTATATGTATGTTCAGTCGCAGCAGTAGTTATAAGTCAGCGCTCTGAAGTATCATATATCGGGTCAAGCCGTCAGCAACATTATCAATGACCCACTTATTGGCACAAGCGTATTCTGCTGAATTGTAACTGGGTTACGCCCACTGCCAATAATGCATAATAACCGACACTTTGTTTTACACCTATTCTGTTAACCTATGCACTTTATACCTATAAAAAGCGTTAAGTTTATACAATAAAATCAGTAACAATTCTGACTCTCACAATCAGGTTGTACTCATTCTGCATTCAACAGAGGCTGTCGCTCTAGTCTTCAGATCCTCATATGCAACCTCTAGCCCAACTGGTTCAAGTTATAGTTGCGGCGAATCTAGGCGTACAGTTTATGTACTGTATGCCAGGCGTCTAAGCCACCCCATAAACATTTTGGTGACCCCGACGTGATCTCACCAAGAGATCACACCCTAGAACACAGCGTTGGAGATATCTTCCATACAAGTCCTTTTGCCCAAGTCGTCAACAAGGCGACAGATTAAGGACACCTGAGCAAAATCGACTCAGGAAGTTGGAAGACTGGTCAACAAGGCGACCAGCTCCGTCAACGATTTAATAAAATCGTTTTTGTGATCCCGGTAAACGGATTTAGATCATCCAATCCCGGACACATTCTCGAAGTTGTTAACAGGCGACACTTTGAAACCAGAATCAAACATTCTCAGAATACGAGAGCTCAGCACCACAGTTGCTGTCATCAAATTCACCCAAATCATTCATAAGTGTTAAAAGCTTCTTTGACCAATTCGGTTGCGAATAGGAGCGTATCCAGCTATACAAGCAAATAAAACACTCCCAACGGGTCAGAAGTTTTAAACACAAGGTAATAAATATTAGTGACATGGATGAGCAAGCAGTCTCAGAAGCACTAGACGTGCAACAGGAGATCAGTCAAGAAATCGCAAAATTTATCGTCAACTTCAAGAAAGATTCATTGGAGAGGAAATCAAGTCCGAACTATTATGAAAACAGACTAACCATACTCGATGACGCTTGGAGTCGATTCACAAAAAATGATCTCAAGATTCCTCAAAAGTATAGAACTACGGTATACATGAAGTTCTACAACGACTGTCGTAAGTCATACGACAAATATCGAGCTATCATACGGGACGGCATGGAACAATCAACAAGCCAAGCCGAGGTAAATCCAGTCCCAACTGGTAACCCTGCAAGCATTCAGCAGCCCACGATAGAGTCCCAGAAACTTATAGCAGCATGTCGTCGACAAAAGGCAATATCAGATTCTATTAGGCGCGCTCTGAAAGAGTATTCAGGTACGGGAAAGACCGTAACAAGTGATTTGATAAAATCACTATGGGCGCAAACGCAAGAGATCCATTTCTCGGTACATGAAGAATACGATGATCCAAGCAAGGGAGGATATGACATGAAATCCTTCCTAAAACTTGAAAAGGAAATTCAAGATGTCTTAGGAGCCAAATCAAACTCCTCTAGCAATGAAGATATGCATTTGCCCAGAGTCAGCATCCCCAAATTCGATGGGGATCTACTCAAATGGCCTCAGTTTTTTGATTTATTCAAATGCATGGTCCATGATACTAACATGCCGACGGTACGGAAAATGTGGTACCTAAAGACCACCGTAACTGGAGAGGCTGAAAGATTGATAAGACACATCGATCATAAGGAAGAAAATTACCTCAGCGCCTGGGGTATATTAGTCGATTCCTACAACAATCCCCGACATGTGGCAGACACGATTCTCAATCGGTTCCTGCATCAAAACACAGTTAGTGACGATCCAAGGTCATTAAAAGAGTTGTACATTACAACTATCGAGTCTCTAGCATCATTAAAGGGACTGGGCATCGATGTATCAAGTTGGGATACAATATTGATTGCCATCATCAAGCAAAAATTGGATCTGGCAAGCAGAGCCCTATACGAGCAGTCGTTAGATGGGTCCCGAGAGTTACAGGGTCTGGACACACTGCTCAGCTTTCTGGGCAGGAAACAGGAAAAAAGGGACAACAATCAAGAAAGGATCAGAAGTGTCCAACATGCTCATCAGCCAGTACTGGAAAAGGACCATGCTGTCAATTTTGCAAAAGGAATCACTGGCTCTATAAATGCGATGACTTCCGCAGCAAAACAATACCCGAACGAGTTAATTGGGTACAAAAACAAAGACTGTGTGTCAACTGATTCGGCAATGACCACAAGGCCAAGGATTGCCGAAGTCGCCCGTGTTTTAAGTGCGACAAGAAACATCATACTTTGTTGCATCTGGAAACCACATCAAGTGCATCATCCAATCAACATTCACCTACTGTAGGTGCAGCAAGCAACAAGAATTATAACTTGCTGGCCACAGTCAAAGTATCAGTGAAGGCTAGCAATGGTCAAGTTGCTACCTTCAGAGCGCTGCTAGATTCAGGATCACAAATAAATCTGATTTCTGAACGAATGGCTTCAGTACTATCACTGAAACTTCATGGAACTTCTCTACGGATCGAGGGCATTGGAGGCAATCCAAAAACCAGTAGAGCAAGAGCAAATGTTCAAATAAAATCAATGCATAACGCATTCACTCAAGAAGTTGAAGCCTTTGTCCTACCACACATAATAGCTGATCAACCGGCGCATCAGTTAAATTCGGCAAGCCTACAAATCCCAAGCAACATGGCTCTGGCCGATCCGAATTTCGATAAGCCAGGAAAGATTGACATGCTTATCGGTGCAGAGCACTACTATTCATTGCTGCTGCCAAACCAGACGATACTAAAGGCAGGAGGACCAGTTCTTCAGAATACAAAACTTGGATGGATCATTGCCGGAAGGGCAACGTGGACTTCATGGATGAATACGAAGCACTCGGTCACATGAAACAAGTGCACCAAACAGACATACCCGCTAATCACTACTTCATTCCACACCACTGTGTGCTAAAACCGGAAAGCAGTACAACAAAGTTGAGGGTAGTATTCGACGCTTCATGCAAAACCACCAGCAACAAGTCTTTGAACGACATACTCTATGCTGGACCCACTGTGCAAAGCGAGCTATTTGCAATTCTATTACGCTTCCGCACTCATAAATACGTGTTTACAGCGGACATAGAGAAAATGTATCGGCAGGTGTGGATACATCCTGAAGATCAGTATCATCAACTAGTCGTCTGGAGAAAGAATCCATCAGATGATCTTAAATACTACCGGCTCAAAACCGTCACATACGGTACAACGTCAGCCCCATTCCTAGCAACAAAATGCTTAGATTACTTGTCCGAGAAGGCAAAGGAGCAATTCCCGCTTGGATCGTCTGTTCTAAAGCACGATTTCTACGTAGACGATTGTCTCACTGGAGCAAACAGCGTTGCGGAAGCAGTCCAAATTCAACAGGAATTAAATAAAATATTGTTACCATCCGGTTTCAAGCTTCGAAAATGGTGCTCCAATAATGGGAAAATTCTAACAGACGTTCCCGAAGCACCATCAAAACCGTCAAGCTACACGAAACATTGAAACACTACAGTGTCAATACGTTGGGTTTGGTATGGATGCCACAAAGAGATCAACTGTGTGGGCGCTCACAGAAAAGCGAGGCGTCAATCATCACCAAACGCGTGGTAAGTTCCGAGTCAGCACAAATTTTTGACCCGCTTGGACTATTTGCCCCGTGGTAGTAAAGGCAAAAATATTTATGCAAACGCTTTGGGCATTGAACCTGAATTGGGACGATGAGCTCCCTCAAGAGCTTCAAATTGATTGGAAGAACTATCGATCGGATCTGCAAGCATTAAACAGTATGCAAATTCCTAGGCATATCTATAATGGAAAGGTTCCAGTCCATCAAGAAGTGCACACATTTGTGGATGCATCAGAGCGTGCGTACGGAGCAGCAGTATATATAAGAGCTACCTACAAAAACAATCAAATTTCGGTACGACTTCTTTGCTCCAAGTCACGAGTGGCTCCATCCGCGAAAGAAACTTTGCCCCGCCTTGAACTATGTGCTGCGCTGTTGGGCGCTGAACTAACACACAGAGTAAGAAAGGATTTGAGATTACCGGTCGAAAGGGCTTCTGGATACTTCTGGACTGACTCAACTGTAGTTTTGTCTTGGATAAAAGCATCGTCGGCCGCATACCACACGTTCGTTTCGAATTGGATAGCAAAAATCCACTTTTTCTACACGGTTCAAGGGACAAATGGATCAAGGTGCCCGTAATCGGTCCAAGTGATCTTGAACGGCGAACAAAACAAGTGAGTCTTCCAGCATGTCAGGATCAGACAGGGGAAGAACTCTATAATTGCAATCATAGCAATAGTTTTTAAAAACTACAAAGAATTGTGGCATATATGATGCGTTTCTGTTACAAAAGAAACAGATCAAGTACAACCACTCTATGCGTTGGTGAACTAAGTCACGCTCGTACGATCATACTGCGCACCATTCAGAAAATTGACTTCGCATGTGAGTACAAGCAGCTTGTTGCTCACAAGGTCGTGGACAAAAAGAGCGCTCTCGGCTCTCTATCCCCCATGATCGGCAAGGATAGCCTCATCAGAGTCGGAGGGAGATTAGAAGAATCTGAACTCCCGTATAACGCAAAACATCAAATCTTGCTTCCTTACAATGATCCAATAGTAAAAATGCTGTTGCGAGAAATGCATGAAGAGAACATGCACTGCGGTGCGCAGGCGTTAAGAGCCATTTCCAGACAGCAATATTGGATTATCAATTATAAAACAATGGCGAGAAGCATTATACACTGTTGTGTCAAGTGTACAAAGGCACGGCCCAAACTAATGCAACAAATAATGGGCAATCTACCAGTCGACCGAGTAACACAAGCTCGACCATTCTTTAATTCTGGTGTTGATTACTGCGGGCCAATTTGGATTCACCATAAACTCCGGGGAAAGAGACCAGACAAGGCGTATATTGCAGTTTTCTGCTGTTTCGCTACGAAGGCAGTACATCTAGAGTTGGTAAGCGACCTAACAACAGATGCATTCTTAGGTGCTCTTCGACGATTCTTGTGTCGACGTGGAAGGTGTCAGACCATCCACTGCAATAATGCAACCAACTTCGTCGGCGCCAACAATAAACTAAAAGCCTTAGAAGAAGCGATCTTCACGGATAAGGCACAAGCCCAGATCATCCACCATTGCAATCAGAGACAGGTGGATTTTAAGTTCATACCGCCCCGAGCTCCATCGTTCGGCGGGCTGTGGGAAGCTGCAGTAAAATCTGTGAAACGGTTACTAGTATCAGTCACAGCCACCGCATCATTGACGTTTGAGGAGCTTAACACTGTAATAGTGGAAGTCGAAGCAATTCTTAATTCTCGACCTATTACACCCATGTCGTCCGATCCTACGGATGTGTCTGCATTAACCCCAGGTCATTTTCTGATTGGTGAGCCTCTAACGGCCCCACCCGATGTAAATCTCTCCCCAACCAACAAAACATTGGTAAAAAGATGGGAATTAGTGTCCAGACTTAAGCACGCATTCTGGAAGCAGTGGTCAATGGAATACCTTCAAGAGCTTCAAATGCGCAACAAATGGAAGACTATGTCGCAGAATGTCAAGGAAGGGCTACTTGTATTAATAAAAGAAGATAACCTACCGGTGATGAATTGGCCGATGGGAAGAATAGTAAAGACATATCCTGGCAAGGATAATTACGTACGTGTAGTAGACGTATCACGACCAATCACGAGGCTTGCGCCGCTTCTTAAAGAAGAAGTATCGACAAAGCGGTCTAACATTTCCACCGTGTCAGAAGAGGTCCCAAAAAAGAAGAAAATAAAAATGCCAGTTCTACCAACGTTACTAGCAATTCTACTTATTCTTCCGCTCGCAGTGGGACAGCCAACAAATGCAACTCAGTTCGACAACCAGCCCGGGATCTTCTATGAGCGACTCGGCACGGCAAGAACGGCAGTCTCAGAATGGACTATCATAGCATATTACGATTTAAAACCGTATTGGAGTGACATGACCATGCTGTCCACTGGGATAAAAGAACTCAGGCACAAGTGTTCTGAGTTGAAGAACGCAAATGCATGCAACTCCATACTTGACCATTTTGCACATTTATATGGGGAGCTACAGGAAGGAGGTTATCTGATAAACCATTCCAGACAGCGCAGATCACCACTTGATATAGTTGGTAATGTAGCTAGCTCACTCTTTGGAGTCCTTGACGCCAGATATGCAGACGACATGGCCAAGGTTATAACTGAGGTGAAATCCAGGGAAGACGTATTAAGGATGTTACTCAAGAATCAGACTTCAATTTTGGACTCTACTATTAACATAGTTAGGAAAAGCAAGTCGTCTACTGACAGCCGCATCAGAAATTTGGAGCAGCAACTAGCAACCATCAACAAGGAACGAGGCAGATATCAAGGCGACCACTTGCAGCAAACATTCGTTGTCTTAACTACCCAGCTAACCCTTCTTGCAACTGGGATGCAGCGGATGCAAGCTGAAATTGCCCGCGTTCTCACCGACATTCGTCATCGAACCATCAGTCCCATGCTGGTAACTCCTAAGCAGCTAAGAGACCAATTAGACAAAATTCGGGATCATCTACTTCCGGATCAAATGTTGCCGGTCTCGTCGGAAAATGTAATGGAGCTCTATAAAATCATGCGCGCTGAAGGAACCACAACTACAGATCATGTCATATTCAAAATGACATTGCCTCTGGTATCAACAGCACAACAGGAAGTCTTCAGCATCATCCCCATCCCGACGTGGAAATCAGGAGGCTGGAATCGATACGACATTAAGACACCTATCATAGCTGTAAATTCCCACAGAGATCAATTCATTGGTCTTACTGAGGACGAGTTCGAGCAATGTCTAGTACTATCCAACAACGAACACATTTGCTTTAACCATCAAGCCGCATTCAACGTTGAAAATCGGTGTGAATTTCAGTTATTCAATAACAAATCTGAAACACTCTGTGAGATTATTAAGTCGAAGGCAGGTTTGATTTGGTTAAGAACGCATCAATGGAACAGATGGATGTTTGCGACCCACAACCAAATAGAACTTCAAGCTGTATGCATGGGAATGCCATCCACCATTCACCTTAATGGATCGGGTTTACTGTCTCTGTCCTCCGGCTGCACCGCACGAAACGCTAACATTAGTATTAGCACATTCAGCACGATAATCACCGAATCACACTTAGCGTACATTCGTTTTAAAAACATAACAACGCCCGTTGTGGAAGACACTTCAGAGTCAGCTCGAGAGACTGCAACCCAACCATCTGAATCAGACGAACTGGATCGTCTACAACAAAGGCTGGCTAAGCTAAAGGATACAGCATGGTCAAATCAACTCACCACCATGCAGCATCATCAAGTAGCAGCGTATGCGGCGTTAGCAATATCAATAATATTGGTCATCGCATATAGTCTCCGAAGACGATTCGTCAACTGGAAGCCACGACAACGGACCTGCAACAACCAAGAGAACGACGAACAGCCGTCACCTGAACCTACCCCACGAAGTTTTGCGTTCAGCATTAGCGATGGTTGAACACTTGTTCAACGGTCGGGAGAATGTTCAGTCGCAGCAGTAGTTATAAGTCAGCGCTCTGAAGTATCATATATCGGGTCAAGCCGTCAGCAACATTATCAATGACCCACTTATTGGCACAAGCGTATTCTGCTGAATTGTAACTGGGTTACGCCCACTGCCAATAATGCATAATAACCGACACTTTGTTTTACACCTATTCTGTTAACCTATGCACTTTATACCTATAAAAAGCGTTAAGTTTATACAATAAAATCAGTAACAATTCTGACTCTCACAATCAGGTTGTACTCATTCTGCATTCAACAGAGGCTGTCGCTCTAGTCTTCAGATCCTCATATGCAACCTCTAGCCCAACTGGTTCAAGTTATAGTTGCGGCGAATCTAGGCATACAGTTTATGTACTGTATGCCAGGCGTCTAAGCCACCCCATAAACAATGTAATTTGTGTAAATGTAATAGTTAAACAGATATGCACAAAACCAAAAATGTTTATACTTTTTTTTAGCTTTTTTTTATTTTTTTCAAAAACGGCTCTAACGATTTTCTTTAAAACATTAATCCGTAGAGGCCCAGAGATTCCTCAAATTTTGGTAAAAAGTTACGTTTGAAAATTATTTAAATACAAAAAGGGCCACTTTTGTTAGCTTAGAACAACTAATCCTTCTGGAGCATTAAATTTTGTTTGTGCGTATCCAAGTTGTATTTTAAACCGTTCCATAAAGAAAGCTTTTTTTAAGACTTTTGGCAATACCCGCTAGTTTAGCGCGAATAAAACGCTAGTACTAGATCCTATGGAAGCAAAAGTATGAAGAAGACAGTAGTAGATATACTTGATATGACTCATGTTTAAAACAAAAACACTTGATATCAAGCAAAAACACCTCTTAACGAGGTAAAAACCTAGTGACGATCGCACCTTAAACATACAAAAGTTCTGATATCAACATTTGTGACGAAAGATGATTACACACATGATTAAATACACTTTTTAAAGTTTATTTTTTCGGCATTCTGCAATAGAAAATGGGCGTGTGTTCTTAAAAACTAGTCTATTCTTAAAACTAGAGTGCCGAAAAAATAAATTTTAAAAAGTGTATTTAATCATGTGTGTAATCATCTTTCGTCACAAATGTTGATATCATTAAGAGGTATTTTTGCTTGATAGTATTTAGCAAAAATGAAGTAGATCACAAAAGCAATCTAAAGAAGGTATTCACAACCCTAGAAAATGCTAACATAAGGGTTCAAGTGGATAAATGCCACTTTTTTAAAAATGAGGTGGACTTCTTAGGGTACACAATATCAGAAAAAGTGCTCAAAACAAACATCGAAAAAATAAAAGCAATTACAAAATTTCCAATCCCTAGAACACTAAAAGACCTGCGTTCTTTTTTGGGCATGACAGGTTATTATAGGCGATTCATAAAAGACTATGCTAAAATAGCAAAACCGTTAACCATTCTCTTAAGAGGCGAAGAAGGCCGCATATCTAAGATCAAGTCGAGCAGAACTGCTATCAACTTGAGCAAAGATGCGATTGCAGCATTTGAGAAACTTAAAAATACTCTCGTCTCCAGGGTTGTAATCCTTGCCTACCCAGATTTTGGAAAAGAATTCCAGCTAACTACTGACGCTTCAAGCTACGCAATTGGCGCAGTATTAGAACAAAACAATAGACCAATAACGTTTATTTCGCGCACCCTGTCGAAAACTGAAGAGAACTACGCAACTAACGAAAGAGAAATGCTCGCTATCGTTTGGGCGCTCCAAAGCTTAAGACACTACCTGTACGGATATTCAAAGGGGACTATTTACACCGACCCTCAGTTTTTCTAATAGCGTAAATAACCACAATGCTAAGCTAAAACGATGGAGAGACCTTATTGGCGAGTATAACCATGAGATCAGATACAAGCCCGGAGTAGCCAATGTAGTAGCAGACGCGTTATCTCGGGCCCCCGCAGAAATTAATTCAATCAGCTCCTCAGCATCAACCCATAGCGATGAAAGTTCGTCACACAACCTTATTTTTTCGGTAGAAGCCTAAATAAACGTATTTAAAAATCAACTTTTTTTACTGACTGCAGACACAGATTCCTATAGTTTCGAAATTCCATTCCCAACCTACCACAGGCACATAATAAAAAGAAAATCCTACACAGAAGAAAATCTCATAGCAATTTTAACTCACAGACTCGACCCTAAAATTATAAACGGAATAATTACATCTGAAGTAATAATGGGCAAAATTCAAAACATTTACCCGACCTATTTTAAGTCATACAAAGTAAGGTTTACTCAAAACAAAATAGATGAAGTAACCTCAGAAGCACAACAAAATGAAATAATAACTCTTGAGCATAAAAGAGCCCATAGGGATGCTAAGGAAAATAAATTACCAATTTTGAATAAATATTTTTTCCCACAAGCTATAAAGAAAATCCAAGCAATAGTTAATTCCTGTCAAACTTGTAAAGAATCCAAATACGATAGACACCCCCCAAAAGGTACAATTCAACCGACTCCGATTCCCAATTATCCAGGAGAAATAGTTCATGTAGACATTTACGTTACCGAAAAACATAGTGTCCTAACAGGAATTAATAAATTTTCAAAGTATGCTCAAATTAAAATTCTAGACTCTAGAGCATCGGAAGATACAAAAAATCCGTTAAGGGAAATGTTAATTGCTTTCGGTATGCCGAAATGGATAATAATGGACAATGAACGATCATTAAGCTCAGCAACAATCAAGTTTATGTTAGAAGATGAACTAAAAATATCAGTACACACCACTGCCCCTTATGCATCGACAAATAGAAAGGTTCCACTCAACTTTATCCGAAATCATGCGTTGCCTCAAAAAAGACAACGGTAGCATGACATTTGAGGACCTAATTTTTAAAGCAGTTCAGGCATATAACAAGTCAATCCATTCCATAACAAAGGAAAGCCCCATAGACATATTTTTCAGAAGCACAATATCCAATTCTACAGAAGAGATAGAAAAGAAAAGAGAAGAAATTAAACAGAAAATTCTAAACAAACAAAACGCTGACCTACAGTACCACAATCAGGAAAAAGTGCACCCGAAAATTTTTAAACCAGGCGACACAGTCCATGTAAGAATAGACAAAAGGTTAGGAAGTAAACTTACACCTAGGTACAAAGTGGAAAAAGTAGCAGAAAATAAAACAACCACCATCAAGACACAATCAGGAAAAATCATCCATAAAAATAATATAAGAACATAATTTTTCAGACTATTTTTACCAACATGCTTGGGGATAACCACGGTCCTTGACTATTCCAACTCACAAATCATCTCACTCGAAACCGGACTTGCAGCTAAACAAGACGGAACATTCAAAATCATCCACATCTTTAATTTGCAGAGCTATAAGGATACTTTAGCGAAATTAGAGGAATCATTTTATTCACTCAACTCATCTCATCCATTACATCCATACCTTTCCTACGAACTAGAACAGATTCACAACGATTTACGTAGACTGCGAACACAAAAGAGACCAAAAAAAGCAATAGAAACAATAGGTACTGCGTGGAAATGGCTGGCAGGTTCACCAGACTACCACGACTACGAGATCATAGTCAACAAATTAGAAAATTAGAAAATAACAATAAACAAGTGGTAATTAACAAATTAATTAATGAGAAAATTAACCAACTTACCAAAACTACTAATGCTATGTTAAAAGTTACCCAGAGCTCGGAAGAAATAGCAAACCAAAATGCAAATGTTTTAAAATATGAAATTCAATTAATTAAAGAAGAAATTAATAACATTATTTATGCAATCACATGGACAAAATCTAACACAATAAATTCATTTGTATTCACAAACACAGAAACTAAAATAGTAGAGGACATTTTTAAAAAAGAAAATAACTTATTTTTTAACATAGAAGAACTATTAGAATTTGCTAAAATTAAATTAGCCACAAATGGCAATGACCTCATTTGTATTATTAGCCTTCCAACCATCAAAACAGATAATTGTAGAACTCTAAAAATTAAAGCACTAAAGAACGCCCAAATGATCAATGATATAAAATATGAAAATTTGTTAGAATGTAAGAAACAATTATTTGCTATTAAAACACCTTGTGAGTCTCATAATGATAAAACAGTCTGTAATGCAGAAAATTTGTTAGACCTAAGTAACGACAGCTGCGTAAATGCTCTCCTGAATCTCCGTGAACCTCAATGTAAGATGATCAACAATCAACACATCCCAGATTTCGAGAAAATACTGACTGGAACCATATTGCTGAACAACTTCAAAGGACCAGTCCTGCTAGACGAAAAACTTCTACAACTGCAAGGCTCTTTCATTATACAATACCGAAATTCAACGGTAACTATTGGCGAAACTACCTACAAGTCGAAAGAGATCAACTCGGTCGAGCCAGAACCTCCCTTATTCCAACTTATGGGAGAAATTACAAAACTAGAGGAAGTTCTATCTCTTCAAATGATCAAGGAACTAAATCTTGACAACACAAAGGCGCTGGAAAAATTAAGAAGAAAATCGACCATCGAATCCTCGGTTAGCTTCGGATCCACCATCATCCTACTCCTACTAATAATAGGATCGGTCACGGAGCTCCTACGAAGGCGTAAAACAACGAAAAGTACTGCAGCCCCTGTACCAGAAACGCGAGAAGAACCCCCACATCCCGGACCTGTGCTGTATTACATTGCGACCGAGGACAGTCGCGCTTAAGGAGGGAAGAGTTAACACCCGAAATAATAAAATCAACAAAATAAAAGATAGGGTGAGCATGGATTGCGTAATTGAGGAAATATCAAATTGCAATACCATGCCCTCAATAAGTTCGACGCCCCGCGCACTGAGCTTGCACTTTACAATCATGGGAACGCTTAACACCAAACGCCCAAAGTTGATTGAACCAAAGCAAGTGCATCCAACAACAACAATAATAAGATCGGATGACACGTGCGCTGAGCTTGGACCTTCTTGACCATCGATCGTGGGAAACGCTTACCCCCAAAGTTGAGTGAACTGAAGCAAGTGCATCCAACAATATTGACTAATAGTAAATCGCCCAATTGTAATTAAGATTGGCCAACAGCGACAACGACATCAGCAATTGCGGAAGCCAGAACCAATAGAAACAAAGAACGTCAGCAGAAGCAGTGACAACGGCAGAGACGGTGACAGCGATGGAGCGACGCGTAGCTATAAATTAAACCTGTAAACCTTAATCCAGTCAGTTCTTAAACCAACTCAATAAAGTGAAGTTTGATTTTTTTATAACAAATTAATAATCATTCTTTTAACTTTTATAAACCAATAAGTTGGTAAGGCGTGTCCGTGGCCAAAACAGCGGATATAAAAATTTTGTTAAAAGTGCATTAAAACAAGAAAGAAAACTAACTTTGGCCAGCCGAAGTTTATATACCCTTGCAGATCGTTCCTATTCTATTTGAAATTACAAAAATGTTAAATTTAGATTTGCAACAAACAAAATTATAGCAGTTTACGGAGTATTTTGACATTAATTAATCGATCCTTCCTATGGAAGCTATATAATATAGTCATCCTATTTATGTTAAATTTAATTTGAAATTCTAAAATAATAAAATAAACTTATATTCCAAAGTAGAAGAGAATACAATAAAAATTAACAAAGCTATAATTTTGTTTCTATTAATTTCCCTTTAGTTTTCCTATCGTTCCTATGGGAGCTATATGACATAGTCGTCCGATTTTTTTAAAATTTAATTCGAAATTCAGAACAGTTAAAAAAATGATATTTCCAATAGCATAAGGTAATATGTCAAAAAACACATAAAATTTACTCTTTTTTAAATTATTTTTCCGATTATTCCTATGGGAGCTATAAGATATAGTTGTCCGATCCGGCCGGATCCGACTTATATACTATCTGCAACAGAAAGACGACTTTTGGTAAAGTTTCAGCTCGATAGCTCAAAAACTGAGGGACTAGTTTGCGTAGAAACGGACGGACGGACAGACGGACAGACGGACGGACAGACGGACAGACGGACATGGCTAGATCGATTCGTCTAGTCATGATGATCAAGAATATATATACTTTATAGGGTCGGAAACGTCTCCTTCACTGCGTTGCAAACTCCTGACTGAAATCATTATACCCTCTGCAAGGGTATAAAAATAAAAGTGCCGACAAAATAACATTTGTAATAAGTGCCAAATTACAAATGCAATACTCTTGTATTGGAAAAAAATCCACAAGAGAAATAAAAAATTGCGCAAAATCCAATAATTTGGAAATAATGGTGAAAATTGCCTACAAATGCTAAAAGCCAAAGAGCTAAGCAAAATAAAGTGCCTACAAATGCTATAAAGCCAAGAAGATATAAAGCATAAAATTAAAAAACCCGACGAAATAAAAATATTATTGTTTAAAAAAGATTAGTGCACAATAAATAATAATATTACCATTAGCATTGACTATGGTTAACAAGAGCCTGCAATATAAAGATAAATGTTGCAAAAGGGCCTTGAATTGAATTGCAATTAAGCGTTCAACTCCATTGATTTGGATTATGGGAAAATATATTCCTAAAAATATACTTTTGGGCAAATAGCCTGCAGATGCAATATTGCATTTTAACATCCCGAAACTGGGATAAAATAATACATTGAAGCTACCGAGAGGACGGTCTCGGCACCACATCTTAAGTTCGCTTTGAAGGGAAGAAGACTTGGTGGCTACGAAATCATCTCCACGTCGCCGACCGCAGAACCTGTCTCCAGGGGAAGTCATCGCCAGGAGATCCTCGAATTCACCGCTACAATGAAGTCGTCGCAACATCCTTGGAATAGTCATCAATGAGCTAAGTCAGCGTTATCGTCAGATAAGTTCGATATTAGTAATATTGTAATATAACAAACATGATGTCGTCCGATTATGGAAATTATTCAAGGCAGGCTTTCTTAGGTATAGTCGATCAGTTGAACAAATATCTATCTGCAAGTATTCTCTTAACGTTAGAAGTAATAAGATTAAATATTTAGCTACAAATTTGTTTAATGTGGTGGAACAGACTAGATGGTATTTTGAAAGCAAGGAATTTGAAGACATTATTAGTGTATTAGAATTCGATGTTCACAATATAGTAACGATGATAGAGAAAAGATTCCGCATGGAAGGATATATTCCTCTCGTTGTTAGGGCAAAAGAATTACAAGTTACGCCGGAGGAACAGTTTGCTTGTATTGTCGAGAAATTTATTTATTTAAATGAATTCAAACATAAAGAAAATGTTTTAGTATCAAATAAAATAGATTCACAATTTGTTTTATCGATTCCATTAAAAGAGAAAGAGTTAGGTAGCTTGGCGATTTCTAAAGGAATAGAAGATGAACAAATACATTGCCGTGAAATTCCGCCGGCAGGACCTCATTTTGGAAGTGAGGTTGTTTTTAGTTCACCATCCGTATTACATGAAGTAAATGACGTTCTTACAACCGTTCATTTTGTAGAGAAAAAAATTAATAAACATAAGTCGTAAGACAATTAGGATTATCAAGGCATACTTTAGGGCCAAGATATATAATTACAAATTTGTAGAGCAAAGTAATTCTAATTCAAGAAGGATATGGTGGCCACTAAAACTATGTCCTATTAATCATTCAGTTAATATTAAACGGTTAAAGAATGAAAATGAATACATGAAAAGGCATCATGTTAAAATTAAAGATTTAAGGATTATTAATTTGGTAATAAACTCCAATATATAAATAAATAATAATAAATATACAGTCCACTAAGCTTATATTTGCATTGTTAACAAAAAGAATTTATGTAATTGATAACACCTACACCGCATCTTGCCGCCCTTGGCAGACTGTTCAAGAAGAACACCTTTTTATAATAAATCTAATATTTTTACGAGTTCGGTACATGTCAATATGTTAATTGATCTAGAGCCGTAAATAATGATCTGTAACATAAAACCTACAAGGGTGCAGCGCCGAACAGTGTAATCTTAAGTACAGGCCACTTGAGCCTGACAATAAATATAGTTCTCACGCTGTACAAAGGGTCGCCTTGCGGGGGACCGCTGATAAGGCTCCCGCTCAGGCAAACAGATGTGGTCTCTGCGTAGACCATAGATAAGTATAATTTAAGAATTTCATGTTAGCTACGTAAGCGAAGACTTAGAAAAATAAAATCAGTTTTAATACAGAACTCAACGGAATTTGAACAAGTCTGTAACGGTTGGCACCGCAGCGCTTCTGGTGTCCTCTATCCACTTCCTTCTAGAGTCGGGATAACTTTTAGCCAATACAAGATGAATCACGTAGCAGTCCCTGGTGGTCTCCCCAACTGCATTTAGCCCGCGAATGATTTCATTGGCGCCATCAGTAAGTTTGCGTAGATTAGATACATCGCCGTTGGGGGCAGCAGCCAGTCCCATGAAAGTGTCCAGTAAGGAGTTCACGATATGCCTTGGGCGGTCATAGCGTTCATTGAGGCGTTCCCATGCTGAATCATAAGCTGCTTCCGTAATGGACATGTGGCTGAGAAGATTGGCTGCTTCACCAACTATGAAAGACTTAAGGTAGTGAAACTTTTGAATCTTTCCCAGGTGAGTCTTGTTGTGGACATTGCTCTCGTTAATGTCCTTAAAGACTGGCCATTCCTTGTAGTCCCCACCAAAGGGTTTGATGTGGATTTTCGGAACGGGTTTTTAGTTAAGAAACTGCAGCAGGCGGCGGCGTGGCCAAGGTAGATGCTCCGTTCTCAGAAAGTCGCTGTAAGAACTCACTTTGCTGTTGCAGCAATTTGGCCATGTTGTGATCCGCTTGTGGTATGGCGCTTGGCTGAAGTTCGCTCTTTAACGACGCGAACAAGGTAAGCGCGTGCAGGTACTTCTCGTCATACGCTTGGAAGTCTTCGGTAGGATCCTCGAAACCCTCAACGCTGTCGTACAAGTGCATTTCGTCAGTGATCTTCTCAAGGCTCCTAAATGCATGATTTAGCCGTGTCAGCATGGCATCGACTCCGGAGAAAGTGCTTTGTAGAGGTGGATTCTCGATGTAATTGACCAAGCGAGTTACGGTTGCCTTTAGCCGACCACGTGCTTGGGTAAGTCGTTTAAGCGTCTGTTGCTAAGTGGTGTGCAGATTCAGTTATGCAGATGCGGAAGTAATCCGGCTCGAAGGACCAGAAATTATGGTGAATAGATCACGCTAAGTGGTTTGTAAGACCACTTTCAATTGGGTTGATAGAAAAATAACCAATTATTTCACAAAATTTAGGCTTTATTCATGTTGAAAGCTCGTGGCTAAGAGAGAGAGCCAAATCGTGAGACCAGACCATCTCAAGAAGAAATATCTTACATACTATTGAAAAATACCAAATTATTGTAAATAGTTATGAGGTTCCTCAACAGTAAAGGACAAAGAAAATCATTATAAACGGCTGTCCATGTAGTGACGAAGCGCACAAGGAGAGTGTGAGAAGGCGATTTCTATATATACACGAAGAAATGCAAATCTGTTGTGATAGTCCAATCGTAATGAGTAATCACCAATTTAAAGGTATTGTTAAAACCTAAAGGATTGCATACCACCAGCCTCTCCAGAAATATGTGTGGGGTGACCCATTTTGGACAATCAATAGGTATTGAAGAAACGAACACACATTCCTTTTCCCGTTAACCTAGCTTCAACACGGTGGGCGCCACACTTTTTTGCGGTTTGTGGGCGTTAGAGGGGGCGTGGCACATCGGCGTGAAAAACTTGCGCTGCGTATTAACCCCTAGAATATGCATGCAAAGTGCCAATCTTCTAGATGTTATAGTTTCCGAGATCTCAGCGCTCATACAGACGGACAGACGGACGGACGGACAGAGGGACATGGCACGTACATACTTTTGCACGAATCTAATATACCCTTTTACTTTACGAGTAACGGGTATAAAAATACCAAGTTTTGGAATAGTTGTTGAAAAGCAGTCTTAACGAATTATTTATAAAACGGTACATAATATTGTACTAAAAACAAGAGAGAATTGAGAGAGAAATAATCGACTATTAGATATCCGTTACTTAGGTAAGCAAAATTTAATATAAATAAGCTTGTCGGGAGCAGACAAATCTTTACACTCACTCACTCACTTGTCGTTGTTCCTTTTCTTTGTCGGTGACATAACTTTTGTCACTTTGGTTTGGTTGCTCGTTGATCGGAAGACATATACATTGTCGTTGTCGTTGTTGCCCCGCAATTTAATCCCAAATAAATATATATTATAACGATTAAATATACGAGTTATTATTTGAATAAATAAAGCTGCCAAAAAAATGCGCGGCGGCAACATTTGGTTTCCCCCATCGTGATTGTGTTTCTGGAGTTCGTTGAAAAATTGAAATTGGAAATGGTTTTGGAGCCCAAGCTTAAAGTGTTGTACAATAAAGTGTATAACAGCCAGTGGATTTGCCAATAATTGGATCAAATTTTTTGATCAAACGGAGACTCCGTTATTTTTGCACGTCTTCTTTAACGCTGTTTTGGAACGGTTCAACTGAAAACACATACACACATACCAACATAGGAACAAACTTCAATCCGTTTGTTGTCGCTTGCACATACAATTTTCGTTCAGATAACTTTAAATTCCATTTTTTCCGAATTTTATTTAACAATTACAAAAAAAAAAAAATGAGTCCTGAATTGCTTCTGCTGTCATCGGTTCCTGAGAAGATCGCTTTTCTGCAACGTAAAACTGAGGTTTCTTTTGATCGACTTAAGGTCATCGGCAGTGAACTAGCTCCTGACAAAATTTAGTCAATCAATGTTATTGATTTAGATGTCCGCTTACACCTAATTAATCAAATTAAAACCACTTATAACCGTAATCAAGACTTACTAGAGTCTCTCGATTAAAATCAAATTGGCCAATCGTGTAGAGATGAATTTGATGAAATGGCGTTACTTCTTGAGTTACGCTTAAGTGGTCACATTCAACAACGGTAAGGTGAACATCAAAACAAACTCTATCATGATTCTTCAACCTTTATGGTGTGTAATCGCTCTCGTGTTCCCGAACTAAAGTTGTCATCTTTTTCTGGGGGATATACTGAGTATGCAGATTTCATGTCAATGCTCTCCACAATCATAGATAAGGACCCCGAGTTAACCATCATCGAAAAGCTGCAACACTTGCGTTCCTGTCTACTTAGCCCAGCGCTAGATGCCATACAGTCTTTAGATATATCGGCAGCCAAATATCCGGTGGCTTTAGATCTGCTTAATAAACGGTATTCTAATAAACGTCTTGTTTTCCAGACTCACATAAAGTAGATACTTGGTCTCAAAAGGGTGGACTCTTCGGCGGCAAATAAACTTTGGGAGTTTTCGGACAAATTCAACTCACACATGCGGGCTTTGGATTCGTTGGGATCAGCTCAGGAAATTGCATGGTCTTGCAAAAATTGGATTTTTCCACGCAAACTGGTTGGGAAGAGGCCACCTCCATGGACAAAATACCCTCGGCGAAGGAATTTTATGATTTTTTGGAGAATCGGTGCCGAAAACTGGAGAACTTTCAACATGCTATGGGGAACTATGCCTCAAACTCTCAGGTGGGAATAGTAACTAATTCTGCCATTATTTCTGAAGCTAACGCCTCCAGTTCTCAGGCAAATACATCTCTAGTCGTTCAAGGTCCAGCTTCTGATATTACGCTATTGGTCATTGCTGTTGTACTTGTAAAAAGCCGTGCAGGTTTATTTATTCCATGCAGGGCATTACTTGATTCAGGATCCCAGCTGCATCTTCTAACTTCTCGTTTCGCACAGCAGTTACAGTTAAAAAGGACTCGCTCAGCATCTCTGGTTTCGGGACTCGGTGAGACAAGGGTTCTAACTGAAGGATATACCGTCGATATTTGCTTAAAATCTCAGGCATCTGAATATTCGGCGTTCCTATCTGCCCTCATCACGCCTACTATCACTAATAATCAACCAAGCATAGCCCTGAACATAGAGGACTGGAATATTCCGGCAAATATCCAACTAGCAGATCCCTTTTTCCACAAGCCTCAACGGATAGACTTACTAATTGGAGCTAGTATGTTTTATGATTTGTTATGTGTTGGGCAGATTAAACTGATCCCTGGGCTACCGCTTCTTCAGAAAACTAGCCTTGGTTGGGCCGTTTCTGGAGGAGGACAAAACCATGTTAATACAAAAACTTTGACTGCTTGTTGTGTTTCAAATGGTAAATTAGAGGATCATCTTGATGATGTTGTTCGTCGGTTTTGGGAGTTATAAAGTTCAACTGAAGCAGTTTCCGACCGAACAAAAGAGGAGCTTGAATGCGAAAGCCATTTTGCCAGCACTTTTGTGAGATTAACTACATGTGAATACTCGGTTAATCTGCCATTTAGTTCCAAATTCATTAACTTAGGCAAGTCATACGCGCAAGCGCATCGTAGAATTTTAAATCTGGAGCACAAACTACTTCGTCAACCTCACCTTTAAGAGCAGTATTCATCATTCATTCACGAGTATTTGGATCTTAATCATATGTCTCTAGTTGACCCTGTGGATATACATATGTGTCGGTACTTTCTCCCACATCACTGCGTTATCAAGGAGGACAGTTCGACAACCAAACTACGTGTGGTTTTTGACGGATCGGCTGTAGCTTCATCTGGTCAGTCCCTTAATGATATGCTGTTGGCACGCCCAGTTATTCAAGCAAAACTCTTTGACATTTTGATTAGATTTCGTTCATATACAGTTGCTCTTACTGGAGACATCTGCAAGATGTATCGGTATGTCCGCATGGGTGCTCCTGATAACTTCTACCAATGAATATTATGGAGAGGCTCTCCTCATGAGGAATTGCGAGTTTACAAGCTAGATACAATAACTTATGGAACAAAACCAGTGCCATTTTTGGCTATAAGGACCATGCACCAGCTGGCTCGGGACGAAGGCCCTAACTTTCCAATTGGATCCACTGCCTTGCTTGAAGACTTCTACGAAGATGATTTCATTTCTGGGGGCAACTCAATTTCGGAGGCTATATACAAAATGCAACAGACTTCTAAGATTCTTAATCGTGGGAACTTCAAACTTCGCAAATGGTGTTTTAGTCATGCAGCCGTTTTAAATACTATAGCTGAGGATGATAAGGAGCAGTTTCTACAATTCGATGACGGAGGTGATATAACCAAGACACTGGGTCTTGCATGGGATCCCTCTAGTGACAATTTATTATTTTCATTGTTATCGTTACCCCAAAGTACAAAACCCAGTAAGCGTTCCATCCTATCAACTGTGGCCCATTTCTACGACCCCCTTGGCCTTATCGGACCGGTAATTGCAAAGTGCAAGATTTTTTTGCAGAATCTATGGAAGGCTAAGCTGACTTGGAATGAGAGTCTTTCTTTAAACTTGCAATCAACTTGGATGGATATAAGCAGCAGTTTCGGGAATGTTCGGCGCTTTGCTTTTCCTAGACTAGTATTAGATCCAAATGCTACCATTGAAGTTCATGGATTTTATAATGCCAGCACTGAGGCCTATAAAGCTTGCGTGTATATTGTCTCCAAGTCTGTTGAGGGAATTCGTCACTTGCTTTGCTCGAAGTCAAGAGTAGCCCCGCTAAAAACGATTACCGTCCCAAAGCTGGAATTGTCTGGAGCACTATTGTTGTCTCAACTAATGAGTTCAGTTAAACAGATTGGATGCTTCCATGGAAGGTACTTTTGCTGGAGTGATTCATCCGTGGTTTTTGTCTTGGATTAAAGAGGAACCTTCAAAATTTAATGTATTTGTCGCCAACCGGGTGGCATCTATTCAGGAACTAATAAGCAGCATGAAATGGCGGTATATTCCCTCAGATCTCAATCCTGCTGTCATCCTTTCTAGGGGAGCCATTCCTGATCAGGTTCTGCATTCGAGACTTTGGTTTCATTGTCCAAGTGAAGATAATTGGCCTGCCTCTTGTTTCCTCCAAAAACCATCTACTGAGCTTCGAAGAAACGTTTTGTTGGTCAATTCAGCTTTGGATTACACGACGAACTGCAAGTACTTAAATTAATTTCCTGTCATGCAACGAGTTTTTGGATACGCCTCAAAATTTATTCGTCATCGTCGTCGGCTTTGCGTTTCGGATGTTAAACATGGAACTGAAATTCTTATTCGACTTGTTCAGCGTGCCTATATGTGGTATGATATAAAGGAACTGCAAGCTAAAAGAGTTGTAAAAGGGCTAGCCCAAACGCGTCGCTATTACCATTTCTGGAAGATCATGGCACTTTGCGGGTTGGCGGCAGACTTTAAAACTCTACACTTTCATACGACGCTCAACATCCAATAATTTTGCCTAAGCACCATCTTATCACAATGGCTATCATTCGAAGCATTCATTCCCGGCAGCTGCACGCCGGACCCCGTGCCTTGCTATCCAATTTGCGCTTGCAGTTTTGGCCCATTGGAGGATTAAAAAGCGTAGCAAGAGTTGTCAGTAAATGCATTAAGTGCTGAACATGTCATGGGTAGACTCCCGAAGGAACGACTAACAGGATCCCGAGCATTTGAAGTTAGTGGAGTCGACTACTGCGGTCCCTTTTACTACAGGTCCTCTGTTCGCAGGTGCTACATCTCAGTTTTTATTGGCTTTACAACCAAGGCTGTGCATTTAAAGCTTGTTCAAGACCTAACAAATAGCTGGTTTCTCGATGCACTAAAGCGATTCATTGCTACGCGAGGCAAGCCTAATCAAATTTGGAGTGATAATGCCACAAATTTTGTAGGCGCAAAAAATGAATTGCAAGAGCTAATTCGATTAGTTTTGAGCGACTCTCATTCTGCTGCTGTTAGCCAATTTTGTCTGGCAGAAAATATTGACTGGCGCTTCATTCCTCCTCGATCGCTCCACTTCGGAGGTTTGTGGGAGGCAGCAGTAAAATCGGCCAAGCATCATTTTTATCGCACAGTTGGAACTTTTTTGCTCAGATTTGAAGAACTGCGGACTTTAGTGTGTCAGATTTCTGCATTCATTAATTCTTGTATTGTATTGTATTGTATTTATTAAGCAAAGGACTGCTTGTAAAACATTAGTAAAGTACATTTTGTATTAAAGTAACTAGTGCGCCAAACCACATAAGGGGAATTTTTTAACGATATGCCCCTGCTCACATCGAGTGGTGGGCAATTAGAAATTACATATTTGAAGACAATAAAGATAATACTAAGTTATAATTAGACACTGAAGAGACTCCATACAACAAGACGTGACTGAGATCATTATATTTATCACAAAGAACACGGAAAGGGTCATTAGGGGCAAAATTTGACCTGCACAATGGCAGAGACAGGGGGCGATACCAGCGAACTGTCCTGCATGGTACATTCCAGTTTAGGGAACTAAGGAGAAAGGAGGAGTCGACATCACCATTTATTAATTTATGTATGAACATAACACCGTGACAAATCCTACGGTTGATCAGGGTGGGCAAGTCTAGTAAACGCAATCTGGCATTATAAGATGGCAACCGACGGCCAGCGTCCCAGTTAAAACCTCTTAGAGCAAATAACAAAAACTGCTTTTGAACAGACTCCAACATATTTTGACAAGTTACCGTCTGCGGTGACCATATACAAGAAGAATACTCTAACGATGGCCGAACAAGAGATACATATAGAAGCTTAGTTGTATAAGGGTCATCAAACTCCTTAGACCAGCGCTTTATAAAGGCTAAAAGGCTTCTAGCTTTATTACAAATTAGTGATATGTGATCATTAAAACAAAGTTTATGCTCAAATAAAACTCCTAGGTCTTGAACAGTAAAAATACGTTGAAGGACATTGTTGTCAATAGAGTATGAATACATAGACGGATTACGACGATAAAAAGTCATAAAATTACATTTAGAATAGTTAAGATATAAATAATTGAGTTTGCACCAAGTCTGTAAATAGTCAAGATCTAATTGAAGACGAGAACAAGAATCCGGTAATGACATGAACAAACACAGTTTAACGTCGTCAGCAAACATTAAAAGAGTTGCGGACTTAATAACTTGAGGTAAGTCGTTAATCAACAAGCCAAATAATAGGGATCCCATATGACTTCCTTGAGGTACACCAGAAGTAACATTTATAGTTTTGGAAGTTATATCATTATATTTCACCCTCTGAGAGCGGTCAGTGAGATATGAGTGTAGCCACTTTAACAACTTTGGAGGGAATCCCATAAGGGTAAGTTTATGAATAAGTAGGCCATGGTTTACCGAGTCAAAAGCTTTGGAAAAATCCGTAAAAATTACGTCTGTTTGCTGCTTATGAAGAAAGCCACGGTTTACTAATGAGGTAAATTCAAGCAAATTAGTGGTAGTAGATCGGCACCTGGTGAAGCCATGTTGACAAGGCGAAATAAGCGACCGACATTGATGCTGCAATTGACAAGTTATTAATTTTTCGAATAATTTAGGAATAGCACTGAGCTTAGCAATATCACGATAATTAGCAATATCAGACCTATTACCTTTTTTAAACAGCGGAACAATAAAAGATTCCTTCCAAGCTGACGGAAAATTACATTGATTTAACGACATATTGAACAGGATTGTTAGAGGGCTGGAAAGAAAATTTGCACAATTTTTTAGAATGCAACTAGGGACCATATCAGGTCCTGCTGAAAAAGAGAGTTTTGAATCGATTAAGCCCTGGAGAACATCGGCTTCAAGAATAACCGGATTAAAAATTGAGTCAAGATGAGGTGAAGGATGAGGATATTTAAAGTTATTATAGCATTCAGAATTTTGTTTTAAGTAGTCAGATTTGACAACAGAATATTTGGCAAAGTCCATCTGCGAGCCAGTTTGTTTAAATCGTTTGAAGAGTCTGGATTTTTTGTTCTTTAGATAGGAAAGCTGACGGGTAAACCACCGAGAGCTGTACGGTGTTTTTCCACTAGAAAGGGGTACACATTTATCAAACAAATTGTAAAGGACACCATAAAAATAAGCTACACCATCCGCAAAAGGAACATCTGTTAAGTAAGACCAATCAATTATAGATAAGGAGTGCAAAAGCTGCGTTTAATTTGTTTTCCTAAAGCAAAAACTTAGCCTTGGTCTTGTTGTCTCAACTAATGAGTTCAGTTCAACAGATTGGATGCTCCCATGGAAGGTACTTTTGCTGGAGTGATTCATCCGTGGTTTTGTCTTGGATTAAAGAGGAACCTTCAAAATTTAATGTATTTGTCGCCAACCGGGTGGCATCTATTCAGGAACTAATAAGCAGCATGAAATGGCGGTATATTCCCTCAGATCTCAATCCTGCTGTCATCCTTTCTAGGGGAGCCATTCCTGATCAGGTTCTGCATTCGAGACTTTGGTTTCATTGTCCAAGTGAAGATAATTGGCCTGCCTCTTGTTTCCTCCAAAAACCATCTACTGAGCTTCGAAGAAACGTTTTGTTGGTCAATTCTGCTTTGGATTACACGACGAACTGCAAGTACTTAAATTCATTTCCTGTCATGCAACGAGTTTTTGGATACGCCTCAAAATTTATTCGTCATCGTCGTCGGCTTTGCGTTTCGGATGTTAAACATGGAACTGAAATTCTTATTCGACTTGTTCAGCGTGCCTATATGTGGTATGATATAAAGGAACTGCAAGCTAAAAGAGTTGTAAAAGGGCTAGCCCAAACGCGTCGCTATTACCATTTCTGGAAGATCATGGCACTTTGCGGGTTGGCGGCAGACTTTAAAACTCTACACTTTCATACGACGCTCAACATCCAATAATTTTGCCTAAGCACCATCTTATCACAATGGCTATCATTCGAAGCATTCATTCCCGGCAGCTGCACGCCGGACCCCGTGCCTTGCTATCCAATTTGCGCTTGCAGTTTTGGCCCATTGGAGGATTAAAAAGCGTAGCAAGAGTTGTCAGTAAATGCATTAAGTGCTGAACATGTCATGGGTAGACTCCCGAAGGAACGACTAACAGGATCCCGAGCATTTGAAGTTAGTGGAGTCGACTACTGCGGTCCCTTTTACTACAGGTCCTCTGTTCGCAGGTGCTACATCTCAGTTTTTATTGGCTTTACAACCAAGGCTGTGCATTTAAAGCTTGTTCAAGACCTAACAAATAGCTGGTTTCTCGATGCACTAAAGCGATTCATTGCTACGCGAGGCAAGCCTAATCAAATTTGGAGTGATAATGCCACAAAGTTTGTAGGCGCAAAAAATGAATTGCAAGAGCTAATTCGATTAGTTTTGAGCGACTCTCATTCTGCTGCTGTTAGCCAATTTTGTCTGGCAGAAAATATTGACTGGCGCTTCATTCCTCCTCGATCGCTCCACTTCGGAGGTTTGTGGGAGGCAGCAGTAAAATCGGCCAAGCATCATTTTTATCGCACAGTTGGAACTTTTTTGCTCAGATTTGAAGAACTGCGGACTTTAGTGTGTCAGATTTCTGCATTCATTAATTCTTGTATTGTATTGTATTGTATTTATTAAGCAAAGGACTGCTTGTAAAACATTAGTAAAGTACATTTTGTATTAAAGTAACTAGTGCGCCAAACCACATAAGGGGAATTTTTTAACGATATGCCCCTGCTCACATCGAGTGGTGGGCAATTAGAAATTACATATTTGAAGACAATAAAGATAATACTAAGTTATAATTAGACACTGAAGAGACTCCATACAACAAGACGTGACTGAGATCATTATATTTATCACAAAGAACACGGAAAGGGTCATTAGGGGCAAAATTTGACCTGCACAATGGCAGAGACAGGGGGCGATACCGGCGAACTGTCCTGCATGGTACATTCCAGTTTAGGGAACTAAGGAGAAAGGAGGAGTCGACATCACCATTTATTAATTTATGTATGAACATAACACCGTGACAAATCCTACGGTTGATCAGGGTGGGCAAGTCTAGTAAACGCAATCTGGCATTATAAGATGGCAACCGACGGCCAGCGTCCCAGTTAAAACCTCTTAGAGCAAATAACAAAAACTGCTTTTGAACAGACTCCAACATATTTTGACAAGTTACCGTCTGCGGTGACCATATACAAGAAGAATACTCTAACGATGGCCGAACAAGAGATACATATAGAAGCTTAGTTGTATAAGGGTCATCAAACTCCTTAGACCAGCGCTTTATAAAGGCTAAAAGGCTTCTAGCTTTATTACAAATTAGTGATATGTGATCATTAAAACAAAGTTTATGCTCAAATAAAACTCCTAGGTCTTGAACAGTAAAAATACGTTGAAGGACATTGTTGTCAATAGAGTATGAATACATAGACGGATTACGACGATAAAAAGTCATAAAATTACATTTAGAATAGTAAAGATATAAATAATTGAGTTTGCACCAAGTCTGTAAATAGTCAAGATCTAATTGAAGACGAGAACAAGAATCCGGTAATGACATGAACAAACACAGTTTAACGTCGTCAGCAAACATTAAAAGAGTTGCGGACTTAATAACTTGAGGTAAGTCGTTAATCAACAAGCCAAATAATAGGGATCCCATATGACTTCCTTGAGGTACACCAGAAGTAACATTTATAGTTTTGGAAGTTATATCATTATATTTCACCCTCTGAGAGCGGTCAGTGAGATATGAGTGTAGCCACTTTAACAACTTTGGAGGGAATCCCATAAGGGTAAGTTTATGAATAAGTAGGCCATGGTTTACCGAGTCAAAAGCTTTGGAAAAATCCGTAAAAATTACGTCTGTTTGCTGCTTATGAAGAAAGCCACGGTTTACTAATGAGGTAAATTCAAGCAAATTAGTGGTAGTAGATCGGCACCTGGTGAAGCCATGTTGACAAGGCGAAATAAGCGACCGACATTGATGCTGCAATTGACAAGTTATTAATTTTTCGAATAATTTAGGAATAGCACTGAGCTTAGCAATATCACGATAATTAGCAATATCAGACCTATTACCTTTTTTAAACAGCGGAACAATAAAAGATTCCTTCCAAGCTGACGGAAAATTACATTGATTTAACGACATATTGAACAGGATTGTTAGAGGGCTGGAAAGAAAATTTGCACAATTTTTTAGAATGCAACTAGGGACCATATCAGGTCCTGCTGAAAAAGAGAGTTTTGAATCGATTAAGCCCTGGAGAACATCGGCTTCAAGAATAACCGGATTAAAAATTGAGTCAAGATGAGGTGAAGGATGAGGATATTTAAAGTTATTATAGCATTCAGAATTTTGTTTTAAGTAGTCAGATTTGACAACAGAATATTTGGCAAAGTCCATCTGCGAGCCAGTTTGTTTAAATCGTTTGAAGAGTCTGGATTTTTTGTTCTTTAGATAGGAAAGCTGACGGGTAAACCACCGAGAGCTGTACGGTGTTTTTCCACTAGAAAGGGGTACACATTTATCAAACAAATTGTAAAGGACACCATAAAAATAAGCTACACCATCCGCAAAAGGAACATCTGTTAAGTAAGACCAATCAATTATAGATAAGGAGTGCAAAAGCTGCGTTTAATTTGTTTTCCTAAAGCAAAAACTTAGCCTTGGCCTTGTTGAAGCTTTTACTGAGTTGAAAACCCCTGTTAAAGACAGCTGGAGGGTAGGATGATGATTATCTTCAGGAAGAGATAGAGGGGGGACACGAGATACAGCAGCGTCGCAATTATCCGATATAAAAGTCAAGTCTAGAATACGCTCATTGTGATTGAAAATCCAATTTATTTGCAGCAAAGACAGTTCAATAAGGCCTTCAATAAAATCGTTTTGATTTCTGGGAGTCATTGATATCGAGTCATTACACTGAAACCAAGAGACATTTGGGAGATTAAAGTCACCAAGAACAACGAGGTAATCATTATCATCAGCCAAGAAAGATACATGACGTATCGCAGACAGGTGGAGTGAATACATATTCATTTCAGATCCTGGGGGTATATAGGAGCAGGTAATCAACATATTAGACGTTGGAAGTGAGAGTTTGACAGCAATAAATTCAATACTTGAAGAGTCAGGAGTGGTAATAAGCTCTGAAGTCAGGTTAGATTAAACCGCAATGAGGACTCCTCCACCACGACGACACGGGCGATCATTTCTATAAATAAAGTAGTTTTTAGATAAGATTTCACTATCATTTACAGTCGAGTTAAGCCAGGTTTCAGAGAAAGCAATAACATTAGCATCAAAAGTAGCACTATCTTGAAATAGTTTAGAGAGCTTACTTAGCAAACCTCGAACATTTTGATAGTGAATCAAGAAATCTAGTTTTTTGGAGCAGTAGAAGCATTGCGCGAGCCGCCAGAGGTTCTTACTGTCGTATTGTCTTTTTTCAAATATTCATGCACAATAGTATTTTCCGGCCAAAAGCTCGAACAAATAATTTTACTAAACAGTCCATCCGGAACATGAATTTTGAAGGAAGAGTAATCCCTTCTGAGTTTAAAATTAAATTTGGTGATGCCGACAGCACTAGGATCGGTAAGGGAGAGTCTCGTGACAATATGATGTCTCACATCATTCTCAGTTGCAGAAGCTAGCAGTCTCGACACAAAAATGCACTTTTTGGGAGCCAGGGCCGTCAGGGTAACTGGTTCAGAAGATGGAATAGTGGGTGGACGTCGGGGAATAGCCAGCAGAGCCGTCACAGGGGCAACGATTTGTGCAGCCAATGAAGTTTCAGCAGCCATATGGTCGATATCAGCGGTTATCAAATCAGCTCCAGTTGGAGTCGCGGAGGTACTGCCAGGCCCTAAAATCGACGATGCAGATGATTCTTCCATCACGCCAGTATCAGCATGATCACAAACGCCAGAATCCAAATCGCCCCGAACTTCCGTAACGGAAGTTGGGGGAGGAAATGCGTCGGAGTCAAGCGATTCATCCTCAGAGGCGAGGGGGGGAGCTGATTGATTGAAGTCCATCAATTTCCTAGAAATAGGGCTCAATTGCATAAGGGCGGCAGACTCTGGAACAATTAAATTGTTATTAGATGTGGAGCAACTACCCGTGTTTGGATATTGGGGAACACTTAGCACTTTTAGATTTTTAAAGGGGGATTCCGCGGCCTTGAATTTCTCATGAAGCTCACGAAATTCAGTTGACAGGGCTTGGAACTCCAGATGGGTTTGCCGCATAAACGATTTCATATCAACTTCAATGTGTCTACAGCTCGGACACGTCCAGTTTAGGCCAACCCGTAGCTTTAACTTGTCGACGATTTGGCCACTTGCGCGCCCCAGAGAGAGTAGTTTAAGCAACAACACAAACTAAGGGTTTTGCGGTAACGCTGGCAAAACAGAGCAGTAGCAAAAATATTCAGTTCACAACTTAATTTTGCGAATAATAAAGTCACTGTCCATGTAAATTAACCGAATGGCCCGTATTAAACACGATTGCAGGGTTACTGACAAAATGTTAAAAATCTGAGCAGAACGGAATAGGTTTAACGTAGGAAAAACACAATGTGAAGGAGGAGCGTCAAAAACATGGCCGAATACTTTGACTATGATCTCGATTTCTCGGCCTTTAGTTTCAATTTCAGAAAGCCCTGGCGATCTAGACGTTTTGACTCCTCCTCATTTTCTTATTGGTGGACCTCCTGAGGCACTGTTAGAGCCTGATTTAACTATATTAAACTATGATCGTTTAGACGGCTGGCAACGTGTGAGCCATCTTCAGCAAATCTTTTGGGCTCGTTGGCGTGAGGAGTATCTGACCCTGCTGCAACAACGCTCCAAATGGCGCCTCGCAACTCGACCTCTTCAATTAGATAACCTGGTTCTCATCAGAATGAGAATCTTCCTCCGTTGGCCGCTGGCCCGAGTGGTCGGCCTTATTCCAAGAAAGGATGGAGTATTTCGCGTGGCAGACCTAAGGACTTCTACCAGCAACAACATTCGAAGAGCAGTGAACAAGCTTTGCCTTCTGCCTATAGATGATGCTGTTGAGGGGGGAGTATGTCGGGAGCAGACAAATCTTTACAGTCAAATTAAAATTAATATGTAAGCAATCGATTGTTATCTATTATCACTGTAAACTCCAGCATTAACAGCTCACTCACTCTCTCGTTCTCTTGTCGTTGTTCCTTTTCTTTGTCGGTGACAGAACTTTTGTCACTTTGGTTGGTTGCTACGAGTTATTATTTGAATAAATAAAGCTGTCAAAAAGCTGGCAGCGGCAACAAAGCCTTCTTGTATGTTTTTTGCCGCTCGTATAATTTTGCCGCGGCTTTTTATTTAAAATTGTAATGCGGCATCTACCGCAAGATATTGATCCCACTGGCCAGTAAAGGCGAAAATATAGGCGCTAAGCAGGTTATTGGTTAATGGGTTTGTCGGCGTTAAAGTGGGCGTGGAAAAATTTTATTAGGTCAATCGATAAGTATTGACAATACAAATTCATATCAGTTACAATTTTCCTAATAGCATCAAAACTGTGTCCTTAAACCCAAATGTAGTCCATTTGGTATATGTATTTATATAGAAACAGCTATGCATGGATAGCCTTTTTATACCTTTGCAGAGGGTATAATGCAGGGGTGCTCAAAGCTGCCTTATGGCAGTGCATTTACAAACACAATTAAAAGAAAATCACACGCACGCGAGTAAGGACTCACACACAGTCATGAAAAAGACAAAAACAATTTGCATTGTGAGCTGAGACGAAAAAAAAAGATCAATGGAGTTGTTGTTGGCTTGGCTCGTTACGGACAGCGACACAAAGAACTTGAGTGTGCCCTACGAAAGTATAGGATGTGCCGATCCGTATGCTATGTGCCAAAACAAAAACAAATGTGCCTGTGTGCCATAGGACTGAGCACCCCTGGTATAATGATTTTAGTCAGAAGTTTGCAACGCAGTGAAGGAGACGTTTCCGACCCCATAAAGTATATATACTCTTGATCATCATGACTAGACGAGTCGATCTAGCCATAACCGTCTGTCCGTTTGTCCGTCCGTCTATCCGTCTGTCCGTCCGTTTCTACGCAAACTGGTCCCTCAGTTTTAAAGCTATCAAGATGAAACTTTACCAAAAGTTTTTCTGTTGCAGGTAGTATATAAGTCGGAACCAGCCGGATCTGACAACTATATCTTATAGGTCTCATAGGAAAAATTGGGAAAATAATGGAAACAAATTATATCGTCGGTGTTTTTTGACATATTACTTAATGCTTTTGGAAATATTATTTCTTTAACTGTTCTGAATTTCGAATTAAATTTTAGAAAAATCGGGCGACTATATCACTTTGCTCCCATAGGAACAATCAGAAAACTAAAGGGAAAAAAAATTACTTAATGCTTTTGGAAATATTATTTCTTTAACTGTTCTGAATTTCGAATTAAATTTTAGAAAAATCGGGCGACTATATCACTTTGCTCCCATAGGAACAATCAGAAAACTAAAGGGAAATTAATAGGAACAAAATTATAGCATTGTTAATTTTTATTGCATTCTCTTCTACTTTAGAATATAAGTTTATTTTATTATTTTAGAATTTCGATATAAATTTAACACTAATTGGACGACTATATTATATAGCTGCGATAGTAAGGATCGATCAATTAATGTCAATATAATACGTAAACTGCTATAATTTTGTTTGTTGCAAATCTAAATTTAACATTTTTGTAATTTCAAATTGAATAGGAATGATCTGCAAGGGTATATATATATAAGGGTATATATTCGGCTGGCCGAAGTTAGCTTCCTTTTTTGTTTTTAGTAATTTTTAGTCCATTGGTTTTTTTTTCTTGGTGTACTTTTATTGTAAATACAATATAGTCGCCAGCGGGATGACGGGAGCAGGTCATCTTAGCGGCAATGCTACTGCCATGACATCTCAGGCATAGTTAAGCCGCACGGGTGCCGTTGTCGAAGTAAACTCGGACTCGGAGAGCGTGCTAAACGAAGCCAAAACTAGCCATACTAGCTTGCCTGAACCAGGTTCCAACTCCCAGCGTAGGAAAGGGCCGAAGCTTGTAGGGCGCTTGTCGTTTTTAAATTTCCCACTTTAATTTAAAATTCCCGCCAGGCTTTGAAGTTGCCGCCAGGAAATAAAATGGCAGATCAAAATTCAAATAATTTCTGTTTTTTACAACACTGAAAAGACGTGTTCGATAAAGATTTTTGAGTAACTCTGGTCCCATACTTTTTCGATAAACAAGTCTGGCTTTCGATTATTCGGTCTTTCCATTTTGTACCGTGGCCGTGAGAAGATCGTTCTCTCCTGAACATATTTTCCTAAGTGTTATATATTTCTTCAACCGAAACCAAATCGTGGAAAATATCAGACATCCTCAGCCTTTTATAAGGTTTTCTTTTACCAGTGGGTTCCTGTTGATAAAAGGAAGAAAATTCTTGGAAGTCGAGTTTACTCCTTCACGTGGCTTACGGCCAGGGGAAATTTTTGCCCAGATTATCGTCGGAATCGTGGAAAATTGAAGTCGAATAAACTCCTTCACGTGGCTTACAGCCCAGGAAAATCTCTGCCCAGATATTCGTCTGCATCGTGGAAAATTGGTTCTTCTATTGGTTCCCGTTTTTCTGTGAAAATTTAATACAGCGCCACCCACGTGATCGTCAGGATTTCACTATAAAACATCAAACAAAAATTTAATCAAAAAAAAAAAAAGTGAACATAAAACTGACAATTTCAACCAGTGTTGCCACATAGCGTGCACGGTAAAAATTCTTGTGAATTCTGGTCCAAACAATTCTGTACAAATTCATGCACGTCCGTGCCAACCAAATAGTGCACCTGGTGTCTCACATACATACATAGTGCAGCCCTCTGCTGAAAGTGCACAAGTGGGCAGGCCCAAGCCTGCAACACTCACTTTTTGATCCAGTCCAGTACATCAACACAATTTAAATTAATTCTTATCAACTAAATTCCTATTCGTAATTTAAATTAAATTTCTTTATCGCTAAATTAATTAAAACATAAATTTTTAATAAGCAATCAACGTAAATTACTCAAATCCTAGTCTAATCAAAGAATTCGATATGCAGTAAGCAAATCTCGTCATGAGAGCAAGTGTTTAATCCCCTGGAAGTGTTTTTCCCTACTTAATCTTTAGCTACAGTCAATTGAAATGCAGTTTTCAAATTTATAAACAAAATTACAGCCAATAATGCAACATATTGAAAGCGCTTTCAACGTTGGATATTTTTGGGGTAAGTGATCGGCTCCGGTCGTAATGCTACATATTTTGATTGACTGTCTACTATAATATTTCAATGATTTTGATATTTTAAAACGAAATTCCACCATGACTAAAATACTTGCTCAGTGAAATCAATTACATTTAATATATTTTGAAATCAATTTTTAATTTAAATTAAATTTTCTTGCTTTGATTTAAATATATTAATTTAATATGAGCTTAGCATAAACTTTATATGAAATCCAACTTTTTAACCTTTATGATCACCTTTCTTAGTATTAATTGTCTTACATTAAACCTATTATAAACATGCATTGCTAAATATTTTCTAATGGAAGCTTGCAGCGATGAAGATGATTAGGAGTTAGGCGTGTGTCGAAGGGATCACCAACCTGTGTCAGGTTATGCGGCTGTGGTGATCATGGTAGGGTGGGCAATGTCAGCGGCAATCAACATCTTCGCTGCTGCACCGACACACACACATCAGCTGTTGCCATTCCATCTAGGCAGCACCCTTCTTTTCAGGTATTCCCTTTCACTTTACCCCAATCTTAGTTCTGTCCCCTTACAATTAACCTCAAAGTCAGTTCGCACGCGAATTTAAATAGGATTTTGTATTGTAATATGCGAGCAAGTAGCACGGTGGATCAAATTGGAAACTCACTCCCTTTACCGACGAAACAAGAGCCGGAACCAGCGCGTGCCCCACTTGAAGCTACATCCACCATCTTTCGTTGCTGTTAGAATCATTCGTGATATGCTACAGTATATATTATATATAATAATCTTATTTTGGCGCCCAACGTATGCGGCTAAACCGGCATAGCCCGATTACAAATATTTTGTAAAGGTAGTCACTTCCATCTGACTAGGTTTCTATTTCTGACTTTGAAGTTTTAATTGTTTTTCATTTTTTCTCTTTCTTAGTTTAGCTGTTTAGTTCCGTGGATACAATAATGTATTTATTGCCTAGACTAGCAGTTGAACATAATTTTTTTGTTAGACAATCTGGATGTGTTATAATTAATTTTATAACTCCGAAATTTAACTTAAAAATAATCGTGTGCAGGCAAATTGTGATTAGGAAGCGTTGTTTATTGGTTTTTACGTGGATGTAATTGCTACGGCCATCCCGTCTACTGACACTTATTTAGCTTGCATACCCTACAGGTTTATTTTATTATGATCGTGAGTGGCAGAAAGTTAAATTGTTGCCGTTTGCCTTTTTGGCTTTGGCTGTGCTTCGTGTCCATTAAAGTAAATTTTTTTTCTCCCTTTCATTTGAGGATTTTAAAATTTTCATTGACGTTGCGATCGTGAGTTTCAGGAAGATGTTGTCTCTTGCCTTCTTCGGCTGAACTTCGTGTCCGCGTATGATTGCTTAATTTGCTCAACAATCTATACTTTGAAGGCGACATTCGAAGAGTTGATACTGGATACAGGATTGTGGACAAGTGCTACACCTGCCGATCAACTGACTTCGTTCGTTAAAATTCCCTTTACTCTTTCTATTCCTCAACAACTGTACAATGAATAAGATCGTCGAAAATTGAATCTGGATGTAGGCTGTGGACAAGTTCTACGCCTTCCGATCAACGGATTGTGATCGAATTCCCTAAACTTTTCTTTTCTGCTTTTCAAATCCCTTGTAATACCTGGCTGATGTTTGACTCTTAACTATTTGAATTGCTTGCATGGCTTCCAAACTTTTATGATTGATTACCTTTTTTATATCCAGATTTTTATTCAATTTCTTCCATTTATAATATTTTATAGTTTTTTTAGATAGGCTAAAATAATTTTTCTATAGTTACATTTACAATTTCGGTGTTGAAATGCCAGTACCGCGCACTGACGATCTTCATTGTCACTGTTGCTCTGATATTATTCAGTCGGAGTCTGATCTTTATATAACCAATTGTGGACATAGTTTCCATCAAAAGTATCTAGACAAACCAGGAAGGACCTTGTGCCCTGTGTGCAGAGAGTCCCTGACTCACTTAACTGGTATTCCATCCGATAGTTCTGGTGCATCTACTTCAAAAGGAGTAGGTAAAACCCCCGTACTTCCGATATCGGTTTTGACCCGATCACAAACTAAGCGACTGGAGGATACAAGTCTAAACATGGTAAATCCTGAGGATAACACAGCTCCACTGCCGCAGGCAGAGCAGTTAAGCATGGCTGACTCCATTAAGAAAGCGATAGCGGAAGCGATGGCTGCAGCCATGGCAGAGCAGTCAGTCATTTTAGCTAGGGTATGAAAGATCAAACTGATAAGCTAACACAAGCTATTACAACAGGGCTTAACATCAATTCGAACAGTCCACAGCATTCTGTACAGTTTCAGAATAATTTCGAGAATTCAGGGCTACCATCTGACAATAATTTCGTAGGTCGCGAGTCTGGTGGTTCCGAAAATGGTCAGAGATCGCAAATCATGTTGTCAGAACTAAGACCGGACAAGATAACACAAATAATAGCCAACTGGAAACTAAAGTTTTCTGGAAAGGGTTCATTGTCTATAGACGATTTCCTGTACCGTGTTGAGGCTGTTGCATTGCAAACCTTGAAACAGTAAACATTTTGCTACTTCTTCTCCAAGCGCGGATCTCCCTTTGTTGATTTCATCCCCAAAGTGTGATTTTGGTGGGGGGGTATTTGTAGGGCGCTTGTCGTTTTTAAATTTCCCACTTTAATTTAAAATTCCCGCCAGGCTTTGAAGTTGCCGCCAGGAAATAAAATGGCAGATCAAAATTCAAATAATTTCTGTTTTTTACAACACTGAAAATACGTGTTCGATAAAGATTTTTGAGTAACTCTGGTCCCATACTTTTTCGATAAACAAGTCTGGCTTTCGATTATTCGGTCTTTCCATTTTGTACCGTGGCCGTGAGAAGATCGTTCTCTCCTGAACATATTTTCCTAAGTGTTATATATTTCTTCAACCGAAACCAAATCGTGGAAAATATCAGACATCCTCAGCCTTTTATAAGGTTTTCTTTTACCAGTGGGTTCCTGTTGATAAAAGGAAGAAAATTCTTGGAAGTCGAGTTTACTCCTTCACGTGGCTTACGGCCAGGGGAAATTTTTGCCCAGATTATCGTCGGAATCGTGGAAAATTGAAGTCGAATAAACTCCTTCACGTGGCTTACTGCCCAGGAAAATCTCTGCCCAGATATTCGTCTGCATCGTGGAAAATTGGTTCTTCTATTGGTTCCCGTTTTTCTGTGAAAATTTAATACAGCGCCACCCACGTGATCGTCAGGATTTCACCATAAAACATCAAACAAAAATTTAATCAAAAAAAAAAAAAGTGAACATAAAACTGACAATTTCAACCAGTGTTGCCACATAGCGTGCACGGTAAAAATTCTTGTGAATTCTGGTCCAAACAATTCTGTACAAATTCATGCACGTCCGTGCCAACCAAATAGTGCACCTGGTGTCTCACATACATACATAGTGCAGCCCTCTGCTGAAAGTGCACAAGTGGGCAGGCCCAAGCCTGCAACACTCACTTTTTGATCCAGTCCAGTACATCAACACAATTTAAATTAATTCTTATCAACTAAATTCCTATTCGTAATTTAAATTAAATTTCTTTATCGCTAAATTAATTAAAACATAAATTTTTAATAAGCAATCAACGTAAATTACTCAAATCCTAGTCTAATCAAAGAATTCGATATGCAGTAAGCAAATCTCGTCATGAGAGCAAGTGTTTAATCCCCTGGAAGTGTTTTTCCCTACTTAATCTTTAGCTACAGTCAATTGAAATGCAGTTTTCAAATTTATAAACAAAATTACAGCCAATAATGCAACATATTGAAAGCGCTTTCAACGTTGGATATTTTTGGGGTAAGTGATCGGCTCCGGTCGTAATGCTACATATTTTGATTGACTGTCTACTATAATATTTCAATGATTTTGATATTTTAAAACGAAATTCCACCATGACTAAAATACTTGCTCAGTGAAATCAATTACATTTAATATATTTTGAAATCAATTTTTAATTTAAATTAAATTTTCTTGCTTTGATTTAAATATATTAATTTAATATGAGCTTAGCATAAACTTTATATGAAATCCAACTTTGTAACCTTTATGATCACCTTTCTTAGTATTAATTGTCTTACATTAAACCTATTATAAACATGCATTGCTAAATATTTTCTAATGGAAGCTTGCAGCGATGAAGATGATTAGGAGTTAGGCGTGTGTCGAAGGGATCACCAACCTGTGTCAGGTTATGCGGCTGTGGTGATCATGGTAGGGTGGGCAATGTCAGCGGCAATCAACATCTTCGCTGCTGCACCGACACACACACATCAGCTGTTGCCATTCCATCTAGGCAGCACCCTTCTTTTCAGGTATTCCCTTTCACTTTACCCCAATCTTAGTTCTGTCCTCTTACAATTAACCTCAAAGTCAGTTCGCACGCGAATTTAAATAGGATTTTGTATTGTAATATGCGAGCAAGTAGCACGGTGGATCAAATTGGAAACTCACTCCCTTTACCGACGAAACAAGAGCCGGAACCAGCGCGTGCCCCACTTGAAGCTACATCCACCATCTTTCGTTGCTGTTAGAATCATTCGTGATATGCTACAAGCTAGAGGACGAAGGGCCGAAGGCTAAGGCGCAATGCAAGGCAGCTCTCGATATTAAGAGCCGGCTTTTTCCCAGGAAAAGAAGGAAAAGCTAGTCTGGGCAGAGCAAGAGGTCGAGGATGGAAGGCTGCACTTTGCAAGCAAAACCGCAATGGCGTCGACAAGCGGATTTGCGAACAAGATAGAGGGGTTTGCCAACAAAAGAAAACGCGGGCCCAAGGAAGCAGGCCCTATGCCACCCAAAGTAGCAGTGCAGCTCAACAGGAAGTCCAGGGTCAGTAATGTAGTCAACCGACACCTGATCGTGGCACTCATTGACAGGGACGACGAGAATGGGAAGATGCGGGAGACGCGCTTAAAGATCGTCCATACGCGACTCATTGAGTCTCTCTTTGTACGTATGAAAGAGGCACCCACACTATCCATGTCCACATTCGATGGTGCACAGTGGTTAAACGGTGTCAAAATCCTGAAGTCAACTGGAGGCGTTGTGGGAGGGGCCCAATCTAGAGGTGTTAGACAGGGTATAAATCCCATCCACACCGAATGTGCTCTTCTCCATCGCAATCCAAGGGGATCAGCACTAAAGCTGCTTTAACGGTAGAATCCAGACGTCCCAACGGCGAATTGGAAGATTCTGCACATGGCCAACCACTAAGTGGTTCTCCAAATCAACAAGGAGACTGTCTTCAAGATTCGGGAAGATGGCGTGGGACGTGCGTAGTGACTACCTGCGTCTCAAGAAGCGCCACACCTACGACAAGAGCGCACACATCCTGCCCGCAGGCGAGATAAAGAGGGACCGGACGTCTTCGTGTATGCCGCCTGGACGACTCCGTGGACGAAATGGACGGTGACCTGACAGTTATAGGCAACCCGTAGAACGGAGATGAGCCAGCCAACCATGACTCGGAGGGTGCTGCAGCTTTATCTTAAACCTGGAAGTATGGGCATTGTTAGCGCCTGCACTTGAGTCCCTAAGATGTCAACAGCAGCCACAGCAGTGCCAGCTCAAACCCCGCTACCTGCCGTTCCAGAGTTCTATTTTCACTAACCCTAGTCTATTAATCCCTTGCATGGGAGACAAACTGTATAGCTCTGTATCTTTGTCTATCTTAGAACTTAAGTGATGCAACCCTCATGCGATACTTTCGCTATGGTGGCCCCTTGACTCTGAAATCATGTATATAAACCCCAGATATTCCCAAATAAAATCAGTACTCAAGCAATACTTGTGTATTCAACACCTCCGAAGTTAACCCAATTTAAGTGTTGGTTTAGCGGCCTACTGTCACTAGATTATGTTCTTGGGGCAACCTTTTTTATAAACAATAAAAAGTAATTCTACAAACATTTTGGTGACCCCGACCAGTGTATGAAATTCTAGTCAACTAGATCAACTAATCATCTAGAATTTTAAGTTGTCTAAAATCTGTGACACTCCTGTATAAGTTGATTAACAGAAAAGATAACTGGGAAAATCTGGCTCAAATAAAACTCCGACCGTTTTCCCGAACAACTTGAACATTGCACTATGGGAAAAAAGTCAATTTTTTTGGCATAAAATCAACTTATTTTACAAATTATTTTTAAAAATAAAATATATTTTTTGAATTTACATACCCTAATTAGCCAAGAACCGTTATCTAAGATTTTTTACTAATAACACTATAGTGTTGATAAACGAACAAAGTCAGCTTTTCGATTGACATTGTTTTCAGCGTAAATTAGTGAAAAATCTTTGCAAACTTTCACTGCTTATTTTGTGGAGCAACAAATTGGTTAATTATTTCTGATCATGGCAAATCGTAGCAAAGGTATTTATAAATGTATCTTAGATTACATGTTTTGATTATTATGGCTTGTTGTCCTACTGTGAACTGTTTTATATGTGTATCTTTTTAGTTTAAAACTAACAAGTTTGTTTGTGTTCCGTGGTGTATAAATTATAAATGGCACAAAGTTGCAAAAAGGTAAAAACGCAAAGTTATTACCAAAAGTATCTGTTTACGCCGCTTTCCCCGCTCTTAAATCCCCCGCTCTTCGAATGCCTACTTCCAGGCTCTCCCGCTCTCCCGCTCTCCCGCTCTCCCGCTCTCCCGCCTTCCCATGCCCGGGATCTCTCCACAGCGCTCTGAAGCACAGCGCTCATTAGCTTAAGCGTCAGTACTCATTTGTAACTCTACGAAATATATCGCCCGGCCGGTCCGCGCTATTTTACCGAAAAATTTCAAACTGTTCTTTTTTTTTGCATTCCTTGCAACGCGATCGTCGAGTGTTTTCTTATCTCTCCCCCACAGCTTGCCACCGGCTATTTTGCAACAGCCGCAACGCCGACGAAGCTGCCTTCCAAAGAAGAAACATTTGCGACGCCCCCCACCACTTCATTTTTTGGTCCTTCGAGCCGGATAAGATAAGTGCAATTTATTTAATTCCAAATTAACTGCCGGTCGACAGTCAGCCATCCGAAAACATAATTCGTTTGACTTTCTGTGCGATTTGTCTAAAATCCAAGTCCGATTTAATCCGACAACGGCATTAATAATTTCCAATTCCGTCTTCTATTTCTTCGTCTCTTTTATCGTGCGGCCATATTGCCTATTTTCCAATTCCTTTTCTTGTGCATATTGATGTACAAGTTTCATATTCGCATTTGGCCGTACATCCAGTAAAAATGCATCCAAAATCAAATCGAAGAAATTACAAAATATTAATCCAAATTAAAGTGTGCAAATAAAAAGTCATGCGTACAGTGAGAAAGAAAAGTCAGTGAACAGTGAAAAAATAACTTAAATTCAAAAATTAAATTCAATTAATTTCTCACAAAAAGGGAACCGAAAAATTAAGTGTTCCGCCAATTTAGGCCCACAAACACTGATACTGATTTTTTTTTACTGTATATCCGCGGTGACAAATATTTGCATACATAATTCAAAATCCAAATACAGTCCACAATAAATCGAAAACTCACAACACATACCCGCCGGAAAAATAAATAAAAATTTAAATTTAAATAAAAATTTTCCGCCATCTTGATTACCTATATACTCCACATCTTATACATATTTATTACATATATTATACATATTACATATTCCACATATACTACATCCATATTCCAAATATATTACATCCACATATTACACATACATCACACATATATTACATCCATATATTACCCATATATTACTTCCATATATCCACACATATTTTTTCTACCAATACACCGCATCCCGAACATCGAAGTATTTCCGTCGGCCATCCATAAATATATATTAAATAAATTTTCAAAGCCGACGTGAAATAACTTTTGAGTCTCAGTGTGTTTTATTTCCTATTCAAACATATTCGTGTGCGAACTGCATTCCCGCGTATTCCAGCTTTACTTATACATACACAGCCCGCAAAAGGGGCTTTATGCACGAAACTTTTCGGGCATTATTTTTTATATCCATCATTCCATCATTCCAAGTGCTCTTACTTTGATCTGTTCCACATAAATACCAAGCTCAATTCTAATAAACGTGAATAAATACTGAAAATTAAATTAAAAAATTTTAAATTAAATTTACAAAAAATTCCTCTCGCTAGAGTTTCAAAAAGAATTAAATAAAATACTGTCGACATCGGAGAATCCAGTGAAATCAATTTATTGACATTGTTCCCGATTTGCGTCCAAATTATTTTCATTTATTCCAGTATTACTCCATTCCAGTATTTTTTTTATTTTTTATTTATTGAGTTTGGTATATCCTTATATCCATACATCTATATATTATTTTTCTTCGGGAAGGAAAAAGGAAAATTAATTAAAAAACAAAATACCATCCGCATACAACTGCAAAGTATTTTTTGGTTTTCTCCCAAAATTTTTTTTTTCTAAAATTGAGAAAAATACTAACTTTTCCATATACTGCCGGGGACATCCAATCCCATCCTAATTCGGCCATCCACACTTCAATAAAATACTAAACGGAAAATACTTCATCAAGAACAGTATTTTTCAGTATTTTATTTTTAGTATTTTTTGTGGTATTTTTTCCATTCTTGCTCCATCGGTTCACCAAAAGCCTGGGGATTATTTTTACAATAATTCAGCCACGCATATCGAATCCGCAAGCTAACTCCACTCCAGATACTCCTCAGACATACATTCCGTCAGGCTGCCACCTTCCGCCGTGCGATACCGAGGTTTTTACCGGCGATTATCTTCGTTGGCCAACCTTCAGGGATCTATTCACGGCAATTTACATCAACAATCCTAGACTCACTCCTGTCGAGAAACTATTCCATCTTAATGCTAAGACGAGGGGCGACGCTCACAATATAGTTGCAAATTCACCACTTACTAACGATGGCTTTCGCTCAGCGTGGGATAACCTCACTGAGCGTTTCGAAAACAAGCGATTGTTAGTAAACAGTCAATTGAAGATACTCTTCAATGTGCCGTCCGTCACACAGGAGTCTGGGTCAGCTTTGAAAGAACTTCAAAGTACCATCCAGGGGTGCCTTACGGCGTTAGAAATGTCCGGTATTCAGGTCGAAACTTGGGATTGCCTCTTGGTGTATATGTGCTCATCCAAACTCCCTAAGCTTACGCTTTCCCTATGGGAGCAGTCCCTTCACAACAAAGCCGAGATCCCTACGTGGCATGAGCTGAACGTTTTTCTAACGGAACGTCACAGAACCCTAGAAGCCATAGATGATGTTCGACCATCAGGTTCTAGTCAGGCTCAGCCCAGGGCATCCACATCCAACTCGGCGTCTCGGAGAATAAATTCTTATGAGACAAGGGTAACGCCTCGACAACCTAGAGGGTGCGATCTCTGTAATAGAGAAAACCATCCAATACGCACATGCGCCCAGTTTCTCCGACTGACGGTCGACCAACGCATCGCCTATATCAAACGAAAACAGCTGTGTTTGAACTGCTTTGCGCGGACACATCAGCTGCGCGACTGCGAAAGCGCACATAATTGCTTCACGTGCCGCGGCCGCCATCACACCCTCCTACACCGAGGCACCCCATCCCCAGCGCGCGCAAATCCAACGCCATCGCCCAGATCCAGACCGAATACTCCCGGTCCCTCGGCTGCCAGTGGCACGCAGCCAACACTTCAAAATTATTTTGCGGCAGGCTCTAGGTCAGTCCTCCTAGGCACCGCCATGATTAATATATGCCATCAGGGTTCCAACTACCAAGCGCGAGCCTTAATAGACTCCGGATCTGAGGCGACCTTCATTACTGAGCGCCTTTTCAACCTGATTAAGCTGCCGTTCCAGGTTATCCAAGCACAGGTCTCAGGGCTCAATCAAACGGTCTCCGCTGAGACTAAAAAGCTCTGCCAATTTACAATTCGTTCTCCGACCCGGCCTAGTTTGCAGTTAAACACCACTGCCTACGTGCTTCCGCAAATAGCCGGAAATCTTCCCTCATGTCCGCTTCCGCAACATTTCCTGCGAGATCTTCCCGAACTTCCACTAGCGGATCCAAAGTTTTATGAGAGCGCACAAATAGATCTTTTAATCGGGGCCGATATACTTCCTTCCGTTCTACTAAGCGGCACCCGAGCGAATATCTGTGGCTCTCTTCTCGGTCAAGAGACCATTTTCGGCTGGATTCTAACAGAACCAGTACCCGCTCCGAGGCAAGATCGGATTTCATCCTTTTCCACGCGTGTTGCACACACGTACGAAGCGTCCCTCGATAAACTCCTCACCAAATTCTGGGAGGTGGAGGATCTGCCAGTAAAGGTGGCAAAAGAATCCGACGTGATCTGTGAGGATAATTTCCTTCGGACCACCACAAAAGACGATACCAGCAGGTATGTCGTGAGTCTTCCGTTTCGAGATCCTGAGAACATGAAATGCTCCCTGGGACAATCCAGATCCCTGGCGCTGGCTCAATATTTAAGAAACGAGCAGCGGCTAAAAAGGGACAGTACGCTAAAATCCAAGTACGACTCAGTGATTCAAGAATATCTCGACCTCAACCACATGAAAGAAGTCGCTCCTACCCACGATTCAGCATGTTATTACCTTCCACACCACGCGGTGTTAAAACCGGAGAGCACGACCACCAAACTTAGAGTGGTATTCAACGCCTCCAGCCCTTCAGACAATGGGGGCAGCTTAAATGATATCCTTCATGCTGGCCCGGTCCTACAGTCCGATCTAACCATCCAGATCCTGAAGTGGCGATATTTCCGTTTTGTGTACAGTGCTGATATCGAGAAAATGTACCGGCAGATCTGGGTAGATCCGAAGCAGACAGCGTTCCAACGTATCTTATTCCGCAATAGAGAAGGATACATTCGCGATTTTGAGCTAAAAACAGTTACGTTTGGGGTCAATTGTGCACCGTTTCTGGCAATTCGGGTCCTGCAACAGCTGGCGACCGACGTGCAACTAACCCATCCGAGGGCGAGTAAAGTTATTCGTGGTTGCATGTACGTCGATGATGTCCTTTCGGGAGCTGACTCTGCAGAAGAGGCTCACCTTACCATTCGCGAGTTGCAGAGTGCTCTCGATTCGGCTGGTTTTCCATTAAGAAAGTGGACCTCCAACCATAAAGAAGTTCTGGCTCATATCGAAACCAGTCATCTTTTAAACGACGAGTTCCTCGAGATAGATACGGAAAGCACGGCGAAAACTCTCGGAGTCCGTTGGAAAGCAACATCCGATGAGTTTTTCTTCGCCCCTCCAGACCTATCCAACGAAGCCACGCTCACGAAACGTCATGTTCTTTCCCAAATCGCCAAGCTGTTTGATCCAGCAGGCTGGCTCGCTCCTTTCGTGGTCTGTGCCAAAATTTTCATGCAGGAGATCTGGCTTCATGATCTTGGGTGGGATGATGAACTCTCAATTGAACTGTGCCAAAAGTGGCGTGATTTTCTCCAAAGCTACTCGGTCCTAGATCAAGTCCGAATTCCCAGATGGGTTTCCTTCCGCCCAGAGTTCCGAGTCGAACATCATGGATTCTGTGACGCCTTTCAAAAGGCGTATGGTGCTGCGATCTATGTGCGCGTAGAAATTGGGCACACGACGCTAGTGCATCTCCTTACAGCCAAGACGCGCGTGGCGCCAGTCAAAACTGTGTCGCTTCCAAGGCTAGAGCTGTGTGGAGCTCTATTGCTATCCGAGATGGCTGAATCCATCCTCCCCCATATGCCAATGCTGTCCTCGAAACTCCATTGTTGGACCGATTCCACGATTGTGCTTGCATGGCTAGCCAAGCCAGCATGCCAATGGACAACGTTCGTTGCCAATCGGGTAACAAAGATTACCCAGTCCACAGAGGCAGCCAATTGGGCACATGTTCAATCCGAACACAATCCAGCTGACTTGGCCAGTCGGGGAGTGCCTCTACAAGACCTGATCGACAACTCCCTTTGGTGGCATGGACCAACTTGGTTGTCAAAGCCACGAGATCAGTGGCCTTCCCAAAGCACCGACTTACAGGTGACCGAAGTGGAAAGGCGTCCTGTCAAGGCCCATGTGGCGTCCATCCCGACAGAAGACATCCTTGATCGCTTTTCCAAATTAGATAGAGCTTTACGGGTCCTTGCGTATGTCCACCGTTTTGTCCAGCGATGTCAGAAACAGTCGCAGATGTCGGAAGTCCGTCTAGAAGCCCAAGAACTTGTCGCCGCTGAACGGCTCATGGTCATTAGCACTCAGCGCAGATATTTTTCTAATGAATATCGCTGCTTGAGTCAAAAGCGTCCTGTGTCCGCGACAAGTTCAATCCTCTCCTTAAACCCCTTTCTAGATCAGAAAGGGCTTATAAGGGCTTGCGGCCGCATAACGGCCTCCGAAAATTTGCGATATGACGAACGACATCCGATAATACTCCCGTACGAATGTGCACTCTCTCGACTACTGGTGAACTTTACGCATCTCATAACGTTGCACGGAGGTAACCAGTTAGTCGTACGTCTCACCCGGTCAAGATACTGGATTCCGAGAATAAAGAACTTGGTAAAGGCCGTGATTAACTCCTGCAAGGTCTGCGTTATTCATAAGAAGCGCTTGCAAATCCAGATGATGGGAAGTTTTCCGAAAGAGCGAGTGTCTTTTTCCCGGCCATTCACGTACACAGGGATGGACTACGCTGGCCCTTTCGACATCAAAAATTACACAGGCAGAGCGTGCCTAATTACAAAAGGGTATGTGTTGGTTTTCGTATGTTTCTCTACAAAGGCCATCCATCTAGAGCCTACATCCGATCTGACGACCGAGAAATTTCTCGCCGCTTTCGCTCGGTTCGTATCCAGAAGAGGTTGTCCCCGTCAAGTGCAGTCCGACAATGGGAAAACCTTTGTCGGCGCTGCCACCCTGCTCTCCCGAGATTTTCTACAAGCCGTAAAAGAGTCTGTGACGGATGCGTATAGTCATCAGCAGCTCAACTGGCAATTCATTCCTCCGGGGGCACCCCATATGGGAGGCCTGTGGGAAGCTGGTGTCAAAAGCTTCAAAACCTTGTTTTACAAGTCCACCGCTACTCGAAAGTACACCTTTGAAGAGCTTTCAACCCTCCTAGCAAAAATTGAAGCTTGTCTAAATTCCAGACCGCTATCTCCCATGTCAGAAGATCCTACTGATCTCTTGGCGTTGACACCAGGGCATTTTCTCGTCGGCGGACCTCTTCTGTCCATAGTAGAGCCCGAATTAAAAGGGGAATCCAAGTCCATTGTAAATCGGTGGCAACACTTAAAGGCGCTCCATCAGCAATTCCAAGCTCGATGGAAAGAGGAGTACCTCAAGGAGCTCCACAAGCGTAACAAGTGGCAGTCCCCGACCGCAAATCTCCGCGTTGGCGACATGGTAGTCGTCAAAGAAGACAATCTGCCCTCGAATGAGTGGCGCCTGGGCAGAATCGACTCTGTCTTTCCGGGGGCTGACGGCAATGTCCGTGTCGTCGGCATTCTCACGGCACGCAGGATTATTAAGCGTCCCGTGACCAAGGTGGTTCTTCTGCCAGGAGAACACTCCAACCGTCTTCCTCACCCAACATTCTCCGCATAATTCTCCAACCATCCTCGCCATCTAATCATTTTTAAATCATCTCCATGTTTTTTTCTTTTTGTCCATTACTCCCTACCAGATCACATCATGGTTCCTCGTCCACGCAGCGCTCAGGCTTTGGAGAGCAGACGTACTCGAGGTTTAAATTCCTACCGTTGCCGAGTCTGCCGTGGAATCCATCCGCTTCGGAAGTGCCAGAGGTTCCTAAAGCTGAGCGCAGAGAAGCGGCTTCGGGCAGTGCTTATCAACAAGTACTGCTCGAATTGCCTTGCTCACGAGCATTCCGACGTGAGGTGCCGCAGTGGCGACAGATTCAAGACGTGCGACGGGACGCTCCTCCACATGCACGAGCGCCCCCTGCCGTCGGCGTCTAATCAGCGTTCGCGCCGGCAAAATCCGCCAACTCGCCAAGCGCTGGCCCCGGCGGGGCGCTCGGCATCCGCCGCTTCTCAGCAGCGCTCGCGCCGGCAAGATCCGCCAACTCGCAGAGCGCTTGCCTCTCCGCCGCGCTCAGCCTCCTCGACACCGGCACCGTCATTGTCGTCCCTCCTGCAGCGGCACAGCGTCAACGTCCTGCCGACGGCAATGGTTATCCTGGAGACCGGGCTCAAGAAGTTCGACACAGCCACCCTCATCGACCCGTGTACGCCGACAAGTTGCATCGACGCATCCCTGGCGACTGCGTTCCGCTTGCCGACTACCACCGTCGGCGACGAGCGGATTTGTACGGCGACGATTCGGTCGAAGCGCGACGACGACTTCAAGTTGGAGGTGGTCCTGAAGGTGGAGCCAAACGTCCGCATCCGCACCCCCATCCGAGAGCTTGCTGACACCGTGGTCAGCAAATACAGCGACCTCCCGTTGGCCGACGAGCGGTTTTATCTACCGGCAACCATCTCCGTGGTCCTTGGTGCAGACGTCTACGGCAAGGTCATCCGTCCTGGCTTCCACCTGGTCGACGAGGGACTCCCAGTGGCCCAGCGGACGACTTTCGGGTGGATCGTGTCCGGTGCCTGCAACCAGGCCTAGACGACACATGGGGCTTCGTTGCAACGCTAGCGATTGCAAGGGGGGCGGAATGTTTACGCCGCTTTCCCCGCTCTTAAATCCCCTGCTCTTCGAATGCCTACTTCCAGGCTCTCCCGCTCTCCCGCCTTCCCACGCCCGGGATCTCTCCACAGCGCTCTGAAGCACAGCGCTCATTAGCTTAAGCGTCAGTACTCATTTGTAACTCTACGAAATATATCGCCCGGCCGGTCCGCGCTATTTTACCGAAAAATTTCAAACTGTTCTTTTTTTTTGCATTCCTTGCAACGCGATCGTCGAGTGTTTTCTTATCTCTCCCCCACAGCTTGCCACCGGCTATTTTGCAACAGCCGCAACGCCGACGAAGCTGCCTTCCAAAGAAGAAACATTTGCGACGCCCCCCACCACTTCAGTATCCTTAATATCGCAAAACTAATCATTTTTGCAACTTTTTGCACGTTTTATCAAAAAAATGACTTATGTCCAGCAACTTATGAGCTTGCACACGCTGAACTTCTCGAAGTTTGGGAGAGAAACAGCCGCTCGGAAGATGCTCTAAGAAACTACAAATTTCATTTATTGAAAAGGACATGTCAAGTAATAAACCTAATTACAAAGGGCTCACATATAGAGAAGCAATACCCCGTTAAAGTTAAAATTGGCATATGCTCATAGATAATATTTCACTTTTCTTGTAAAAGTTTTTTTTTTTATTTTTCTTTTTGTTTTTGGCAAATTTTAAAAATTAACAAAAACCGAAATTATTTTACCGTCTCACCAATATAAATACAATTTTTTTAAAATCGCTGTCAATTAATTTTTATTTGCTTCACGGGCGGTGGATGAAGGCAATGGTCCGATTCAAAAAGCAACAAAAACCGAAATTACACCTTAATCTTAATAGTATATATACAAAATTTTAAATTTTTATCTTTAAAACTAGAGTTTATGCCAAAAAAATCGACTTTTTTCCCATGGTGCATTGTTTCAAGGAGTAACTTATCAACTTGGCGATTTGTAACGAAATTATTGGAAGTCAACTTGGCGACTCCAATATTTAAACAAGTAGAAGTAGTCAACTTGGCGATTCTTCTTAATTAATTAACAGATCATACAAAATAAATCCGATTTACTGGAGTCAACTTGGCGGCTCCCAGGCTAATCGTCGATTTAAAAATTTTAAATTTAAAGTAGTCAACTGGCGACTCTTCATACATATCATCAAAAATAAATCTGATTTACTGGAGTCAACTTGGCGGCTCCCAGGATAATCGTCGATTTAAAAATTTCAAATTTGAAGTAGTCAACTGGCAACTCTTCATACATAACATCAAGTACAAATCCGATTTTCTGGAGTCAACTGGGCGATTCCCAGAATAATTGTCGATTAAGATTTCGAATTTCAAGTAGTCAACGAGGCTACTCTTGAAATAAATCAATTTTTTTAATTTTATAAACAAACTGCGTTAATAAAATAAAAAATTTAAAAATAAACCATTGGTTATACTTTTCTAATCCAAAAAACCTTAAGTGTCTTCGACCACAAAATCGGTTGCGAGTAGAAGCGTATCCAGCTTATTTTAAGCGAATAAATTAACGTCCCACGGGTCAGACATTTATTAAGGACAAAATGGAGGTAGAAAAATTGATTGCCATTGAAGAGATCGAAGTTGTTCTTAGAAACATCAAAAAGGATTTTCACAAAAGAAAAGAAAAGGCGGTTTATTTTGAAGATAGAAAACGCCAAATCGAAGATTTGTGGAAATCGTTCGAAAAAGGAAATATAGCTATCCTTGAACAATGTAATGGTGCTTCAGTCTCGTACGAATATTTCGAAAAGAAATATTATGAGCAGATGAAAGCAATTGTTCGTCAGGCGGTTGATGAATTCAATGCGAAAATTCTGCAATTTCCGACGCAAGAAGCCACGTCATATGAGTTGGAACATATAAAGAAATTGATTAGACATCAAGCAGCGGTTCTGGCGTCAATGTCTCGAACTATGAAACAAACAGCTCCAGAAAAAAAGGTTAACCTATAAAACAGTAATCGACAATTTATAGAAACAAATTGAAAGTCTGCATTTTGAAATACATAAATTATGTATCGAACCTGAAGCGGTAGGCTACAGTATGGAGCGATTTATCTCTGCTGAACAGACAATGCTACAATTCTTCCAATCAACTGATACGGTTTCAATAGCCGCTAATCATGCGGTATCTTCGATTTCCTCAATCCAATTGCAAAGGTTTCCATTCCAAAATGTGATGGTAACTATTTAAAATGGCAACAATTCCATGATTAGTCAGGCATTTAGAGTTAACAGAAGTTAACTACGACACTGCGTGAGCAATGCTGAAAGGTCGTTTCAATAATAAACGGGTATTGTCTACCGCAAAATTTGAAAAACTCTTTGATCATCCTAATGTTTCAAATGATTTCCAATCAATAAAAAATCAGCATGACAATGTTAATGAATCATTGCAAGCACTAAGAAACATGGGAATTATGACTGACACATGGGATCCGGTTCTAATTTTTCATATGACAAGAAAATTAGACCGAATTACTCATACTCATTATGAGCAGACAATATTAGACACAAGAGAGCAAAAAACTCAGAGCATCACTAAAAGAGTGGTAGCCTCTGAGGTCTGCCAAATCTTCGATCCTCTTGGCCTGTTTTCACCAGTAATACTAAGGGCCAAAATATTTCTACAAACCCTTTCAATTCAGCAACTGGATTGGGATACGGAATTATCAGATTACCTAAAGGAAAGGTGGGAGGCCATCAGAAAGGATCTGCAACATTTAAACAAAATGAAAATTCCACGTCACATTTATGATGGGAAAGTCCCACAAAAACAGGAGCTACACATATTCGTGGATGCTTCTGAAAGGGCATTTGGTGCAGCTGTGTACGTAAGAGCCACTTATAAAAACAAACAAACAAACAACTGTACGTTTGTTGTGCGCTAAGTCAAGAGTAGCGCCTCTAGAAAAACAAACCCTACCACCAACTGTACGTTTGTTGTGCGCTAAGTCAAGAGTAGCGCCTCTAGAAAAACAAACCGTACCAGATTGGAATTATGCGCGGCTGTTCTAGGAGCCGAACTAGCCGATAAAGTCAAAAGGGATCTACGACTTAACACAGAATCCATCAAAACATTTTACTGGACAGATTCAACAATAGTGCTTTGTTAGATCAATGCAAAGTCATCGAATTTCCATACATTCGTTGCAAATAGATTGTACAAAATACAAGACACATCCAGTCCAAGCCAATGGAGACATGTGTCATCAAATCTCAACGCCGCAGATGTGTTATTAAGAGGAATCCCCGCATCTCAATTAGGCGCACACACTTTATGGTTATACGGACCACTCTTTCTTCACGGACCTGAAGAGAAATGGCCGTCCCTCTTTAAGGCCCCTAAAGACAACAGCATCTCATTGGAGAGAAAACTAAAAATAGTCACTCTCGCAACAAGTTCGGAAGGAGAGGAAATATACCGTATCAACCACGGAAACTCCTTTAATCGTCTACAACGTATAATTGCCTATATGTTACGATTCTGTTATCGTAAAAACAGGAAGGATACAGTGCTGCTAGAGTTGGACGAATTGGAACAAGCCAGGAGGATAATAGTACGATGTGTACAACAAGCTGACTTCGCAGATGAGCTGAAACATTTACATCGACATCCTGAACGACCGTTACCCAGCAGCAGTAAGGTGTCCTCTCTTCACTTGCACTTGGACGAAAACTCTATTATTAGAGTAGGAACAAGAATAGAAAACGCACCAATTTCTCGTGATGCAATGAGTCCATATTTATTGCCTTACAACGACGAAATTGTAAAAATGTTGTTATCAAAACTACATACCGAAAATATGCACTGTGGTCAAAATACCTTGAAGGGTATTGCTCGACAACAATATCATATAGTAAAGGCCACTTCCATGGTTAGGAATGTGATCATGAAATGCATTCCATGCACGAGATATCGTCCGAAACTGATGTCGCAAATTATGGGAAAACTACCTGAGTAGGGTATCTCAAAATAGACCATTCCTAAACTCTGGAGTGGATTTTTGTGGACCCTTCAAGATACATCACAAGGTCCGAGGCAAGCGACCTGACAAAGGATACATCGCCCTATTTGTATGTTTTGCTACGAAGGCGGTTCATCTGGAAGTTGTTGGAGATTTAACAACTGCAGCATTTCTTGGAGCGCACACTGGGGCGCCTAGAACAAAAAGCCTTCCAAAATGTTTTTTTTTTTTTTAGATTTTCCAAAATGTTGAAATGCAACTTTAAAAACAATAGAATTCTCCATACAAATCAAAATTAAAAAGTGATCTGTGTTGAATGGTTCTCCCACTACAGATTTTGGAAGTTGATTTTTCGAAATAGAATTTCAGCCAATAAGAAAAAATAGTATTTTTATACATCTTTGAAATTTTTCTAAAAGCGCCTAAGGGGCAAAGATGTATATGTAACGATTGCAATTTTAAGAGCAACCAATTCTTAGAATATTGCAACAAAAAATTTTTTTTAATGCATAATTACTATTTTTTTTAAATTTTTTAAAAGTGGTCCAAAAAACGTGTGTTTTTTGGATATTATTGGACGTAAAGTAGTGTTACACCCTAGTCCCCGCTTTCATTCTTTTTTTAAAAAAAGTTTAGATATTTAACTACAAATTCTGAAAAAATTAGCCTGCTCTTTTGTGCCTCTTCTGAGAAAACCGCGGTTAAAGTTAGCAAGAAATGTTCGTAATTTGAATAATCGCCAGCCCTGGTTTTTCCGCGCGCACTTACAACAAGAATCCCTAGTTAAATTACTAGTCTGCGGTTTTCCATTACTTTTGTTTTTCTTTGGTGGTAAACTGTTGAATTATTTTTTCTAATCCAATCTTAATCCAATTATAATAGGAAGTGAAGCCGGAGGTATTTCTATTGTGTTCCTGGCGTCAAATATATTCTTATTAATATGCTGTATTCGGGTATTCTGTTCGTTAAAAATCAAACCAGTATGTGTTTAATTGCTTATCAGCTCGGTTCCCAAAATTTCTGACTATTTAAAAACTCCTAAAAAAATATAAAAAGTTCCAGAGTCCGCTCTAGTTCTTATGATCTCAAACCTAATTTATACGCAATTTTTTTTTGAAAATATGCAATATTTCCCTGACCGATTCGATGACAGCTATAAGAAATCACTAACCAATTTTAAAAAAAATCTAAACCTTGACTTAAATTTATAAATAATGACTTAATCCCGATTTACATGAAAAAATATTTAAATAGAACCGAGATATTCCCTTTTGTACTAAGCGTTTATATGGCAGCTATAATATTTGAATAATTTTTTTTTTCAAAAATCAAGTTAAATTAAAAAAAAATATTGGGATACTTACAAGTATATAAGTAATTTATTTATATTTTTTTTTTAAAACATTTTTTTTTCTTAAAAATTTCCTACAACAAAAAAATTTCATTAAAAAAATTCACCTTATGATGTTTTTTTACATATTAAATTGTCTTTGACAGTACCTCATCAAAAGATATTCACTATAGGGCTCCGCTGATTTAAGGCAGGCTTTCGGCTTTTTCGCCCCACTGTGGAGCGCTACAAAGGTTCATAAGCCGTCGCGGAAGGTGCAAAACTTTATACTGCGACAATGCTACAAACTTTGTAGGAGCTAACAACCAGCTAATGGAATTGAAGGAAACCATACACTCTCAAGAAGCTAAGAACTCCATAATGCAGCTATGCAACACTAAAGGAATTCAATTTAAAATCATTCCGCCAAGAGCACCTCACTTTGGTGGGTTATGGGAAGCAGCAGTAAAGTCTGCCAAAACATTATTATTGAAAAAGGTGTCCACTGCTTAGCTCACCTTTGAGCAGTGTAGCACAGTAATAACAAATTTCGAAGCTGTATTAAATTCCCAACCATTAACTCCAATCTCTGATGATCCAAATGATCTGACGGTCCTTACGCCTGGTCATTTACTGATTGGAGAACCACTTGTAGCACAACCAGATCCCGAGCTGTTAAAAATAAAATCCCTATCTGCACAGTGGGACCAGGTACAGTTACTAAAACACACATTCTGGATGCAATGGTCCAGTCAATATTTAACAACGGAAACAAGCACATACAAACGTAAAAGAGGGCATGATGGTAATTATGAAAGAAGACAATGTGCCTATACTTCATTGGCCCATTGGACGGATTTTATATGCCGGATATGTACGAGTTGTAGATGTTAACACTCCAAAGGGTGTATTCAAAAGAGCGATTCATAATCTTGCTCCACTGTTTCGTCAAGAGGATCCAGGAGAAAAACGTAAGGAGATAACTGACGAGGATGAGAAGGAAGAGAAGGATGAGAGAATCCTTCTACTGCTGCTACCATTAGCTGCAGCAAGTCCAATAAATATAGCCAAGTTGGGATCAAAACCTGGAATTTATTTTGAAAAAATTGGGACAACTCAACTGGCAACTGCTTATTGGACAAATATCGCATATTATGATTTAAAACCTTATTTGGAGGACGTAAGAACATTTCACCTTGGAACTATAAAAGTCGGCCAAATGTGTTCTCACGTACATCCAGTACAAGCATGTGCTGCGTTATACAAACATTTTAAACACGTCGACGAGGAAATCCGAACTGAGAATGAGTTACTCCATATGTCCAGGATTAGACGCTCGCCGCTGGACATTGTTGGATATATCGCCAGCAGCCTGTTCGGAGTATTGAACACGGAGTATGCCAAAAAGATGTCGTCGACTATTGAAAAGGTTAAGACTAACGAAGATTATCTCTTGGAATTGGTGAAGAATCAGACATCAATAATTGAATTCACCATAAATATAATGAAAAGAGATGAGGCAGCCATTGACAGAAGAATCAGAATCATGGACCAGCTAAGAGAGGATTTAGCTAATGCGCGACACGATTCATTAAAAACCTTTCAATGGTATATAGCACTAGCCAATCAATTGATTGTGTTGGCGGGCACTATTAAAAGAGTGTAGTCAGAGATTTCTCATGTGTTGACAAATGTTCATCACAATGAAATAAGTCCGCTGCTCGTGTCGCCAAAGAAACTTCAAGAGCATATTAATAAACTGAAAACTCATATGCCGCAAGGAAAAATGCTTCTCATGATTAAGGATAATGTGTTACAATTACACAAGGTGATGAAAGCAGAAGCAAAGGTTGTAAAAAAACTATGTCATTTTCAAGATTACATTGCCTTTGATCTCAACGCAGCTTTTTGAAATTTATAATTTGGTACCGATACCTGTGATAATCAACAACAAAATGATATCGCTGGATATTGAACATCCAATTATAGCTGTCAATCAACACAGAGATCAATTCATTGCTATGACAGTTAAAGAATTGGATCTATACAAGTCCATTAATGATGACGTATATATTTGCTCAGATAAGCAAACGATATTTTCAATTGACAATCACTGCGAATTTCAATTGTTTAATAATAAATCGTCGTCACTATGCCAAACTATGACATCGTCGAAATCCCTTTCATGGCAAAGATTAAAGGCCAAAAACCAATGGATTTTCTTAATTCAAACACCAATGGAGCTCTCTGCAGTATGTGGCGATCAATTATCAACCATTAATATAGATAATACTGGACTTCTATCTTTGGACCCAGAATGCCCTTTAAGAAACTTAATTCTGAGTGTGATTGGCCAACAAGTGACGTCAACAGGTGTTGCATTTCAAGTTGGAACCGGCTAGAAGAAAATAGAAAGCGAGGCAAGGGAGTTATCGATAGCGTAGGCAGGGTAACCCCAGAACGTAGTGGCGCCCCCTTTTGTTGGTCATTGGGCAATCTAGCTTTTTAAATGAATCCCGGTTCGCTCTGAGGATTCTCTTAACTGGGTTTGGATCGTCCAATGACCCACAATCGAGAGCACCAACTTAGAAAATGGCGAGGCAAGAAAGGTAGGCCAAACTGCAAGTCAGTAGCTGCCATATTGCGGATCCGAATGATCCATTTTAAACCGCGCTCGCGAAATAAATTTAGAAAGGTAGTTAGTGTTTAATCACTAATAGAAATTTGTTTATTTTACGAGTGAATGTGTTCTTAGGATATCCGGGGACCCATCAAAAGGGCCCCGGCAACGATTTTGTGGAGGACAGGAATTTTCGGCAGAGAAGAAACCTTTTCTTGGCGAGGGAGCCATCCGCCATAACCTAAGTGGGAAAACCTGGACCCAGGAACCTACCTCCAGAGCGGCGTAACCAGCGACTAGCCGGTAATCCCCGCACATCACCCCGGTGAGTCCGTTCCGGATCCGTTGGGAGACCATCCCAGGCAGGCGTTAAATTCAGCTTCGCGCTTCCAAGCCGCCTTCAGCAGATCCGTCATCTGCAAGTTTTTGTTAGTCCTGGCCGCAGATTAAGGTCCAGCGACGACCACCTGGCAGCCTTTCCTCGCCAGCAAAAGTCCAGCGGCGAACCGCGGTTCGCACTTTGCCCGGGCTTCTTCGCCATAGTCCGCCCTTAGGCAGCTTTCAGTCTGCGCCGACAGCAATTCCGCAGTGAAGCTGTAAACCAACAAATAGTTATATAAGAAATTAAAATATGTATATATATAACTTACCCTTTCCATTGTCCATTGATGTGGATTTAAATAAGTCCATCCTTTCTCGCACGTAAAGTAGCCCGATTTGGTCGTGGGAATCCCTGGAAGTGAAGAAACCACATTAGTCGATAGGCACTTACCTCATTAGATTTGTAAGCACGTCCTTTCTCGTCCCTCGGCGACCCAAAAAGGTGCACTTGTCCAAATACCGCCTGCGCGAAGTATTGCTTTCGCGGCGTCTATAGTCCTCTTATCTTCACTGGTGCTACCACTGTGACCCCTTTTAAATATTCAGCAGGGAAGCCTAGATAAAGAAACATCAATTTAAGTACCTGCAATGAAAGATATTGTTAATTATTAAATGTAATCAGAGAATGAAAATGATTGTGTGAGTCGCTTACCTGTTGGGGGGATGGACCGGTCGTAGACCGCCTGGAGGTGAATCCGGCCGCTGACGATGGGTGGTGCCTCCCTCGCATCCCTTGGGGCACCACAGGAAGGGTGGGTGCGCTGTGGCAGCCACATCTAATGCCACTTTTCCGTCACATTGTCCCAAAATTGTAAGTCTTAGCCTTGTTTACGTTTTGTTGTTAGAGATGTGCTATTATATGTACAGCGAGACGTCGATAGTTATCGATTTTTAGTGGTGCGGAACTGTGGGACATTGGGGGTACTCCGCCCTGGGAATTCCGGAGCTAGCCGGTGCTGTCCCGGGAGAACTAATCTTGGCAGTTCCATAACACAGGAACGATGAAATTGTCATATGCTCGATTTGGCAATTTGAATCAATCATCTGCAGCGGATACTAAGATTTCAAATTCAAATAATTCATTGAAGCTTAGTTATAATGAGTTAAATGATCTTAGTAAGGAATAACTTCCCAGGCTCAAAATAAAAATGCCGCAGCCAGCGCCAGCTCAAGCCCCGCTACCTGCCGTTCCAGAATTCTATTTTTACTAACCCTAGCCTACTAATCCCTTGCATGGGAGACAAACTGTATAGCTCTGTATCTTTGTATATCTTAGAACTTAAGTGATGAAATGTATTTATAACTAACAAACCCTCATGCGATACCTTCGCTATGGTGGCCCCCTTGACTCTGAAATCATGTATATAAACCCTAGATATTCCCAAATAAAATCAGTACTCAAGCAATACTTGTGTATTCAACACCTCCGAAGTTAACCCAATTTACGGGGGGACATCTGAGTAAAATTTTTAAAAAATCCAAAAATTTTTTTTTTGTTTAAAATATTCTTTAGGGTTTTAAAAATAACATACCATTTTGCAAAAAATCAATATATCGCAAAAATCCTACGTGTGTCGATAGCTGTTGGTGTATAGAAACTAACAAAGTTTAGATCAAAAATCTAGATCAAAAATTAAGGACGTTAGCTTTCCGGCCATGGACCCCCTTCAACAAAAAAGGGCCTACGAAGAAAGATGTATTATGTACTTCGAACCTAATATTATAAAACCTACTTTACAAATTTTCGATTGGCCTTTTCATTTTGCCAAAAAAAATTCCAGAAAATCCGTTTTTTTTCCCCATTTACTCAGATGTCCCCTCTTAAGTGTTGGTTTAGCGGCCTACTGTCACTAGATTATGTTCTTGGGGCAACCTTTTTTATAAACAATAAAAAGTAATTCTACAAACAGGCATCATTTCGCAAACAATGCTTTCCGCAAGCAGAAGATTTGAAGATGCAAATGCATTAACCATGGACAATAAAAATATAGTTTTCTATTACGTTTTTTTTTTTTTGCATTGCATTACTTTTTATAACTAGGCATACACCTTTGTTATCGTTATACCCGTTACTCGGAGGTCTCATTCTGCCAACGAAAGAGTAACGCGATCTAGCACAAAAATGGGTGCCACGGCTGCCGAACTCGCTCTAAGCCAGTTTACCGAAGTATCAGTTCGACTTTCTGAACTGGAAAGTAGAATGAACATTCCCTCGGCAGTCCTTCCTACGCTATCCATCCTCAATATTCGGCGAGACGAAATCCGAGAGGTATGGGTCCGCATCAAAAAAGAGTACGATGCCTGCACCGCGTGCATTGTAGCGGCCGGAGAAAGTGCACTTCACAGCTTGTCAGTTCTCAAGTCCAAGTTTGGCTACTGCTACAGCGCGTACGAAAGGTGCGGAGCCCAGATAGCAGACCAGATAGCGCAAACACCGCAACTTCCGCAATCTTCCCCAACGCCAGCTGATCCTTCCCAGATATATATTCCGTCAGGCTTCCGGCTTTCTCCGTGCGATACCGAGGTTTCACCGGTGATTAACTTCGCCTGCCAACCTTAAGGGATCTGTTTACGGCCATTTATATTAACAATCCGAGGCTGACACCAGTCGAAAAATTATTTCACCTTAACGCCAAAACAAGCGGCGATGCACACATTATAGTTTCCAAGGCGCCTCTTACTAACGATGGTTTTCGGTCAGCTTGGGCCAACCTAACTGAGCGTTTTGAAAACAAACGACTGTTAGTAAACAGCCAACTAAAAATATTGTTTAATGTGCAGTCTGTCACTCAGGAATCTGGGACAGCTTTACGAGAGTTGCAAAGCACCATCCAAGGTTGCCTCGGGGCGTTTGAAATGTGCGGAATTGATATCGAGAATTGGGATTGTATTCTGGTTTACATGTGCTCCGCTAAACTCCCTAAGCTTAAGCTTTCATTATGGGAGTCGCTACACGACAAGGCAAATATTCCTACTTAGCACGAGCTGAACGTTTTCCTGACAGAACGTCACAGGACACTAAAAGCCATCGATGATGTTCGACCATCAGGTTCTAGTCAGACTCAGCTCAGGGCATCCACATCCAACTCAGCGTCTCGGAGAATAAACTCATACGAGACAAATGTGAGTCCTAAAAAATCTAAAGGGTGCGATCTCTGTAAGAGAGAAAATCCTGTACGCACATGAGCCAAGTTTCTCCAGATGACGGTCGACCAACGCATCGCCTATATCAAACAAAAACAGCTGTGTTTAAACTGCTTTGCGCGATTGCGAAAGCACACACAACTGCTTCACGTGACGCGGCCGGTCCCTCGGCTGCTAGTGGCACGCAGACAACGCTCCAAAATTATTTTGCGGCAGGTTCTAGGTCAGTCCTCTTAGGCACCGCCATCATTAATATATATCATCGGGGTTCCAGTTATCAAGCGCGAGCCTTAATAGACTCCGTATCTGAGGCGACCTTCATTACTGAGCCCCTTTTCAACCTGATTAAACTGTCGTTCCAGGTGATCCAAGCCCAGGTGTCAGGGCTTAATCAAACGGTCTCCGCTGAGACCTAAAAGCTCTGTCAATTTACGATCCGTTCTCTGACCCGGCCTAGTTTGCAGTTAAACTACCTACGTGCTTCCGCAAATAGCCGGAAATCTTCCTTCATGTCCGCTTCCGCAACATTTCCTGGGAGATCTTCCCGAAATTCCACTAGCGGATCCAAAGTTTTATGAAAGCGCACAAATAGATCTTCTAATCGGGGCCGATATACTTCCATCCATTCTACTAAGCGGTACCCTAGCGAACATCTGTGGCTCTCTTCTCGGTCAAGAGACCATTTTCGGCTGGATTCTAACAGGACCAGTACCCGCTCCGAGGCAAGATCGAATTACATCCTTTTCTACGCAAGTTGCACACACATATGAAGCGACCCTCGATAAACTCCTCACCAAATTCTGGGAGGTGGAGGATCTGCCAGTCAAGGTGGCAAAAGAATCCGACGTGATCTGTGAGGACAATTTCCTTCGGACCATCACAAAAGACGATACCGGCAGGTATGTCGTGAGTCTTCCGTTTCGAGATCCTGAGAACATGAAATGCTCCCTGAAATGCTCCTTGGCGCTGGCTCAATTCCTATGAAACGAGCAGCGGCTAAAAAGGGACAGTACGCTAAAATTCAAGTACAACTCAGTAACTCAAGAATATCTCGACCTCAACCACATGAGAGAAGTCCTTTCTACCAACGATTCGGCGTGTTATTATCTTCCACACCACGCGGTGTTAAAACCGGAGAGCACGACCACCAAACTTCGAGTGGTATTCAACGCCTCCAGCCCTTCAGACAATGGGGTAAGCTTAAATAATATCCTTCATGCTGGCCCGGTCCTACAGTCCTATCTAACCATTCAGATCCTAAAGTGGAGATATTTCCGATTTATGTACAGCTCTGATATTGAGAAAATGTACCGACAGATCCTTGTAGATCCGAAGCAGACAGCGTTCCAACGTATCTTATTCCGCAACAGAGAAGGATACATTCAAGATTTTGAGCTAAAAACAGTTACGTTTGGGGTCAATTGTGCACCGTTCCTGGCAATTTGGGTACTGCAACAGCTGGCGACCGACATGCAACTAACCCATCCGAGGGCGAGTAAAGTTATTCGTAGTTGCATTTACGCCGACTCTGCAGAAGAGGCTCACCTCACCATTCGCGAGTTGCAGAGTGTCCTCGATTCGGCTGGTTTTCCATTAAGGAAATGGGTCACAGTGCGTTTCAACTCCCGAATAGGTCGGGTCGTTTTTGTCCACTATTTTGCAAAGAAGTAAAAGCAGCTATAACAAGTGTTTTAAACTAACCACAAAACAACAACGAAAACCAAAACCACATAAAATTAATTCAGATCGATTATATTTATTTTTTGTTTGTAATAACAAATTTTAAAAAGTTTAAATGGGGGTTCATCCCCTTAAGCATAAAATGGCGCTCGCAGCCAAGGGTAAACCCTTGAGCTCAGATGCAGCCTTTATAAAACGCCCTAAAATTACCAGAACACAGAAAAAGAGGAGACCAAACGAAATTGAAGTGAATAAAGAAGTGGAAGAGAGTATGGAGATGGATAATGCAGAAACGCCAGAGAACATAACGGATTCTTGTGATTTAAACGTACAGAAGGTCATTGACCTGGAGAATAACAGTAAAAGGCAACCAAAAGAAGGAGATAAAGAAAATGGCATTGCCAGCAATAAGGAAAAGCATTCTATGCAGGTATTTGAACCTCTCTTTTACCCCCCCAATCGTAAAGGACCGTTTTTCGTTTATATTGACAAAATGACCGAACATGGTGATAACTTGAACAGACAAACTAGAAAACCATTAAACGCATTAGAATTTAATGTAGTTCTTTTTAACCTTAAATTGAAAGACATAGTAAAAGTGAACAAAATTGGCTACGGGCGCTGCAAAGCCGAGTGCAGGTCTGCGAAAGCAGCTCATGACTTGGAAAATTCTAATTTAAAAAAAGAAGGGTACGAACCCAAAATACTAAAACATTTCATTTTCAAAACCGGCATTATCTTTCAAATCCCCACAAAATTTTCTTTAAATGAATTAAAAGAATTCATTTCATCGCCAATTCCCATCCATGATATCATCCGAGCTAATAGGAAAAACGAAAATAAAGATATGGTACCTACTTCCAGGGCTAAAATAATCTTTAAAGGCGCACAAATTCCGGAGGAAGTCATCTTCTTGTATACTAAAGTTAAAGTCGAAATGTTTGTTCCGTTTAGTCAGTGCTTCAGGTGTTTCAGGTTTGCCCATTTTGCCCAACACTGCAAACAAACTCATGAAGTTTGTCGCGATTGTTCCTTCGTGCACCCAAGAGAAGAGAAATGTATTGTTCTAAAATGAGCAAATTGCAAACAGCCTCACTCTGCTACTGAGCTTGAATGCCCAGCAAGAAAGAGGGCTTTTACTATACAAAAATGCACGACAGTTGAGAATCTTTCTAGAGTAGAAGTCAAAACCAAATTTCCAGCTTTATTTGAGAAGCAAACCGCTAACTCTTTTGAAATCTTTAATTCTTCTGATTTTCCTCTGCTTCAGACCCAGAAAAAATCAGCCATACCTGTGTTGCAAAACAATATGAAGGCTGCTGCAGAAAGCATCCACAATTGTATTCCCTTTAACAAAGTAGTAAAAATTAACCAAAACCGTATAAATGAGAATAGAAATGCTCAAGTCACTATGGACAGTTACAGATCGGCAGTTAGGAAAAACAGTAATTCTCTTAATGAAAAATTTATTCCTCCTCCTTCACAATCTTCCATTTTTTCACAGCTATCTCAGTCTTCCAATTTTTCACAGCAACAACAAATCCCCTCTCAATCTCAACCTTGTTTGACCCAATCTTCAGCCCTAGAAACCGCTGAAAACAGTTTAATTTCTATCTCCTCTCAAATTTCTTCATTTTTACTAGAAAATAATACAGACATTCTAGCAGATGCTAGAACATTTTTAGAAAATTTAAGAACACGTATTGCAAAAACTAATTCAGAAATTGATGTGCAAAAATTGCGCTCCGGTTTCTAAATTATTATTTGTAATTTTTGTCTTTTTGTTTTTAGAAGCTTTTCAGTATTATATTTATTTCCTTATTTTTTGTTATTTATTTATTTATTTTTATTTTATCATTAATTTATGAAAATACTGCAGTATAATATTCAAAGTTTGACAGCCAATAATAATAAACAGCTTCATGAACTTTTTTTAGTCAATAACAACGTGGACATTGCCCTTTTGTCTGAAATTTGGATTACAAATAATGCTATGTGCAGTCACGCTAATTTTAATTTTGTACGTAAGCCCCGTAATGACGGTTACGGGAGTGTAGGTATTTATATCAAAAAAAATATTAAATTTAAAATTATTAACTGTGATACGGAAATTGAAACCATTGGAATCTCTACGACCAATCTAAAACACAATATTAATGTTTTCAGTGTTTATGCTCCGCCTAGTACCAACGTAAATGACTTCGAGAAAGGTTGTAGAGATGCCCTTTTGACGGCAACGGCTCTTAGGGGACTATCTATAGTAGGTGGTGACCTAAATGCTAAGTCGTCTACTTGGGGAAACTCTACGCATGAACTCAAATTTTAGAACAGGTCCTCATTTCTAAAGGTTTTTCCTGTCTAAATGATGGTTCTCCCACATACTCTCCAAATCCGTCATATTTTTCTGCACTTGATCTAACTTTTGTAAACAAAGACAACCTTTCTCTTAAATGGTCTTCCTCAAATTCCAAAATTTCCAATAGCAATCAATATTAGAATTGACTAATTTTGCTGCTTGCAGTATCAAATTTTGGACGATTTTTTCAAAATTAAAATTACTTCTTTAAACAATCTCACAAATACAACAAACAACATTTTAAAAAGTAATACAGTTAAAATTAATGAAAATAAAAAATACATCCCAAAGAAATACTGGGACGGGACTTGTGAGAGACTTTTTAGATTAAGAAATGCTAGTAGACAAAAATATTATATAACCAAACTTTTATCAGACGCTAAAATTTTTTTTGAAAATAACAAAAAAGTAAATAACTATTTTTACAAGGTAAGAAAGGAAAATATGAAGAAATTAGCAGATGATTTGTCAAACCCAAAGTCAGTAAAAGAAATGTGGCAAACTATCAAATCCTTAAAATCTTATAAGCAAATTAAACCCACTAGCAGCCAATATAATGATTCCGATCACACCGCTTTCCTACACCAGATCTCCTCAGCCCCAGACACCCCAGAATGTATTCAAATGGAGTTTCCCTCTTTTGACATTCAAACCTTGAATAAAACGTACTTTTCGGCATCTGATCTCACTAAATTTTTAAAAACACGTAACCCAAATTCTGTAAAAGGTTTAGACAACATTTCTTATAGCATGCTTCTCTGACTTCCCTGACGAAGTCCAAAATTTGGTATCCATGGTTAATGAAATTTTTAACGATGGCACAGTACCGGATTCTTGGCGTAGAATTAAAGTTGTTCCAGTCCCAAAAAAGAACACTGATTCTTCTATAATTACAAATAACCGACCAATCTGTATTTTAAGTGTTGTGCTTAAATGTCTAGAAGGCCTTATTAAAGTCAACATGGAGATGCACATAGATAGTTTTAGTTTAATTCCAAATCGGTCTTACGCTTTTAAAAAAAACCACTCCACAGCTCACTACATCAACGATGTTATTAATAACATTGCTAATCTAAAAGCTAAAGGTTTTCATGTCACAGCAGCAGTTATAGATATAAGTAAAGCTTTTGATTCAGTCAACATCCCAATTTTAGCAAATATTCTTTTAGATAGGGGTTTCAACTCTTTAATTATTAATTTTATAATCGGCTTCCTAAGTAAAGGAGTTTTAACTATGGGTAACTCCGAAATTACTGTGAGTAAGGGAGTCAGCCGGGGTAGCTGCCTTAGTCCAATACTTTTTAATTTGTACACCTCTGATTTGTACGCCATAAGTGATCATCAGAGTATTTTATTTCAATACGCGGACGATTTCTTTCTCATTACTTTTGACATAGATTTTACGACTGCAAGAAATGCTCTTGAACATAAAGTGAATGTTTTTAGGGAAATGAGCAATTCTATTAATTTAACGTTTAATCCGCTCAAATCGTCTGTGATGCATTTTAATAATAGGAGGAAAATATTAAATATTTCGTGCAATAATTTACCTATTAACGATGTAGATCAGGTTATTTATTTAGGTAGGACCATTTGTACAAATAATTCTTCTATAGTCTTATGTCAAACATATCATAGCCAAAAGCTGATAAATCCAATATGTTTTTAAATATGTTAAGTGGATGTCGTTTTGGCATTCATCCTAGCAAGGCCCTTAATCTTTTTAAGGCTTTTGTTAGGCCCAAAATATGAATACGCCTGCTCTTCTTTCGCTAGCATTTCGAAAACGGTAACAAGCAATATTAAGGTCCATGCAAATTTCTTCCTCAGGAAATCCTTTGGACTTATAAAATCGACTCCTGTTAACATAATTTACCATTTAGCAGGTGAACTTCCTCCGGAATATAGACTAAAATTTACTACGGCGAAGGAATTGGCCAACATTTTCGCTCATGGTTTACCAGCAGCCTCTCTTTTGACTAATGATTTCGCAGCAAAAAACACTAGCTATATAAAGGTTTACTCGGAATTCAAAGATATTTATGATTCAATTGCTAATCTAAACGTTTCTTCTTATAAATCTCGGAAAATATCGATGGATGTGGATTTTTTTAAGGGCAGTATCCCAAACAAGAAATTGTCTAATACGTCTATAGTCAACTCGCTTTTAAAAGACATTTTAAATAAAAAAGGTTTCGAGATTTTATATACTGACGGCTCAGTTCAAGAAAATTTTATGGGTTGTGCTTTTGTACATTCAAATTCAAATACCATTAAAAGCTTTTACGCTAATACTAAACGTTCCTCGCTTACTGCCGAGCTAACAGCCCTAGAGAAAGCCATCGATTTTGCTAGTTCTGAAAATTTTATAAAAGTAGCCATACGACTGACAGCCTGGGTGCGCTACAAACACTGAAGAAAAGCTGTGTTTCCAACTGCATAGCTTAAGACATACTCAAAAAAATAGAAAATAGTCAAAGTGTCCTATATTTCGAGTTACACCACATACCAAGCCATCTAAATATCGAAGTAAACGAACTGGCGGATTCAGCAACAAAAAATGCCAGAAACGGTGGCACATGAGTATCCCTGAGATACACTCTAAACGATGCCATCACACATTTATATAATCGCATCATGTTGGATTGGGAAAGAGATTATAACACTTTCTGCATAGAAAGAAAAACCTTGGTTCAAAGATAAAAACTTCAATTTAAACCGTCTCGAAGTTAAGCAACTAAACAGAACAGAATTACACCTATATAACCAAATTCATACGCTCAGCCAAAATAGATTTATGATTAACATTTCATCACACTATTACACATTAATACATCACGCATTTTTAATACATCACTTTAGAATACACATATACACATTCTCACATATGCAAAGAATCTCATACTAATATCGATATCACCTTCATCGGATTTCATCGCACATCTTCATAAACACACAACACGACAATTATATTCGTTTTGATCAATTTCTAACCAGTGTCTTGAAATTTCATTTCACACATAGGCGGTGGCGTTTACCCGTTTTACATTATACGGGACGGCCAAATAAATCTTCCCCAACTCCAACCACAAAGAAGTTTTGGCTCATATCGAAACCGATCATTTTTAAAATGCCGATTTCCTCGAAATAGATACGAAAAGCACGGCGAAAAGTCTCGGAGTCCGCTGGAAAGCAATATCCGATGAGTTTTTCTTCCCGAATTTTCATCACGGATTATGTGATGCCTCTCAAAATGCGTACGGTGCTGCGATCTATGTGCGCGCCGAAATGGGGCACACGACGCTAGTGTGTCTTCTCACGGACCGATTCCACAATTGTGCTGGCATGGCTAGCCAAACCAGCAGCCCAGTGGACAACATTCGTTGCCAATCGGGTAACAAAAATTACCCAGTCCGGCACATGGTCATCAGCACTCAGCGCAGATATTTTGCAAATGAATATCGCTGCTTGAGTCAAAAGCGTCCTGTGTCCGCGACAAGTTCCATCCTCTCCTTAAACCCCTTTCTATACCAGAAAGGGCTTTAAAGGGCATGCGGCCGCATAACGGCCTCCGAAAACTTACGATATGATGATCGATATCCGATAATCCTCCCGTACGAATGTGCCCTCTCGCGACTACTGGTGAACTTCACGCATCTCTTAACATTGCACGGAGGTAACCAGTTAGTGGTACGTCTCACCTGGTCAAGATACTGGATTCCGAGAATAAAGAACTTGGTGAAGGCAGTCGTTAACTCCGGCAAGGTCTGCGTTATTCATAAGAAGCGCTTGCAAGTTCAGATGATGGGAAGTTTTCCGAAAGATCGAGTGTCTTTTTCCCGGCCATTCACGTACACAGGGATGGACTACGCTGGCCCTTTCGACATAAAAAATTACACAGGCAGAGCGTGCCTAATTACAAAAGGGTATGTGTTGGTTTTCGTATGTTTCTCTACAAAGGCCATCCATCTAGAGCCTACATCCGATCTGACGACCGAGAAATTTCTCGCCGCTTTCGCTCGGTTCGACTCCAGAAGAGGTTGTCCTCGTCAAATCCAGTCCGACAATGGGAAAACCTTTGTCGGCGCAGCAATCCTGCTCTCCCGAGATTTTTTACAAGCCGTAAAAGAGTCTGTGACTGATGCGTACAGTCATCAGCAGCTTAACTGGCAATTCATTCCTCCGGGGGGACCCGACATGGGGGGGGCTGTGGGAAGCTGGTGTCAAGAGCTTCAAAACCTTGTTCTACAAGTCCACCGCTACGCGAAAGTATACTTTTAAAGAGATTTCAACCCTCCTAGCGAAAATCAAAACTTGTTTAAATTCCAGACCGCTATCTCCTATGTCAGAAAATCTCACTGATCTCTTAGCGTTGACACCAGAGCATTTTCTAGTCGGCGGACCTCTTCTATCCGTAGTGGAACCCGAAGTAAAGGGGGAATCCAAGTCCACTGTGAATCGGTGGCAACACTTAAAGGCGCTCCACAGTGGGGCAAAAAAGCCAAAAGCCTGCCTTAAATCAGCGGAGCCCTATAGTGAATATCTTTTGATGAGGTACTGTCAAAGACAATTTAATATGTAAAAAAACATCATAAGGTGAATTTTTTTAATAAAATTTTTTTGTTGTAGGAAATTTATAAGAAAAAAAAAAGTTTAAAAAAAAAAAAATATAAATAAATTACTTATATACTTGTAAGTTTCCCAATATTTTTTTTTTAATTTAACTTGATTTTTGAAAAAAAAAAATTATTCAAATCGGTCAACTATATCTTATAGCTGCCATATAAACGCTTAGTACAAAAGGGAATATCTCGGTTCTATTTAAATATTTTTTCATGTAAATCGGGATTAAGTCAGTATTTATAAATTTAAGTCAAGGTTTAGATTTTTTTTAAAATTGGTTAGTGATTTCTTATAGCTGTCATCGAATCGGGCAGGGAAATATTGCATATTTTCAAAAAAAAATTGCGTATAAATTAGGTTTGAGATCATAAGAACTAGAGCGGACTCTGGAACTTTTTATATTTTTTTAGGAGTTTTAAAATAGTCAGAAATTATGGGAACCGAGCTGATAAGCAATTAAACACATACTGGTTTGATTTTTAACGAACAGAATACCCGAATACAGCATATTAATAAGAATATATTTGACGCCAGGAACACAATAGAAATACCTCCGGCTTCACTTCCTATTATAATTGGATTAAGATTGGATTAGAAAAAATAATTCAACAGTTTACCGCCAAAGAAAAACAAAAGTAATGGGAAACCGCAGACTAGTAATTTAACTAGGGATTCTTGTTGTAAGTGCGCGCGGAAAAACCAGGGCTGGCGATTATTCAAATTACGAACATTTCTTGCTAACTTTAACCGCGGTTTTCTCAGAAGAGGCACAAAAGGGCAGGCTATTTTTTTCAGAATTTGTAGTTAACTCTAAACTTTTTTTTAAAAAAAGCATAAAAGAAAACTTTTAAAAAATTAAAAAAAAAATAGTAAGTATGCATAAAAAAAATTTTTTTGTTGCAATACTCTAAGAATTGGTTGCTCTTAAAATTGCAATCGTTACATATACATCTTTGCCCCTTAGGCGCTTTTAGAAAAATTTCAAAGATGTATAAAAATACTATTTTTTCTTATTGGCTGAAATTCTATTTCGAAAAATCAACTTCCAAAATCTGTAGTGGGAGAACCATTCAACACAGATCACTTTTTAATTTTGATTTGTATGGAGAATTCTATTGTTTTTAAAGTTGCATTTCAACATTTTGGAAAATCTAAAAAAAAAAAACAACATTTTGGCAGGCTTTTTGTTCTAGGCGCCCCAGTGTGCGCTCCATCAACAATTCCAAGCATCGACGCATCCCTGGCGTCTGCGTTCCGCTTGCAGACTACCACCGTCGGCGACGATTCGCTCGAAGCGCGACGATGGCTTCAAGTTAGAGGTGGTCCTGAAGATGGAGCCGAACGTTCGCATCCGCACCGCCATCCGAGAGCTCGCTGACACCGTGGTCAGCAAATACGGCGACCTCCCGCTGGCCGACGGGGGTTTTTATTTACCGGCAACCATCTCCGTGCTCCTGGGTGCGGACGTCTACGGGAAGGTCATCCGACCTGGATTCCATTTGGTCGACGACGGACTCCCAGTGGCCCAGAGGACGGCGTTCGGGTGGATACTGTCTGGAGCCTGCAGCCAGTCCTAGTGTTTGCTTCGTTACAACGCTAGCGATTGCAAGGGGGTCGGAATATTTACGCTCCCCCCGCTCTTAAATCCCCCGCATTTCCAGTGCAGCTCTTCCCTCGTTGAAATGCCTACTCGCCCGCTCTGGATGCTCGCGAGCCCAGGCTCTCTGTCTCTCCGGCTCTCCCGCTCTCCCGCACTGGACGCTTGCGGTTTTTCAGGCTCTAACGTCTTCCCGCTCCCGAAAACTCTCCGCTTCGCGTTAAAGCGCATCGCTCAATTAGGATTAAGGCATGATCGTGCCAAAGCGGCGCTTCCCGTTTCGTGGGAACCGGCCCTGGAGTCTTAACAGCCGAGAGAACAGTTTCTTCCAGATCTCCGAATCTTGTTCTCTCGCGCTGTTAAGTGTCTCTAATCCGCTCTCCAAGCCGCTCCTAAAACCTCCTCCCCGTAGCTTTAAGTCAGTTCTAATTTACAAGTGCCTAAGCGAAGATAAGTGTAGTCAATAAATCGTGAATTTTATAACGTGAAACGAAATCAATTCGGCCGTGCGTTTTTATACCCTTGCAGAGGGTATAATGATTTCAGTCAGAAGTTTGCAACGCAGTGAAGGAGACGTTTCCGACCCTATAAAGTATATATATTCTTGGCCAGCATGACTAGACGAGTCGATCTAGCCATGGCCGTCTGTCCGTCTGTCCGCCCGTTTCTACGCAAACTAGTCCCTCAGTCCCTTTTAAAGCTATCGAGCTGAAACTTTACCAAAAGTCGTCTTCCTGTTGCAGGTAGTATATAAGTCGGAGCCGGCCGGATCGGACAACTATATCTTATAGCTCCCATAGGAATAATCGGAAAAATAATTGAAAAAAATTATAACTTATGTGTTTTTTGACATATTAACTTCTGCTCTTGGGAATAAAATTTTTTTCATAGTCCTGAATTTCGAATTAAATTTTAGAAAAATCGGACGACTATATCATATAGCTCCCATAGGAACGATCGGAAAATTAATGGGAAATTAATAGGAAAAAAATTATAGCTTTGTTAATTTTTATTGTATTCTCTTCTACTCTTGAATATAACTTTATACTATTATTTTAGAATTTCCAAATAAATTTTACATAAATCGGATGACTATATTATATAGATCCCATAGGAATGATCAATCAATTATTGTCAAAATTGCTATAATTCGGTTTGTTCCAAATCGAAATTCAGATTTTTGTAATTTGTAATTAAATAGGAATTAACTGCAAGGGTATATAGACTTCGGCTGGCCGAAGTTAACTTCCTTTCTTGTTTTTCAATTAAATCTTCATCAGCCCACCACATTTTGTAAGAGCCGCCACCCCTCCACTTCATGGTCCGTCGACCGGATAATTCCTAAGAGGAGAAGAAGTTCCAGCACTAGCATTCCACCGGCGGATTTTTCCTAATTTCCATCAATTCAAGATAAGTACGATCGTTCTTATTCCTACTTATTTCTGCCGATTAGCCAGATATTTCCAATTTTTTCCAATCCAATTTCTTACATCTGTCTGATCGGCCATTACATTGTGCATACGACCGCCATATTCCGGCTTCTTTTTTCGTCTAGCTATTTCCATTTTCATACGGTCGCCATTTTCCGGCTTCTTTCTACATATTTCCCCATTTCCCATTCTTGTTCATACGGACATACATATAATCCAGATGCACCCTTGTTAATGTACGTACATATGCCTGACCATCGCAACATATGTACGTAAGTTAATTCGCGTTACACCCTGCTAACATTTCTATAGCGACATTTACCATACAGTCCACATTATCTCCCATTACCAAATTTATTAAAAATTACAATTTAAAAATACAATTTCTACACATACATTACCGAACTCCCACAAACACACATATCCATACGCCCAGGCATAAACACATATAATCCTAATGCATGCTTATTAATTTGCGTACATACATATCTACATATCCATTTCAACATATGTACATAAGGTGAAAAGTCGTAACGCACGATAACCCACATACGTGCTTTCGCGGTACACCCCACAAATATTTCGAAAGCAACATTTACAATCCAGTCCACATTATTTATAATTTTCCAATTTAAGAAGTACTATATACACACATATATTCCTGAATCAAGAACAACTTGATTCCCCTGAACAAAATTTATTATATATTGCAAAAAAAATACCAAAAAATAACCCGATTCTACCGAACCCATCACCACGACAGGCCTTTCCAAAATTTGCATAATATTTATTTCAGCAGCGCTAATTCGCACACACTGTTGGGGACTAACCCCAAAGAATTTGTAAACACATAATGTAAATAATTATAATTTCAAAGCTCGCGCTCTTATAGCTGTTAAGCTAAAAATGTTATTGTACTCAGCTGCTCCAAGGCGCTGCCAACTTAGATTAATTGTACTGGAAAACTTAAGGCGTTGCCAACTTAGATAAATTGTACTGGAAAAAACACACACACACAGACCTTAAAATTTAGAGAGTGAAAAAAGCCGGCAGCAACAATCACCCCCAATCTCTTTAAAACCGATCATAAAAGTGCTTTTGATCATACATTTTTGGCGCCCAACGTGGGGCAGTGATTAAATAACTAATTAATTGGCAATTGTCGAAGCGCACATGCACCACATATAACTGGAGCACGTGTTTGATCATCTTTCGGCTGTCCGCGCTAAATCACATCACATTCGCAATCGTCGTCCGAGTGTGCAGCTTGTGCCACTCATCCCAACCATCGTAACAATCGTCGCATACATCCTAGCTGAGCCGTTCATCTTATCGTCATTACACTCCATCAATATCGTCGCCGCCGGCTCAACGCCCCGGAACCAGCTAAGGCTACGGCATCATCTGTCAACCCCGCCTTCAACATCGCCTCATCGTCGTAAGGAACGCTTATCGAAGGGTTACGCCACGCGCGTCATACCTAACCTCGCTTCCTAACCTCAACGTCGCTTCCACACATTCGTCCATCGATATCTACATTCTACAGTAAATCTACACACATTAACAAGTCTGTATACACACCTACAACTTTACTTGCAAGACATTCGAAAAAATGATTTAGTCAACCTTCAATATTGCCCAATTTGTGAATCTTTATTTTTATCCTTAATAAACATTTCGTCAAGAATCGACTAAATCTACCTTGACTCAATAATTTCAAAATGTCTGACGTAGAACAATTAAAATCACAGCGTTCCAATACCCGCAGGAGTATGGCGCGTATCAAATCAATTGTGGATCCAATGCAACAACGCTCCGCTGCGGATTTAACGTCTGTCAATACTCGAAGCCTATTTCAAGCAGGCGCTAACGTTGCAATCTCAGATCGAGGAATTGGATGCCGAGGAGATAAATCGCGATACTCGTGGAGATATAGAGGAGCTTTTTATCGGAACAAAGGTATGCATCCAGGATGAGCTTGGCCCTGATGCACACAGTACTGCAATTGGCGATATAAATGTCAATGTCGCCAGGCCAGCAACAAAACTACCTCGACCGATACCTAATTACCGATATTTGATGGCAAGTACTTTGAATATCAAAACTTTATAACATCGTTCAGGGAGGTTGTTGGAAATCAAAGTCAATTAGCACCCATCGAAAAGTTCAATCAGTTATTGAATTGCCTTCGTGGATCAGCATTGGAAACCGTTAAGGCTTTTCAAATTACATGGGAAAATTACCCTAAGGCCTTAGAACGACTAAAAACTCGCTACGATAACCCGACCCTTGTATTCATCGATAATATATCCACTCTCTTTGCGCTACCTGGTGTCTCCAAACCAAATGGGAAACAATTACGTAGTCTTATCGACAATGCTTCTGCTCTCTATAATTCCTGCTTGTCCTTGGGAAACGAGTCAGATATCGCTTAATTAATGCTAATTTCGATCATCACTAACGAGGTAGACCAGGAAACTAATCGAAAGTGAAATGAATCCTTGAATTACATTACGTTACCCACTTGGGACAATTTCGTTAAACTTATCGAACGCTATTGTCAGTACCTAGAATCTAGCCACCCATCACCCGAACCGGAACTAATCAACGTGAGCAACTAGAGGCCACGCCCACAGAGGCATCAACCTAACTTATCCTTCAGCTGTACAGCTCAAAACTGTCTCATGTGCTCAAGTGCGGACCACAAAATACTTCGGTGCCCACAGTTTATTAATCTCTCGTTCGAGTATCGTTTTAGTCACGCTAACAGATTAGGGCTGTGTCTAAACTGTCTTAGCAAGGGCCATCAAGTATCCAATTGTCCGTCATCGCAAAGATGTCGAAAGTGTTCGCGTACACATCATACCTTACTGCATAGGGAATCATCCGGTTAGGCTTTAACAGTCACTGCAGCTTCGCGGCCTAATCCGACGTACACTCCGGAGGCAGTAACTCATTCGCATCAGCAACACGACCAAGATCATGTCATTCTAGCGACTGCGTTAGTCCTGGTCAAGGATGCCAGCGGCTGCTACAGATTGGGACGAGCATTATTGGACTCCTGTTCGCAGATCAACTTTATTACTGACTAGCAGGGTCGCCCGCAGCTTCGCCTGCGAAAATAAAGATTGAAAACTTTACAAATAATAAATAAGGAAATCAGGTGAAAGGAGAAGCCGTGAGTCAAATTGTTTAAACATTTTCATTTGTTTAAACAATATGAGTCGCGTGTAAGGAATAGCAAGAGAATCGATTGGTTTGAATATTTATGTTTTATATTATCAATGCGATTTAAATTTTAAAACAGAAAAATCAGTACGAAAACAAATCTTACTTCCTTAGTCAGCTGCAATGCACACACATACACACACACATATATATTTAGATTGTAAATTACGAATTTTTTGCTTATATTAATGTTGTTGCCGTGAGTACACTTTTTTTCTATTCTTTTTTACAACAGTTTGTCAAAAGTTCTAAAACATTTCGTGTAAGCTAAACAGGTTTTTGGATTTTAAAAATAAAAGAATCTTAAGGAAAACTTCAAATGTAAAACCAAAATCTAAAGCCTTGTAATCTAAAGGTCGTGTGTTCAAATCAAAGTTCTAGTCAAAATTGGAGTTCTCTTAATTTTGTTTTACTTTGTTCTGAGAGGCTGTGGAATACTCATTTGGCATTCCGCTCTTTACCCTCTTTTACCCTAAAAATAGTTTACAAAGTGAAAAATAAATAATTATGGCAACATCCTTATTGGCAAGAATTGCGGTGGGTTTAAACCCACGACCTATAGACTATGTTAACCATAACATAACCATCTAAGCTACAGTTTGAAAGTTCTTGCTGACATTAAAGCAAACGGTTAATAAATAAGGAGTAAAAATTTTACCATGATCACTTTGCCATTTCGCTTAAAATAAGAAAAAGAAGAATAAAAAGTCAATAGGAGTTAAATTCTTTTTACAAAAAGCAAATATTTTGTGTTATGTAAAGTGAATGTCTACGACCTGACTGGAGACATATTTTTTGAACCATTAGGTTGACAATAACAAAAACAAAAGAGAAGCAAAAATTTATGTGATTTAAAACAACATCAAGAAAGTTACTTCGCATTTTAGAATTATTATTTGGTTTTCAGTATTTTGTTTTCATTAATTTTTCACCTTGATTAGGATTATATTAACAATGTCAGAAAGTGGGGGGAGAAGCCGTGAATGAAATTGTTTAAACATTTCAATTTGTTTAAACAATATGATTCAAGTGTAGGAAATAGCAAAAGAATTAATTAATTTGAATATTTATTTTTTTTTAATATTATCAATGCATTTTGAATTTTAAAACACAAAAATCGGTTAGAAAATGTCTTAAACCTGTTGTGGAAATGAAAATGATATTCTTTTAGCAAAAGGATGTCAGTATTATCATGAATTTGAATTTAAGCAAATCTCACTTCCTTAGTCAGCTGAAATGTACGCACACATGCACATATCTTGTGGTGGGGGGTGTAAAATACGCATTTTGGCGTGCGTGTGTGTGTACGCAGCTGGGCGAATGTATGTTTTTATTTTGTTTTTACAAATCCACAGTTTGTCAATAATTCAACTTTTGAAAGCAGTTTGGAAACATTTCGTGTTAGCTTATCCAGTTTTTGGATTTTAAAACTAAAAAAAAATTTAAGGAAAACTTCGATTGTAAAACTGTTACCAAAATCTAAAACTGATCGGAGCAGCATGATCTAAATGTATATACATACGAATTTTCCTTGACATTTGCTTAAAGGGAATTGAATAGCTCCACCGATAATTTAAAATTTAACGTTTAGCTAAAAGAATGAAGCAACAAAAAAAAAATTATCGATATATTCGAATTTTTAGGCGCGCAATTTGGTGTTTTGTGGCTGTATTTTTCCTTGCCTTTGCACGGTCACACTTGGAGGAACGTCTGAATAAAAAAAACAACAACACATAGGTGGGAGCCCATGACGTCACAATAAAAAAAACCAAATTGGCGACCTTGACGAAGGGGGCTGAATTTCAAAAAAGTTTAAATGCAGTTATTTGCGGGTATCCCATAAAATTATGAAGAGCCATTTTTTAAACCATTTTGACAACATTTATAACAGAAAAATTGCAAAAGAAAAAATTAAGAAAAAAACAAATCGAATTTTGGGGCACTTTGGGGCCGCTTATGGCTCTAATTTATATCATACACTCGGCTCCTAATTATTTCCGAATTTATGGTTTTTTTTTCAGATTTTTATGTCAATCCGTTCTGGGTGAATTTCCACACTGACTTTTTTAATAGTCTTCAATTATATTGATTTAGATGTCAGAAAGGCAGGTGGGGGGAGAAGCCGTGAATGAAATTGTTTAAACATTTCAATTTGTTTAAACAATATGATTCAAGTGTAGGAAATAGCAAAAGAATTAATTAATTTGAATATTTATTTTTTTTTAATATTATCAATGCATTTTGAATTTTAAAACACAAAAATCGGTTAGAAAATGTCTTAAACCTGTTGTGGAAATGAAAATGATATTCTTTTAGCAAAAGGATGTCAGTATTATCATGAATTTGAATTTAAGCAAATCTCACTTCCTTAGTCAGCTGAAATGTACGCACACATGCACATATCTTGTGGTGGGGGGTGTAAAATACGCATTTTGGCGTGCGTGTGTGTGTACGCAGCTGGGCGAATGTATGTTTTTATTTTGTTTTTACAAATCCACAGTTTGTCAATAATTCAACATTTGAAAGCAGTTTGGAAACATTTCGTGTTAGCTTATCCGGTTTTTAGATTTTAAAAATAAAAAAAAATTTAAGGAAAACTTCGATTGTAAAACTGTTACCAAAATCTAAAACTGATCGGAGCAGCATGATCTAAATGTATATACATACGAATTTTCCTTGACATTTGCTTAAAGGGAATTGAATAGCTCCACCGATAATTTAAAATTTAACGTTTAGCTAAAAGAATGAAGCAACAAAAAAAAAATTATCGATATATTCGCATTTTTAGGCGCGCAATTTGGTGTTTTGTGGCTGTATTTTTCCTTGCCTTTGCACGGTCACACTTGGAGGAACGTCTGAATAAAAAAAACAACAACACATAGGTGGGAGCCCATGACGTCACAATAAAAAAAATCAAATTGGCGACCTTGACGAAGGGGGCTGAATTTCAAAAAAGTTTAAATGCAGTTATTTGCGGGTATCCCATAAAATTATGAAGAGCCATTTTTTAAACCATTTTGACAACATTTATAACAGAAAAATTGCAAAAGAAAAAATTAAGAAAAAAACAAATCGAATTTTGGGGCACTTTGGGGCCGCTTATGGCTCTAATTTATATCATACACTCGGCTCCTAATTATTTCCGAATTGATGGTTTTTTTTCAGATTTTTATGTCAATCCGTTCTGGGTGAATTTCCACACTGACTTTTTTAATAGTCTTCAATTATATTGATTTAGATGAGTTTACACAAACCCTTTGTATACCACGAACGAAAATCATTGAAATTCGCAGCATTGGTGATTCACGTACCCAGGTTAAGCATCGTACTACAACTAATATAAAGTCCCGCTTCAATGATATTGAACTTACTCTTGATTTTTGTGTCACCCCTAGTATCGCTCATCACCCTAACACAGAAATTGATATATCGTCATGGAGTTTGCCGCAGAACACATCCCTTGCCGATGAATATTTCAACAAATCTCGTCGTGTTGACTTACTCCTTGGTACAGAGACTTTTTTTGTCGGTTGGGCAAATCAAACTTAGCCCCTATTTACCTGTATTACAGAAAACGTTGCTAGGGTGGGTAGTATCTGGCCGATGCTATAATTCGTCTCTTCCTCACCAATTGTCATATACTCAATCAATTATCTAATCAGAAGACCAAATTAAACAAAATCTCAGCAAACTGTGGAAAATTGAAGAAGTTAAGAGTTCAACTGAGATTTACACACCCGACCAGAGAAGATGCGAAGAGATATTTTCAACCACAGTTCGTCGCGACATTGAAGGTCGTGTTATTGTTCGTCTTCCTTTCAAGGATGATTGTAGTCTGTTAGGAGAATCTCTTGATATAGCTACAAACCGATTTCGAGCCCTAGAGCGGCGATTACATTGAACACCTGACATTAAGAAACAATATATTGAATTTATGCAAGAGTTTCAAGATCTGGGTCACATGAGCATAGTGGATCAACCCAAACTCGATCAAGCTCACTTCTACATACCGCATCATTGCGTATTTAAACCAAATAGCACGTCAACAAAACTTAGAGTAGTATTTGACGCTTCGTGTCATACTAGTTCGCAAAAATCTCTAAACGATCTATTATTAGTCGGTCCAACAATACAACCAGAGCTCTATAGACTTCTTCTTCAATTTCGCATACACCGTTACGCCATTACTGCCGATGTAGTAAAAATGTTTCGGCAAATCCTCGTAGACAAGAAGGATCGAAGGTTTCAGTACGTTCTCTGGAGAAAGACACCGCTAGAATGGGACTGCATTGGCATGACATACCTGGCAGACCAATACTCTGATCAATTCAAGGTCGGTGCACAAGCCATAAAATCTTCGCCTTATGTAGACGATTTTCTATCCGGTGCCGATACCGCGGAATCGTTAGTCCAGCTCAAAGGTGAAGTCTCTACAATTCTCAACAAGGGCCACTTCCACTTAGCGAAATGGCATTCTAATCACAAGGACTTCATCGACGATAGCACTCTAAAAAATCTAAACTTGGAAGACAAATCAGTAACTAGCGCTCTGGGCTTGAAGTGGGACCAACGAAGCGACGTATTCCTTTTCTCGGTTCTTCCTCAGAACACCTCGGAGATAGTTTCCAAACGCTCTATCTTGTCGGTTGCGTCTGCATTGTTTAAGCCATTAGGCTTAGTAACGCCTGTCATAATAGTCGCAAAAATTATTCTCCGAGAGCTATGGATCTTAAAGGTTAATTGGGACGAATCAGTTCCCCAGAACATACACTTAGAGTGGCTATCGTTTCTCTCGTCAAGGTCTTCCCTACAATCGCTAAGAATTCCTCGCTATTGTCTAAATCCGGATATAATCAGTCTGCCGCTTCATGGATTTTGTGATGCTTCAATCAGAGCCTATGGCTGTTGCATAAGTGCACGCGTCCACAGTTCAGATGGTACAATAAGTGTACAGCTAGTCACATCTAAATCTCGAGTAGCGCCAACCAAAAAATTGTCGATTCCCAAATTGGAATTGTGCGGTGCACATTTATCGGCGAAACTCTACAGTAAGGTTATTAGTTCCTTCGCAAGCAAAAACCCAACTACATATTTATGGTGCGATTCACAAATTGTATTACACTGGATCCGTCAACATTCAGTCACATTATCGACGTTTGTAGGTAATCGCGTTTCGGAGGTTCAAGAGGAATCAGCCCTTTGCCGTTGGAGGCAAGTTCCTACACACCTCAACCCTGCAGATCTTATCTCGAGAGGCTGTACGGTGGCGGAGCTAAAGGAGTCCAGATGGTTCGACGGACCTGAATTTCTACAGTTAGATGAAACTCAGTGGCCAGCAGACAAACGAGAGGATAGCAATAGGTATAGAACCTTAGAAGCCATTGAGGATATGAAGCAGAGTCTTGGTGGGCCGTCAACTTCCAAAAATCCTCAGGTTACGAAGAAGCTTCAGTCCTTTGAAGCCAAAGTGAGTGCCGAACCAAAGAGCTGCGATTTGTGCACTAAGGCGAGTCACCCCGTGCGGTTGTGCCCTCGCTTTATTCAGATGGCAATCGAGGCGCGGGAAAGCTACATATAAAAGAAACAGTTATGCTTGAATTGCTTCGCGAGAGGTCATCAGTTTCGAGATTGTTCCAGTACGCACAGCTGTTTCGTATGCCGAGGGAGACTTCACACGCTTTTGCATCGAGGCAACCCTTTTTCCAACAATCCAAGCTCCTCTGGAAATGCGAGACCTAGACCCGATCCTCCGGCGGGAGGCTCAGACATTCCCGATGAACACTCAAATGTACAAGTCTGTTTTGCCTCAGGCTCAAAGGCAGTCCTCTTGGGCACGGCAATGATTGATATCTGCCACCTCGGCACTTCCTAACCGCTTCCGAGCACGCGCTCTGATCGACTCGGGATCTGAAGCGACGTTCATAACGGAGCATCTTTTCAAGTTGGTTAATCTGCCGTTCCGTCTTATTCAAGCTCAAGTGTCTGGCTTAAATCAGACCGTTTCTGCCCAGTCAAACAAACGAGAGGAGCCGGATGTAGAAATTATAAACATGGAATCCCGGAAAACAGCATTCGCAATATCAACCATCTCAAACAAACTTCTTGAAGGAGGCGTCTACAAGATTAGCTGCCACTCCCGTTACTTATCATTAGTCGCCTGTATACTTCGATTTGCCGATTCTTCCAGACAGCGTAAAGAAGCCAACAGCTTATTACCGTCCGCAGATGAACTTCGACGCGCGATGCATTGTATTTTTTGGAATTTACAAACGAAGTACTTCAACGAGGAATTTAACCTGCTGCAAAGGGGCAAGCCTATTCGAAGCAATCTCAAAAATCTTGGCCTTTTCCTTCAAAGGTGCGATAACTTTGAGCTGATCAAGGTAGGAGGACGTTTAGAACACGCTGATGTTCCTGACAGCCAAAAACATCAAATCTTGTTGCCAAACAACGATCACTTTGTAGACCAATACATGCGGTACGTTCATCTAAAAAACTTCCATGCTGGTCCAAAAACGCTTGTGGCCCTAAGCAGATTACAATTCGTGCGTACACTGCGTACGATATCGACCGGTTTTACTCAACCAAATTATGGGTCAACTTCCCAAGAATCGGCTTATCCCCTTGAGACCATTCTCAAAATGCGGAATTGATTTTTGCGGTCCAGTAAACATTTACATGAGAATTCGCGGCAAGCCACCTAGCAAGGCGTATATAGCTGGGTTCGTTTGCTTTGTTGTCAAGGCCATACACATCGAGTTAGTCTCAAGCCTGACAGCGGACTCATTCCTCGGCGCTCTTAAACGTTTCATAGCTCGGCGAGGACGTCCTTCGGATGTCTTCTGTGACAACGCAACTAACTTCACAGGAGAAAACAACAAGTTAGAAGCACTCAAAGAGTTCCTGTACAAGAAGGAAACCATTGAAAAAACAAATCAGTTTTGTAACAATGAATTTATAAATTTTCACTTTATTCCCCCCAGGGCACCCCATTTCGGAGGCATCTGTGTCTCCTTAATTGAACATTATGGGATGCCCGACTTTCATTTGAAGAACTCAGCACTGCGCTCGCTGAAGTCGAGGCGATTCTGAACTCTAGCCCGCTGTCGCCCCTTTCTTCAGATCCAAACGACTTGTCGGCTCTCACCCCGGGCCACTTTTTGGTTGGCGATGCCCTTCGCGCACTTCCCGATTCGCCGGAGACTGACACCAAGATGGAAAACTTAGAGCGTTGGCGACGAGTTTGTGCCATCAAGGATCAAATCTGGCGTCGCTGGTCGCTGGAATATATTCAAGAACTACAGCATAGAAGCAATTGGACTCAGGCGTCGCTCAATGTTTCCGTGTGTGACATGGTAATAGTACATGAAGACAACGTGCCACCACAACGATGGAATCTAGGCCGGATCATCGCAGCCATACCGGGAGGAGATGACAGGGTGCGCGTTGCCGATATTCTTGCAACCGAGGGAGTTTGCCGACGACCCATACACAAGCTAGCCCTTTTGCCGGTTTCTTGAAAGTCAAGGATTACTTTCAATGGGGCCAGGATGTTGGGGACTAACCCCAAAGAATTTGTAAACACATAATGTAAATAATTATAATTTCAAAGCTCGCGCTCTTATAGCTGTTAAGCTAAAAATGTTATTGTACTCAGCTGCTCCAACGCGCTGCCAACTTAGATTAATTGTACTGGAAAACTTAAGGCGTTGCCAACTTAGATAAATTGTACTGGAAAAACACACACACAGACACTTAAAAGTTAGAGAGTGAAAAAAGCCGGCAGCAACTTTGTAACGCGAATTATAAATTAATAAATCACCCCCAATCTCTTTAAAACTGATCATAAAAGTGCTTTTGATCATACACAAACCGTCGGCTCACATCCATTAAAATAAAAATAAATAAATACATTTTTTTTGTGCAAGCCGTAACGGTGAGTGATATATATATTTTCCGATTCCTATCGCTCATTTTCACAGCACAGCAACCAACTGCAAATATTTTGCAGAATATTTTTTCCAAATCAGCGTTATTTTTCTCGCACATCAAAATAGTTGTTCCGAAAACTTTGAAATTTGTGCTCGTGTTCCGTTTCCACATATTCCAAAAGTAGACCGGAGCTGCAACGCTAATATGAAACACAAGCGGACCGCTTGCAATCTATACCGAGAAAGCTAAAATGCCAGTGCGATATATTAATATTTTTTTGGTTTTGAATTAAAATCAAACTAATTCCATACGATTTTTTGTCCCGTCGCTGCACTATACATTGACGTTGTTGACATTCAGCTATTAGGATTTTTCGAAATTTTTGGGACCCCTTTATACTCCAGCCATATTTTTGGGACGTCTCCACACTCCATCCATATTTTTGAGACGTCTTCATACTCCATCCATATTTTTACGTCTCTTCATACTCCATCCATATTTTTGGGACGTCGTCATACCCCATCCATATTTTTTGGACGTTTTCATAATCCATCCAGACATACATGCGAATTGCAATACCACAAAAAGCTTGAAATCCTAATTCTAATACAAAATACTAAACATAAAAAATACTGCATCAAGTACAGTATTTTTAGTATTTTTGCTCAAAGGCAGTTCTCTTGGGCACGGCAATGATTGATATCTGCCACCTCCGTACCCACTTCCGAGCACGCGTTCTGATCGATTCGGGATCTGAAGCGACGTTTATTGCGGAGCGTCTTTTCAAGTTGGTTAATCTGCCGTTCCGTCCCATTCAAGCTCAAGTGTCTGGTTTAAATCAGACCGTTTCTGCCCAGTCAAACAAAAGAGAGGAGCCGGATGTAGAAATTATAAACATGGAATCCCGGAAAACAGCATTCGCAATATCAACCATCTCAAACAAACTTCTTGAAGGAGGCGTCTACAAGATTAGCTGCCACTCCCGTTACTTATCATTAGTCGCCTGTATACTTCGATTTGCCGATTCTTCCAGGCAGCGTAAAGAAGCCAACAGCTTATTACCGTCCGCAGATGAACTTCGACGCGCGATGCATTGTATTGTTTGGAATTTACAAACGAAGTACTTCAACGAGGAATTTAACCTGCTGCAAAGGGGCAAGCCTATTCGAAGCAATCTCAAAAATCTTGGCCTTTTCCTTCAAAGGTGCGATAACTTTGAGCTGATCAAGGTAGGAGGACGTTTAGAACACGCTGATGTTCCTGACAGCTAAAAACATCAAATCTTGTTGCCAAACAACGATCACTTTGTAGACCAATACATGCGGTACGTTCATCTAAAAAACTTCCATGCTGGTCCAAAAACGCTTGTGGCCCTAAGCAATGGGCCCCAATGGTTACAACTGCCCAAACTTCAATGGCCGGAAACATCGGATCCACACCCAGTCACTGATTTAGAGCAGCGCGCGGTGAAGGTTCATTTCGTAAGGCTACCCGTTGATGATTTCCTTGAACGTTTCTCCAGACTAGACAAGGCTTTACGAGTCCTAGCTTACGTCCAAAGGTTCCTAAATCGCTGTCGTCAGGCTTCGGGAAGTCCGGATTGGCAGCTCAGTAATCGGGAAATCCGGGAGGCTGAGAGGACCTGCATAATACTTGCCCAGCGTGAGAAGTACGTGATCGAGATTCGATTGTTGCGAAGTAAAAGTTCCATACCCTCATCAAGCCAAATTGCTAACTTAATTCCATTTATAAACCAACATGGCCTCTTTAGAGCATGTGGTCGCTTAACTGCCTCCAACGTCCTGCAGTATGACGTTCGCTATCCTGTAATACTCTCGTACAGCTTTCGGCTATCTCGTCTTCTTGTCCAATTCACGCACCAGATTACGTTTCATGGCGGCAACCAATTGATAGTGCGCTTCATACGATCCAAATATTTGATTCTTAAAGTCAAGAATCTGGTAAAGGGCGTGGTAAATTCATGCAAGGTGTGCACCATTTATAAAAAAGACTGAAAACCCAATTAATGGGCGATTTTCCGACTAATCGAGTCTCTTTTTCCAGGCCATTTACTTACACCGGCGTCGATTATGTTTGGGTGTTTGTGTGCTTTTTTCCATTTGGAACCCACCTCCGATCTTACAACTGAGAAGTTTCTAGCAGCGTTTGCGCGTTTTGTCGCTAGAAGACGATGTCCTCAGCGGGTCCATTCCGACAATGGCAAAACCTTTGTTAGTATTCTTTCCCGTGACTTTACGCAAGCACTAAAGGAGGCGGGGACTGATGCGTATAGCAACCAGGGACTCGTGTGGCGTTTCATACCCCCAGGAGCTCCGCATATGGGAGGCCTGTGGGAGACAGGAATAAAGAGTTTTAAAACTCTGTTTTACAAATCCACGTCCGCTCGCAAGTATACCTTCGAAGAGCTTTCCATGCTTCTTGCAAAGGTTGAAGCCTGCCTTAATTCCAGACCACTTTCTCCAATGTCAGAGGACCCGACAGACTTGCTGGCACTGACGCCAGGCCATTTTCTGATCGGGGGTCCGTTGCTTTCCACAGCGGAGCCTGAAATCAAAGGCGAAGCCAAGTCGATTATAAATCGATGGCAACATCTCAAGGCCCAGCATCAACAATTTAGTTCGCGATGGACAGAAGACTATCTAAAGGAACTCCACAAGCGCAACAAGTGGCTTAGTCCATCCAGACATCTGAAAGTTATCAAGGACGATAACTTGCCATCAAATGACTGGCGGCTCGGCAGAATCGTAGCTGCTATCCCAGGAACTGATACTAGAGTACGCGTCGTAGATATCCTTACTTCTCGTGGAACCATTCAACGTCCGATCCACAAACTAATTCTCCTTCCTATGGAGGCTACGGCAACCTCTAAACCTCCACAATAACGCCTTCTGTTTCCGCTGCCCACCCCGTAAACATCACTAAAGCGACTCACTTTCTGATTTATTTGTTGTTTTGCTTTCTCTTCCAAGTAAAGGTTTAGAATGGCTCCTCGTCCTCGCCCACGCACTTCCCAGACCCTTGACAGCAGATGTTCTCGATGTATAAAATCCTACCGCTGCCGAGTCTGCCAGGGTATACATCCGCTACGGAAATGTAACCGATTCCTGAGGCTCAGTTCAGAGAAGCGTCTCCGAGCAGTACTGGTTAACAAGGACTGCCACAATTGTTTGGCTCATCAACACTCTGGAGGGAAATGCCGCAGTGGGGACGCCTGCAAAAAATGTGGACAGGATCATCACACCTTTCTCCACATGCACGAGATGCCCGCATTAACTCGCCGATCGCCGTTCCAGCAACGCAACAAATCGCCTTCCCGGCAACGTCGCCATTCGCCGTCCCCGATTCCTCAGCCATCACCACAGCAGCAGTCTTCCGCATCGCAATATCCGGATCTAACACGTCCCTCAAGTCAGCAAGCGGCGTCTATTGTGGCCCCATCCGTGACCTCGCTCCTGCAGCACAGGAGCCTACATATTCTGCCGACGGCCATTGTGGTCATTGACACAGGGGCCAATTGCTATGAGACAGGCGCGCTCATCGACCCGTGTACACTCGTGAGCAGCATCGACAGCTCGCTGGCAGAAGCTTTTCGGCTGCCGACCACGAATGTTGGAGACGAACGACTGTGCTTAACGACCATCCGGTCGAGGTCAAGCGACTTTAACATTGACATGGTCCTGAAGATCGACAACAGTCTGCGGATCCGAACACCGATTCGTTCGCTGAGCGATGAGGTTCGGGCCCAATTCAATGACATCCGATTAGCCGATGACCAGTTCCATCGTCCGGCCAGCATCTCCCTGGTGTTGGGATCAGACGTGTACCCGAAAGTGATCCAACCCGGGTTTCTAAATCTTCAAGATGGGCTGCCCATCGCTAAGAGCACGGCGTTTGGGTGGATAATGTCGGGAGCCTGCCGTCAGTCCTGATGTCCTGCTTCAAGGAACTCTCCCGCAAAGGGGGGGGGGGAGAATGTTCGCGCCAAAGCGGCGCTTCCCGATTCGTGTGAACCGGCCCTGGAATCTTAACAGCCGAGAGAACAGTTTTTTCCAGATCTCCGCATCTCGTTCTCTCGCGCTGTTAAGTGTCTCCACTCCGCTCTCCAAGCCGCTCCTAAAACCTCCTCCACGTAGCTTTAAGTCAGTTCTAATTTACAAGTGCATAAGCGAAGATAAGTGAAGTCAATAAATCGTGAATTTTATAACGTGAAACGAAACCAATTCGGCCGTTCGTTTTTTTTTCAATTAAATCTACATCAACCCACCACATTTTGGAAGAGCTGCCACCCCTCCACTTCAAGGTAGTTCTCTTTGTAAAGTGAATTGAGATATACGCCCGGCCGGTCCGCGCTATCACCGAAAAGTCCCTCTTGTTTCTCTTTCTGCTTTTTCGCAGCGCGATCGCAAGTGTTCTATCTCTCCCACAGCTTACCACGGCTACGTGCAACAAGCCGCAACGCCCGCCCAGAAGCTACCTCCGTTCGAGAACGACTTGCGACGCCCCCCACATATTCACCCCCTAACGTCCACAAACCACAAAAACTGTGGGGCCCACAGTATTAAAGCTTAAGCTAAAGTGTAAACGCAGTTTAGTTTGGTTTATTAATACCTACCGAAACATTTTTTAAATCACGACTCAGTAAAAAGGTATAAGTCCGCAACAGAGATGGCGCCACTTTCAAGCGACTGCCTGCTTTGCCCTGCTTACCACTGCCTGTATTAGCTGAGTACCTCTAAAACCATTAAAAAAGGTATGGATACCTTTAATATAAGCCAAAAATGTCAAAATGCCATATTTAGCTCTGGTTTCCATTACGGATCACGACCACGCATTTAAGTTTTAAACTGAGATGATAAAACCGACGAAACCAAAATAAAGGATTAACTTTCACTTTCACACGAAATAAATACTAACAAAATACTATAACTAGTACTAGTACTTTAAATTAAAAAAAAAAATCTGAAATTAACGCAGTTTATAATCACAGATTTTATTACAATGTTTGCTTTTTGCGCATGAAAATCTTCTCTCTGGGTAAAATTTCGCCGCTGCATCTGCGATCTGTGACAAGAAGCAAACTGGGCAAGCCTCCTGCTCTTCTCTTAATTTTCCCCAACTCGAAATGTATCATGTGCTAGCCTCTAGCTCTTATTGTTTTCGAGGTCTCAACGTTTACACGAACAGATGGACATGGCTAGATCAACTGGGCTAGAGATTCTGATCAACATTATATATACTACTAGCAGGGTCGCCCGCAGCTTCGCCTGCGAAAATAAAGATTGAAAACTTTACAAATAATAAATAAGGAAATCAGGTGAAAGGAGAAGCCGTGAGTCAAATTGTTTAAACATTTTCATTTGTTTAAACAATATGAGTCGCGTGTAAGGAATAGCAAGAGAATCGATTGGTTTGAATATTTATGTTTTTTTTTTCAATATTATCAATGCGATTTAAATTTTAAAACAGAAAAATCAGTACGAAAACAAATCTTACTTCCTTAGTCAGCTGCAATGCACACACATACACACACACATATATATTTAGATTGTAAATTACGAATTTTTTGCTTATATTAATGTTGTTGCCGTGAGTACACTTTTTTTCTATTCTTTTTTACAACAGTTTGTCAAAAGTTCTAAAACATTTCGTGTAAGCTAAACAGGTTTTTGGATTTTAAAAATAAAAGAATCTTAAGGAAAACTTCAAATGTAAAACCAAAATCTAAAGCCTTGTAATCTAAAGGTCGTGTGTTCAAATCAAAGTTCTAGTCAAAATTGGAGTTCTCTTAATTTTGTTTTACTTTGTTCTGAGAGGCTGTGGAATACTCATTTGGCATTCCGCTCTTTACCCTCTTTACCCTAAAAATAGTTTACAAAGTGAAAAATAAATAATTATGGCAACATCCTTATTGGCAAGAATTGCGGTGGGTTTAAACCCACGACCTATAGACTATGTTAACCATAACATAACCATCTAAGCTACAGTTTGAAAGTTCTTGCTGACATTAAAGCAAACGGTTAATAAATAAGGAGTAAAAATTTTACCATGATCACTTTGCCATTTCGCTTAAAATAAGGAAAAGAAGAATAAAAAGTCAATAGGAGTTAAATTCTTTTTACAAAAAGCAAATATTTTGTGTTATGTAAAGTGAATGTCTACGACCTGACTGGAAACATATTTTTTGAACCATTAGGTTGACAATAACAAAAACAAAAGAGAAGCAAAAATTTATGTGATTTAAAAAAACATCAAGAAAGTTACTTCGCATTTTAGAATTATTATTTGGTTTTCAGTATTTTGTTTTCATTAATTTTTCACCTTGATTAGGATTATATTAACAATGTCAGAAAGGCAGGTGGGGGGAGAAGCCGTGAATGAAATTGTTTAAACATTTCAATTTGTTTAAACAATATGATTCAAGTGTAGGAAATAGCAAAAGAATTAATTAATTTGAATATTTATTTTTTTTTAATATTATCAATGCATTTTGAATTTTAAAACACAAAAATCGGTTAGAAAATGTCTTATACCTGTTGTGGAAATGAAAATGATATTCGTTTAGCAAAAGGATGTCAGTATTATCATGAATTTGAATTTAAGCTAATCTCACTTTCTTAGTCAGCTGAAATGTACGCACACATGCACATATCTTGTGGTGGGGGGTGTAAAATACGCATTTTGGCGTGCGTGTGTGTGTACGCAGCTGGGCGAATGTATGTTTTTATTTTGTTTTTACAAATCCACAGTTTGTCAATAATTCAACATTTGAAAGCAGTTTGGAAACATTTCGTGTTAGCTTATCCGGTTTTTGGATTTTAAAAATAAAAAAAAATTTAAGGAAAACTTCGATTGTAAAACTGTTACCAAAATCTAAAACTGATCGGAGCAGCATGATCTAAATGTATATACATACGAATTTTCCTTGACATTTGCTTAAAGGGAATTGAATAGCTCCACCGATAATTTAAAATTTAACGTTTAGCTAAAAGAATGAAGCAACAAAAAAAAAATTATCGATATATTCGCATTTTTAGGCGCGCAATTTGGTGTTTTGTGGCTGTATTTTTCCTTGCCTTTGCACGGTCACACTTGGAGGAACGTCTGAATAAAAAAAACAACAACACATAGGTGGGAGCCCATGACGTCACAATAAAAAAAACCAAATTGGCGACCTTGACGAAGGGGGCTGAATTTCAAAAAAGTTTAAATGCAGTTATTTGCGGGTATCCCATAAAATTATGAAGAGCCATTTTTTAAACCATTTTGACAACATTTATAACAGAAAAATTGCAAAAGAAAAAATTAAGAAAAAAACAAATCGAATTTTGGGGCACTTTGGGGCCGCTTATGGCTCTAATTTATATCATACACTCGGCTCCTAATTATTTCCGAATTTATGGTTTTTTTTTCAGATTTTTATGTCAATCCGTTCTGGGTGAATTTCCACACTGACTTTTTTAATAGTCTTCAATTATATTGATTTAGATGTCAGAAAGGCAGGTGGGGGGAGAAGCCGTGAATGAAATTGTTTAAACATTTCAATTTGTTTAAACAATATGATTCAAGTGTAGGAAATAGCAAAAGAATTAATTAATTTGAATATTTATTTTTTTTTAATATTATCAATGCATTTTGAATTTTAAAACACAAAAATCGGTTAGAAAATGTCTTAAACCTGTTGTGGAAATGAAAATGATATTCTTTTAGCAAAAGGATGTCAGTATTATCATGAATTTGAATTTAAGCAAATCTGACTTCCTTAGTCAGCTGAAATGTACGCACACATGCACATATCTTGTGGTGGGGGGTGTAAAATACGCATTTTGGCGTGCGTGTGTGTGTACGCAGCTGGGCGAATGTATGTTTTTATTTTGTTTTTACAAATCCACAGTTTGTCAATAATTCAACATTTGAAAGCAGTTTGGAAACATTTCGTGTTAGCTTATCCGGTTTTTGGATTTTAAAAATAAAAAAAAATTTAAGGAAAACTTCGATTGTAAAACTGTTACCAAAATCTAAAACTGATCGGAGCAGCATGATCTAAATGTATATACATACGAATTTTCCTTGACATTTGCTTAAAGGGAATTGAATAGCTCCACCGATAATTTAAAATTTAACGTTTAGCTAAAAGAATGAAGCAACAAAAAAAAAATTATCGATATATTCGCATTTTTAGGCGCGCAATTTGGTGTTTTGTGGCTGTATTTTTCCTTGCCTTTGCACGGTCACACTTGGAGGAACGTCTGAATAAAAAAAACAACAACACATAGGTGGGAGCCCATGACGTCACAATAAAAAAAACCAAATTGGCGACCTTGACGAAGGGGGCTGAATTTCAAAAAAGTTTAAATGCAGTTATTTGCGGGTATCCCATAAAATTATGAAGAGCCATTTTTTAAACCATTTTGACAACATTTATAACAGAAAAATTGCAAAAGAAAAAATTAGGAAAAAAACAAATCGAATTTTGGGGCACTTTGGGGCCGCTTATGGCTCTAATTTATATCATACACTCGGCTCCTAATTATTTCCGAATTTATGGTTTTTTTTTCAGATTTTTATGTCAATCCGTTCTGGGTGAATTTCCACACTGACTTTTTTAATAGTCTTCAATTATATTGATTTAGATGTCAGAAAGGCAGGTGGGGGGAGAAGCCGTGAATGAAATTGTTTAAACATTTCAATTTGTTTAAACAATATGATTCAAGTGTAGGAAATAGCAAAAGAATTAATTAATTTGAATATTTATTTTTTTTTAATATTATCAATGCATTTTGAATTTTAAAACACAAAAATCGGTTAGAAAATGTCTTAAACCTGTTGTGGAAATGAAAATGATATTCTTTTAGCAAAAGGATGTCAGTATTAACATGAATTTGAATTTAAGCAAATCTCACTTCCTTAGTCAGCTGAAATGTACGCACACATGCACATATCTTGTGGTGGGGGGTGTAAAATACGCATTTTGGCGTGCGTGTGTGTGTACGCAGCTGGGCGAATGTATGTTTTTATTTTGTTTTTACAAATCCACAGTTTGTCAATAATTCAACATTTGAAAGCAGTTTGGAAACATTTCGTGTTAGCTTATCCGGTTTTTAGATTTTAAAAATAAAAAAAAATTTTAGGAAAACTATGATTGTAAAACTGTTACCAAAATCTAAAACTGATCGGAGCAGCATGATCTAAATGTATATACATACGAATTTTCCTTGACATTTGCTTAAAGGGAATTGAATAGCTCCACCGATAATTTAAAATTTAACGTTTAGCTAAAAGAATGAAGCAACAAAAAAAAATTCTCGATATATTCGCATTTTTAGGCGCGCAATTTGGTGTTTTGTGGCTGTATTTTTCCTTGCCTTTGCACGATCACACTTGGAGGAACGTCTGAATAAAAAAAACAACAACACATAGGTGGGAGCCCATGACGTCACAATAAAAAAAACCAAATTGGCGACCTTGACGAAGGGGGCTGAATTTCAAAAAAGTTTAAATGCAGTTATTTGCGGGTATCCCATAAAATTATGAAGAGCCATTTCTTAAACCATTTATAACAGAAAAATTGCAAAAGAAAAAATTAAGAAAAAAACAAGAGAGAACGCTATAGTCGAGTGCCTCGACTATTAGATACCCGTTACTCATCCAAACCACTTTAATATAAATATGCCTTCTTGTATGTTTTTCGCCGCTCGAATTAGCTTTCGATTTTAATGTTAAAATCGATACCCAGGGAACACCACGTGGAGGCCGTTGCATTGCAACGGGGTCTTTCAAACCAAAATAAAATTTGGGGACTTGAGTTACCAAACTTTATTCAAGTTTGGAATCTCCATGTTCCCCAAAAATTTTGCTTATCCGTAACATACGGAAGGCATACTTATGAATACCTTAATATAACCTAGAATTTTTTTTTGGATTTTTAAAGTTTTTTTTTTAATAAATAATTCTAAGTTATTAATTTTTTTTGTTTTTTTGTTTTTTTATTAATAAATAATTGATTTCCATACTAAAAATAATTTTTTTTTCGTTTTGATTTTATTAATTCTAATATATATGCGATAATATTTAATATAATAAGAAATAACCAATACCTTTTTTTAAGTTCTAAAGTTTTTTTTTAAATAAATTATTTTAATCGATGTAGAACTGATGTACAATTGATGTACAATTGATATACAAACATTGTCTACTATGAGCTTATATTAGAATTGATTTAGAATTGATGTAGAATTGATGTAGAATTGATGTAGAATTGATGTAGAATTGATGTAGAATTGATGGAGAATTGATGTAGAATTGATGTAGAACTGATGTACAATTGATTGAGAATTGATGTAGAATTGATGTACAATTGATGTACAATTGATGTACAAACATTGTCTACTATGAGCTTATATTAGAATTGATGTAGAATTGATGGAGAATTTATGTAGAATTGATGTAGAATTGATGGAGAATTGATGTAGAATTGATGTAGAACTGATGTACAATTGATGTAGAATTGATGTAGAATTGATATAGAATTGATGTAGAATTTATGTAGAATTTATGTAGAATTGATGTACAATTGATGTACAAACATTGTCTACTATGAGCTTATATTAGAATAGATGTAGAATTGATGTAGAATTGATGTAGAATTGATGTACAATTGATGTAGAATTGATGTAGAATTGATGGAGAATTGATGTAGAATTGATGGAGAATTGATGTAGAATTGATGGAGAATTGATGTAGAATTGATGTAGAATTGATGTAGAACTGATGTACAATTGATGTACAATTGATGTACAAACATTGTCTACTATGAGCTTATATTAGAATTGATTTAGAATTGATGTAGAATTGATGTAAAATTGATGGAGAATTGATGTAGAATTAATGGAGAATTGATGTACATTTGATGTAGAATTGATGTAGAATTGATGTACAATTGATGTAGAATTGATGTAGAACTGATGGAGAATTGATGTAGAACTGATGTACAATTGATGTACAATTGATGTACAAACATTGTCTACTATGAGCTTATATTAGAATTGATGTATAATTGATGTACAATTGATGTACAATTGATGGAGAATTGATGTAGAATTGATGTAGAATTGATGTAGAATTGATGGAGAATTGATGTAGAATTGATGTAGAACTGATGTACAATTGATGTACAAACATTGTCTACTATGAGCTTATATTAGAATTGATGTAGAATTGATGGAGAATTTATGTAGAATTGATGTAGAATTGATGGAGAATTGATGTAGAATTGATGGAGAATTGATGGAGAATTGATGGAGAATTGATGTAGAATTGATGTAGAATTGATGTAGAATTGAGGGAGAATTGATGTACAATTGATGTACAAACATTGTACATCATATCCATTGTAGAATTGATGTACAATTGATGTAGAATTGATGTAGAATTGATGTAGAATTGATGTAGAATTGATGTAGAATTGATGTAGAATTGAGGTAGAATTGATGGAGAATTGATGTACAATTGATGTACAAACATTGTCTACTATGAGCTTATATTAGAATTGATGTAGAATTGATGTAGAATTGATGTAGAATTGATGGAGAATTGATGGAGAATTGATGTAGAATTGATGTAGAATTGATGTAGAATTGATGTAGAATTGATGGAGAATTGATTTAGAATTGATGGAACATCCCATATATAAATACTATAAATATAATATATACAATTTACACTACTTATTCAGCCTCCCTAACGCTAACTAATATACCACTGTGGTAGCTATACGTAGTCTCAAAAGTGCGCGCAGTGGCCCTATTATCGAAAATATTTGAAAACGCCCAATCAATATGCGTATTGCAATTGGTTGTCGACGAATTCAAATCTAACAACGAACTAAAACTATTTGTATTTACTAAAAAATCGAAAATTCTCCCACAGCAGCCAGAGATGGAGTGAAGGCATAAATTAAAATCCCCCAACACTATACTATTACTACTTAAAAATGTGTGCCGCTGAAATAACTCCTTAAACTCTGTTTCAAACTTTAACAACGGATATGTCGGACTTTTATAAATAACTACAATCCCTAAAGACCGGTACTTAAAGATGGCAAACTCGAACACTGGAGAGGCTAAATTTGTGGAGTTAGCCAGAAAGCGACCACTTGAACAAAGACTAACATTCTCAAAGAGTTCGTTTCGAACGAATACGAGAATGCCTCTTTTTGGTCGAGCTCCGCTAGCTACTGACTGGCAATCTAGTCGCACTGCTGTGGCAAAGCCAGGAATGTCGTAGGCTTCATTTGAGTATGTGGAAGCCTCAACGAAGCACAAAATAGAAGATTTAAGCATTAGCTGATCGGAACATACATCGCTAATGTGGCAGTGCAAGCTTTCCGTATTATGGAAAAAGACATGAAGGTTCGGACTATTGAGTAAACAATCGAAATGGGTATTCAGTAACTTAGTGGAACGCAATTCTCGGAGCTCTTCCTCGGAAGCCGATCCTTGAGCGGATCTTGGGGGGACGAAGTGTCCAATAATATAGAGACCTGCTGCACTTGTGGCTCTGCTACAGGCTACGTACAGTGCAGCTCTCTGCATGCCAGGACTAGTGTGAACCACCACTTTGCTGTACGTAGCACCTTGACTCTTGTGAATAGTTATTGCTTCTGCAGGTACCACTGGAAACTGCTTTCGGTCAATGGTTGTGGCCTGGTTAGAATTGATCTGAAAGCTCTTTATGATTTTAACTACTGGGGTCCATGAAGCCTCTTGGCGATGACTGCACTTTGATCGCGCAGCTACTCCTACACTGTCATCTAAAAATTGTATCCAAAGAATATTCGGAGAGTTGGACGTGTTGAAACCTATCTCCCTAAGGACACCAGTGGCTCCGTTTACAAGGCCATCTGATGTGTCTACATTGACCGTCATCATGTATTTAGCAGTGGTTTTTAAAATGAGCGAGGTACACAAGCCTTGTGTCTCAGATGTTTTTAGTGTCCTGGCTTGTTCCAGACATCTGTTCCCCTGCTCTGAGCTAATATGTGCAGATTTTACAGAGTCTATGGCTTCCGAAATGAACTGATCAGTGGGAATCGAGGCGAGCTTCTCCCTATTGTATCGGTCTGTGTCCTGATTGCTTAAAAAAAGGTGAATGGCGTCATTTGGAATTTGACTTTCTTGAGAAATGCGACTGCTAAGTAGGTTAATATCGTCAGACGACATTTGGCCGGACGCCATGTTATTGAGTGCTATTGCAAACGGCTGGTCGTCTCGCTGTCGCATTATCTCTGTGAGTTCGAAAAACCTAAAAAGACTCCAGAGGTGGGATCCAAATATAGCGCTGTATGGATCATGCGACGGCGGCTGGAAAATCCAACGATCACAAACTGGCCGCAATTGCCTAAGATCGCCGAACACGATAACCGATATGCCTCCGAAGGGAGTATCAACGTTGGAAAAAATTTGCTTAAGGCGAGAGTCCAGATGGGAAAACATTGTTGCGCCGACCATAGAAATTTCGTCTATTATAAGAACTTTAAGATCAATAAATCTTGAACGCAGGGTATTTAACAGATCAGGGCTTAAACTCCTAAATGCAGACCCAGCCTGATTTACAGGGAGAGAGAACATGGAATGGAGAGTGGAGCCTCCGATTCCAAAAGCAGCTTTGCCTGTGGGAGCACACAGCAATATTTTTACAGAAGTTGGGTCGCATCCTACTCTACCAATGTACTCCTTGGAAAGGGACTGAAATAATGTGGATATAAGTCTACTTTTGCCGACTCCTGCTCCGCCACCAACAAACTCGTGGAAACTAGCATTTCTTCTTGCATTGTGCAATACATGCGTAAGAAAAGTTTTTTGCTTTAAATTAAGAGATCTAACTAAAGTGGCTAAATTTTCTGGGGATATAAGTGGCGGGAGCTTTATTATTCGGATATTGCTATCCGGATCTACTTCTTGAACACGGTTGTCTAAGTTTAAAACATTGATTTGAGAAGATATTTCTGGAAAAGCTAAGGCCCTGAACTCCTCATTAACTGCGGCCTCCTCATCTACATTTTCTTCGCTACCCTCCCCAGCCTCCATGGCCCTTCTAAGCGCGTCTTCTAAACTGTCTATGGCATTAAATCTCTCAAAATTGGCCTTAATATCCCCCTCGTGCTCATGATAAAACTCCTCACAATTTCTCTGAATCAATTCTACCTGTTCATCTCTCCATGGAAAATATAACATAACTAATGATCTAAAATAGTTGGGTCTATCTGAATTAATACTGAAGGGGCTATATCTAATAATACTAGGCTGGTTTCTTTCTCTAATAAATCCACTACCATCGCGAAGTGCAAAATAAACTACTAAGACCTCATTTTCTTCTTCAGCCTCATTGTCACTATTTGCCCCTTGGCGAGTTCTTCCACGGGTTTTAGAATACTCAAAATTTGCAGCAAAATCGGCTAAACACAGGCCTTCATGAGAATCTGGTCTTTGTTCGTATCTGTCCAGCAAACCTTTCTGAAAGATGTCAGTGGAGTCCTGAGGCATATTTTGCAAGACGCTTGTAGGTCTAAGCATACGAACTCGTTGTTCTGGAGGGAAGGTGTTTATGAACACGCATTTATTGCTTGCTTCTGACAACGCCAATCCCAGACAACAATATACGGCTTCCTGAGCAGAGATCTCAGTGCCCGAAATAAACTTGTGACCGAGATACTGTAGCTTTTGACGAATGCTTGAATTGCCTCTTCGAATTTCATTAGCTGCTTCGCGCATTAACTTCGAAATACCCCTTTGGGATTTGTTAATGTAATTAATTATATAGCTACAGCACGCATAAGGGTCCAAAATTAACTGGATATCCATATTTGCCCTTTGCATAGAAAGAATGTGTTTATTATAAGCGTTAACTTGAATTTCTGCAAATGTTCTCTTCAGAAAAATCTGTGGTTTTTTCAAACTAGACCTAATAGCATATTTATAGTCCTCGTAACTGAGGCTCACCTGATCGTGAGAAAGAAAATTTTCAAATATGCTAAGATGGCTAATCAAATCATCTGATTGATTGCGAAGTAAGAAACTGCGAATTTTTTGATAGTTTTCGTGATGAAGAGACAAATTTGGAGTATCTTCAGAAAGTGGCTTCAATATTTCCGTTTGGGGCATTGGGGGGTATGGAATACCGAATCGACAAACAGATCATAGCCATGACTTTCTTCTTCTCATCTTCCCAGTGAGCAGGAGACGTGCGTATATCCTTCAGTATTCGATATCCGTCATCATGGGAGATTAGGTTTCCCATGAATTCTTCATCAAGTACGTTGGCGGCTGTTATCGCGCTCGAGGCACTCCGCTTACGTAGACAAGTTGAAATATTGTTTCGAATTTTCAACAATTCCATCTTTTTATAATTTAAGAATAATTTGTCAGTTCTACAACCTCTTCTATCTACGTTCCTAAGTTCAGATCTAACTATGGTTGTATAACTTTCCGACGCTGTTCTTTTGACGCCCGCATAAATGCTTGGGAACGCCAATTCTTCAGAGTCGACATCGAGAACCATGTCGAGAGGCTTTTGGCCTTCACCTGGAGCCATTGTAATTCTCGGAATTCCTACATTGTGTGCATGGTTATTCTCAAGCAGAGTTTCCTGTCCTCCAGGATTTAGCTCTTCGGCTTCTGTATTCTCATCGGAATTTCCCGCCTCCAAGTTTTCATCCTCCTGCTGGATGGCTGGTTGTCTCTCTACTAAGGCTAAATCTGCTTGAGAAGCTACGAATGGAACAGTTTCGGATGTGAAATCAGATATCCACTGCTCGTTTACTGACACATTGTGCTTTTTGTAAAGTTCTGTATTAACTAAATACCTAATGGCGTCAGCAATTTTGGAAGGCCTAATGGTCTCTGCCATGAAATCATGTCCGTACTCCATTCTTCGCTTGAGGTGGAGCTGTACAACCTCTGCTTCGTGGAAAGCTCGTGGAAGGGACGTCACGATATTGCTAACCGGAATGGGAACATTTACAACAGCTCCTTTGATTGCACTCTGACGCTCATGCCCTATCGACTTAATTATCATAAATGGAAGGCGAGGTGAAATTAATCGTTCCTCCAAGGGAGTAAGCCCCCTCAAGGAATGAGGAATTTCTGGGAAGTCTAGGCCGTTGGAAATGGCACCTTTGGGCTTTCTTCCGGCTTTAATATTGCTGTGGCAAGTTCCACAGAACTTAAAAGATTCCCCAGTGAAAGCAAGCTGGCTTGCATTCTGGTAAATCTCTTCCCTAAACTCGCAATGCTCTTCCAAATAGGCTCTAGAAAGCTTACGTATTTGCTTGGGAAACCACAATCCTTTGCAGCAAAAGCAAATCTGATCGGGACCAAGCTTTACTATCCTATTGAATTTGGCTATGTGAGCATCTAATCCAACAGGTATGTTTCTAGGAGTCCTATTTTCTTGGGATAAACTAAGTCGAATCTCCTGACTTCGGTTTGCATTCCGAAGGTTCTCTACTTCCCTATTTCCACTAAGGCTTCTATACTGACTAACTCTCTGACTAATATTTCTAATGGCATCGATAGTTGCTTGTCGAGCCGCTATACGAGAACTTCGTCGAGCCAGTGTATTTCTCGCCTGCTCGACGACCCTACGATCCCTAAAACTCCTAGCTCTAGCTCTCCTAACCCTGTCCAGCGCTCTTTGCAATAAGCGATCCTGAGTTGATCTCGCCTGCGCTCGTTGCAGGGTATTTGCTTCTCGCTCACCCGCACGATACGTAGGATCCAACCGCCTTATTGAACGCCGCCGGGTATCGGCTGCCTGCTCACCCGCACGGAAAACGGGATCCAGGCGCCTTTCCGAATGGTCAGCAGTATTTTGGATCTGCTCTAGAGTTCGGACTTGGCTATTTCGTCGCCTAACAGAGCGACGGCGAGTATCGGCTGCCTGCTCAGCCGCACGGAAAACGGGATCCAGGCGCCTTTCCGAATGGTCAGCAGTATTTTGGATCTGCTCTAGAGTTCGGACTTGGCTATTTCGTCGCCTAACAGAGCGACGGCGAGTATCGGCTGCCTGCTCAGCCGCACGGAAAACGGGATCCAGGCGCCTTTCCGAATGGTCTGCAGTATTTTGGATCTGCTCTGTATTTCGGACTTCGCTATTTTGTCGCCTAGTAGAGCGACGGCGAGTGTCGGCTTCCTGTTCACCCGCACGGAGAACGGGATCCAGGCGCCTAATAGAGCGACGGCGAGTGTTGGCTGCCTGCTCAGTCGCACGGAAAACGGGATCCAGTCGCCTTTCCGAATGGTCAGCAGTATTTCGGACCTGCTCTGTGGTTCGGACTTGTATATTTTGTCGCCTAATAGAGCGTCGCCGTGTATTGGCTGCCTGTTCCCGCGCACGGAAAACGGGATCCAGGCGCCTTTCGGAATGGTCTGCAGTATTTTGAGCCTGCTCTACTGTACGAGTGTACGGATTCAAACGTCTTAATCTTCGAGACGCTCTATCAACGCTCTGCTCCATATTTCTGGCTATTTCATTTTGCCTTCTCGTACGCTGAGACAGTGCATTTTCTTCTCTCTCCATCTCGGCATACTCTGCATTTTCCCTATTGGCCCTATTTCTCAACAATTGGTTCCTAGCCCTCTGAGAGGCAGTGGGTCTTCTCATACGAGGCATTTTTGACGGACTTAAACTTATATGACTACTACGATTATATACGCTGATTACGTATATTGATAAAAATATAAGAATAATAATAATAATAAATTCTTATATTTATATAATAAATATAATAAAACTGTATAATATATTAGTTAATATAAATTAATATACGCTAATTACGTATATTCATAAAAATATAAGAATAAGCCTCTATAAAAGCTAAATTCTTATATTTATATAATAAATATAAATATATTAAAAATGTATAATATGTTATGTAATATGTTAATATAAATAATATAAATGAATTGAATTATAAATGTAAAAATGTAAAAAGGCTTAGTTTTATGGCAATATTACTGAGCTAAATTGATAGAAATATAAGACTAATCTTTTAAAAAGGCTATATTCTTTTATTTATATAATGTAAAAAGAGACAGAACGATAGGAAATTGAATATAAATTGAAATAAATGAATAATAATAATTTAAGATTAGGTCTTGAAAAAGACTTAATCTTATACTATTATTAACAAAACTACGTTAAATGGGGTATGCGGTCCTTAGTAGCGAGCGCAGCAACCGACCCAGAAAAAGAACGGCAGCGACGTCGGCAAAAGCAGCAACAATTCGCGACCGCGCAAAAAATTGTCGACAAAATCTACGATATTTTTTAAGCAAAAAGGGAAAAGAGATTAAATATATGTATGTATAATAATAATTTAAGAATAAGTCTTGAAAAAGACTTAGCCTTATACTATTATTAAAAACGCTACGTTAAAAGGGGTATGCGGTCCTTGGCAGCGAGCGCAGCAACCGGCCCAAAAAAAGAACGGCAGCGACGTCGGCAGAAGCAACAACAACTTGCGACCGCGCAAAAAATTTGTCGACAAAATGTACGATATTTTCGAAGCAAAGAGAGATTAAATATATGTATGTATAATAATAATTTAAGAATAAGTCTTGAAAAAGACTTAATCTTACACTATTATTAACAAAATCACGTTAAAAGGGGAATGGGGTTCTTAGCAGCGAGCGCAGCAACCGACCCAGAAAAAGAACGGCAGCGACGTCGGCAGAAGCAGCAACAATTCGCGACCGCGCAAAAAATTGCCGACAAAATCTACGATATTTTTTAAGCAAAAAGGGAAAAGAGATTAAATATATGTATGTATAATAATAATTTAAGAATAAGTCTTGAAAAAGACTTAATCTTACACTATTATTAACAAAAATACGTTAAAAGGGGTACTTAGCAGCGAGTGCAGCAAACAGCCCAGCAGCGACGTCGGCAGCAAATCGGCAGAAGCAGCAACAACTCGCGACCGCGTATGAATTTGTTGACAAAATTTACGTTAACTTTTAAGCAAAGAGAAATGAATTTAATGATTTTACGTTAAATTGCTTGCAAGTAGAAATGGGTTCGGGATAGTTTACGTTAAGATAAATCGCTTTAAGATCGTCAAAAATTCGCAATCGGCAGACGGGTAAAAGTTCGCATACGAGAGTTAGTCGTAGACTGAAGCGAGTGCAGAATAGTTTACAGCACTGCAAAGTTCTAACAGCTAGATTTACTTCCACGGCTTCCCGCGCTTTTTACTAACAGCGAACTTTGTGCCGTCACTCTCTAGCGCAGGTGAATGCACTTTTGAAAAATGACCACAGAAAAAAAAACGAAAGGGACAAAAAGTTCAAATTTTACATAAGAATTCGGCGATCTGTTATAGCCAGTGCCAAGAAAGAGAGAGCAATAAACATACTTCAATTAAATATGTATAATTATATTAGCTTAATATAAACATTGTTAAAGCGTGTTATGTATATTAAAATATAAATGTTTTTTTTTGTTTTTTTTTATAGTTTTAAAAAAACGAGTAACGGGTATAGCGAATAGCTTTGTTTGAAAGGAGTTATATTTGCCGGGCTATTGCAACTGTATTACATACATACACACATATATATGCTATTGTCTGACTCTGACCTTGAATTTGGCTAACTTTTTTCCCAATTTTGTAATTTGCATAGTTTTTGGCATTTTAGTAGGTATTGACAAATGAAAACAATCGCATTTGCCTATAAAGAAATCCTTAACGGGAATTAACGCTTATTCCGATGATGGCCTTGGAGCTAAAGCGCGGCAATTTTATTTAAAATTTAAATACGCCATCTACCGCAAGATATTAATACCACTGGCGATTAAAGGCGGAAATGTAGGCGCTAGCCCGGTTTTTGCGTTAATGGGAATGTGGGCGTTAGAGTGGGCGTGGAAACATTTTTTTGTCAATTAATAGGTATTGCAGAAACTAATGAATATTCTTTTGCACGTTAATCTAGCTTCAAAACTGTGGGTGCCACAGTTTTTCGCGGTTTGTGGGCGTTAGGGGGGAGAGGGGGTGGTTTATTTTGGCCAATCCATAGGTATTGAAGAAACGAACACACATTTCTTTTCCCGTTAATCTAGCTGCAAAACTGTGGGTGCCACAGTTTTTCGCGGTTTGTGGGCGTTAGAAGAGGCGTGGCACATCGGCGAGAAAAATTTGCCTTCGTATTAACCCCTAGAATCTGCATGCCAAATCTCAATCTTCTAGCTTTTATAGTTTCCGAGATCTCAGCGTTCATACAGACGGGTGCCAAGGTTTTTCGCGGTTTGTGGGCGTTAGGGGGGAGGGGGGTTTCCCACTTTGGTCTATCAATATGTATTGATGAAACAAATACACATTTCTTTTCCCGTTAATATAGCTTCAAAACTGTGGGTGCCACAGTTTTTCGCGGTTTGTGGGCGTTAGAGGGGGCGTGGCACATCGGCGTGAAAAACTTGCGCTGCGTATTAACCCCTAGAATTTGCATGCCAAATCCCAATCTTCTAGCTTTTATAGTTTCCGAGATCTCAGCGTTTATACAGAACGAGTCACAGTTTTTCGCGGTTTGTGGGCGTTAGAGGGGGCGTGGCACATCGGCGTGAAAAACTTGCGCTGCGTATTAACCCCTAGAATCTGCATGCCAAATCTCAATCTTCTAGCTTTTATAGTTTCCGAGATCTCAGCGTTCATACAGACGGACGGACGGACGGACAGACGGACAGACGGACAGACGGACAGACGGACAGACGGACATGGCTAGATCGACTCGGCTAGTGATCCTGATCAAGAATATATATACTTTATATGGTCGGAAACGCTTCCTTCTACCTGTTACATACTTTTGCACGAATCTAATATACCCTTTTACTCTACGAGTAACGGGTATAACAAATCGAATTTTGGGGCACTTTGGGGCCGCTTATGGCTCTAATTTATATCATACACTCGGCTCCTAATTATTTCCGAATTTATGGTTTTTTTTCAGATTTTTATGTCAATCCGTTCTGGGTGAATTTCCACACAGACTTTTTTAATAGTCTTCAATTATATTGATTTAGATGTCAGAAAGGCAGGTGGGGGGAGAAGCCGTGAATGAAATTGTTTAAACATTTCAATTTGTTTAAACAATATGATTCAAGTGTAGGAAATAGCAAAAGAATTTATTAATTTGAATATTTATTTTTTTTTAATATTATCAATGCATTTTGAATTTTAAAACACAAAAATCGGTTAGAAAATGTCTTAAACCTGTTGTGGAAATGAAAATGATATTCTTTTAGCAAAAGGATGTCAGTATTATCATGAATTTGAATTTAAGCAAATCTCACTTTCTTAGTCAGCTGAAATGTACGCACACATGCACATATCTTGTGGTGGGGGGTGTAAAATACGCATTTTGGCGTGCGTGTGTGTGTACGCAGCTGGGCGAATGTATGTTTTTATTTTGTTTTTACAAATCCACAGTTTGTCAATAATTCAACATTTGAAAGTAGTTTGGAAACATTTCGTGTTAGCTTATCCGGTTTTTGGATTTTAAAAATAAAAAAAAATTCAAGGAAAACTTCGATTGTAAAACTGTTACCAAAATCTAAAACTGATCGGAGCAGCATGATCTAAATGTATATACATACGAATTTTCCTTGACATTTGCTTAAAGGGAATTGAATAGCTCCACCGATAATTTAAAATTTAACGTTTAGCTAAAAGAATGAAGCAACAAAAAAAAAATTATCGATATATTCGCATTTTTAGGCGCGCAATTTGGTGTTTTGTGGCTGTGGTATTTTTCCTTGCCTTTGCACGGTCACACTTGGAGGAACGTCTGAATAAAAAAAACAACAACACATAGGTGGGAGCCCATGACGTCACAATAAAAAAAACCAAATTGGCGACCTTGACGAAGGGGGCTGAATTTCAAAAAAGTTTAAATGCAGTTATTTGCGGGTATCCCATAAAATTATGAAGAGCCATTTTTTAAACCATTTTGACAACATTTATAACAGAAAAATTGCAAAAGAAAAAATTAAGAAAAAAACAAATCGAATTTTGGGGCACTTTGGGGCCGCTTATGGCTCTAATTTATATCATACACTCGGCTCCTAATTATTTCCGAATTTATGGTTTTTTTTTCAGATTTTTATGTCAATCCGTTCTGGGTGAATTTCCACACTGACTTTTTTAATAGTCTTCAATTATATTGATTTAGATGTCAGAAAGGCAGGTGGGGGGAGAAGCCGTGAATGAAATTGTTTAAACATTTCAATTTGTTTAAACAATATGATTCAAGTGTAGGAAATAGCAAAAGAATTAATTGATTTGAATATTTATTTTTTTTTAATATTATCAATGCATTTTGAATTTTAAAACACAAAAATCGGTTAGAAAATGTCTTAAACCTGTTGTGGAAATGAAAATGATATTCTTTTAGCAAAAGGATGTCAGTATTATCATGATTTTGAATTTAAGCAAATCTCACTTCCTTAGTCAGCTGAAATGCACGCACACATGCACATATCTTGTGGTGGGGGGTGTAAAATACGCATTTTGGCGTGCGTGTGTGTGTACGCAGCTGGGCGAATGTATGTTTTTATTTTGTTTTTACAAATCCACAGTTTGTCAATAATTCAACATTTGAAAGTAGTTTGGAAACATTTCGTGTTAGCTTATCCGGTTTTTGGATTTTAAAAATAAAAACAAATTTAAGGAAAACTTCGATTGTAAAACTGTTAGCAAAATCTAAAACTGATCGGAGCAGCATGATTTTGCAAATAGTAAAATCATTTAAAATCCGACTTTAAATGTATATACATACGACTTTTCCTTGAAATTGTCTTAAGGGGAATTGGATAGCTCCACCGATAATTTAAAATTTAACGTTTAGCTAAAAGAATGAAGAAACAAAAAAAAATTATCGATATATTCGCATTTTTAGGCGCGCAATTTGGTATTTTGTGGCTGTGGTATTTTTCCTTGCCTTTGCACGGTAACACTTGGAGGAACGTCTGAATAAAAAGAACAACAACACATAGGTGGGAGCCCATGACGTCACAATAAAAAAAACCAAATTGGCGACCTTGACGAAGGGGGCTGAATTTCAAAAAAGTTTAAATGCAGTTATTTGCGGGTATCCCATAAAATTATGAAGAGCCATTTTTTAAACCATTTTGACAACATTTATAACAGAAAAATTGCAAAAGAAAAAATTAAGAAAAAAACAAATCGAATTTTGGGGCACTTTGGGGCCGCTTATGGCTCTAATTTATATCATACACTCGGCTCCTAGTTATTTCCGAATTTATGGTTTTTTTTTCAGATTTTTATGTCAATCCGTTCTGGGTGAATTTCCACACTGACTTTTTTAATAGTCTTCAATTATATTGATTTAGATGTCAGAAAGGCAGGTAGGGGGAGAAGCCGTGAATGAAATTGTTTAAACATTTCCATTGTTTAAACAAATGACGCAAGTGTAGGAAATAGCAAAAGAATTAACTGATTTGAAATTTATGTTTTTTTAAATTATTTAATTTTAAAACACGAAAATCCGTTTGAAAATGTCTCAAACCTGTTGTGGAAATGAAAATGAATTCTTTTAGCAAAGAATATCAGTATTATCATGAATTTGAACTTAAGCAAATCTTACTTCCTTAGTCAGGTGAAGTGCACACACACACGCACACTTCCACATATCTAATGGTTGGGGGTGTAAATACGCATTTTAGCGTGCGTGTGTGTGTACGCAACGGGGCCAATTTATGTTTTTGTTTTGTTTTTACAAATCCACGGTTTGTCAATAATTCAACATTTGAAAGGTAATAAGTAGTTTGGAAACATTTCGTCTTAGCTTATCGGGTTTTTAGATTTTAAAAATAAAAACAAATTTAAGGAAAACTTCGATTGTAAAACTGTTAGCAAAATCTAAAACTGATCGGAGCAGCATGATTTTGCAAATAGTAAAATCATTTAAAATCCGACTTTAAATGTATATACATACGAATTTTCCTTGAAATTTGCTTAAGGGGAATTGAATAGCTCCACCGATAATTTAAAATTTAACGTTTAGCTAAAAGAATGAAGAAACAAAAAAAAATTATCGATATATTCGCATTTTTAGGCGCGCAATTTGGTGTTTTGTGGCTGTGGTATTTTTCCTTGCCTTTGCACGGTCACACTTGGAGGAACGTCTGAATAAAAAAAACAACAACACATAGGTGGGAGCCCATGACGTCACAATAAAAAAAACCAAATTGGCGACCTTGACGAAGGGGGCTGAATTTCAAAAAAGTTTAAATGCAGTTATTTGCGGGTATCCCATAAAATTATGAAGAGCCATTTTTTAAACCATTTTGACAACATTTATAACAGAAAAATTGCAAAAGAAAAAATTAAGAAAAAAACAAATCGAATTTTGGGGTACTTTGGGGCCGCTTATGGCTCTAATTTATATCATACACTCGGCTCCTAATTATTTCCGAATTTATGGTTTTTTTTTCAGATTTTTATGTCAATCCGTTCTGGGTGAATTTCCACACTGACTTTTTTAATAGTCTTCAATTATATTGATTTAGATGTCAGAAAGGCAGGTGGGGGGAGAAGCCGTGAATGAAATTGTTTAAACATTTCAATTTGTTTAAACAATATGATTCAAGTGTAGGAAATAGCAAAAGAATTAATTGATTTGAATATTTATGTTTTTTAATATTATCAATGCATTTTGAATTTTAAAACACAAAAATCGGTTAGAAAATGTCTTAAACCTGTTGTGGAAATGAAAATGATATTCTTTTAGCAAAAGGATGTCAGTATTATCATGAATTTGAATTTAAGCAAATCTCACTTCCTTAGTCAGCTGAAATGTACGCACACATGCACATATCTTGTGGTGGGGGGTGTAAAATACGCATTTTGGCGTGCGTGTGTGTGTACGCAGCTGGGCGAATGTATGTTTTTATTTTGTTTTTACAAATCCACAGTTTGTCAATAATTCAACATTTGAAAGCAGTTTGGAAACATTTCGTGTTAGCTTATCCGGTTTTTGGATTTTAAAAATAAAAAAAAATTCAAGGAAAACTTCGATTGTAAAACTGTTACCAAAATCTAAAACTGATCGGAGCAGCATGATCTAAATGTATATACATACGAATTTTCCTTGACATTTGCTTAAAGGGAATTGAATAGCTCCACCGATAATTTAAAATTTAACGTTTAGCTAAAAGAATGAAGCAACAAAAAAAAAATTATCGATATATTCGCATTTTTAGGCGCGCAATTTGGTGTTTTGTGGCTGTGGTATTTTTCCTTGCCTTTGCACGGTCACACTTGGAGGAACGTCTGAATAAAAAAAACAACAACACATAGGTGGGAGCCCATGACGTCACAATAAAAAAAACCAAATTGGCGACCTTGACGAAGGGGGCTGAATTTCAAAAAAGTTTAAATGCAGTTATTTGCGGGTATCCCATAAAATTATGAAGAGCCATTTTTTAAACCATTTTGACAACATTTATAACAGAAAAATTGCAAAAGAAAAAATTAAGAAAAAAACAAATCGAATTTTGGGGCACTTTGGGGCCGCTTATGGCTCTAATTTATATCATACACTCGGCTCCTAATTATTTCCGAATTTATGGTTTTTTTTTCAGATTTTTATGTCAATCCGTTCTGGGTGAATTTCCACACTGACTTTTTTAATAGTCTTCAATTATATTGATTTAGATGTCAGAAAGGCAGGTGGGGGGAGAAGCCGTGAATGAAATTGTTTAAACATTTCAATTTGTTTAAACAATATGATTCAAGTGTAGGAAATAGCAAAAGAATTAATTAATTTGAATATTTATTTTTTTTAATATTATCAATGCATTTTGAATTTTAAAACACAAAATCGGTTAGAAAATGTCTTAAACCTGTTGTGGAAATGAAAATGATATTCTTTTAGCAAAAGGATGTCAGTATTATCATGATTTTGAATTTAAGCAAATCTCACTTTCTTAGTCAGCTGAAATGCACGCACACATGCACATATCTTGTGGTGGGGGGGTGTAAAATACGCATTTTGGCGTGCGTGTGTGTGTACGCAGCTGGGCGAATGTATGTTTTTATTTTGTTTTTACAAATCCACAGTTTGTCAATAATTCAACATTTGAAAGTAGTTTGGAAACATTTCGTGTTAGCTTATCCGGTTTTTGGATTTTAAAAATAAAAAAAAATTTAAGGAAAACTTCGATTGTAAAACTGTTACCAAAATCTAAAACTGATCGGAGCAGCATGATCTAAATGTATATACATACGAATTTTCCTTGACATTTGCTTAAAGGGAATTGAATAGCTCCACCGATAATTTAAAATTTAACGTTTAGCTAAATGAATGAAGCAACAAAAAAAAATTATCGATATATTCGCATTTTTAGGCGCGCAATTTGGTGTTTTGTGGCTGTGGTATTTTTCCTTGCCTTTGCACGGTCACACTTGGAGGAACGTCTGAATAAAAAAAACAACAACACATAGGTGGGAGCCCATGACGTCACAATAAAAAAAACCAAATTGGCGACCTTGACGAAGGGGGCTGAATTTCAAAAAAGTTTAAATGCAGTTATTTGCGGGTATCCCATAAAATTATGAAGAGCCATTTTTTAAACCATTTTGACAACATTTATAACAGAAAAATTGCAAAAGAAAAAATTAAGAAAAAAACAAATCGAATTTTGGGGCACTTTGGGGTCGCTTATGGCTCTAATTTATATCATACACTCGGCTCCTAATTATTTCCGAATTTATGGCTTTTTTTCAGATTTTTATGTCAATCCGTTCTGGGTGAATTTCCACACTGACTTTTTTAATAGTCTTCAATTATATTGATTTAGATAGAGTCAGAAAGGCAGGTAGGGGGAGAAGCCGTGAATGAAATTGTTTAAACATTTCAATTTGTTTAAACAATATGACGCAAGTGTAGGAAATAGCAAAAGAATTAACTGATTTGAATATTTATGTTTTTTAATGTTATAATGCATTTTGAATTTTAAAACACGAAAATCGGTTTGAAAATGTCTCAAACCTGTTGTGGAAATGAAAATGATATTCTTTTAGCAATAGAATATCAGTATTATCATGAATTTGAACTTAAGCAAATCTTACTTCCTTAGTCAGGTGAAATGCACACACACACGCACACTTCCACATATCTAATGGTTGGGGGTGTAAATACGCATTTTAGCGTGCGTGTGTGTGTACGCAACTGGGCGAATTTATGTTTTTATTTTGTTTTTACAAATCCACGGTTTGTCAATAATTCAACATTTGAAAGGTAATAAGCAGTTTGGAAACATTTCGTGTTAGCTTATCCGGTTTTTGGATTTTAAAAATAAAAACAAATTTAAGGAAAACTTCGATTGTAAAACTGTTACCAAAATCTAAAACTGATCGGAGCAGCATGATTTTGCAAATAGTAAAATCATTTAAAATCCGACTTTAAATGTATATACATACGAATTTTCCTTGAAATTTTCTTAAAGGGAATTGGATAGCTCCACCGATAATTTAAAATTTAACGTTTAGCTAAATGAATGAAGAAACAAAAAAAAATTATCGATATATTCGCATTTTTAGGCGCGCAATTTGGTGTTTTGTGGCTGTGGTATTTTTCCTTGCCTTTGCACGGTAACACTTGGAGGAACGTCTGAATAAAAAGAACAACAACACATAGGTGGGAGCCCATGACGTCACAATAAAAAAAACCAAATTGGCGACCTTGACGAAGGGGGCTGAATTTCAAAAAAGTTTAAATGCAGTTATTTGCGGGTATCCCATAAAATTATGAAGAGCCATTTTTTAAACCATTTTGACAACATTTATAACAGAAAAATTGCAAAAGAAAAAATTAAGAAAAAAACAAATCGAATTTTGGGGCACTTTGAGGCCGCTTATGGCTCTAATTTATATCATACACTCGGCTCCTAATTATTTCCGAATTTATGGTTTTTTTTCAGATTTTTATGTCAATCCGTTCTGGGTGAATTTCCACACTGACTTTTTTAATAGTCTTCAATTATATTGATTTAGATATGGGGTCGGAAACCCTTCCTTATACCTGTTACATACGTTTCCCCGAATACAATATACCCTATTACTCTTCGAGTAACGGGTATAACTAGAAAGATCCCACATAGTCGAGTGCCTCGATTGTCGGGTACTCTTTTCTAAGTACGATATGCAAGCTGTAAAAGGGCAACTAATATAATTTATATAGTAACCCACGCTAGTATAAGTATATAAGTATTTGGTAAGTGCAGCTAGTTACCAGGTAAGGACAAGGGAGAACGCTATAGTCGAGTGCCTCGAATATTAGATACCCATTACTCAGCTAAGCACATTTAATATAAATATGCCTTCTTGTATGTTTTTCGACGCACGTACGTTTTTCGCCTCTCGTAAGTTTTTTGCCGCGGCAATTTTATTGAAAATCCATCTACCGCAAGATTTATCTACCGCAAAACTTAGGCGCTAGACAGGTTTTCGGGATTTGTGGGCGTTAGAGGGGGCGTGGCATCTTGGTAAAACAAACTTGTTATTATTTTTCTTAAATATAGAAAAAAATATTTTTTCTGAGCTTTAGAAAAAAATCTTTAAAGATAACGAAGGGGTTGAAAGACGTGCTAATTCGCGAGAGCGATCGAAAGCTTAATTGCGCTCCGGCTCCCGCCTTACAATATCCAAAAAATTTCAAATTAAAACGCAAAGTGCGCGAAAACCGCCCCCTCTGAAGGACCGCCGTCTTTCGCCACTCGGACCTTGCCGTCAACGCGGACGTGCACCGCCACGATCCGCCCGATCATCCACTGCTGCGGCGGAAGATTGTCCTCGGCGACGACGACGAGAGCTCCCACGGCGACGTTTGGAACCTCCTGGTGTCACTAGTTATTCGCCAGGAGGCTGAAGACGTACCTGAGAGACGAGACACTGCGTCATCGCCGTAAGCAGGTTGGGCTGACTTGGTCCGGGAGCGCTGCTGAGGGTGGAGCCAGGAGGTGCCCGCCGATCAGAAGATGGCCTGGGCTTAGGGCTTCGCGGTCGTTGGGATCGGTGCTGATCGCTGCGAGGGGCTTGGAGTTGCGAACGGCCTCTACGCTGGTAATGAGAGTTCCGAGCTCCTCCGCGGTCAGGATGTCTTCGCCGACCGTCCGAAGGAACAGGTACTTTGCAGACTTTACACCTGCCTCCCAAAGTCCGCCGAAGTGAGGTGCTCTGGGCGGTATGAACGCAAACTCGCATCCTTTTCTTGATGCGAATGTTGCGATACCGCCCCCTGCTCCTCCAGACGGGCCCGGAACTCTCTCATGTGGCGATCGGCTCCGACGAAGATCGTCGCGTTGTCGCACCACACCTTCTCCGGAATCCCGCGTCGACTCACGAACCTTTGGAATGCCAACAAAAACGCATCAGTGGTGAGGTCAGACACTAACTCTAAGCGGACCGCTTTGAACGCAAGACATACAAATAATGCCACGTATGTTTTGTACGGTGGCTTACCACGGATACGATACGTTGTGTTAAATGGGCCACAAAATTCAACACCACAGATATTAAAAGGAGGGAGAGCTCGAAGTCTGTCTGATGGCAAGTTCCCCATGATTTTCGTCAAGAGTTGAGGCTTGCACCGAAAGCAACGAATGCAAGAACGAACTGTTCTGCGGCAAACTTCCTGCGCATTAACCAACCATATTTTTTCTCGCAACAGACTTACAAGAGCTCAAGGGCCAGCATGACAATTTGTAACGTGCAGGTACAACAACGGGAATTTGGCTTCGTACGGGATAGGAGCATTCAATAACCGACCCCTAACTCGCAGCAATGTCGACGAACACCAATCTAAATTTTTCTCCTGGAGAAAAGGGCTTAGTTTTTGAGAACTTGTTGCTACCGGTGTCGATTTACAGGCCAATCTATTTCTGCATCAAGCAAAAACGACGGCACAGCGAACCAAATGGAAGCTGTGAGTTCCTCAAAGTCACATCCCCGTGACACGATGTCCGCTGGGCTTACTTTTGTGGGGACATGTCGCCAAATTGGTTTTTCCGACCACTCTTGAATCTCTGCAACTCGGTTTGAAACGAAAACCGAACCCTACGAAGGTTGCGTTTTGATCCAATGCAGAGTGATCCCCGAGTCCGTCCATAGGAACACCTTTGTGATCGTAAAATTAAGCAATGTTCTTACACGATTATAAAGATCTGCTAGAAGGTGAGCTGAGCAAAGTTTTCGTCTTGAGGGGAGCTGCTTTGAATTTTGATACTTTTAAACCTTAAACGGTACTAGTGCAAACGTAGATCCACGCTCCATATGCTCGCATGGAAGCGTCAGCGAAACCATGCATTTCTGCCGGGACTTTGGCGTCTGTATGAACAGTTCCTGCAACAACATTTTTGCCCTAGTCACTAGAGAACACAACAGCCCAAGCGGATCGAAAAGTCGGGAAGTCACCGACAGTATGTTTCGTTTTGTCGCACGAAGATCCAGGAAAGAGTCATCCAACCGAAATTGAACGTAATCTTTACCCGGCAACCAAACCACGCCAAAGGTTTTAATTACGTCTGAGTCTGCCGCTTTCAGATGCAGACAGCTCTGGGCAGTTAGAAAACCACTTTGCCAATTCAAAGCCTGCCTCTTGCAATACCTGAGAAACTTCGTCTCGAAGGCTTAACAGGTCCTCAACGCATCTGGCGCCAGTCAACAAATCGTCAAAATAAAAGTCATTCTAAATGACCTTTTGGTCACGAATCCTGAGCGATCTCTTCAAGCCGCATTAAACACCGATAGATAGGGTGCCAGATAGGATGCTGGCGAAGTTCCATAAGTCACGGTGTTCAGCTTGAAGATTTTTAGAGACTCAGGTGGATCTTGTCTTCACACTATGAGCTGAAAGTTTCGGTCAGCTTCGTCGAAACTGCAAACTTGTGCAGTCTGAACCGAAGCAGGGTCGAATACAGCTTCTTTTGAATGGTGGGGCCTAGCATCAAGATGTCATTCAACGCGACCTGCATCGATGTACGGCTCAAGGCGTCGAATACCACTCTCAACTTTGTCAAGGTGCTTTAAGGTCGCAACACGCATTGGTGCTGAATAACATAGTGCGGACTGTCTGGAATTGTATTGTTAGTGGAAGACATGTGGCCCATGGCTTCATATTCTTCCATGAATTCCAGATACATATTTTTTAAAGAAGGATCTTTGGATAATCTTCTTTCAGGCGACCAAAAACCACGTTTCGCAACTTCTTATAATGAACCAAGAGTTTTTGGGTCAGATTTGAACGGCAGACGAAAATCTCCCGGACGACAACCTTTGAGTATTTTTCTCAAAGTGTTGCTCACAAAGTTGCTGCTCAGGAGGCAACTGAGATGTACCAATTTTTCGTACTTTTTATTTTTTTTTTCGAGGCACATCTTCCTGACACTATCCAGCCGAGAACTGTTTTTTGTAAAATGGGAAAGCCAGGCCCTTGCTGTATCTGGCCGACTGACGACAGTTCAACGAACGAGTCTGCGCCTATAAGCATATCTATTTTTTAGGGTATGAATGTATTTTCTTAATTGCTTGAGCATTAGTTTCACCAATGTCCCGCAGGCTCAAACACACGTCCTCTCTCTTAATCTTCAGTCTTTGAGCGAGCTCATCGGTCACAAAATTAACTTGTGAACCAGAATAGAGCAACGCTCGGGCCAAATAGTTTCGCCCCTTTTTGTTTGGATGCTCACAATGGCTGTAGACAGATAGAGTTATCCGATGCAGTAGCAGCAAAACATGCGAAGTGGATTGGGTATTCTGAAAGAGCGAAGGCTGAGGAGGAGGTGGCAACGCGAGATTTGAGTGCGAAAGTGCAGCAATGTGTGATGTGAGGACTTACACACACTGCATCTTTTCGATTTGCATCTTTTTACGGTGTGGCCCTTTCGGAGGCAGTTAATGCATAAAGGAGCCTTTTTTGAGAAATCAAATCTTTGCTCAACTGTTAGGGCAGCAAAAGCAGTGCAAATTCCCACTTGATGTTCTGCTGAGTTGCAAAACACACAGACTTCGGGATCGTCCATGGCAGCAACAATCGAACAACTCCTGTGTCCATTCTTCATAGGATAAGCCTGGCTCTGCTGAACAATTTTTGGCTTACACGCTTCTTCGGCAACCATATGCTGATAGCGCTTGTTCAGGGCCGACTCCGCTCGCTCCAAAGAGGAAGCGAGGTATAATAAAACTGTTCTTCCCATTTTCTTTCAGTTTCTGCATCGAATTTGCCCATTACTAGATGGATGAGGATGGCATTCGTAATACGTTTGTCATTCCCTATGGACAAAAGAGAATCGTACAGCGCTGTGACTGTGTGGATCAGGTTTCTCAAGGCGGTAGCTGATGGCTGGGAAATCTTTGGCAGATTGAACAGTGTCGATATATTGTCAAAGAAAATTAAACAATCATTATCGTACACCCGCCTTAGGCTAGCTAGCCTTTTGGATAATTATGCGCGGTAACTTGGAATGCCCTGAGTGTTCGATATCGTGCAGCGTGTCATTTTTGTGAACAAAAGTTTCGAAAAAGCTTATAAAATGTTTAAATTCGGATTGTTTTCCGCTGAAGGTTGGAAGAGCGACGCTCCGCAATTAGGGAAATTAGCAACGATTTTGGTATTATCGCAGTCTCTTCTAACTCTTCGCGGTACACATCATCTCCATCTTTCGCTTCGATTTGATTTTGTATAAGCTAACCATTTTCTATCCGGCCACGGACTTTTATACCAGTGTAGAGCTTTTTCTCGGCTCCCGTAATATTTGGGGTATTTAGGTGTTCCCACCTATGATTTCCCCTTATCTGTAGTGCCAACGCCCGACTGATGCACTTTGCCAGGTGCTGGTGTATGGCTACCAGTAGGTCGATTGCGGTCGTTGTTCTGACCGTATGACTCGAAACTCGTTGCTGTTTTCTACGTGAATTTTTCTCCCTTACAAAGAACATGGCGTCAGATGGTTGCCGTGCTAATCCAAGCATTTTCGTACTAATAATACATACAAAATTCAACTGGTCCATAGACTCCTTTGCTGATCACCCCATGGCTCTATGAAATAAATCCGATGGAGTTCCTCCCAAAAGCGGAAAAGTGCAGATTTTAGTTTGAGGACCTTAGTCCGGCCACGATATTAGCCGAGCCAACCCATGGCTCCTGAACCAAGGCCTGTTTTTCGCCTGTAGGCTCGAGGCGTACTCCCGGGACCATCGCTGCCAAAACCTGTGCCTGAGGCACGAGACACTGCGCCATCGTCGTAAGCAGGTTGGTCTGACTTGGACCGGGAGCGCTGCTGAGGGTGGAGCCAGGAGGTGGCCTGGGCTTAGGTCTTCGCGGTCGTTGGGATCGGTGCTGATCGCTGCGAGGGGCTTGGAGTTGCGAACGGCCTCTACGCTGGTAATGAGAGTTCCGAGCTCCTCCGCGGTCAGGATGTCTTCGTCGACCGTCCGAAGGAACAGGTGCTTTGCAGACTTTACACCTGCCTCCCAAAGTCCGCCGAAGTGAGGTGCTCTGGGCAGTATGAACGCAAACTCGAATCCTTTTCTTGATGCGAATGTTGCGATACCGCCCCCTGCTCCTCCAGACGGGCCCGGAACTCTCTCATGTGGCGATCGGCTCCGACGAAGTTCGTCGCGTTGTCGCACCACACCTTCTGCGGAATCCCGCGTCGACTCACGAACCTTTGGAATGCCAACAAAAACGCATCAGTGGTGAGGTCAGACACTAACTCTAAGTGGACCGCTTTGAACGCAAGACATACAATTAATGCCACGTATGCTTTGTACGGTGGCTTACCATGGATACGATACGTTGTGTTAAATGGGCCACAACATTCAACACCACAGATCATAAAAGGACGGGGAGCTCGAAGTCTGTCTGATGGCAAGTTCCCCATGATTTGCGTCAAGAGTTGAGGCTTGCACCGAAAGCAACGAATGCAAGAACGAACTGTTCTGCGGCAAACTTCCTGCGCATTAACCAACCATATTTTTTCTCGCAACAGACTTACAAGAGCTCAAGGGCCAGCATGACAATTTGTAACGTGCAGGTACAACAACGGGAATTTGGCTTCGTACGGGATAGGAGCATTCAATAACCGACCCCTAACTCGCAGCAATGTCGACGAACACCAATCTATTTTTTTTTTCCTGGAGAAAAGGGCTTAGTTTTGAATATTCGTTGCTACCGGTTTATTTTTCCGAATATTGCCTATGTCGCACTGAACTCGTTTCCCAAACACAAAATTCAGTTCTCTTGGAGTAATACTTTTTTCAAAGGTTTGCGACACTTTTTTTGCACCTTTGAAGCTGTGAGTTCCTCAACGTCACATCACCGTGACACGATGTCCGCTGGGTTTACTTTTGTGGGGACATGTCGTCAAATTGGTTTTTCCGACCACCCTTGAATCTCTGCAACTAGGGCCTACCATCAAGATGTCATTCAACGCGACCTGCGTCGATGTACGGCTCGAGGCGTCGAATACTACTCCCAATTTTGTCGAGGTGCTTTGAGGTCGCAGCGCGCATTGGTGCGGAATAAAATAGTGCGGACATGTGGCCCATCGCTTCATATTCTTCCATGTATTCCAGATACATTTTTTTTTAAAGGATCTTTGGATAATCTTCTTTCAAGCGTGAAAAATTAATGTTTCGAAACTGCATATGATGTACCAAGAGTGTTTGGGTCAGATTTTAACGGCAGATGAACCGAAAATCTCCCGGACGACAATCTTTGAGTGTTTTTCTCAAAGTGTTGCTCACAAATTTGCTGCTCAGGAGTATGGACCTTGGCCTTGGGCGGCAAGTCCTCCACAGACCAAAATTTCTATAGGGTTGTGTCGATTGACTCCAACACTTCCTCCTGGCAGCTGAGATTTATAAACTTTTCAGTATTTCTTATTTATAACATTTACATTTACATCTCCCTGACACTATCCAGCTGAGAACTGTTTTCTGTAAAATGGGAAGGTAGGTAGGTAGAAGTGGTGAGGTCCCCTCTGAGGACCTCCAAGTAGGTCCACACCCTCGTAAATTGTTGACTCCGCGTTCTCTTCAGTACCAGCCTGCGTCATTTAGAAAACCTAGGATTGCAGTTAACCTCTGCTTTCCTATTTCTCCCAATGATTCCAGCTGATATGCCCCGAAGTATCTCGCCCTGATATGGTTTAGTGCTGGGCAATGACACATCATGTGCTCAGGTGTCTCCTGTGTGTTTCTTTGTTTCTTTGCAGCTTCTGCAACTACCGTTGTACGGAAGCCTCATCTTCATGGCTTGCGTGCCAATGGCCCAATGGCCTGTGATGCTCCGTATATCGCTTTTTCGTATGCCTTTTGTGCTTCTTTGTATGGCTCCCATTTCTTGGTAGCATAGCTGGAATTATAGGCCTTTCTTGCCCTCTTTCTCAGAGTGCAAAGCTCTTTGGTCCATTATAAAGGGTGTTGTTTTTAGAGTATGAAACCTTGCATGTTTCCTTATATGCATTGTTTAGTATATTTGTTAGGTCCTCTACTTCCTTGTCCAGGGTCGTCGTAGATGTTTGTACCCTTCTCCTGTTACTAATTTCGAGTGGACTATCTCACCGAATTTGTCCCAGTTTGTTCTACGGGGGTTACGTTTTGGTTTCGGTTTGATAATCGGAATCGAAATTTCGAAGAAAATGTACCTGTGATCTGAAAAGGAATTTTGTTTCGACACTATCCACTTTTCAACGTTATATTTACTAAATTCTGTCTGTAAAGTGAGGTCTAACACCTCTTCCCATCCCTGAAATTCCCTAGTGCTTGGGAATATAAAGGTGGGTGTGTTACCTCTATTACATATGGTGATGTTACGGCAAATAATATTATCAAAAAGAGGCTCACCCCTTTCGTTAGTTTCCGAGCTTCCCCATAGTGTGCCTCGCGTAAGCGTCGCATCCGAGCACCAGGGTCGTCTTAGTGTCTTCCGCCCATTGCATCAGCTTGATGACTGGCTCAGGTGGAGCCGGTACCTCATGGGCCATGTAGGATGAAGCTATCACCATCGATGTCCCATCCGCCGCCACGAATCTGGCAACTGCTAGATCCGGTGTACTAAGATTAGGGCAAAGAAGTGCGTTATAGTTATTCTTTATAATAATACCTGCTCTCGGCCTACCTGTCGAGTTAGTATAAAAGAGTGTATATCCTTGTTGTGTTAGACCCGAGATTTGTCCGTCTCGAATCCATGGTTCTTAAACGATGCCTATGTCAATGTTCCTCTCACTGAGAAGAACTGCAAGATTGGCTGAAGCATTCGTGCTGTGCTTCAGGTTAATCTGCACGACTTTAGGCATCGGTGTTGGGTGTTACGTCTGGGGTCTTGTCGTCGATGACCAGGTCATCCAACAGCTTGTTGGTGTCATCGACCTCCTCGAGAACATCATCCGGTCCTGCCAGGAAGACCTTGATCTTGGCCTACCGTAGGCCGTACCAGATTGTGTAGTCGGCCTTCTCAAGCTGCGGCAGGCAGCGCTGGTTGATGAGGAAGAGGAGTATCGCCCAGTCCTCTGTGTGCACTTCTGGGTTCTGAGCCCTCAGCAGCGACAGCACCTTTCCTTGGTCAGTCTGCTCCTTTGGCAATCAAATGCGAGCCCGCTCCCGACTTCACAATCGTGTGTATTTTCTTGGTTGCTTAAGCATTAGTTCCACCAATGCCCCGCAAGCTCAAACACAGGTCCTCTATCTTAATCTTCAGTGTATAAGCGAGCAAATCGGTCACAAAATTTACTTATGAACCAAATTCGAGCAACGCTCGATGCCAACAACAACGCATCAGTGGTGAGGTCAGACACTAACTCTAAGCGGACCGCTTTGAACGCAAGACATACAAATAATGCCACGTATGTTTTGTACGGTGGCTTACCACGGATACGATACGTTGTGTTAAATGGGCCACAAAATTCAACACCACAGATATTAAAAGGACGGAGAGCTCGAAGTCTGTCTGATGGCAAGTTCCCCATGATTTGCGTCAAGAGGCTTGCACCGAAAGCAACGAATGCAAGAACGAACTGTTCTGCGGCAAACTTTCTGCGCATTAACCAACCATATTTTTTCTCGCAACAGACTTACAAGAGCTCAAGGGCCAGCATGACAATTTGTAACGTGCAGGTACAACAACGGGAATTTGGCTTCGTACGGGATAGGAGCATTCAATAACCGACCCCTAACTCGCAGCAATGTCGACGAACACCAATCTAAATTTTTCTCCTGGAGAAAAGGGCTTAGTTTTTGAGAACTTGTTGCTACCGGTGTCGATTTACAGGCCAATCTATTTCTGCATCAAGCAAAAACGACGGCACAGCGAACCAAATGGAAGCTGTGAGTTCCTCAAAGTCACATCCCCGTGACACGATGTCCGCTGGGCTTACTTTTGTGGGGACATGTCGCCAAATTGGTTTTTCCGACCACTCTTGAATCTCTGCAACTCGGTTTGAAACGAAAACCGAACCCTACGAAGGTTGCGTTTTGATCCAATGCAGAGTGATCCCCGAGTCCGTCCATAGGAACACCTTTGTGATCGTAAAATTAAGCAATGTTCTTACACGATTATAAAGATCTGCTAGAAGGTGAGCTGAGCAAAGTTTTCGTCTTGAGGGGAGCTGCTTTGAATTTTGATACTTTTAAACCTTAAACGGTACTAGTGCAAACGTAGATCCACGCTCCATATGCTCGCATGGAAGCGTCAGCGAAACCATGCATTTCTGCCGGGACTTTGGCGTCTGTATGAACAGTTCCTGCAACAACATTTTTGCCTTAGTCACTAGAGAACACAACAGCCCAAGCGGATCGAAAAGTCGGGAAGTCACCGACAGTATGTTTCGTTTTGTCGCACGAAGATCCAGGAAAGAGTCATCCAACCGAAATTGAACGTAATCTTTACCCGGCAACCAAACCACGCCAAGGGTTTTAATTACGTCTGAGTCTGCCGCTTTCAGATGCAGACAGCTCTGGGCAGTTAGAAAACCACTTTGCCAATTCAAAGCCTGCCTCTTGCAATACCTGAGAAACTTCGTCTCGAAGGCTTAACAGGTCCTCAACGCATCTGGCGCCAGTCAACAAATCGTCAAAATAAAAGTCATTCTAAATGACCTTTTGGTCACGAATCCTGAGCGATCTCTTCAAGCCGCATTAAACACCGATAGATAGGGTGCCAGATAGGATGCTGGCGAAGTTCCATAAGTCAAGCTTGAAGATTTTTAGAGACTCAGGTGGATCTTGTCTTCACACTATGAGCTGAAAGTTTCGGTCAGCTTCGTCGAAACTGCAAACTTGTGCAGTCTGAACCGAAGCAGGGTCGAATACAGCTTCTTTTGAATGGTGGGGCCTAGCATCAAGATGTCATTCAACGCGACCTGCATCGATGTACGGCTCAAGGCGTCGAATACCACTCTCAACTTTGTCAAGGTGCTTTAAGGTCGCAACACGCATTGGTGCTGAATAACATAGTGCGGACTGTTTGGAATTGTATTGTTAGTGGAAGACATGTGGCCCATGGCTTCATATTCTTCCATGAATTCCAGATACATATTTTTTAAAGAAGGATCTTTGGATAATCTTCTTTCAGGCGACCAAAAACCACGTTTCGCAACTTCTTATAATGAACCAAGAGTTTTTGGGTCAGATTTGAACGGCAGACGAAAATCTCCCGGACGACAACCTTTGAGTATTTTTCTCAAAGTGTTGCTCACAAAGTTGCTGCTCAGGAGGCAACTGAGATTTACCAATTTTTCGTACTTTTTATTTTTTTTTTCGAGGCACATCTTCCTGACACTATCCAGCCGAGAACTGTTTTTTGTAAAATGGGAAAGCCAGGCCCTTGCTGTATCTGGCCGACTGACGACAGTTCAACGAACGAGTCTGCGCCTATAAGCATATCTATTTTTTAGGGCATGAATGTATTTTCTTAATTGCTTGAGCATTAGTTTCACCAATGTCCCGCAGGCTCAAACACACGTCCTCTCTCTTAATCTTCAGTCTTTGAGCGAGCTCATCGGTCACAAAATTAACTTGTGAACCAGAATAGAGCAACGCTCGGGCCAAATAGTTTCGCCCCTTTTTGTTTGGATGCTCACAATGGCTGTAGACAGATAGAGTTATCCGATGCAGTAGCAGCAAAACATGCGAAGTGGATTGGGTATTCTGAAAGAGCGAAGGCTGAGGAGGAGGTGGCAACGCGAGATTTGAGTGCGAAAGTGCAGCAATGTGTGATGTGAGGACTTACACACACTGCATCTTTTCGATTTGCATCTTTTTACGGTGTGGCCCTTTCGGAGGCAGTTAATGCATAAAGGAGCCTTTTTTGAGAAATCAAATCTTTGCTGAACTGTTAGGGCAGCAAAAGCAGTGCAAATTCCCACTTGATGTTCTGCTGAGTTGCAAAACACACAGACTTCGGGATCGTCCATGGCAGCAACAATCGAACAACTCCTGTGTCCATTCTTCATAGGATAAGCCTGGCTCTGCTGAACAATTTTTGGCTTACACGCTTCTTCGGCAACCATATGCTGATAGCGCTTGTTCAGGGCCGACTCCGCTCGCTCCAAAGAGGAAGCGAGGTATAATAAAACTGTTCTTCCCATTTTCTTTCAGTTTCTGCATCGAATTTGCCCATTACTAGATGGATGAGGATGGCATTCGTAATACGTTTGTCATTCCCTATGGACAAAAGAGAATCGTACAGCGCTGTGACTGTGTGGATCAGGTTTCTCAAGGCGGTAGCTGATGGCTGGGAAATCTTTGGCAGATTGAACAGTGTCGATATATTGTCAAAGAAAATTAAACAATCATTATCGTACACCCGCCTTAGGCTAGCTAGCCTTTTGGATAATTATGCGCGGTAACTTGGAATGCCCTGAGTGTTCGATATCGCGCAGCGTGTCATTTTTGTGAACAAAAGTTTCGAAAAAGCTTATAAAATGTTTAAATTCGGATTGTTTTCCGCTGAAGGTTGGAAGAGCGACGCTCCGCAATTAGGGAAATTAGCAACGATTTTGGTATTATCGCAGTCTCTTCTAACTCTTCGCGGTACACATCATCTCCATCTTTCGCTTCGATTTGATTTTGTATAAGCTAACCATTTTCTATCCGGCCACGGACTTTTATACCAGTGTAGAGCTTTTTCTCGGCTCCCGTAATATTTGGGGTATTTAGGTGTTCCCACCTATGATTTCCCCCTTATCTGTAGTGCCAACGCCCGACTGATGCACTTTGCCAGGTGCTGGTGTATGGCTACCAGTAGGTCGATTGCGGTCGTTGTTCTGACCGTATGACTCGAAACTCGTTGCTGTTTTCTACGTGAATTTTTCTCCCTTACAAAGAACATGGCGTCAGATGGTTGCCGTGCTAATCCAAGCATTTTCGTACTAATAATACATACAAAATTCAACTGGTCCATAGACTCCTTTGCTGATCACCCCATGGCTCTATGAAATAAATCCGATGGAGTTCCTCCCAAAAGCGGAAAAGTGCAGATTTTAGTTTGAGGACCTTAGTCCGGCCACGATATTAGCCGAGCCAACCCATGGCTCCTGAACCAAGGCCTGTTTTTCGCCTGTAGGCTCGAGGCGTACTCCCGGGACCATCGCTGCCAAAACCTGTGCCTGAGGCACGAGACACTGCGCCATCGTCGTAAGCAGGTTGGTCTGACGTGGACCGGGAGCGCTGCTGAGGGTGGAGCCAGGAGGTGGCCTGGGCTTAGGTCTTCGCGGTCGTTGGGATCGGTGCTGATCGCTGCGAGGGGCTTGGAGTTGCGAACGGCCTCTACGCTGGTAATGAGAGTTCCGAGCTCCTCCGCGGTCAGGATGTCTTCGTCGACCGTCCGAAGGAACAGGTGCTTTGCAGACTTTACACCTGCCTCCCAAAGTCCGCCGAAGTGAGGTGCTCTGGGCAGTATGAACGCAAACTCGAATCCTTTTCTTGATGCGAATGTTGCGATACCGCCCCCTGCTCCTCCAGACGGGCCCGGAACTCTCTCATGTGGCGATCGGCTCCGACGAAGTTCGTCGCGTTGTCGCACCACACCTTCTGCGGAATCCCGCGTCGACTCACGAACCTTTGGAATGCCAACAAAAACGCATCAGTGGTGAGGTCAGACACTAACTCTAAGTGGACCGCTTTGAACGCAAGACATACAATTAATGCCACGTATGCTTTGTACGGTGGCTTACCATGGATACGATACGTTGTGTTAAATGGGCCACAACATTCAACACCACAGATCATAAAAGGACGGGGAGCTCGAAGTCTGTCTGATGGCAAGTTCCCCATGATTTGCGTCAAGAGTTGAGGCTTGCACCGAAAGCAACGAATGCAAGAACGAACTGTTCTGCGGCAAACTTCCTGCGCATTAACCAACCATATTTTTTCTCGCAACAGACTTACAAGAGCTCAAGGGCCAGCATGACAATTTGTAACGTGCAGGTACAACAACGGGAATTTGGCTTCGTACGGGATAGGAGCATTCAATAACCGACCCCTAACTCGCAGCAATGTCGACGAACACCAATCTATTTTTTTTTCCTGGAGAAAAGGGCTTAGTTTTGAATATTCGTTGCTACCGGTTTATTTTTCCGAATATTGCCTATGTCGCACTGAACTCGTTTCCCAAACACAAAATTCAGTTCTCTTGGAGTAATACTTTTTTCAAAGGTTTGCGACACTTTTTTTGCACCTTTGAATAAACCGAAAGAACAACACGAAAACTCTTAGAAGCCTTATGTGCGACGAAAAAGACTCTATTTTCTGAAGCAAATAGTTGGGCTTTCGAATTAACACAAGCGCCAATGCTGACTTGCGTAATTTCATCGACACGACATCAGCAGGTACTTCAAAGTGTCGATTTACAGGCCAATCTTTTTCAGCATCAAGCAAAAACGACGGCCCAGCGAACCTAATGGAAGCTGTGAGTTCCTCAACGTCACATCCCCGTGACACGATGTCCGCTGGGTTTACTTTTGTGGGGACATGTCGTCAAATTGGTTTTTCCGACCACCCTTGAATCTCTGCAACTAGGGCCTACCATCAAGATGTCATTCAACGCGACCTGCGTCGATGTACGGCTCGAGGCGTCGAATACTACTCCCAATTTTGACGAGGTGCTTTGAGGTCGCAGCGCGCATTGGTGCGGAATAAAATAGTGCGGACATGTGGCCCATCGCTTCATATTCTTCCATGTATTCCAGATACATTTTTTTTTTAAAGGATCTTTGGATAATCTTCTTTCAAGCGTGAAAAATTAACGTTTCGAAACTTCATATGATGTACCAAGAGTGTTTGGGTCAGATTTTAACGGCAGATGAACCGAAAATCTCCCGGACGACAATCTTTGAGTGTTTTTCTCAAAGTGTTGCTCACAAATTTGCTGCTCAGGAGTATGGACCTTGGCCTTGGGCGGCAAGTCCTCCACAGACCAAAATTTCTATAGGGTTGTGTCGATTGACTCCAACACTTCCTCCTGGCAGCTGAGATTTATAAACTTTTCAGTATTTCTTATTTATCACATTTACATTTACATTTCCCTGACACTATCCAGCCGAGAACTGTTTTCTGTAAAATGGGAAGGTAGGTAGGTAGAAGTGGTGAGGTCCCCTCTGAGGACCTCCAAGTAGGTCCACACCCTCGTAAATTGTTGACTCCGCGTTCTCTTCAGTACCAGCCTGCGTCATTTAGAAAACCTAGGATTGCAGTTAACCTCTGCTTTCCTATTTCTCCCAATGATTCCAGCTGATATGCCCCGAAGTATCTCGCCCTGATATGGTTTAGTGCTGGGCAATGACACATCATGTGCTCAGGTGTCTCCTGTGTGTCTGTTTCTTTGCAGCTTCTGCAACTACCGTTGTACGGAAGCCTCATCTTCATGGCTTGCGTGCCAATGGCCCAATGGCCTGTGATGCTCCGTATATCGCTTTTTTGTATGCCTTTTGTGCTTCTTTGTATGGCTCCCATTTCTTGGTAGCATAGCTGGAGTTATAGGCCTTTCTTGCCCTCTTTCTCAGAGTGCAAAGCTCTTTGGTCCATTATAAAGGGTGTTGTTTTTAGAGTATGAAACCTTGCATGTTTCCTTATATGCATTGTTTAGAATATTTGTTAGGTCCTCTACTTCCTTGTCCAGGGTCGTCGTAGATGTTTGTACCCTTCTCCTGTTACTAATTTCGAGTGGACTATCTCACCGAATTTGTCCCAGTTTGTTCTACGGGGGTTACGTTTTGGTTTCGGTTTGCTAATCGGAATCGAAATTTCGAAGAAAATGTACCTGTGATCTGAAAAGGAATTTTGTTTCGACACTATCCACTTTTCAACGTTATATTTACTAAATTCTGTCTGTAAAGTGAGGTCTAACACCTCTTCCCATCCCTGAAATTCCCTAGTGCTTGGGAATATAAAGGTGGGTGTGTTACCTCTATTACATATGGTGATGTTACGGCAAATAATATTATCAAAAAGAGGCTCACCCCTTTCGTTAGTTTCCGAGCTTACCCATAGTGTGCCTCTCGTAAGCGTCGCATCCGAGCACCAGGGTCGTCTTAGTGTCTTCCGCCCATTGCATCAGCTTGATGACTGGCTCAGGTGGAGCCGGTACCTCATGGGCCATGTAGGATGAAGCTATCACCATCGATGTCCCATCCGCCGCCACGAATCTGGCAACTGCTAGATCCGGTGTACTAAGATTAGGGCAAAGAAGTGCGTTATAGTTATTCTTTATAATAATACCTGCTCTCGGCCTACCTGTCGAGTTAGTATAAAAGAGTGTATATCCTTGTTGTGTTAGACCCGAGATTTGTCCGTCTCGAATCCATGGTTCTTAAACGATGCCTATGTCAATGTTCCTCTCACTGAGAAGAACTGCAAGATTGGCTGAAGCATTCGTGCTGTGCTTCAGGTTAATCTGCACGACTTTAGGCATCGGTGTTGGGTGTTACGTCTAGGGTCTTGTCGTCGATGACCAGGTCATCCAACAGCTTGTTGGTGTCATCGACCTCCTCGAGAACATCATCCGGTCCTGCCAGGAAGACCTTGATCTTGGCCTACCGTAGGCCGTACCAGATTGTGTAGTCGGCCTTCTCAAGCTGCGGCAGGCAGCGCTGGTTGATGAGGAAGAGGAACGGCTGGCTCGTTTTCATCTCCTTCTCTACCTTGAGTATCGCCCAGTCCTCTGTGTGCACTTCTGGGTTCTGAGCCCTCAGCAGCGACAGCACCTTTCCTTGGTCAGTCTGCTCCTTTGGCAATCAAATGCGAGCCCGCTCCCGACTTCACAATCGTGTGTATTTTCTTGGTTGCTTAAGCATTAGTTCCACCAATGCCCCGCAAGCTCAAACACAGGTCCTCTATCTTAATCTTCAGTGTATAAGCGAGCAAATCGGTCACAAAATTTACTTATGAACCAAAATCGAGCAACGCTCGATGCCAACAAAAACGCATCAGTGGTGAGGTCAGACACTAACTCTAAGCGGACCGCTTTGAACGCAAGACATACAAATAATGCCACGTATGTTTTGTACGGTGGCTTACCACGGATACGATACGTTGTGTTAAATGGGCCACAAAATTCAACACCACAGATATTAAAAGGACGGAGAGCTCGAAGTCTGTCTGATGGCAAGTTCCCCATGATTTGCGTCAAGAGGCTTGCACCGAAAGCAACGAATGCAAGAACGAACTGTTCTGCGGCAAACTTTCTGCGCATTAACCAACCATATTTTTTCTCGCAACAGACTTACAAGAGCTCAAGGGCCAGCATGACAATTTGTAACGTGCAGGTACAACAACGGGAATTTGGCTTCGTACGGGATAGGAGCATTCAATAACCGACCCCTAACTCGCAGCAATGTCGACGAACACCAATCTAAATTTTTCTCCTGGAGAAAAGGGCTTAGTTTTTGAGAACTTGTTGCTACCGGTGTCGATTTACAGGCCAATCTATTTCTGCATCAAGCAAAAACGACGGCACAGCGAACCAAATGGAAGCTGTGAGTTCCTCAAAGTCACATCCCCGTGACACGATGTCCGCTGGGCTTACTTTTGTGGGGACATGTCGCCAAATTGGTTTTTCCGACCACTCTTGAATCTCTGCAACTCGGTTTGAAACGAAAACCGAACCCTACGAAGGTTGCGTTTTGATCCAATGCAGAGTGATCCCCGAGTCCGTCCATAGGAACACCTTTGTGATCGTAAAATTAAGCAATGTTCTTACACGATTATAAAGATCTGCTAGAAGGTGAGCTGAGCAAAGTTTTCGTCTTGAGGGGAGCTGCTTTGAATTTTGATACTTTTAAACCTTAAACGGTACTAGTGCAAACGTAGATCCACGCTCCATATGCTCGCATGGAAGCGTCAGCGAAACCATGCATTTCTGCCGGGACTTTGGCGTCTGTATGAACAGTTCCTGCAACAACATTTTTGCCCTAGTCACTAGAGAACACAACAGCCCAAGCGGATCGAAAAGTCGGGAAGTCACCGACAGTATGTTTCGTTTTGTCGCACGAAGATCCAGGAAAGAGTCATCCAACCGAATTTGAACGTAATCTTTACCCGGCAACCAAACCACGCCAAGGGTTTTAATTACGTCTGAGTCTGCCGCTTTCAGATGCGGACAGCTCTGGGCAGTTAGAAAACCACTTTGCCAATTCAAAGCCTGCCTCTTGCAATACCTGAGAAACTTCGTCTCGAAGGCTTAACAGGTCCTCAACGCATCTGGCGCCAGTCAACAAATCGTCAAAATAAAAGTCATTCTAAATGACCTTTTGGTCACGAATCCTGAGCGATCTCTTCAAGCCGCATTAAACACCGATAGATAGGGTGCCAGATAGGATGCTGGCGAAGTTCCATAAGTCACGGTGTTCAGCTTGAAGATTTTTAGAGACTCAGGTGGATCTTGTCTTCACACTATGAGCTGAAAGTTTCGGTCAGCTTCGTCGAAACTGCAAACTTGTGCAGTCTGAACCGAAGCAGGGTCGAATACAGCTTCTTTTGAATGGTGGGGCCTAGCATCAAGATGTCATTCAACGCGACCTGCATCGATGTACGGCTCAAGGCGTCGAATACCACTCTCAACTTTGTCAAGGTGCTTTAAGGTCGCAACACGCATTGGTGCTGAATAACATAGTGCGGACTGTCTGGAATTGTATTGTTAGTGGAAGACATGTGGCCCATGGCTTCATATTCTTCCATGAATTCCAGATACATATTTTTTAAAGAAGGATCTTTGGATAATCTTCTTTCAGGCGACCAAAATCTACGTTTCGCAACTTCTTATGATGAACCAAGAGTTTTTGGGTCAGATTTGAACGGCAGACGAAAATCTCCCGGACGACAACCTTTGAGTATTTTTCTCAAAGTGTTGCTCGCAAAGTTGCTGCTCAGGAGGCAACTGAGATGTACCAATTTTTCGTACTTTTTATTTTTTTTTTCGAGGCACATCTTCCTGACACTATCCAGCCGAGAACTGTTTTTTGTAAAATGGGAAAGCCAGGCCCTTGCTGTATCTGGCCGACTGACGACAGTTCAACGAACGAGTCTGCGCCTATAAGCATATCTATTTTTTAGGGCATGAATGTATTTTCTTAATTGCTTGAGCATTAGTTTCACCAATGTCCCGCAGGCTCAAACACACGTCCTCTCTCTTAATCTTCAGTCTTTGAGCGAGCTTATCGGTCACAAAATTAACTTGTGAACCAAAATAGAGCAACGCTCGGGCCAAAACTAATTCGCCCCTTTTTGTTTGGATGCTCACAATGGCTGTAGACAGATAGAGTTATCCGATGCAGTAGCAGCAAAACATGCGAAGTGGATTGGGTATTCTGAAAGAGCGAAGGCTGAGGAGGAGGTGGCAACGCGAGATTTGAGTGCGAAAGTGCAGCAATGTGTGATGTGAGGACTTACACACACTGCATCTTTTCGATTTGCATCTTTTTACGGTGTGGCCCTTTCGGAGGCAGTTAATGCATAAAGGAGCCTTTTTTGAGAAATCAAATCTTTGCTGAACTGTTAGGGCAGCAAAAGCAGTGCAAATTCCCACTTGATGTTCTGCTGAGTTGCAAAACACACAGACTTCGGGATCGTCCATGGCAGCAACAAACGAAAAACTCCTGTTTCCCTTCTTCTTAGAATAAGCCTGGCTCTGCTGAACAATTTTTGGCTTACACGCTTCTTTGGCAACCATATGCTGATAGCGCTTGTTTAGGGCCGACTCACAGTCGCACCAAAGAGGAAGCGCGGAATAATTCAACTGTTCTTCCTATTTTCTTTTAGTTCCAGCATCGACTTTACCCATTACTAGATGGATGAGGATGGCATTCGTAATACGTTTGTCATTCCCTATGGACAAAAGAGAATCGTACAGCGCTGTGACTTTGTCGATCAGGTTTCTCAAGGCGGTAGCTGATGGCTGGGAAATCTTTGGCAGATTGAACAGTGTCGATATATTGTCAAAGAAAATTAAACAATCATTATCGTACACCCGCCTTAGGCTAGCTAGCCTTTTGGATAATTATGCGCGGTAACTTGGAATGCCCTGAGTGTTCGATATCGTGCAGCGTGTCATTTTTGTGAACAAAAGTTTCGAAAAAGCTTATAAAATGTTTAAATTCGGATTGTTTTCCGCTGAAGGTTGGAAGAGCGACGCTCCGCAATTAGGGAAATTAGCAATGATTTTGGTATTATCGCAGTCTCTTCTAACTCTTCGCGGTACACATCATCTCCATAAGTCGCTTCGATTTGATTTTGTATAAGCTAAGCATTTTCAATGTGCGTATTTAGGATTTCTAATCGACATTCGAACTCAACCGTATTTAAAGAGAATCGACCCTCATTTAAATATCTTTGCGTTCGCTCTATACTCCTCATATATCCATCTCGTTGGGTTTTCAACTCCTTGTTACTAGTTTCTGTTTTAGGCATCTTTTTTATGTATGTCTTTAAATAAATGTTAATTTATAAATAAATTATAAATTATAAATAATATAATTAATTTATTAAATTTACTAATGTTATAACCAACGGGAGAAAAAAGCTGAACGCATTAGGGGAGTTATTTATAAGAATTAAATAAATTAAGGGAATCCTATTATTTTTTACAATTCAATGTTATTAATATGCTCAAACACAAAAAAAACGAAATAGCGTTTAGGCAGCAGCAACGCTTGCACCGTTCCAGCGATCGAAAACGAAAACGACGAAAAAGAATTCGAAAAAGGGGCTGCTCTGTCTGTGTGTGTGTGTGCATGTGTGTAGGGCTGGCGGCTCAACGCAATGCTAACCGAGAATGATGCACTGACCGATAACTATGGCAACGAATATATAAGCCTGAAGCTTAAAAGCGCAGGAAATGGCGAAAAGCGCGGGAAATCGGCAGAAAATTACCGGGAATTTACTTCTGGAATCAGAACTTTTCACAATTCTCAAGTTTTACCCCTTCGATTTTTTTAAGTTCAACGAGCTTCTACGACAAGAAATGGGGGACTTATATTTTTCAAAAAACCAGGATGCCGACAAATATTTATTTGATTTTGTTCCAAAGCGATTCACTTATGTATGTATAATTCGAAATATGTATATGTGTGTGGATGTATGTATATCAGAATTATAATCTTTAGTGCATGCACGTTTTTTTTATTTCTTGGTTAGAATGCTCGCTTTCTAACGAATTTTTCACACGAATGCCAAAAGTTGAAAGATAGGCCAAAACACAATTTACGACACGCCACAGATTAACTTTTAACTTTTAGCACTTTATACCTGGTGGGACGATTCACGTCCGTCGGTAACTTCCATCTTAGAATCCATATGACTTCCTTCATGTGCGTAGCGGTGAAAAGCGGTGAATTTGGCGATAACGGCGCTTGAGAACTGCAGCGGGAACAAATTGATTTGACGCCAGCAACGACGAATTATGTAACCGGCAGCAACAAATTCACTGAGGCAGCTAACGGCGATTGAGAACTGCAGTGGGTAAAATTTTCCAGCGGCAGCAACGACGAATTTAAGTATGCAGCAACTAGCGAGAAGCAGCGGCAACAACAACTTCACACGATGCGCTGTTGTTGCTTGATGAAAAGTTGATAAACTAACATCGTTTTCTGTAATAGTAAGTCTTTCAAATTCAAAAATTTTTTTACCAACAATTTTAAGAATTGATGAAGCAACCTGAGAATAATTATTTTTTCGGAAATCGCGTTTATTCCGTACAGAATTTTTTAATTTTTAATTCCCTTAAAAAATACTTATTTTTGAATTAAAAAAAAATAAAAATATATTTCTGAAAGATATTAAGATATCCCAAAAAGTTGCATACCAAAAATTAAAATAATTTAAACGAGTATCAAGTGCTGCATAACTGCACTTAATTAATTTTTCTGCACCGATTATGCGATCGGATTCGTTTTTGGTTTGAAATGTGGAGCTATGCTATACAATCAATAATGTATTTTATGGTTCTTCGTTTTTTTTGACATCAAGTCCATTTTTTTTGTATCCCACTTTTTTTTTATTTTTAATTTTTAAACACCCTATACAGATAAAAAATATACTTTAACATATGCACTATGGGAAAAAAGTCGATTTTTTTGGCATAAACTCTAGTTTTAAAGATAAAAATTTAAAATTTTTTATATATACTATTAAGATTAATGTGTAATTTCGGTTTTTGTTGCTTTTTGAATCGGACCATTGCCTTCATCCACCGCCCATGAAGCAAATAAAAATTAATTGACAGCGATTTTAGAAATTTTTATTTATATTGGTGAGACGGTAAAATAATTTCGGTTTTTGTTAATTTTTAAAATTTTGCCAAAAACAAAAAGAAAAATAAAAAAAAAAAACTTTTACAAGAAAAGTGAAATATTATCTATGAGCAGATGCCAATTTTAACCTTAACGGGGTATTGCTTCTCTATATGTGAACCCTTTGTAATTAGGTTTATTACTTGACATGCCCTTTTCAATAAAAGAAATTTGTAGTTTCTTAGAGCATCTTCCGAGCGGCTGTTTCTCTCCCAAACTTCGAGAAGTTCAGCGTGTGCAAGCTCATAAGTTGCTGGACATAAGTAATTTTTTTGATAAAACGTGCAAAAAGTTGCAAAAATGATTAGTTTTGCGATATTAAGGATACTTTTGGTAATAACTTTGCGTTTTTACCTTTTTGCAACTTTGTGCCATTTATAATTTATACACCACGGAACACAAACAAACTTGTTAGTTTTAAACTAAAAAGATACACATATAAAACTGTTCACAGTTGAACAACAAGCCATAATAATCAAAACATGTAATCTAAGATACATTTATAAATACCTTTGCTACGATTTGCTATGATCAGAAATAATAAACCAATTTGTTTCCACACAAAATAAGCAGTGAAAGTTTGCAAAGATTTTTCACTAATTTACGCACAAAACAAAGTCAATCGAACAGCTGACTTTGTTCGTTTATCAACACTATAGTGTTATTAGTAAAAAATCTTAGATAACGGTTCTTGGCTAATTAGGGTATGTAAATTCAAAAAATATATTTTATTTTTAAAAATAATTTGTAAAATAAGTTGATTTTATGCCAAAAAAATTGACTTTTTTCCCATAGTGATATGGAGCAACACTGTTCTGCTGGCGAGCTGTTAGAGTCAGCTAATTATATACAACCTGTTTTGTATGAAATTGGCGCGAAAAATTGTGCGACTTTGATCGTTTGTTGTGGCAAAAGCTTTCGAAAAAGTTAAATGAATAAATATGGAAAACGATGGTCCAGGTATGTAAAACTAAGGTTTACTAATGTTAGTGTCGTTGTTATGTGGTTTTGTCCAATTGTACCGTGTTTTGTTTATTAGAAGAGCTTAACAAGTGTTGTTGTGTTTCGTGGATCAGTACTTTTGCATGGCAAAGAGTTGCAAAAAGTTGTAAGCGCGAAACTATTAACAAAAGTATGCAGATTAAGGAGAAACTAACCATTTTTGTCAGAATCCACACGTTTCTGAAGAATCGAAATTTTCTAGTACAATATGTGTTGAGTCGTGCTGATCTGGTTGACATTTTGAGCAACCCAGCGGGAAAAAACCTCTGGAAAAAAGCATATTTTCATGAGGTTTCTCCATACAAGGCGGAAGGGAAATAACTTTTTTCACCCCATACATTTCTTCCATCAAATACACGGGGGTGACACAAAACTAAGGGGTGAAGGAGGTTTCTATGTGGATCTCTGGCAGTTAAATGCAGGCCAAAATCCACTGGTTTTTTGACTTCCCGCATTACAGGTTTTCCACACGTACTCAGTTATGGTTTTTCTCCACTTGCAATATCTGGTTTTCTACACCCTCCCAGTTGTGGTTTTCCACTGCTTTGCATTATCTGATTTTCCACACCCTCGCAGTTTTGGTTTTCCATTGAACTCCAATATTGAATTCCCATTCAATTGCTGATTTTCCACCAACCCTCCCCAAGAACAAATCTTTTTTATTTTATTAATTCTTTTTCATAAGTATTTTTGTATATTTTATTTTTTTAACGCTCAACGCAGATCATCTCGATATTGGCGAGAGTGACTCTGAAAATGAAAACCAAACCAATATATAAATACATTACATATTAATACAAATAATAAATATATAAAAAGTAAAGGGAAAAATATATATAAAACTGGGAATTTAGAAAAATAAGAATAATTACCATACAGTACGTTGGTGAAATTTTTCTAGTTTTTCAATAGGTACATGATAATCAACTAAATAGAGAGATAAAACATTTCCCAATATTGGAAATAGAGTTTAAATACGTTTGCTTGCCATTAGATGACTCTGTCGTTTTAGTTCCCTTAATACACTCAGCCTTGTACTAATTAACCAAAAAGCAATAAAAATAATACGCGGTAAAAACATAAACCAACATGGAGACTGCAACAGGTCCCAAAAAATCTCAACCGGACCGGCACACATAAATTGTCTGAATTCATATTATTATTAACGATCACGATACAGTTTGTACTGTAATGATCTTAGCAACAATTTATTAAAAGCCGAAAGAAATTTAAACTGTAAAGCGACGCACAAAGAACAAAAAACACAACGCGCAATTTGACAATTTGACAATTCGTAAGCTCTTGCGGCTTATATTAAGTTTTAGTAAAAATTCGAATGCTCACGATATCCCTAATGCAGAAATAAAGATATTCAAACAACAATATTTATGTTATCACTTACCTTTTTATTATTTTTTAAAATTAACTGAACGTTTTTTCACTTATTTCACTTTTTTGGACGAAATGTAAAAATGATGTGACCCTGCATCATATATTTCATAATACCAACATGCGAAAGGCAGATAAATTTGGTTATTAGTCATTAGTCATTAGTCGGACTAATGAAATATACAAGGTCTTTGTGACATAGGGATCATCGAATTCCTTCGATCACCTTTTGATAAATGGAAGCACGCCCCTCGCTTTATTTACCATGGTAGTGATGTGATCAGAAAATTTAAGTTTAGGATCCCTATAGACTCTAAGGTCGTCAGCATGTGTTATTCTATCTAACACACAACCGCTCAAAGTATAAGATGAATAGTGAGGGCTGACACGAAAAAAGGTTAGTTTACACTTAGAACCATTTAAATTTAAGTCATTACTCATGCACCATGTTTGAAATGCATTGAGATCAGATTGAAAAGCTAAACTTTGTGAGGGATCATTAAATTGCAGGCACAACTTAACGTCATCTGCGTACATAAGTACACGTGAGTTCGTTAGGACTAGAGGAAGGTCATTAATAAATAAAGTAAACAGGAGCGGACCAAGATGACTTCCTTGTGGTACACCGGACGTAACTCGGACCAGAGATGAAAAAGATTTTTTAAAAATGACCCTTTGAGTTCTGCCATTCAAATAAGATCCACCTAAGAAGATCTTCAGGAAACCCTAAGAGGTCTAATTTCCGAATTAAAATCGGATGGTTTACAGAATCAAACGCCTTACTGAAATCAGTGTAAACCACATCAGTCTGACAATTTTTTCTAAAACCATTTAACACAAATGAAGTAAACTCCAAAAGGTTGGTTGTCATTGACCTACGTTTTTTAAATCCGTGCTGATAAGAGGAAATAAGAGACCTACAACTGTGTTTCAAATGGGGAGTAATAATGTTCTCAAAGAGCTTCGGAATAGCTGATAGCTTTGAAATACCTCTGTAATTACATGCGTTCAATTGGGGAGCAAATTATTTATGAAGCGGGATAACAAACGATTCCTTCCATCTATCCGGGAAATCTGAAGTTTCTAAAGACAAAGTAAAAAGTTTGTGCAATGGTCTACACAAAGTCTCAGTGCAATACTTGAGCACACATCCAGGGACTCCGTCAGGACCCGGAGAGTAGACTGGTTTGACCCGTTGCAGATTCAAAAGAAGTGAGCTTTCACCTATAACAGGACAAAAAATAAAGTTTGAGTAAAGACATTAGAATATAAAGATAGATAACACCATACGATTTTTTTGCACACGATTTTTTGGTGCTGGCTCTAGAGCTGGCTCCAGGCTCTCTTGCTCAAAAGCCAGAGAGAGAGCGCTCTAGAGCCAGCCGCTCTGTGTTCCGGAAGCTCAAAACTTTTTGTAGAGTCTAAACTCTTCATTTTTAAGTCGTGACAACTCTTTACTAAACCACGGAGGATAATACTTAGGAACGCAAAAACTGTGTTTAATACATTATAAAATACATTAACAGCTTCAGTCATATTAGTACATAAGTACAGATTTGACCAATCCGAGCAAGCGATAAGGCTATTGATAAGTGCAAAGTTTTGCTCTACGAAAGCAGGGGTTGCATTTGGCTGACTTTTCATATATTTCAATTAATTTTGTACCCGTGTCAATAGTCAGCTCCAGCGTTGGGTGATATGGGTCTTCTGGTAAAGTAATTTCAGAGGTTCTAACTATGCAGACACAATCTGGACTTGAAACAAAGCATAGATCCAGTAGTCCTAACAAATTTTAAACATGGTTTACTTGTGACAATGAAATATCAAGTAAACCGCCAAGAAAATCATCCTTCGTTGAAGGTAACAATATATTCGATGTTTCAACGGTGAACCATGTCGCCCTAGGTATATTAAAGTCACCTAGAACTATTAACTAATCTCTATCTGATAGTTTACTTGAAATAAACTGGATAGCGGACAGATGATTTGCATATATTGGGAATTCAGATGACGGTGGAATATAAGAACATGTAATGTATATAGAAATACCCGGAGGGGATAGTTTTATACACAGAAATTCAATGTCTATTATTTCGTCGGTTTTTATTTCTTTGGACGTTAATTCTGAGTCAACTGCAATTAAAACTCCACCTCCACGTCGGGAGGGACGATCAAGCCTGTACGTTGTGAACTTACTTGAAAAGACTTCGGAACTAAGAATTTCCGGATTTAACCAAGTTTCTGTGAACACAATAACATGGGAAGACAAGGAATAATTATCAGTATACAATTTGGTCAACTTACTTTGTAAACCTCTTGTATTCTGATAGGAAAGCAGAAGGAAAGAATCTAGTTTTTTGAGACAGATAAAGGTGAAAGGGTTTTCAACTTCCTTTGAACGAATTTTCTTTTTTCTAGCTTCGTACTCTTTAACAAAAATGCCTGCAGGCCAAAAATTGGCTAAGCACATCGTTGCAAAATGAGCACAGGGAACACCGATCTTAAATGATGATACTTCATCAATCAGAACTTTTTTTACGGATATAGGCCGTAATGTCCAGGGATGAAAGGTCAGGATTCAGCCGAGAAACAAAAATTTGTTTCCGCTGCGGTACACAGGTGACTTTTTTAGGTACCACGCATGTGACAGGTTTTGGTACTACAGCATTTATGGCTGCACTATTAGTTCCAGTCGGTACTCCAGACGTTAAGTCAACATGCGTCGTTGGAATCATTTATGTATTTTTATTAACAGATTTCACGTCCTTTACATTCGGAAACCGAATCTTTTTTAGCTTTCGACCTCAGTACCATTTGTGCGGCAGCTGAGATCGACTGCTGTGCCGCAGACCCTGGATCGCCAGAGACAGTTTCACTAGCGACTACCGTGGCCTGTTTACGCTTAGGAGAATCGGGCTCAGATAGCATACGGATAGTGAGCTGCGACTCAAGCGTCACAAGCAGATCCGTATTTCTAAGGCTGTTACGAATTAATTCCGCTACAGTGCTTTTTGTGAGCCGCCTTATAGAGAGTGCCTGGGTTTCATAAGCAATACATTCTTCACAATAGTAGCGCAAGCCACTTCTCATATAGATTGCATCGCGAACCAGGACCGAATATCCAAGGTATTTAGCACGAAAAATACTGTCGCACGAATGGCACGGAATGCTCTAGTGTCCAGCCAAAATTAACGACTTGCATTTCTTCGAACAACAGACAGCCATTATTGGGATATTGCGAACCACAGTGCAAAGAGAAAAAAAGCTACGAGAGTTAGAGAGCGGGAGAGAGTAAGCGGGAGTGAGTAAGCGGGGGAGCGTTAGTTTTAGCTGTGCCAACAACAACGTTTTATGCGGGAGTGCGGGAGAGCGGGTTACTACCGTACATATTCTTACCGCTCCAAACAGCGTTTGGTAGAAAAGAAGAATGCAATTAGATAAAACAAAAACAACATACACTGCACAGAGACTGGGCGTGCAAACTAATTTTGTTAGTTTAAACACAAAACAATCACTATGCACTCGCGGAGCGAACGGATGTTGTTAGGGACATAAAAAGCTGTATAAATAAAAGAAGATTTAAATTAAACCCTGATGGTTTATGGACAAAAAGAACAAAAATTCGGAGCGCAAAACAAAAACACTACCGTTCACTGAGAGAGGGCAATAATTAAAAATTATTAATATTTTTTCTACGAATTTTAAAATTACTTGTTGAGGAACCTCATAACTATTAACAATAATTTTGGTATTTTCTATAGTATGTAGGGGAGTGTAGGGTAAGGTGACGAACGATTCGTTTTTTAAATGTAACTTTTCTAAAAATCAATATTTTTTTAAAGTGTAAAAGCAGAAAGTTGCTGACATCTACTGAGAACATTTCTGTGAAATTTGGATTCGAAATTCCAACGGAGCTAAATTCTACAGCGTTTGGAGTGAACCATCCTTTTTTTGCACTTTAAAAAGTTGTAGGGTAATGTGACGAACGATTTGTTTTTTAATGTAACTTCCCCAAAAATCAATATTTTTTTAAAGTGTAAAAGCAGAAAGTTGCTGACATCTACTGAGCATATTTCTGCAAAATTAGGAGTCGAAATTCCAACGGTGATAAATCCTACAGCGTTTGGCGTGAACCATCCTTTTTGAACTTTCAAAAGTGTCAGATAAGGTGACGAACTGATGAATACACAATTAAACTCGATGCAGATGTCGAAAACAATACGAAAAAGCAATAAAACTGAAGCAGTTAATGTTATCTTTATTATATGTTATTATCTTTTTAACAAAATCAACGATAACAATTCAAATTCTTGAATAAAAAAAGTTCGTCACAATACCCTACAAAAAGTTCGTCACGATACCCTACAAGGTAGACTTGGAGCAAACACGGTGGCACACTCAAACGGGGCAAAAGAAAAAAACGCGAAGTACCAAAAACTGTTGATAAAGATCTCATTTATATTTGCATATACTTAGCTGATTTTATTTTCCACTCATCTTCGCTCTGGCACTGCATAAAGTAAATTGAAAAGCTTTTCTAGTTTGGGCACCACATTTTTAGCGAATATTACCTCACAAAAAAATTACCGGACTTCTTCTTAATATTACTATAAATACATTGTCAACACGATAAGGGGAGACGACTACATTTATTTGGAATTTTTGTTGGGACGGGATATATGAGATTCGACGAGTTCGTCACATTACCCTACTCGTCACATTACCCTACACTCCCCTAAGATATTTCTTCTTGAGATGGTCTGGTCTCTCGATTTTGCGCTCTCTTAGCCACGAGCTTCCAACATGAATAAAGCGTAAATTGTCTTTGTGAAATATTTGGTTATTTTCCTATCAACCCAATTGAAAGTGGTCTTACAAACCACTTAGCGTGATCTATTCACCATCATTTCTGGTCCTTCGAGAGCCGGATACTTCCGCATCTGTATAACTGAATCTGCACACCACTTAGCAACAGACGCTTAAACGACTTACCCAAGCACGTGGTCGGCTAAAGGCAACCGTAACTCGCTTGGTCAATTACATCGAGAATCCACCTCCACAGAGTACTTACTCCGGAGTCGATGCCATGCTGACACGGCTAAATCATGCATTCAGGAGCCCTGAGGAGATCACTGACGAAATGCACTTGTACGACAGCGTGGAGGGTTTCGAGGATCCTACCGAAGACTTCCAAGTGTATGAGGAGAAGTACCTGCACGCGCTTACTTTGTTCGCGTCGTTAAAGAGCGAACTTCAGCCAAGCGCCATACCTCAAGCGGATCACAACATGGCCAAATTGCTGCAACAGCAAAGTGAGTTCTTGCAGCGACTTTCTGAGAACAGAGCATCTACCTTGGCCACGCCGCCGCCTGCTGCAGTTCTTTAACTAAAAACCCGTTGCCGAAAATCCACATCAAACCCTTTGGTGGAGACTACAAGAAATGGCCAGCCTTTAAGGACATTTACGAGAGCACTGTCCACAACAAGACTCATCTGGGAAAGATTCAAAAGTTTCACTACCTTAAGTCTTTCATAGTTGGTGAAGCAGCCAATCTTCTCAGCCACATGTCCATTACGGAATCAGCTTACGATTCAGCATGGGAACGCCTGAATGAACGCTATGACCGCCCAAGGCATATCGTGAACTCCTTACTGGACACTTTCATGGGACTGGCTGCTGCCCCCAACGGCGAGGTATCTAATCTACGCAAACTTACTGATGGCGCCAATGAAATCATTCGTGGGCTAGATGCGCACACTTATTGCAGTGAACCGTGGCAATTGTGGCAAGTGTGGCTCTGGTGACCATCAGCTGTATAAATGCTCTCAATTTCAAAATCTGAACATCGAACATCGGCGCTCCTTTGTGATAGGAAAGTCGCTTTGCTTCAATTGTCTACGCCCTGGCCACCGATCTTCACAATGTCAATCAAAACATTCGTGCAAGCACTGCAATGGCCGTCATCATTCTCTTGTACATCCTGAAAACATGGATTCCATGACAATTGCTCCTGCGGACACTGCACAGGCCAGTCCTCAAACTTCTGGATGTAGCTCAACATTGGTCGCTCAGACGCAAAACAGCACGTCATTAACACAGTCATCGGGACTCAAAAGAAGCACATTGCCCACAGCTTTGGTGAATGTCCAAAACTCTAAAGGTACTGTAATAGAAAATTATAATGTTTATTTGTTGCTTTAACTGATTTTTATTTTCGCGGTTCTCACATGCGTGTGTACTTAGCACAGTTCCGACGAAGAAGTGTCTCTTCTGTTTCAAGGTTGCCACACATTTTTTTACGTTCTGCGTTGCCAGATCGAATACTTAAATTTAGTATTTTATATACTGTACATAGTTTTACAATAAATACTTAATCTATCTTATTTATATGTTTATACTATAATCTAATTTTAAATATTGGTTGTTGTTTAAGATATTAACAAAGAATTATCTTACAGTTCGGCCATACTGACATTTAATCGACTCGATTATATCTCTATCTAAATTTTCCGTTTTCTTAAATTGTATCTTGGATAATTCTTTTGTGACCTGTTACTTTCAACATTTCTGCTATATGTATTACTGTTTTCAACCTTTGACCTCGTTTCATTGTATTCTTTTTCTTTAATTAGGTTTTGTATTTCAACTTCTTTTTCTAGTTTTTCAATATCATTGTCTAAATCTTGCTTTTCAATTTCATCGTCTAAATCTTGCTTTTCAATTTCATCGTCTATATCTTGCTTTTCAATTTCATCGTCTAAATCTTGCTTTTCAATTTCATCTCCTAAATCTTGCTTTTCAATTTCATCTCCAATAATTTCGGTTTTTAGGCGTGTATTTTTAAAGTAGCCATTTATGCCAGCTTTTTTGCATTTTTTCCAACTTTTTCAGCTTTGACGAAGTGTAGCTTCTAAACCAATGAATGGAACGCAATGCTGTGTATAAGAAAGTTAAAGGGCATTCTTTTACCTTTAAAATGAGTCTTTGATGACCGAAATCGGTTTACCACAACTCGAGTTAGAAATTAAAAAAGTGCAAAAAACGTTTTTTACACTTTAAAAAAAACTGAACCATACAAAAAATTAAAAGTGCCCTTTTCTTACTCAGGGAGATGTACCTTAACCGAAAATCAGTGAAGTGCGTATTTCATCAATTTTTTTTTGTAAACTGGTGTAATCAGTTTACTTTTATTTATTCCATAGTACTTTCTAAGAAAATTATAGCTCTCGATAAATTCAGTTGGTACGTGTTCTTCACGTATAAGAGAAATGGGACTTCCCGTATCGATTAGGGTTTCTAATGAGAAGATAAAATTGTTAGTTTGTTTAGTAAATAAATACTCTATTTTTCTTACAAATGAATTCGAATTATTTGTGCTCTCCAGTGGGTTGATATTCTTGCGTTTCGGGCAGTTGATTGAAGTGTGCCCCATCTCAGCGCAGACGAAAGAGGATCCAGGTTCCCTCTTGCTTTTGCGACATTCGTTGGCCATGTGTCCCTTTGAATTGCAATTATAGCACTTAATTATAATTGCAGATTTATTGGTATCTGCCTGGAGCGTATCTTTGTTGTTGTTGCTGACGAAAATCTGCTTCAATAGAATTTTCTTAAAAGCGTCCAATAGCTCAGCTGTATTTGAAAATCGTTGCACTTTTGCCTGGTTGCGTAGCGCATAATCCGGTATACCGTCGATCAAGTGCTCCAGTAGTTCTTCTTGACTTATATTTATTTTATTTGATAATATTAGTTTTTCGTAGAAATACTCTTGAAATGATTCATCCCTTTGCCAAATTTTCTTTTCAAACTTGCAAGTTGAGACTCACGGTTATCAAAAATGTTTTCCATTTCACAAAGCAATTCATTTACTGGCATTGTCATCGACTCCGAGCAGCTCTGTAGCCATTTGGCAGCTTTTCCTTTTAACCGATTGGAAATTAATGCACGTACGCTGTGATCATCAAGTAGGTAAATATTTTGCACAGATGTAATTTGCTTTTTAAATAGGTGAATGTCGGTATCACCATCCACAGGGTCAAATTCTGACACTAAATCCTTAAGATGAGTAAACGTGATATTTTTGTTGATTAGTGTATCGTCTGGTTTTTCCTATTTGGTCATTTTTAATATTTCGTTTTCTTTCGTTGAAATTTGTAATTCTCTTTTTAATAGTTCCACATCATTAAATCCCATTTCATATCTTCGTAGTCCTGCTTAATTTTGTTCAGGTTTTGTTCGTATGAAATTCCTTTATTTATTATCGGCTTAGTTGCAGATGTAGTAATCGTAAGTATTTCTTATATATATTTTTCGTTCTCACTTTCATATATCGTCTCGGCAATACATTTCTCTTGATTATTTCCTTCGTTTTCCTTTCGTACCACTTTATTCTCAATTTTCTTTTCGTTAACATTTGTGTTCGCAGCTTCGTTGATCTCGTTTCTTTTGTTGCTATATATCCATCTTTGTCTTGCATTTCATAACCTTGTTGCTTTTCGTTGTCTGGCGGCATATCGTTGTCTTTCATTTCGTTGTAGTGATTTCCTTGTAGTTCATTTTCTTTCGCCTCACACTCTTTTCCTTTCTCTGTGTTCTCGTCATCCTTACGGCCTGGTGACGCCACAGATTTTGCGGTTGCGTCAGCTTCTCGAACTTTTCGTAAACGTTGAATTAATTCTGGTTTATTACCAGTTAAAGGTTGATTATATGTCTTTAGAATACGCTTAAGGCCGTCAATTTTCATAATCACTTTCATCCATTTTGTTTAAAATCGGAGTTATTTATTATCAGGTGTAAGTTTTACTTTTATTTAGTAGGCACTTTGCTTTTTTAAGTTCTTAGCCACTTCTGATTATTGTAATAAAAAATTTTAATGTTTATTTGTTGCTTTAACTGATTTTTATTTTCGCGGGTCTCACATGCGTGTGTACTTAGCACAGTTCCGACGAAGAAGTGTCTCTTCTGTTTCAAGGTTGCCACACATTTTTTTACGTTCTGCGTTGCCAGATCGAATACCTAAATTTAGTATTTTATATACTGTACATAGTTTTACAATAAATACTTAATCTATCTTATTTATATGTTTACATTATAATCTAATTTTAAATATTGGTTGTTGTTTAAGATATTAACAAAGAATTATCTTACAGTACTTACACAATGTGCAGTGTGCTTTTGGATAGCGGCTCTGAGCTGTCCTACGTTTCTGAACGATGCGTCAACGCACTTGGGCTCGCACGTTCACCCTCAAGAATACTAGTTTCCGGAATATCTTCCGTGAAGGGCGAAACTACTAGAGGATTGTCAACGTTGCACCTCAAATCAATGGTGTCAGTGCATACGATTGTTGTCGCAGCCCATGTGCTGGGCAAAATTACATCATCACTTCAACGGGACGACATTGACGAAGCAGCTTTAAGGATCTACGATGGACTCCAGTTAGCCGATACTTCGTTTGACACATCTTCAGCTGTAGACATTTTACTGGGAAATGAACAAATTTGGTCCGTTCTGTCAGGTGACAGAAAATATGACGCCGATGGAAATATTATTGCCATCAGCTCGATCTTTGGATGGATAATCACTTCCGTTGCAATGCCGATCCCAGTAACCGCCAACACGCTTATGACTACTGTTGACATAAACGCCTCTCTTCAACGCTTTTGGGACCCTTCGCACGTAAGGGTGGAGCATTCCCGAGATCCAGACGGCAAATACATCGTTGAATTGCCTTTCAAACAGGAATGCCAAGAGTTCGGAGATAGCCTGCAGGGCGCAGTCTCACGCTTTTATGCTGTGGAACGTCGCCTACGCAAGCAATATTCAAAATTTATGAACGAATATCTAAGCCTAGGTCATATGCGTAAGCTGGCCCCAGAAGAATGCAGTACATCAGCCAAAACGTTTTACATGCCACACCACCCAGTCCTAGGAAAGAAACTGCGCATGGTATTTGACGGGTCATTTGAAGACGTAAACGGCAACGCTCTAAATGACGCCTTACATATCGGACCCAGCATTCAACGTAATCTTTTTCATGTATGCCTTCGCTTTCGAAAGCACAAGTTTGTGTTTTCGGCTGACATAGTCAAAATGTTTCGCCAGATCTGGGTTGCCCCTAAGCACCGCAACTTTCAACGGATCGTATGGAGAGATGCTTCGAATGATCCTCTTCAACACTTTGAACTCTGCACAGTTACCTACGGAACAAGCTGTGCACCGTTTTTTGCTGTCAGAGTACTGGAACAACTAGCGCGAGATCACCAGGATGATTTTCCCACACCATCAAAAATTGTGAGGACTTTTACGTAGACGATGTCCTCACCGGCGCTGAAACTGAAGACGAATTAATTAGCCGCCGCGACGAACTCATCCAGCTGATGTCCAAGGCTAAGCTTGAGCTTGGCAAATGGGTGTCTAACAGCAGCCGCATCAGCCACACCAGACAAGACGAGCTCCCAATAACCAGTGTGGTTAAGGTTTTAGGAATGCAGTGGAATCCCCAAGACGACGTCCTGTCCTACAAAGCATCACTTTCTACGAAGCCAGAAGCTACTAAGCGGCAAGTATTGTCGGAAGTCTCACGAATTTTTGATCCTCTAGGTATTCTGGCGCCTGTGGTAGTACAGTTCAAGATCCTTTTCCAAGAACTCTGGCTACTTGACCTGGACTGGGATTCAAAACTACCACCGAAGCTGGCTGAGTGGTGGCAGACCTGTCGCGATGATATCCACTACATAACAAACCTAAGGATTCCACGTTATGTACCCAACGAATTGGGAAAAATCGAATTACACGGATTTTCAGACGCCTCTATAAAGGCATATGCCGCTGTCGTATACAGCCGTGTAAGCAACGCTGACGGCACATGCTTGGTGTCACTTATGGCAGCTAAAACACGCGTTGCGCCACTAAAGCAACAAAGTTTTCCTCGGCTGGAATTCTGCGGAGCGCTGCTGCTCACTCGCCTTCTCCGTGCTGTTAAAGAAGGCTTGCATCACAAGGACATAATTGTGCATGCTTGGTGCGATTCTTCTATTGTCCTTTCGTGTCTGTCGCACACCCCATCAAAGCTGAAAACCTTTATCGCCAACCGTACTTCGGAGATCCTGGATGTCATACCACGCAGCGCATGGCATCACGTTGGCTCAAAGGATAACCCTGCCGATTGCGCTTCGAGGGGAATGCTAGCGGCCAATCTCATGAGCTACGAACTGTGGTGGAAGGGTCCACATTGGCTACACTTCAACGATCTTCTTGCTTCAAAGCTCCGTAATGGCAACAATCCCAACACAATTTTGGACACGCCCATGATGGATGGGCTGAAATCCTCTTCACTATATAGCCGTATTGAACCTGAAGCGTCCTCGGTTGAGTGTCTATCGCTTCGAGTTTCTTCCTTGACCAAGCTGATTCGGTGCACTGCTTATGTTCTACGCTTTATAAATCGAAACAGAATGAAGAAAAGGATTCCGTCAAACGTCACACTTACATTTGAGGAAATCAGCGAGGCCCGCATTTACTGCCTAAGGCAGGTTCAAGGAATCTTCTCATCCGATCTACACCTCTTGCAAAGGGGAAAAGCTGTGGCAAATTCGTCAACACTTCGAACACTCTCACCCATAGTTTGTAAGAACGGCCTGCTTCGTGTAGGTGGACGCCTCTCAAACTCGCTACTACCGGAAGAAGTCAAGCATCCAATAATTCTGCCGAAACATCATCGCATTTCTCTGCTTATTTTGGAGCACGAGCACAGGATACATCTTCATCCAGGTGTGACAGAACTTTTCGTCATCGTTCGCCAACAATATTGGATAGTTGGCGCACGCAACATGATTCGCAAGCTTACACATGCTTGTCAGAAATGTTTTCGCCAACGCCACAAAACAACTGAGCAATACATTTGAAAAATACCCATTTGAAAATACTGGGTGCGACTATGCCGGACCGCTTCTGCTCAAAGTGCACAAGGGACAGAATCCAAGAAAGGAAAAAGGATACATCTGCCTATTTGTCTGCCTAGTGACCTCCGCAATTCACCTGGAGTTGGCTACAGATCTCAGCTCGGAGACATTTCTCTCTGCACTTCGTCGCTTTATCTCCCGTCGAGGAAAGTGTACCCACATCTTCAGCGACAAAGGTCGCAACTTCGTGGGAGCAAAGAAGGTGTTAGACGATATGCATAAGCTCGTCCTGTCGCAGCAGGATAACACTCAAGTAACACAAGCGTTGGCCAGCGAGGGTATCAAATGGGGTTTCATACCACCGCACGCACCCCACTGGGGCGGAAAATGGGAATCAGCTGTTCGCTCTGTAAAGCTTCATCTACGTCGTGTCATCGGGAATTCCATCCTCACATTTGAGCAAATGCACACCCTTCTGGCTCAGATTGAGTCCGTCGTCAATTCACGCCCTCTCTTCGCTACGTCAGACATCGAGGTTTCTTACTTGTCACCCGCACACCTTCTGATTGGGCGCCCTTATACTTCAGTTCCAGAGGGCGATCTTGGACACATAGCAGTTAACCGACTGGATTACTGGCAAAATGTACAGGCCATGCTACAAGGCTTTTGGAGGAGATGGCATCAGGAGTACCTCACTACACTTCAACAGCGCCCTAAGTGGAATACGAAAAGGAAGAACGTTGCTACTGGGGATATGGCGATCATCAAGGACTCAAACACACCCCCCGCCGCTTGGACTCTGGCTCGCGTGATTGAAGTCTATCCAGGCAAGGACGGGCTGGTGCGCTCCGTAAAGCTGCGAACTTCATCAGGAGAACTTGTCAGACCCATTTCCAAAATTGCCATTCTGCCTAACTCAGAAACTTAGTTTCAGGGTGGGCCGTAGATGTAGAGAAGGCAGGTCGAAACTAACGATGCCCGGCAGACCGAAACTAACATTCCCAAAACCCACTAGAGATCCAATCCTATCGTTCCCAACGACCCAGAACACTACGAACCCGACGTACCCACGACGAAGCAGTTCTCCGCTCGGCCCTTCCGCAGCGCCGACGGGACTTCCCGGACCTTCCGCAGCGCCGACGCGACGAAGCAAGCAGTCCCGACTCATCTATACACAACCACTCCACAAAGGTCTATTGTACGATTACTTCGAAATACTTTGAACTACTTCGCCCACTTTAGAGTTCTACCCCTCTGTGTCATTATTGGGGAAAGGGAGGTAACTCGATCTATAGAGGAAAAAATATAAATCTCTGTCGCGAACCCTGACCACGGCGAGCTATACCGCCTCCCAAACCAGGGTCGTTACAGTCTTTCGAAAACGGTTTCAAAAAGTTGTCGAAGCTCGAATTTTAGTTCCGTGGTTAAAGCAGTGTCGTTGGAGTCAATTTCAAAGTTCGATTTTAAGTGTTCTAAGTGTGGAATAACCAAATGAATAGTTGATATTTTTCACCCTCTAAAACATTTGAAGCCATTTTAATTTTTTTCAACACGTCCGAAATTGATTAAACGCCTCGACTTCCGCATAGACTTATTCCGTTAAGTCTACGTTTTTGTTTTGTTTCTTTAAGCTATTGAGTTATTTTTTCCCAATTTTTAGAAATCGAAGATAACGTGATAAGAAGATAACCGTATTCCATCTTGTTTGGCAAAAACTTTTAAAGGTTTGGTCCAGTTCGGAGTTCTGCAATTGGATTTACTCGCTAAATATTTGTAAAATATCTGGAAACAATTTTTAGCTTAAGTTTATTGAAGAAGCCATTATGGCATAAAAAATTTTGCACAGATAAAAAAAAATTTCTCATTTAAATTTCAGAATAAATAGAAAATTGAACTTGAACTTCCAAATGATTTGAAATTACTTGCAAGTGGTACCACTCGGACTTATTCGTTTCAAGTCATAGAGTGATTTTTTACTTTAAATTCTGTGTACTTGGCTTAGGTTAGGTTAGGTTAGGTGAGAATGGTTGGGGACTATAGACTAATCCCCCCACTTAGGCCGCATTGGGCCCCTTGTGATACCATTTGATCTCAGAAACGATCCATTTCCCTAGCTCATGTGTTATTGGGGTTCTTGAACCAGTTGGTTCTTTTCAGAAAACAAAGGAGTTTGGGGATGCTTGGGCTTTGTATGGCCGCAAGGTTTGGAAGTGTGTAGCTACCTAATGTTTGAAAACGCTTGAGGTTATGCGCTGGACAGAAGCATAGGAGGTGTTCAATGTTCTCCTCTTCTTCTAGCTGTTTACAGCTGCGACAGTAGTAGTAACTGCTGAGTCCTAGCCTGCGTGCGTGTGTTCCTAAAAGAGGGACAGAGATCGTATTCCAACGGATGTTGGAGAGAGTATACAATCTTTGCTTGAGGAGAAGCTTACAGGTAGCAATGGGCATACCCACCGCGTTCTTATCCTGAAGTATGTCGGTGGTTGTCCCGTGCCTAGCTAGTTCGTCCGTACAGTTGCCCTCAATGTTTCATTGTCCAGGCACCCAAATGAGGTTGATTCTGAGATGAGTGGCCATCTCGTTTAGAGATTTGCGGCATTCAGAGATTGTGACTGAGTTAGTTGAATAGGAGTCGAGGGCCCTGAGGGCTGCTTGACTATCCGAAAAGCTAAAAATTTCTGTGCCGCAGTGTTTTGATGTATCGAAATAAGACATGGCTTTCTGGATTGCCATCACTTCCGCTTGGAAGACACTGCAGTGATCTGGTAGTCGAAATGAGACTTTCATGTCTAGTTCAGGCGAGAAAACTCCCCCACCTGTTTGCAAGTTTAGCTTGGAGCCATCTGTGTATATATTGACGGCGTTCTCGATCTGGTGAGGTAGGTGGTCCCATTCTAAGCGGGTGGGTATGAGAACCGTGTACTTTTTTTCGAAGTTGACTATGGGTGGGACGTAGTCTGTTGTGTTTGGAATATATATCTGGTTTGTCAGTATAGTGGAGTGACCTGATGAGCCTTTTGACCATGCCTACGCTTTGCGGAGCTTCAGCGCCGTTGCTGATGCCCAGCTTTTGGGAAGCAGGTCTAGAGGTTCAAGGCCAAGAATTGTGTTCAGTGCTTCGGTAGCGGTAGTGCGACGGCCCTACTTATGCAGAGTTTTGCATTTCTTTGGATCTTGTGCAGATTCTTTAGGTTGCAATTCTTTTCTAGGGAGTGCCACCAGACTATTTTTCCGTAGAGAAGGATGGGTCTGACTATTGCAGTGTATAGCCAGAGAAGTTTTTGTCAAGGATGACTTCTTAACACTTTGCGTGGTTGCTCAGGGTAATGCTAGTTTGGTGAAGTTTCGGGAGAATTAGGCTTGGCATTTTATACTTCCTTGTAAATTGAACTAGTTCTCTCCTTTCTGGGTTAACACCCAATCCGCAGCGCGCTGTCCACCTTGAGAGTGTGGATAGGGCTGTCTCCATCAGGTTGCAGAGCGTTTGAGGAAATTTTCCTTGCAGTAGGATGACCACGTCGTCCGCATAGGTCACCACTTTAGTTCCCGCTTCCTCTAGAAGTGATAGAAGTTTATTAACAACTATTACCCATAGAAGAGGAGAAAGTACACCGCCCTGCGGTGTTCCTCTACTAACGTTCCTAGTCGCTTGTTGATCGCCCTTGGGATACGCGTATTGTGCGTTGGAGAGTCGGCTAGGGTTGGTAGTTAGTCTGATGTGTGTGTCAATTAGCCTTTCCAGGGTCTTTAACAAGAAGGAGGAGAGGCTTATAGGACGGAAGTCCTTTGGAGAGGTGTGAGAGGGCTTGCCGGCTTTTGATATAAATATTACTTTAATTTCCAGCCATCTGGATGGAACGTGATTCAGTTCCAGACAGCTGTGGAAGATGACCGTCAGCCAAAGGAGGGTTGTATCTATTGTCCGTTGTAGTTGAGCTGGGAAGAAGCCGTAAGGGCCGGGTGATTTGAAGGGCTTAAAGGAGTTGATAGACCACTTGATACGTTCAGGGTTTGACATTTTGACTATGCTGTTCTTGTAGAGAACCACCATGTAGAGGTTCTCTACTGCTTGCGTGTTTTTGGGGAAGTGGGTATCTAGCAGGAGTTCTAGGGTTTCCTGGCTGTTTCCCGCCCAGGTGTCCTCCTTGGTTTTAAGGTAACCAACGGTCACTGGAGATTTTGCTAAGATTCTTCTGAGTCTGGACGCCTCCGCTGTAGATTCTATGCTATTGCAGAAGTTAGCCCATTCTCTACGCTTTGATTTTCTAATTTCCTTTTTGTACTGGCTAAGCTTCGTATGGTACGTGTTCCAGGAAGCTTCACTGTTGTCAAACTTAGCTCTGTTGAAGTAGGTTCTGCACTCGCTTTTAAGAGCCGCCAGGTTTATCAGGTTTATGGTTTACCGTTTTTGCTTATGTACATAGAACTTGCAATTTATGTATATAAATGCGATCAACTTTGAACGAACAAAATAAACTAATTTATTTGTATGTTGATGTTTATCATGTCGTGGTCACCAAAATGTTGGGTCAGTGAGCTTCTTCACTAACTCTAGACCTTTGCCGAAATATAATAGAAACCGCACAAATTTTCAGTGAATTATGCACAAGTTTATTCTAGTGGTAATAAAGCGTTAGTTACAAAGGTTTTTGTTTATGTTGGTTTGGTTGGGCAGGCAGACCGATTTTTCTATGTGTCTGTGAATATAGGCAGGCGATCAGCGACCGTGCCTTCAGCGAGCGAGTACAAAATCGAACTGAAAAAGTAGATGCTTGTCGTGAACAAAGGCAAATCAGCGATTGACAAACGAAGTTCAAAAGGGAGTAGTAATTACAGTAAATGAAAGAGTTGCCACGCAGGGCAAATGGAAAAGGCAAAAACAATCATCGAGAAATCAATGCTTCGGAGCACTTGGTAAGTGCATATTAAATACCATAATTACAAGGGTTGACATTCAACTGTGCTTTGTGCTATGGTCGACTATCGCTATAGATTCACCTACATAAGCGTCGGCTGTCCGGGTCAAATCTTAAGCGGATTATCGACAAGTCCGAGTTACATTCCAGAGGAGTTACATTCCAGAGGAACAGAAGGCTTTTAATTACAACTTGTCATAGACTAGGAGAGCGGTGGAGAACGCTTTTGGCCACCTCAAGGTACGATTTCGAAGGATCGGAAAAGGACTAGACAACAGAGTTGAAAAATCGTCCCAAATTACATTCTGTTACTGCATCCTGCACAACTTCTGTATCGTCCACAACAGCTTGGTGCCAGAATCAGCAGCAAGATGCTGAATTAGTCCAAAAGCAGGATACTTCTGAGCATGAGCTTTGGCTAGAAAATACAAATGAAAGAGCAGAAAGGATAAGAGCCCTTGCAATGGAATTCTGAAATAGAAATGCCTAATTACATAATAGCTTGGATAAATGAAGAATTACTAAAACAAATACTATTTTTATCTATTTATTGGGTATTATCTGAGTCCGAGGCACACGTCTGTAATAGACCCAGCACCTTTCGATGAAAATCGGCAATTTCTTTGGTAATTTCTTCCATTACTTCCAACTTTCTATTTTTTAATTTGCAAGAATTTGTTAGTCTTGAGACGCTTTGCCTGGTAGCCCGAGGGGCCATCAAAGTCAGAGGCAGTGGTCTCGTCCATTTCGTCGGCTTGCCCATCGCTGGCGAAGCTTAATAAATCTGCAAATAAGCCAATTTATTGGTATATTTGAGAAATTCTTATTTTACTTCGGTATGCGTTACCTGTGCTGTCAGTTGGGTGCACATCCACTGCTCGCGACCATTGCATCAGGATAGCCATCCGCTCGAAATACTCCCATGTTGAGGGGGTACCCCCCGATGAATTAACCTTCGCTAGTTCGATTCTGAAAGCAGGTCGAAGGACAACAATTTTATTTTATGTTATGTGTATCTCTATTTTAAGTTACATACCTTCTTAAGGTATTCCATCTTTTGTTTAGCCTACACATGTGAGGGGCCGAATTCCATCAGGCTGTTGGCCATCTTCTTGTATATATGCATGTTCTTTCGCAGGCATTGGTCGAAGAGAGTTAGGACGGATCGGGATCCTAATAATAATAAAAGCTATTAACTAATTTATAAATTAAGTAAATATATTTTATTACCTTTTTGTTTCGTCATAGTAGTCAGAAGTTCTGACTCAGAACAGCTTTGCTTGAATTTTTCACTAGGGATGGATAGTCAACGATAGGAAAACCAAACCGAAATATTCCGAATATACCAAAGGACCTAACAGTCCCCAACATTTCCTCAAAAACAATGTAAAAAACATGGTTAGTGTAAATAGGCTATTAATTATACTTTACTATACTCAATAAAGTAGTCTGGTCGATTTGTTTGTAGATATAAATTTACTTGGGAGCATACATTTGCAAAAATATAGGTAAAAAGGGTATACAATTGTTGAAATGTTGTAAAGGTTGCTTTTGTGTGGAATACTACGTGTAATAAGGGTTGTGTTAACATATAATAACTAAATTTAAAAGTGTGTGATAAAGATATGGTTCGAAAATTTTTATGATTGGTGAGATAGGTTTTTCATAATTGTTAGCTTATCATTAATGAGGAAATGTGTTGTCCGTGATTAAACAGGTTTAAGGGAAGCCGGCCATATTGTGCACATGTCTTAAGGGTGGAGTTTGTTCTCTAAGCACTAAGTTTTTAGATATTTTATGTCAGTTAATTTTATATACATCATTATAATTTGAGATTATATATAGTAAGAAATATAGCTATAAAATTGATTAATTTATTTAACAATTTGAAAAAGAGATATTTAGTCTGCCCTTTAATTATCTCGTTATTAATCTTGGCTTAGTTGTTACGTTGTTGTTATTACCAGTTCATAAGCTGTTACTATCTCTTTTCTAGTTGTGTTCAGTTGTGACGCCGTGCCGAAATTGATATACACGGCTGTCATAGGAAGAGGGGCTCTTGGGATTAGTTAAACGACTGAAGTTCAAGTATAACAATTCAACCTTCACTATTGTTCATTAATTTACTGGAGTGAAAAATAGTCGCAATGGACAGAAAGAAAAAGGGTTATGTTGTTGGTCTGGTCGCTGAAGCTAGTGTTCTCACTTCCCTTGCCGTTCTGTGGAGTTGCCAGATGTCTGAACCTCAGTTCAGTTGGCAGAGCTATCAGCTGTGGATGAACCGAGTACCGTGGGACTGAACATGCCGCCCGCCAATGCGAAATCGGCATGATACATGTGGTTCAGGGTTCTGAATCTAGAATTCCTTTTTTTTCGTACCGGCTAGGACAAAGAAATGGACTTGATTAACAAAGGAGAAACAGGTGGCTCATACTATCATGAGATTAGGAACCGACACAGTTTGGAGATGAAGCGCTACTGACTGCCTCATTTCGTATTTAACGTTACAACTCGAACGAGGGAATTCTCTCCGGGATTTATACTGCTAATTCTACCGAGCGTTAATTGCGATAGAGGAAGTTGATTGTCTTTAATAAGTACTAACACGTTGTGAGGGCGACAATGGGCAGATGCGAGCAGTGTGTCGCCGATGAGAAAATGTGCCGGCGTAACTTGTACCTTGTGTGGGCCAGGGTAAGATTAGCGCCGCCATGCAGGGTAGACTGATATGAGTTGTTAAATACCAATTCTGTAAAGAAATGACGCTGCGGTAAGATGATTGGTTGCTTGCAATCGAAAGGAAGGTTGAAATGTTTGAGATGACCGCGAATGATTTCCATCCACGCGATCCCCGGGTGACAACTGATTGTAAGATTTGGTTTTCTCCAATTGAGCGTTGTGACTCGGACGAAGTCCGCTCAATGTTATTACAGTCTACCTGTGTAGGGTGCGAATGGATTCGTAGGGGTTGTGCTTCTAGGGACTGCTCATCTACTTTTAATTTGGTACTTCTGTGTTCTAGAAATAGTCCTCTCGTAGCACTGTCTGCTGGATTATCCGTCGTGTGAACATGTTTTCATTGGTGTGGATCGCTGTGGTCAACATGTAGGCAACATGATTGGCGACGAACTTTTTCCATCTGGTAACATCTCCTTTGATCCAATGGCGTTCATCCAGTGCGTTGCGGTGATTTGAGCTTTTTTTCAACGATTGGTTGCTATTACTGACTTAGTTAATCTGGTTGGTAGTGCAGTGCGGTGTTCATTGGATAAATTTCGGATCTTGCAGTGATGAGAGTGGTGCAAAATGATGAATCCGTTTGCGGTATGAGTGTGTAAACCGTAGATGCGTATGTGTGAGTAGACCCGTCGCAGAAAGCGTGCAACTGGATATCATGTCTAAAGGATGGCGTATACTGTACACTGCGAGGTGTTCGATAAGTCGATCGAATTTATCTTTTCGTTAAACCTGTGGGAAGGCTCGCTTGCAGTTTGTAGGTAAAACAGTCTTGGTTAAGTAACAAATGCATGCCCAAGGTTTTGACTGTTCAGAGCTGTCCCAGCTTCGTGAAGTGTGATTGCATCTGTTTGATGGAGGAATGTGGTCTAAGAGCACTATTTCGTTTCTAGACCATTTTATTAAATCCATATTTGCGGACTCTTAAGCGTTCTGGATTTGTTAGTTTGTGCTGCTGAGTTAGTGTGAACACCGGAAAGAATATCGTCGACGCAGAATTCGTGCCTTAATACCTCTTCCGCCATTGGATAATTTCTGCAATTTGACGAATTACTCCGAAAGCGGTAAATGGTGCCAGAGCGGTACCGATATACCGTTTATAGACAATATTCCTTGATGTATCCATCAGCCGCCCGCCATTAAATCCGATTATACTGTGTGTCGGCCGGATGCGTGGGTCCTACGGACCCTACGTTTCAGGTTTTACCCGATACAATGCGCTGCTTAGTGGTGACACTGTCTTCTTTATAGACAGCATGATATCTCTCACTCGAGACCGCTGGTGTAATTGGTCTCAAGACAAAATACTCTTTTATTCCCCCTTTACAGCGAATCAATTTATCCGGATTCGGTTGATAACGCCGCTCTAGATGAAGAAACCTATATTAAGCTACTTAATGCGATTCCAAGTGTCCTTGTAAGATCAAAATGTCATTTGACATACCATAAAACTACCGATTGGTTAACGTGTGTGCGTTCCCTTAAAGAACACACCAGCATTGTTTGTTAGAGTAATTATTTAGCAGCGATTCCGTATCTATGCGCTTTCAGCGATAGTATTGAAGATCCGAGAGCTGGAGTCCGTTGATGTGTTTACAAATTTGCGGCGAAAACTATTCGTTTGGTAATTGTAAGGTTGGCCAGTTTAAAACGTACGCAGAGTCTTCATTTAGATTAAAAGTTGGGCCTAGTGTTTGTTTGGCCGACACCGGCGCATCATGGAAGTTAAAAAGCTTGGACTGCATTCTCTGAGATTATTGCGAAACTTGTAGCACAATAGATGTTGACGAGGCCTCTTCCCGTAGGGCGGAAAATAAAGCCCCTGAGTTACAAGATGGAATGATAACTGATTTATTCTGATTTTGACGCAAGCTTATATACTACTTGGAGAACGGAAGTTAAATGTAAAGAATGGTGGAATGGGTTGTATTCTGAAGAAGGTCAGTAAGTTGTTATTATGGTAGCGGTTAACGTTGTTGGGTCGGCTGACACTGCAGAATGTGCTGACCGCTTGGCGGGTCGGTGAGACGTCGAGTCAACCGTTGAAATTGACTATGTAGAATATGCGGATCAGCAAATATTATCTGCCGTGGGTGCAACTGGGCGCCTCGTACTGTTACCAACTGTAGTACTGCTTGATTCGTTGGTCGTTGGTCATGTTGAGCAACATTGAGTACGATCGTTGGTCATGTGGAGCAACATTGAGAACGTACATTAGTTTTTTGGATATCATTGAACCACGGTCCGTTGTTGTAACGAGTTTGTGTATGTATGTACGTATGTAACGATCCAGCTGGATAGCGGCTGGGCACCGATTGCGGGAATTGTGGAGACTTCGATTACTAATAGCGAAATAGCTTCAAAATGCAAAATATATTTACGGGACTTTATCAAAGTTGAAACAATTAGCTCGAAATGTAAGTAGATGAAGTGGACTGTATTTTGGAATATTTATGTAAAAATATATGCACGCAGTGTAGGGTACGATAAGCAGACGCCCGCATAAGGGTTAAGCCATTGACTTTACGTCGTTTCTCATTCGCATCTCTTTAACTCAGACAGCGGTAGAATTCCCGAATTTACCGGCCAGCCTCTCTCTGCTGCACATCTGCCCTCTCGCTTACACGATCTACGCCGCGGCGAGCGAAAATCTAGCGAATGTCAGTGTGAACGATGCGACGACGAAAAAAGTCACGCCATAACGCCGTTATTTTCCGGCTCTGCGTCTCCCACTTAAATTCCTGGAAGCGAAGTCAGCCACGTAGGCAAACTTCTGCGCGCAGCTCGTTCACTTGATTTTCTCTCGCCAAAGCAAACGGTCGTGCGCCCAAAGACATCAAATTCAAGAAGCCTGGTCGACAGTTCGCCGGCGAAGATATCGTGACCAACCAGGAGGGAATTCTGCTACAATTGACGGCGGAGTTCCGAGCTCTTGCGAAAGCGCCGCATTTCGACATTTCCGAGTGGCTGCGGAAGCGCTGTGTATCATTGTTGCATATCGCCAGCGGAGTTTCCCCTCAGTCCCCTTCAACGCCACTCATCAGCGACCATAGACGCAGCCTAGTACACCTCGCTATCTCAACTTGGCTAGGGCATGCGGCGTAGAAAACAGGAGACACCGGCCGTACGGCGTTGCCAGATGCGATTCGGCGGCTGCTGATTTAGCGGAGAAGGGCGTGTAAAAACGAAATCCGTCGCTGAGTGGGCGGTAATCTTTTGTAGTTTTTTTAGTTTTCTTCTTTATATATATATGTATATTCCTTAATTTCCTTTAATTAATTTTGCTTAAGTGCTTTTAATTGTATTAAATTACTAATAGTTCTTAAAAATCCTCAAATAGGTGGGGAGCTTATTATGTAAGCCGGAAGCGCGTCGAATAAGGGTATAACCAACACACATACACATAAACGACATGTTCTAATCTACCTTAAAGGAATCTACAACAGCTTCATTGGGCCCAACGAACGCTTCGATGGATTTTTCCTAAAAAAGTACAGCTTGTGAGTAAACCCTTGATTGTTTCATATGAGTATGCCTGTGTCATAATTACCGTCGATGCGAATCCCGCGATAGCTCAAACCCCCTGGTAAACATTTTTGGTAGTAATAAGTCGGTCAGTCAATTTCGGTCATACACCGCTAAAATGAATTTGATATTTCTTGAAGTTTATCGTATAAGTACAAAACATTAGCCTGTGCGTAAAATGCATCAGAGCCGCCTGTAAAGGAGTTTGTTAGTAATTACCGCTATTGTGAATTAAATGAAATTTAAGAATCGAGCATCGAAATGATTGTGTAATTTAATTCCTAGAATGGATCGTCACCTGAACAACATGCAGTTCGAGGGGTATTAGCCTTTAATTTGTAATCAAATAAGGGGTAACCCAACATAATGTACATGTTACCATGGAAGGGTGGGTGAAGAATAAGGGGGCAAACAACATCCAAGCTTCCCTAAATCCGCGATCGTTTGAAGATTTGTTCCTCTTGCGTAACTCAGTAGTGGGTATAATCGGTTTCAACTCTTTTAGGTACATTTAACTAGTTTCAGACAGTGCACTTATTTTCTTGTTTTTATGTTAGGGTATGTCTTAAGTAGAAAGAACCCACGCCAGTCCGACGAGCATAGCGCAGAGCATCGCTAGAAGTGCACGACCTCTACGACAGCATACCACAGATCAGCTTGAGAACCATTAGGATTCGAGTTGAACGCTACATAGTAGTGGAGAAGCATTATTTAAAAACAGAAATGGCGCCCAACGTGGGGCCCGATCGTTCAGATCGGGAGATATATAGTCAAAATTCCCGCGAAAATTGCTCTTAAACGCCATCTAGTAATTTGCAGTTTTTTTTTTGTAGAACAAAATTTCTTTAAGTAGCGTCCAGCGTGGAAAAGCCAATTTGTCTTGTGGAAAAACGTATAGAGATCCTCCTTAAACAATGGAACGACCCAGGATAAAGCAATTCCCGTGAAGGAATACGTTATTTAGGAAAATCGAATTGTGGGTTTCAATTATTGCAGGGTAGTGATAGATCATCTCTCGGAACTTAAGTGTAGTCAAACATGGACTGACTAACCAGAATGACCTACACATCACCTGATATATATTTAAGCTTTCAATTAAATTCGTTCGCGAATCGATGAGCACGGAAAACGCAGCCACCTAAGTAGATAGGGGTTGACCAGCCGTCGAAATTCGGGATGTCCATAGCCATATAAATTCAGTTATAGGAACAAAAGAACCAATCGATTCAAGGAAACTAATATACCTCAGAAGCAGAATGTTGTGATGGTGACGATCCAAATTTTGATATTATTAACAAAAAAAAAAATACAAATTAAAGTATCATGGTTGTAAACCATAGTAGTGAGGACATAGAAGCCGCTCTTAGTGGAAATTCTACATATGGCTGACGATCAACAGTTCACTAGGCCCGCAGGTAGTAGGTCTAGAAGGGGTCGCGGAACCGGTCAGCGAAGGGGAATGATAACGAGATCGCAACGGCTAGAAATCCCAAACCAACCACCCCTGAATCTGTCAAATAGCACCACGTCGCATTTGAATAATTCGAGTCAAAGAGAAGAAGTTACTAGTATAGTACGCTCTGAAATGCAAATTTGCCAACGTCAATTAATGCAGGAATTGACATCCGCTATTCAGACTCAATTAGCCAACATACAGCTAGCAAACCATACAAGATCTAATGCCGAGACTAGACCCATAGGGAATAGAAATTTGTCAGCACCAGCGAGCAGACCAACGTCTGATTCGTATGATAACCGTCAACAATTTAGTGGAGTGAGTAACATCCATCAGGACAAGGTACCATCTATTATCCAGAGCTGGCGAGTAAAATTCGAAGGTGCTCGTGATGGTCTTCAGACCGAAGAATTCCTCTATCGCATCCGGGCATTAGCGCAACAAAATCTGAATGCGGATCAGAACATTTTGTGTGATCATCTACACCTATTCTTTGGAGGAAAGGCCACTGAATGGTATTGGAAGTTTCATAAGGCAAATCCCAACTTCACCTGGTCAAGGTTTTGCGAAGAATTTCGTAAGAAATTTGAAGACATTGACACTGACATGGATATCTGGGAATCCATTAATAGCAGGAGGCAAGGCGACAAGGAACCGTTTGAAGAATTCCAGTTCCATGTCGAAAGACTCGTTGCCCGACTGCGGAACCCTATATCAGAGGAATCCTTGGTACGCTTACTAATAAGCCACGCCAAGACCTCGCTCAGATATGAACTAATGCATTTAGGGATTAATACTCTTGCTCGGTTGAGGGAAGAGTTACGAACACATGAACAATTTTGTAAACAAATCAAGTTGCAGCCCATAAAAAGTAGTTTTTCCCCTAGACCATTCGTATCTCAGCTAGATGAAGAGGACATGCATCCCGACGAAGTCGCCGCAATGCAGCGAAAACCACTTAAATGCTGGAACTGCGATAGTCTAGGTCATCGTTTTGATGAATGTCTCGAAAATCAGCGGTGCATCTTTTGTTATGGATGCGGTGCCAAAAACACATTTAAGCCAAAATGTCAGACTTGTAATCCGTCGGAAAACCGACAGAAGGATGCGCCAGCGACCAACTCGCTGCCGCATCCAAAGCAGTAGGAATAGATCGCGCTACGCAGACTGAGTCGGTTCCCAACAACCGATCAGCAAGCACTAACGAGCATATGCCATATCAGGAACGGTTAGCTCGGTACACCGAAACGCGGAATAGGATATTTGTGGATGTAGATAGCTGTGACAGAACTCGAAGGTCGACGAGACGAGCTAGAAGCTTTTGGAAAGGAGTATGTGACAGCCGCAAAAGACTAGTTTCCGCCATCTTCCTCAACAAGGATAGCCAATTATACACCGATATTGAAATAGATAACCATTCTTACATCGCGTTATTAGACTCAGGAGCTACGGTGAGTTGTATTGGCGGTGACGCCGCGAAAACGTTTAACGATCATCCTCAAAGGCGTAATTGTACAGGGTACATAAGAACAGCAAACAACTCAGAGTGTTCTGTTATAGGACGACTCGTCATAAAAATCAAATACCGTGGGCAGACAAATGTAGTAGAGTTTTTCCTCATTCCCGACCTAAAGCAGGAGGTATATTTAGGTATAGATTTTTGGCAGAAGTTTGGGTTACTCGACGAAATCACCGACGACAAAGGATCTGTAACAGAATTGGATGTAGGTCGCGAAGAGAGTGATGAGACAATGAAGAACCATGTATTATCAGCCGCTCAACAAGACAGGCTAAATCAAGTCATAGGTACACTTCCTTCTTACGAGAAAGAAGGTTTAGGGCGGACCCATCTTATGGAGCACCATATTGATGTAGGGACTTCGCGTCCGGTCAAGCAGAGACATTGGCCAGTTTCGCCGGCGAAAGAAAAGGTCATGTTTTCTGAAATCGAAAACATGTTAGCAATGGATGTAATCGAAGAGTCTAAAAGCCCATGGAGCAGTAACTGCGTTCTGGTCCGAAACGCGGAATAGGATATTTGTGGATGTATTTAGCTGTGACAGAACTCGAAGGTCGACGAGACGAGCTAGAAGCTTTTGGAAAGGAGTATGTGACAGCCGCAAAAGACTAGTTTCCGCCATCTTCCTCAACAAGGATAGCCAATTATACACCGATATTGAAATAGATAACCATTCTTACATCGCGTTATTAGACTCAGGAGCTACGGTGAGTTGTATTGGCGGTGACGCCGCGAAAACGTTTAACGATCATCCTCAAAGGCGTAATTGTACAGGGTACATAAGAACAGCAAACAACTCAGAGTGTTCTGTTATAGGACGACTCGTCATAAAAATCAAATACCGTGGGCAGACAAATGTAGTAGAGTTTTTCCTCATTCCCGACCTAAAGCAGGAGGTATATTTAGGTATAGATTTTTGGCAGAAGTTTGGGTTACTCGACGAAATCACCGACGACAAAGGATCTGTAACAGAATTGGATGTAGGTCGCGAAGAGAGTGATGAGACAATGAAGAATGTATTTATCAGCCGCTCAACAAGACAGGCTAAATCAAGTCATAGGTACACTTCCTTCTTACGAGAAAGAAGGTTTAGGGCGGACCCATCTTATGGAGCACCATATTGATGTAGGGAGTTCGCGTCCGGTCAAGCAGAGACATTGGCCAGTTTCGCCGGCGAAAGAAAAGGTCATGTTTTCTGAAATCGAAAACATGTTAGCAATGGATGTAATCGAAGAGTCTAAAAGCCCATGGAGCAGTAACTGCGTTCTGGTCCAACGAGGAGAGAAAATTCGGCTATGTTTAGATTCTCGAGAGGTAAATAAGCTTACTCTAAAGGACGCTTACCCTCTCCCTCAGGTGGACGGTATTCTTAGCAGACTGCTTCCCGCTCGTTACATTACCGGCTTGGACATGAAACATGCCTTCTGGCAGATACCTCTTGAGGAGAAGTCTCGCCAATGCACTGCTTTCACCATACCAAATCGTCCGCTATACCAATATAAGGTAATGCCATTCGGCTTATGCAACGCCGCTCAAACGCTGTGCAGATTAATGGACCAAGTAATACCGCCTAGCCTGAGAACGAGAGTGTTCGTCTATTTAGATGACCTCTTGCTTCTCTCAGACGACTTTGACTCGCATATGCAACTTATCGAGGAAGTAGCAGGGTATTTTCGTAAGGCTAACTTGACAATTAAATCGCGAAATCCAAATTTTGCATGAAAGAGATAAGATATCTAGGATTCATTATCGGCGACGGTCAACTGAAAGCCGACCCAGATAAAATATCAGCGGTCAAAGAGTTTCCAAAACCTATTACAACCAAACAACTCAGACGTTTTCTAGGTCTCGCCGGATGGTATAGACGGTTCGTGGAGATCTACGCATCCATCACCCGAGCTTTAACTGATCTGTTGAAGAAAAACCATCGCTTTGAGTGGACAGAAGAGGCAGAGCAGGCTTTTAACCAGCTAAAGGACAGTCTTACGTCTTCCCCAGTCTTACGTACACCGGATTTCTCAAAGCAGTTCATTCTTCTCTGCGACGCCAGTCTGCACGGCATCGGGTGTGTGTTAGCACAAGCAGATGAAGAAGGCACCGAGCTTCCCATCGCGTATATGTCCGAAAAACTCTCGAAAGCTCAGCAGAACTATTCGGTAACCGAGTTGGAATGCTTGGCTGTGATTAGAGGGATCCACAAATTCAGGGCGTATATCGAGGGACAAGACTTCGTAGTCGTTACTGACCACGCGTCACTGCAGTGGCTAATGAAACAGAAAGACTTGTCGGGGAGGTTAGCCAGATGGTCAATCCGCTTGCAAGGGTTTTCATTCGAGATTAAACACAGAAAAGGGACTCAGAATGTTGTAGCCGATACGCTTTCCCGGAGAGACGAACTAGTAGTCAGTGAGATTCAAGGCCTCGGCCCTATGATCGACATGTCCTCAGAGGAATTTAATTCGCAAGAATATTTAGATTTGATCAAAGGAATACAAGGTGACCAGTCACGGTTGACAGACTTACGTGTGGATAACGGGTATATCTATAAGCGACTCGAAGGCGCAGAAGGTAGTGATTCATGGAAGCTTTGGGTGCCTTCAAACCTTCGAAACAGCATTCTACATAGAGCACACGATCCTTGCGACTCGGCTCATCTTGGCATGGGACGAATGGCGCAGAAACTTAAGCAATTCTTCTTTTGGCCTGGGATGATTACGCAAATCCGTTCCTACATATCAAACTGTCCCACATGTAAATCCACTAAAGGTGCGAACTTAGTACTAAGGCCGCCCATGGGAAGGCCAATGACATCGGACCGACCTTTCCAGAAATTGTATATGGATCTATTAGGCCCATATCCGAGGTCGAATGAAGGGAATATCGGGTTATTGATCATAGTTGATCACATGTCCAAGTTCCATTTCTTACAACCGCTTAAGAAATTCACTTCGGATAAAATCTGCGATTATTTACTGAGACACGTCTTCTACACCTTCGGCGTTCCAGAGGCGATCTTAACCGACAACGGTTCGCAATTTAAATCAGGAAAATTCAAGGCGTTCCTGACCCGTTTTGGCATCTCACATATCTGTACCGCGATCTACTCCCCACAGGCTAACGCCAGTGAAAGGCTCAACCGTTCCGTCTTAGCAGCCGTACGCGCGTACGTAGGTCAAGATCACACCAATTGGGATAAACACCTTAGCGAGATTAGCGGGTCATTAAGGGCAAACTTCCATCGTAGCACCGGTTACTCACCTTACTACCTTTGCTTCGGTCAGCACATGATACTAAATGGCAAAGATCACGCTCTTCTTCGTAAGCTTGACTTATTGCAAGACGATGTAGCGATAAAATACCCTGAATATCTTCAGTTAGCTCGGCAAGAGGCCAAAACAAGAATAGCAGACAGCCATGAGACCAATGCCCGGAAGTACAACTTACGAAGTCGAACCATACAACTGAAAGTTGGTGACACGGTTTTTGCTAGAAATTTTGCGCAGAGCAATGCCGTTAAGAAATTCAGTAGCAAACTAGCGCCAGTATTTATGAAGTCAAAGGTAATAAAGAAAGTCAGCCCGGCGTATTATGAACTAGCAAATGAGAAAGGCAAATCAATGGGCGTGTATCATCTTAAAGATATTCAAATTGGCAAAGAGACAGAACGTCATTTCAGTTAACAGCTTCTCGGGATATGATTCTCCATCTGTTAACTGTGGTTGTAGGGTACGATAAGCAGACGCCCGCATAAGGGTTAAGCCATTGACTTTACGTCGTTTCTCATTCGCATCTCTTTAACGCAGACAGCGGTAGAATTCCCGAATTTACCGGCCAGCCTCTCTCTGCTGCACATCTGCCCTCTTGCTTACACGATCTACGCCGCGGCGAGCGAAAATCTAGCGAATGTCAGTGTGAACGATGCGACGACGAAAAAAGTCACGCCATAACGCCGTTATTTTCCGGCTCTGCGTGTCCCACTTAAATTCCTGGAAGCGAAGTCAGCCACGTAGGCAAACTTCTGCGCGCAGCTCGTTCACTTGATTTTCTCTCGCCAAAGCAAACGGTCGTGCGCCCAAAGACAAATTCATTTCCAACAAAGTCAAACGTGGGCAAAGCTAATTGCAAAACTGTACCGGAGTGCGACGAGGCTAAACGCCAACAAATCTAATTATCCAAAAGTGAACAGTGCTAATCAGAGGTGAATTTTGTTAAGATTCCTTAGGAGCTGATCGACTAATTTCCATAACGTTTTTCAGTACCAAAACCCCCCTATCGATCTTTCACCCGGCGCAACGCCACCGGCGTGTTCATACCCTCGCTGCCAGCCATCGGTTGGTACGCCCGCACACGTGGTGCATCTTTTTGGCCCACGCTGTATGCAGGCTCCAAAACCGTGAAACGATCGCATTTCGGGGGGGGTGGTTTTAAGAAGCCTGGTCGACAGTTCGCCGGCGAAGATATCGTGACCAACCAGGAGGGAATTCTGCTACAATTGACGGCGGAGTTCCGAGCTCTTGCGAAAGCGCCGCATTTCGACATTTCCGAGTGGCTGCGGAAGCGCTGTGTATCATTGTTGCATATCGCCAGCGGAGTTTCCCCTCAGTCCCCTTCAACGCCACTCATCAGTGACCATAGACGCAGCCTAGTACACCTCGCTTTCTCAACTTGGCTAGGGCATGCGGCGTAGAGAACAGGAGACACCGGCCGTACGGCGTTGCCAGATGCGATTCGGCGGCTGCTGATTTAGCGGAGAAGGGCGTGTAAAACCGAAATCCGTCGCTGAGTGGGCGGTAATCTTTTGTAGTTTTTTTAGTTTTCTTCTTTATATATATATGTATATTCCTTAATTTCCTTTAATTAATTTTGCTTAAATGCTTTTAATTGTATTAAATTACTAATAGTTCTTAAAAATCCTCAAATAGGTGGGGAGCTTATTATGTAAGCCGGAAGCGTGTCGAAAAAGGGTATAACCAACACACATACACATAAACGACATGTTCTAATCTACCTTAAAGGAATCTACAACAGCTTCATTGGGCCCAACGAACGCTTCGATGGATTTTTCCTAAACAAGTACAGCTTGTGAGTAAACCCTTGATTGTTTCATATGAGTATGCCTGTGTCATAATTACCGTCGATGTGAATCCCGCGATAGCTCAAACCCCCTGGTAAACATTTTTGGTAGTAATAAGTCGGTCAGTCAATTTCGGTCATACACCGCTAAAATGAATTTGATATTTCTTGAAGTTTATCGTATAAGAACAAAACATTAGCCTGTGCGTAAAATGCATCAGAGCCGCCTGTAAAGGAGTTTGTTAGTAATTACCGCTATTGTGAATTAAATGAAATTTAAGAATCGAGCATCGAAATGATTGTGTAATTTAATTCCTAGAATGGATCGTCACCTGAACAACATGCAGTTCGAGGGGTATTAGCCTTTAATTTGTAATCAAATAAGGGGTAACCCAACATAATGTACAGGTTACCATAGAAGGGTGGGTGAAGAATAAGGGGGCAAACAACATCCAAGCTTCCCTAAATCCGCGATCGTTTGAAGATTTGTTCCTCTTGCGTAACTCAGTAGTGGGTATAATCGGTTTCAACTCTTTTAGGTACATTTAACTAGTTTCAGACAGTGCACTTATTTTCTTGTTTTTATGTTAGGGTATGTCTTAAGTAGAAAGAACCCACGCCAGTCCGACGAGCATAGCGCAGAGCATCGCTAGAAGTGCACGACCTCTACGACAGCATACCACAGATCAGCTTGAGAACCATTAGGATTCGAGTTGAACGCTACAGCAGCAGTAATAACACAAAAGCTGCCAATTTCGGCGGATCACTTTGATTTTGAAATATTCACTGTAGCTGGATTATATATTTTTTTACACAAGAAAAAATGTAGTTCATAGAGCACGAATATATATTTTTAAAAATAGGATATTTGTGTGTATGTTTGTGTTATTAAGGTCTTGGAACTCGGCCTGAAGAACTTGTGAGATGGTTCCGAAGCCGCCTAGCTGGGGCCACCGAGCGGGTCGCAGGTTGCGGATAGCGAACGACCTCCACTTCCGGAGGTCAGCTGTGAATAAACTGGTGGCAGAAGTCAATCACGGAATCGTGGACGGAAGCCCCAGCAAATAATCAGCCCCGGACAACCAGCGGGTATCTTGCATTCAGCCGCATCTAAATAGTTGCTCTACACAAACCCCAAAACCCTACACACCACCTACCCCCTCCTCTCCCAAACATCATCTCACTCCGGGCCGGACTAAGGTGTAATTCGGACCGTGCCGAGAGTCAGCCTGGCTGGGGGCCCGGATCAAAAACTAGCCCAGTCTTGAACGGTGAGCTCAGGGAGACGGCGACCCCCTGTTCTAACTATCGCCCTACCCGGGTACCGCGGATCTCTGCCCGGGCGGACCTTTCCCCTTCTCCGCAACTCGTGGGACCAAATATGGAAGCATCAATAAATAAAAAGACAAAACCAGAGACGGGTACTCTCAACAAACCCACCACTGCAACGACGAGCGTTGGCTCTGTTGCAAACACCAGTAAGGCTCAGAAAGGGCCTCATCCCAAACAAGGGCTGATGGGGGACAGAAAGACTGTCGCTAACGCCTCCGCTATGCGCGCATCTGCGCCTTAAACAGCGGTAGGCGCAGCAAAGTCGATCGGGTCACCCGCTGGTGTCACGAAATTTACTTACGCAGAGAGACGGATGACCGCCCAAACCCTGCGCTCACATGCCAGAAGCAAAGTCGCCACGCCTTCGCCCGAATGGCTGAAGAAGGTAGAGTGGGCCAGGACGGTGTTCCCAAACTATGGGCAAGAAAGCACCCAACAGGAAGGCACCCAGGTGAAGAGACAACGCTGCATAGAGCTGCCTGGTCCGTCGGCGAAGAGATCGAAGATCCAGCCGTCGGTCTCCTTTGCCGAGATCGCTAAAGATCGGGTCCTTCTGGGACTCGTTGACAGGGGAAATCCGGAGAGCAGGATCCCCAGAAACAAATGGAAGGCGGTTGAGTCCCAGCTGTCTCTCATATGCCTGCGTATGGTACGCGAGAAGCCCGGTTCATCGCCTTGCTGCATGGACGCGGGCTGGTACCAGGGCAGTGTAAAGGTGGTGGCCTGCGACAATCAACGATCAGCTGATCTATATAAGCAGGCGACAGCGCAGCTCGGTGCAGTCTACGATGGGGCGAACATAGTCGCACTAGATTGGTGTGACGTCCCCAGTAGACCCCGAGCTAGAATTTGGCTCCCAGCAGCCATTAAATCACCGGAGGATATCCTATATATGTTGCAAGAGTGCAACCCACACCTCCCCACTAAGGACTGGAAAGTCGTAAAGGTAGAGGAGCACGCAGGTGATGTTAATCAGGCGATCGTGGTGCTAAACAAGGAGTTGATCGCTCCCATAGAGGCTGCTCGGGGGGTGTGTGCCGGAGGACGGCTATTCAACCGACTCATCGCTGAGCAGAGAGATGCGAGCGCTGGGACCGGCAATCGATGAAGTGGACCTGAGCGATTCGGAGGCCGACGTTACTGTGGTGGAGGTTGCAGCTGGGGATGTCACTAAGACTCCTGCAGATCAACCTACACCACAGTAAAGCAGCGTCCGCTGCCCTATTGCATCGCCTTGCCAAAGGCGAAGCCGACGTGGTCTTAGTTCAGGAACCTTGGATAGCAGGAGGCAAGGTTGCTGGACTAGGAACAAAAGAATACAAGCTGATGCTTGACCCCAAACAAGGTAAAATTCGAGCCTGCATTTTAGCCAAACGGCATCTTAATACATTTCTGCTTCGCAATTACAGCAACGGAGACAACACGGCAATAAGCCTGGAGCTGCAAATTGGCTCCATAAGGCTGCTATCGGCCTACATGGCCTCAGAAGAGGAAGACCCCCCAGACGCGCTAGTCAGAGGACTGGCAAAGGAATGCGAAGAGCTCAAGACAGGTTTGGTAATAGGCTGCGACGCCAATGCCCATCACACCCAGTGGGGTTGCCCATACAACAACGATAGAGGTGAGTCTCTTTTTGATTTTATTCTTAACTCGAACCTATTTTTATGCAATAGGGGAAATGTCCCTACCTTCATAACCAAAGTGTGCCAAACGATCAGATTCGCTGGTAAGTGCAGTCAGTAACTGGTTCGTCTCTGACCAGCACTCTTTCTCAGACCATAGATTCATTGAAACAATATTGTCCCTTGATTCACCCTTGCCGGTCGGCTACGCAAATCCCAGAAGGGCTGACTGGCCCATGTACAAAGAAGTTCTGACGGATATCCTTCCAATGGAACCGCCAGAAAACACAACTGATCCACATGAGCTGGATAAAACAGTAGATATATTCACAAATGCGTGCAACTCGGCTTTCAAAGTTGCATGCCCAATAGGGAAACCAAGAGGGAAGAAAAAACCCCCCTGGTGGACGCAACAACTATCAATCCTCAGATCCAGCTGCAGAGGCCTGTTTAACAGAGCAAAGGCAGGGAACGAGGAAATGAGCTGGCAATGCTACAAGCGCGAATTAGCCTCGTACAAAAAGGCCCTTAGAAGAGCGAAACGAGCCGCATGGCACAGTTTCTGCTCTGATATAGAAGAAACGACTGATGCTGCAAGGCTCAGGAAAATACTCTCCAAGACATCCGCGCCCCTAGGCTATCTACAGAAAGCAAATGGATCCTGGTCGGACTCTAGCAACGAGTCCCTAGACCTACTCCTAGACGCTCACTTCCCGAGAAGCCAACAAACTGGGCAACCTCCAGAAAGAATTGGCGGAGAAGGGAACCCCACAAGGGGGCGTTCTATCCCCCCTTCTGTGGAACATCGCAGTAAATAGACTACTGCGAATCCTGGAAGGAGGAGGATGCAAAGTGGTGGCATACGCAGACGATGTCGCCATCATTTTTAATGGCAGGTATCCACAAACACTCTGCGATCTTATGACCGCAAAACTAAAAATACTATCGGAATGGACGATAAAAAACGGACTCGAGGTAAATCCCTCCAAAACGGAGCTTGTCCTATTTACGAATAGGTACAAGATCCCACAACTCAACCCACCCACACTAAATAACTGCAATCTCTCTTTTAGCGAGCACGCCAGATACCTGGGGTTGGTATTAGATAAGCGCCTTAAATGGGGCTTGAACAACCAAGAGAGAACCAAAAAGGCAACAATTGCACTTTACTCCTGTAAAAAGGCAATTGGGCTAAAATGGGGAATGTCACCCAAAATTGTAAACTGGATCTACACAGCGGTAGTCAAGCCAATTCTCCTATACGGAGTGGCATTATGGTGGACCGCTCTACGAAAACGATGTATCCTAACTCCACTAAACAAAGTACAGCGGATGGCGGCTCTGTGTATTAGTGGAGCTCTTAAAACTACCCCAAACGAAGCGCTGAATGCGATCTTGAACCTCCCGAGCCATGACTTAGCAGGCATGGAAAGGGCAAAATCGACAGCCATTCGACTAAGGGATACTGGGCAATGGAAAGCCCAACTTTACGGTCATGCCAATATACTTCAGCATGATAAGTCAATTCCGAAGAAAACGGACCTATGTAAACCCTATGAGTACAGACACACACCCTTCGAGGCCCTGATCCCAGATAGGGAGGAATGGCAGCAGGGCAGACCAGGCTCGCCAGACGCAATCTGTTTTTACACAGACGGCTCAAAACTGGACGGACACGTTGGCGAAGGGGTATACTCCGAAAAATTAGGCATCAGGAAGTCATTCAGACTCCCGGACCACTGTAGCGTCTTCCAAGCGGAAGTACACGCTATAAAGGAGGCAGTCGACTGCTTAGGGAACACCAACCTAGGTAGACACCTTAATATATATAGTGATAGCCAAGCAGCTATTAAATCAATCTACTCGACAAACACAAACTCACGAACAATAGCAGACTGTCGCAAATCTCTCCACGAGATGGCTAGACAGTTTACTATCAGCCTAATAGGGTCACCGGGACATCGTAGGCAACTGCATAGCGGATGAGTTAGCCAGGCAGGGCACCATCATGCCTCTTCTTCCAGAAAAGGAGAGTGTCGGTATGCCCATGGCAACTTGTAAGCTAAACATTAGAAATCAATTTATCAAACAAGCTAACACTAATTGGCAGAATGCACCAAAGTGCCGTATCACACACCAGACATGGCCGGTGATTAACAATAAAAGAACGTTAGCACTACTCAAACTTAGCCGCACAGAGTGTGGCATGTTAGATCGAGCCCTTACAGGCCACTGGCTAGTCGGCACACATGCCGGTAGACTAAAAGCCCCAAAAAATGACTTTTGTAGAAGTTGCAGGGACGAGGAAGAAGAAGAAACGGTGGAACACCTTCTCTGCTACTGCCCAGCCCTCTGCAGGCTTAGACTGAAGCACTTAGGATACCCTTTCCTTAACGATCTGAACGAAATATCGGAGATCAATCTCAAGGATTTAAACTCCTTTGTAAAATCTTCAGGGTGGAAGACATGCTAATCATGCCTCTAGGACGAGACATAAGAGACGGGGGTTCCCGTAAAAAAGGGACAATGAGATCATACGGTATCACAACGGACCCACAGAGGTCTAAGTGTGCCAGACGATAGTCTGGCAGCCGTTCAAACCTAACCTAACCTAACCTAAGGTCTTGGAATTTATGTAGCAATGTAGAGTAGTAGAAGTGGACTGTAATATAATATTTATGTAAAAATATATACACACAGCTGAAACGCAGTAAAAATGTACAATTTTTACGGAACAATTTTAAAAGTCGGAAACTTTTACTGTGGCTGGGTAATATTTGTACACACACTTGGAGTAAATAATATATTTTTCGGAATTAATATTTGTTATTTAAATAAATTGGCACTGCGGAATTAGAAATGTGTTCGAAATAATTTTGAGTGTACGAAATTCGGTCACAAAGAAATTTCGATATTTTGAATTATACATATATATATATATATATATGTATATTCAATGTCGTTGCGTCGGATTTAATCGCCTTTCGATTTAGACAAGAAGTTACACAACAAATTGTACGAAATGGGGTTCGAACAACTGGCTGTATGACCGACAAATAATAATAATAGGAACTTATCTGGAGCGGTTCAAGCCACCGTAGGTGCTGGAGATAATCTTCGGAAAAACACAGGGGGGAAAGTCCAAAGATCCGGCTTGAAAGACCAAATGCTGGGACGGCGGTAGGAATAATAAGTCCCAGGAAAGTAGGCGGGTTGCGCGACGTGCGTGTCTTTATTAGTACACTTAAAAATATGAACTAATCTAAGCTTAGTGGTTCCAGAGCGGAGCGGAGAGTTTCGGGAGAGTTGGAGAGGGAGAGCGGAGGGCAGTGCGAGCGAGCGAGATGCGGACATCTGGAGAAAACTGACGCTCGACACTGCCTCTAGAAATTATACGCTTTTTTGGCGTGAACAAAAGGGATTGAGATTCCTTAAGAAGCTCTTAGAAGGCCGATAAAGGCAGCGAAGTGCATTATTCAGGTCCACCGGCAACAGCTGATTGTAAGATTTGGTTTTCTCCGATTGAGCGTTGTGACAAAACCTCAGATATATGCATTGACTCGGACGGGTTTTGTGTAAGTCGAAAACCGCTCAATGATATTCTAGTCTACCTGGGTAGGGTGCAAATGGATTCGTAGGGGTTTTGCTTCTAGGGACTGCTCATCAACTTTATATTTTGTACTTCTGTGTCCGGCCACTCACTGATGTGTTGACTTAACCATGATGGTCCGTGCAACCAGAGATCAAAGGTGGAGATTTCTGATGAGGATAGTCCCCTCGTAGCACTGTCTGCTGGATCATTTGCCGTGTGAACATGTTTCTATTAGTGTAAATCACTGCGGCGATGAACACATGTCGGTACTGTCTCCAACACTGCAGGGAGATCATTTAGCAGCGTGGGTCCTACCGACAAAACATCGTTTAGAGATCGACCGTTTGAGGTCGCTTATCCTGCACGGGGCAATTCAGTGTCTAGCTAAGGCGACTTGTTTAACCCTTTGATTCAGTGGCCATGGTTGGAGGTGCCTGGCGGTAGGCATAAAGCGCAAGTGCGTGGTTCCCCTGAAAAACAAAGTAGTTGAACGACGAGATGGAAGAAATCAGGGCTGGGATGTCAGCCCAAACGTCGATGAAAAGTACGATTGCTACCGTCGGCGGGCACGGGGAGGAGCAATCCTCACCGCGTGTCGCCAGCGGTCGAACCCCTGAGATGACGGGAGCAGGTGATCTCAGAGGCAATGCTACTGCCATGACATCTCGGGCAAAGTTAAGTCGCACGGGTGCGGTTGCTGTAGTAGACTCGGACTCGAAAAGTCTCGAAACTCCCAGCGTAGGAAAGGGCCAAATCGTAGAAGCGAGGGGCTGTAGGCTAAGGCGCAATGCAAGGCAGCCCTCAAGATTAAGAGCCGGCTACAGAACAAAGCGACCCTTTCCCAGGAGTTGAAGGAAAGGCTAGCCTGGGCAGAGCAAAAGGTTGAGGATGGAAGGCTGCACTTCGCAAGCAAACCCGCGATGGCGTCGACAAGCGGATTTGCGAACAAGGTAGAGGAGTTTGCCAGCAAAGGGCAACGCTCACGCTAAGGACATTCCGGTGAGCAAGCGGAAACGCGGGCCCAAGGAAGCAGGCCCTCCGCCACCCAAAGTAGCAGTGAAGCTCAACAAAAAGGCCAGGGTCAGAATTCAGACGTCCCAACGGCAGATTGGAAGATTCTGCAAATGGCCAACCCACTACCCAGTGAGAGAGGCCAAAGTGTGGTTCTCCAAATCAACAAGGAGGCGGAGGATCTGCTGTACCCAAGATTCGGGAAGATGGCGTGGGGCATGGGTAGTGTCTACCTGCGTCTCAAGAAGCGCCACCCCGAAGACAAGGGCGTACACATCCTGCAGGCAGGCGAGATGAAGAAGGACATAGGTCCTGATGTCGCCCAGGACCTCGCTTTGGATGACTCGGAAGACCTGACAGTTATAGCCAACCCATCGAGCGGAGATGAGCCAGCCGCCCATGACTCTGAGGGTCCTGCAGCTCAATCTTCTTAAAAGCATAATTGCATCGGCGGACCTTCTGATTGCCCTGAAGCAAGGAGCCGTCGACATAGCCTTGGTTCAGGAGCCTCTGACGACTTGACTGTGGTGATCCTAGAAAGGGAGCAGAAGCGGCTCTTGGTAGCGTCCGGCTAGATGGCGCCACCAAAAGAGCTGAGCAACTTAGTGGAATTCGGCTAGAAGGATGACAAACTCCTCATTGGTGCACATGCCAATGCACACCACAACGTGTGGGGAAGCTCCGACATCAACGACAGAGGTGAGTCACTCTTAGACTTTGTTCTATCTACAAATTTATCTATAGCAAACGTGGGGGAGGAACACACCTTCATAGGAGGCACCTCGTCAAACGTACTAGATATAACACTTGTAAAGGGACAGAGTACTTTGATCTCCGAATGGAGGGTCCTAAAAACGCCATCCTTCTCAGAACATAGGTTCAGACCATATTCAGTTCAGATACGATTTTAAAAGTACCCCAAAGTTAACTGTATATAGAAACCCCCGAAATACGAACTGGGAAAAGTTTACAAGGACAGTGACCTCAAAACTCGCGACTAGCCCGGGCGCAGTAAAATCCGTGAAAGACATAGAAACGTCCCTAGAGATCCTGTCCAAGGAATTACTGGACGCGTATCACGAATCATGCCCGACATCAAGAATAAGGAAGAAGACCAAGCCACCACGGTGGAATCGAGAAGTAACACTCAAAAGAAATAACCTCCGAGAATTCTTCAAAATCGCAAAAGAAAAGGCCGACAATGAGATTATCAACGAGGAATAGAAAATCCTTCTTAGGGATTACAAGAAGGAATCACGCAGGGCACAGAGAAGGTCGTGGAAAAACGACTGCTTTAGCATCAAGAATGTCCCGGAAACAGCTAGATTCCGGAAGCTGCTTTCGAAGCAGCCTACCATACAGAGTCAGCTGAAGCGCGAGGACGACGGGCAGTAGTCTGATGGCAGTGCAGAGGCCCTGACAGAACTTATGCAATCGCACTTCCTAGGATGCAAGAATGTCCTAGACGCCAGCATGCACCAGGACATAGTAACCGGCGAAGAACGCCCCCCAAACGATCTAATAACACCTACGAAAATTACCTGGGCCACAGACTTCTTTGCGGGCTATAAGGCACCAGGACTCGATGGAATATTTCCAGCCATGCTGCAGGTGACCAAGGAAAGGATCACCACATGGCTGTATGATATATATACTCGGCATGTCTAAGCAAGGGCTATATCCCAATCTAATGGAGGACCTCTCGGATTGTCTTCCTCCCAAAGGCGGGAAAGGTTAGGCTATAAGGCACCAGGACTCGATGGAATATTTCCAGCCATGCTGCAGGTGACCAAGGAAAGGATCACCACATGGCTGTATGATATATATACTCGGCATGTCTAAGCAAGGGCTATATCCCAATCTAATAGAGGACCTCTCGGATTGTCTTCCTCCCAAAGGCGGGAAAGTGCAGTCACGCGAGCCCCAAGCCAAGCCTATGCAGAAGGTTAGGTTAGGTTAGGTTACACGGACGGCCCTCATGGACGGGCCACGCATAGGCCAATATGGCCCTTAGCTGTCCGGCTAATCTGTATGAACCTCGAGATATTTTATTAGGTTTTAATGTCCACAAGGATCGAGGTGTATTTTGGGAAGGCAAGAAGTTCGCCTGGTTTGCTGGAGGCGTCTTCTAGTGATGCCAGAACTGGGGCACCGAGGTATCTTGTTCTTGTTCGTGAGAGAGCCGGGCAGTTGCAGATAAGATGTTCCAGGGTTTCGATAGACCCCGGTTCATCGCATTTCCTGCAGGTGCGGCTGTTAAGTATTCCGATTGTAGTTGCGTGTGATGCGGCCAGAGGATTCCCACTAACAGTCTGCAGTCTTTCCGAGAAATATCCAGTACATACTGCTTGAGTTTTTCATTGTGCTCTTGCACATTGTTTATTGCAATTCGGCAAGTCTCGGTAGTCCTCCTCGCGTGTCCGCTTGGTTCTCCAGAGCACATTGTAGCGTTTGGGGGGAAACTGGCACGTTCTCCGTTCTGTCCGTTTTTATGAATTAACCGAGTGAGGGCGTAACAATATCCTGGCCAATCAACGCAGTTGCCGCTAAACTTGGGTACTGGCAGTTGTGGAATGTGGACACGAGCGTCAGCAACCGTCGAAACAGCGGGTGGTGGAGAGGCTGAGGACGGCATCACCGGGAACTTTATTCTTTGGTCTTCAGCTACCAGACAGTAGGTTTCCCTGTACAGATCCACAAAACTGAAGGCGATCTTTTTGGCGTGATAGTCCGTTATGGTGTATCCTTCTGTGCAGATTATTACTTGATGGGTGGTCTCAAAAGCCGAATTTCAACTATCAATTTGCTGCAGGCGTTTTCCATGATTGCTTTCGGTTTTTCGAGACTCGGAATCCTTCTTGTAATTTTGCAGCAGGCGTGTAAGACTTAGAAGACGTTCCTTTTGAAGTGTAACGAAACCTCCTAATGCTGGATCATCAGCTTCGGTGTCAGACATATTTTGGGAATTTGGTACCAATTTATATTAAACCTAACCTAGCTCCACTAAGTAAATGAATATCACCCGTACTCACTTGATCATTAATTTTGCTTACGCTCGAGATTACATAATGTTGACTGGAGTGTGGGTGCCGGCTGTACTGTTTTCCGATTCCGCTTTGGATGATTTTCGAATTGGTTGCAAAATTATAACGGACTTCTTTGGAATTCGCGTGTGTATGATGTGTGGACCCAAACGAGAACGATCGCCATTTGTGTCAGATAGAGTGATAAGTGATAAGCTTTATAGCTAAAAATTGAAAGATCTAACTGAGGTTTTTAAACTTCAAGCGAGAGTCCCCTCATGGGCCACCATGTTTAGTTGTGACGCCGTGAAGTGATATACACGGCTGTCACAGTAAAAGAGGCTTTTAGGATTAGTTAAACGACTGAAGTTTAAATATAACAATTTAACTTTTAATTCATTAGCTTATACCGGTTACACTTCACAATTGTTCATTAATTGAGTGGAGTGCAAAATAGTCGCAATGGACAGAAAGAAAAAGGATGATGTTGTTGGTCTGGTCGCTGAAGCTCGTGTCGCTCTTCCCTCTTTTCATCCGTATTCAGTTGGCAGGGGTATCAGTTGTGTGGATGAACCAAGTACCGAGGGACTGAACAAGTTGTCTTCTAGTTGTTAACTAGCAGTTTATATAGTTTACTATATGGTTACTACCTTTGTTATCTGTTATGATATGTTAAAACCGTTTTTTTTTTAAGATCATTTATTCAATATGAATGGAGAGATACTTGGTCAACCCTTTCAATATCACCTAAATATAAAAATTATGTTCATGGATCACATGTACATGATAATGAGCGACCTTTTTCACGAACAAACCTATTGACTATTAATTTCACACACTCAGGGAAAAGGATACATGATAACATTGTCATATGTGAAAGAGGATGGGGGTGAGTAAGTATACCCTTATGAACCTAATCGTGACATTTTTATGATATCAGTAATTTATGAATTGTGCTTATTGTGCAAGAGGGGCGGGGGCCATTAATCTGCTATTTGAGCTGAGACCGCCACCAAATCAGTCGTTGATTAAGTATTTTAAAGCTTCCTTCAGAAAAACACGCACTTCCAGGGTTCCCTCAATCCTCCAAACATTTGCAATGTATGCAGCTTTCAATGTTCTATCTTTTCCCAAGTCAAGAAAAATCGCTACATCTCTTCCATCCTGGAAAGACATATCAGAAAACATCAAAAAGAATCTCCTCTTCTTTGCCAAAAACGATACACTCCGATCAGTTCTCCAAGGCCAATTAAATCTTATAAGAACCAAGACCAAGGAGCTGGCTTTACACGGACGGACCATCGTTTGGGCCACAAGGCACCAGGAAATTCTTGAAAATTCTTGGGAGCGACGCGGCTGCCCAATATATAAGCACTGCACCAAAATTCCAATTCACACCCATCAGTTCCAGAGACATCTAATTCTCTGATTGGGAAAGTTTCAACCACAAATGTAAAACATGTTACGTGGGCATATTAGTGCCCTAGTCCTGCTAAGGACTTGGGCCGAGGGAAAGTCATCCGATGTTCAGGCACCAATTTGCCGGCATAAGCTCGCCGGATGGTGTGGATTCTTGGTAATACTTTCTCCTTTCCGACATAACGAGAATCAATATTAAGATGCCTGAAAAATAGAAAGAGTCGTAAAGTCCGTCGGCCATCAGTCTACATTGCTTAGCTGTCGTTTGATCGTAATACGATCACATTACCCGATCGTGTTACGATCGGCCACATATATATATATATATATATATATATATACGTGCAAACACTATCGTTAAAACACACAAGAAAAAACCTCGTTCTTAAGCACAATCACTTTATATATATATTTATAAACCTCGTTCTTTATATATATAAAGTGATTGTGCTTAATATATATACATATATTTATATGTAGGTATGTATGCTTATGCATGTATGTCGGTGTATCCCACGGCGGCACACCTCTGGTCTGATAAGTTTCGGGCAGCGGCGTCTGTTTATGTTTTCTTCCCTTCAAGTTTGTCTGTAATTAAGGCATTTAATTGCCTTTATTTTTGTCATTTTGTTATGGTTTTTTTTGGGGTCTGTTTCTTCCACTTTATTGTCTTTTAGACCTGGCGGCATATCACTTGCTCCATGGCTGATGGCTGATACTTCCCATATTGAAGTCTTGGTTATTAATGTCCTTGTAAATTGATGCTCGTACTTCAGGAGAGAAGGTAGTAGGACATCTCATAATAGAAATCGTGGGCAGCACGGGAGGACTTCCTTCAGTGTGGTAGCAGTCCTGCAGAATGTTCAAGGACTTCCTTCAGCTCTTCGGTCTTGGCTCCAGTCCTTAATGGCGCTAGGGAACACAGTGCGCACACTATAGTGCCCTGGAGATCAGAATAAATTCTGTCTACCTTCTCTAACCGGCTACGGTCTTTTATACCAGTAAAGAGCTTTTTCTCGGTCCCGTGATAGATTGGGTTATTTGGGTGTTCCCACCTATAATTTCCCTTATCAGTAGTGTCAATGCCCGACTGATGCACTTTGCCAGCTGCCGGTGTGTGGTTACCAGTAGGTCGATTTCGGTCGTTGTTCTGACCGTATGACACCCAAAATATCGTCAAATTGTGCATTCCATGCTTGTTTAAGGTGAGTCAACGGCTCGATCTCCCCTCTCCCTTTGCTTTGAGATTCGTTGTTGTTTTCTACGTGCATCTTTCTCTATCAAATAAATTGAAGGAGAGGGCCACAAGCGTTTTTGTACCATCACGAACGTAACGCATGTATTGGTCTACGAAGTGATCATTCTTTGGCAACAAGATTTGATGTTTTTGGTTGTTGGGAATATTAGCGTGTTCTAAAGGTCTTCCTACCTTGATCAGCTCAAAATTATAGCACTTTTGAAGAAAGAGTCCAAGATTTTTTAAATTGCTTCAAATATGCTTGCCCCTCTGCAGCAGATTAAATTCCTCGTTGAAGTACTTCGTTTGTAAATTCCGAGGAAGACAATGGATGGCGCGTCGAAGTTCATCTGCGGACGGTTATAAGTTATTGTCTACTTTACGCTTTCTGGAAGAATCAGCAAATCGAAGTATCCAGGTGACTACTGATAAACAACGGGTATTGTAGCTGCTCTTGTATACTCCACCTTCCAGAAGATGGTTTGAGATGGTTGATATTGCGAATGCTGTTTTTCGGGATTCCCTGTCCACTGCGTTTGATCCAACTGCAAAAATTCAGGTCCGTCGAACCATCTGGACGCCATTAGCTCCGCCACCGTACAGCCTATCGAGATCAGATCTGCCGGATTGAGGTGCGTTGGAACATGCCTCCAACGGCATGTGATGGTTTCCTCGTGGACTTTCGAAATGCGATTGCCTACTGAAGATTTTATGGCTTGTGCACCAACCTTGAATTTATCAGAGTATTGGTCTGCCAGGTATGTCATACTGCGAATGGCAAGGAATGGTGCCGATGCAGTCCCATAAGTTACCGTATTAAGCTCAAAAGAACAAAGTGGTTGTGTCTTACTTTCTCTGTGTCTTTCTCCAAAGATCGTACTTGAACCTTTAATACTTCTTATCCACAAGACATTTTTACTACATCGGCAGTAAAGGTGTAACGATGTATGCGAAATTAAAAGAGAAGTCTATAATAGAGCTCGGATTGTATCGTTGGATAGACTAATAAAAGATCATTTAGAGATTTTTGCGAACTTGTGTGTCACAAATGTTCAAATACTACTCTAAGTTTTGTTGTCGTGCTAATTTATTTAAAAGCGCAATTATGCGGTGTAGAAGTGAGCTTGGCTTGATCAACCATGCTCATGTGACCCAGATCTTAAAACTCTTGCATAAATTCAATATATTGGTTCCTAATGTCAGGCCCTTCTAGAGCTCGAAACCTGTTGCTAGCTATTTCAATTGTTTCATTTAACAGATTACAATCATCCTTGGACAGAAGACGAACTATAACACGACCATCAATGTAGCGACGAACTGTGGTGGGGAATATGTCTTCGCATCTTCTCTGCGCAGAAGTGTAAATCTCACGTGAACTCTTAACTTCTTTAATTTTCCACAATTTGCTGAGATGTTGATTAATTTGGTCCTCTCATTGGATAATTGATTGAGTATAAGACAATTGATAAGGGGGAGACGAAGAGACGGTTTCTAAACTTCCGTGACAGTCCTTATCGAGTGTTGCTATAATGGATTTTTTTAAGACCTTAACGAAAATCTCTGTCGAGAGAGTCGACCACAACCATGAAGTAATGATTTTTGATAAAGTTTCTTGGGTACAATGGTACGATATCCCCACATCAAACAGCCGTATTCAATTAATAGCTCTGTGTGTTTCTGAATGAAGGGTTGAAACTCCTTATCCAAGGATTGAATGGTACCTTGTTCTATTGCATTTTTTACTTTTGATGTGGAATCACAGGACACAGGACAGTCTGGCTATGCATTGAAAATTTAAGTTTAAATGATTATGCTGAGTTACGAAGTTCACATAACTACACTCTTCAGTCCTTGACTGTGTTAATGGAACTTGCGGAATTCTCGATAAACTATCTGCCTCATTCACTGATCCCTTCACATATTCTACACTATAATCAAACCCTGATAAATTTAAAGCCCATCTTTGGATTCGAGCTGACGCCATTACAGGCAATCCTTTACACTCGCCAAAAAGAGCTAGTAGAGGCTTGTGATCAGTACGCAACGTAAACCTGTTGCCCAGTAGATACTGGCGAAGTTTGTCAACGGAAAAGAAAATTGCTAACGCCTCCTAATCCACAGTGCTGTAATTTCTTTCACTCGACTGAAGGGCTCGCGAAACAAAAGCTATTGGCTTTAAAGAACCATCTTCGAACTTGTGTGAAAGAATACCTGCTACTGCTGTGTTACACGCATCTGTGATCAGAACTATTTCCAATTCTGGATTGAAGTGTACCAACACGTGATCAGATGCAACATCTTCTTTAAGCTGTTCGTAGGCATTTTGACATTGATTCGTCCAACGGAACTCTACACCTTTTCTGAGAAGCTGATAAATCGGATCCATTTTCTCGGAAAATTTATCTATGAACTTGGAATAGTAGTTAACCATTCCGGTGAACGAACTTCAGAAATGTTCCTTGGACTTGGTGCGTTCAGCACACACGAAACTTGTTCCTTGTTTTTGCTGAGACCGTCCTTGTCAATATTGTTATTTTGTCTTTGAAAAACATGCACTTTTCTTTATTTAAGTGCAACCCTGCTGACTTAAGCTTTCTTAAAACTTTTCGTAATGTGTGTGTACGGACAAGAGCGTTTTCTTGCCGGGGTGTGATTTGGGCGGAGTGATTTAGCGAATTTGATTAATAAAAACTCGAGTTGCGAATTGTGTGTGTTCTAGGCGATCGTATTTTTAATAATAACCATTTTCGTGTAGGCGATTTAGGATCGCTTCGATGTCGATGGACCGTGCTGAGTTCTTCGGAGGTTAGGCGCGCGTTTATGATAGAACGATTTAAAAGTTCCTTTGTACTTTTCACGGCGGCCTCCCACAGTCCTCCAAAGTGTGGAGCCCTGGGGGGTATAAATCGAAAGTTTATAAATTCGTTTGAGCAAAAGGATGTAATAGCTGTTGTAGTTTCGGTTTTAAACAAAAATTCGCGGAGAGCCTTCAATTTGTTACAAGCCCTAACAAAATTTGTGGCATTGTCACAAAATATATCGGTTGGTAGTCCGCGTCTCCCAATCATGCGTTTTAAGGCGGCTTTAAATGCCTCCGTTGAAAGATCCGAAACCAATTCGATATGGACGGCCTTTGATGCAAAGCATACGAATACGCATATATAACCCTTTCTTGGGCCCTTTCCTCTTATACGCATGTATATATTGACTGGTCCAGCAAAGTCAACACCGCATCGTGCAAATGGTCTTGAGACTGTTAGACGCTCCACCGGAAGATTTCCCATGATTTGTCGATGCAGCTGTGGCTTATAACGCACGAAATGTATGCACGATCTAACAACGCGTCTGGCTGCATCTCGAGCATTTACAATCCAAAAACGAAGTCGAATGATAGCCACTAAAGCCTTCGGACCCGCGTGATAAATTCGGATGTGAAGATGTTTGATGTAGCGCTGAACGCACTCGTCCTTGCTGCTGAGCAAGATTGGATGTACTTGAGATTCTGGCAGATTCGATTGTTGTAGCCTGCCACCAACCTTTATTAGCGGAAATCTGCCTATGGTGTCTAGAAAAGGGGTTAAAAACTTTAGTTGTGTACGAACTTCTTCACTTCTTTGTAAAGATCGAAGCTCCTGAGGAAATGACTGCCCTTGTAGATTCCAAATAACGCAGTAGAGTGCTCGATTTAGCTCTGGTGGCGACGGAGAAGTTGTATCAAATGACGCTATTTTTCGTGATTTATTTACGAACCGAAGCATCCACGCTAGGACACGAAGGCAACGAAGATGGAAGCTAGTGTTTGCGACTAAATTGAGCAAGGGATTGTCATGTATTTTTGCGAGGAATGCTGCTTTGCGCCTCTCACATGAGACTACTTCGGGATCTATCAGACCTCGTTTGTCCTTTGGCCAGTATTCTATTGGTTGTTGTAGATAAGAGGGTCCAGTGAACCAAATTGAGTCGGCTAGTTCTAAGGGGGTGCACCCTCTGGATACCATATCCGGTGGATTGACCATTGTCGGAACGTATCGCCAAGTACAATCAGTAGAGAGCTCCTATATCTCGGACACACGGTTTCCCACAAATGTTGATAATGTAGCAGAGTGCTGTCCTAGCCAATGTAGGACGATTTGCGAATCTGACCATAGAAATATTTTGTACCGATGATTTGTAAGGATTCCACGGATTCTTGCGATCAGCTTTGCCAAAAGATGTGCCCCTGCCAATTCCAATTTTGGCAAGGACAGTTTTCGTGTTGGAGCCACTCTGCATTTTTATGAAAGCAAACTCACATTAACCTTGCCATTCGGATCGATCGTGCGTGTGTAGACACAGCAGCCATAGGCACGTATCGAGGCATCGCTAATTCCATGAAGTTCGAATCCGTCCTTATTTGGCTGTAAGCAATATCGAGGCACTGAGAGCCTTTGAAGTGACGATAACGATTTGATGAATGATTTCCACCCATGATCGATGTTTTGTGGAACCGATTCATCCCAACTCAGCTTTATCAACCATAACTCCTGTAATAAAATCTTTGCTGTTATGATGATCGGCGAAATCAATCCCAGAGGGTCGAAGAGTGATGACGAAATCGACAGTATTGAGCGTTTAGTCACCGAAACTGTCTCTTTAGGCGTGAATTCAAAGAGAAATACATCATCTGTTTGGTTCCAATTCATGCCCAGCGTACTTGCAACTGTAGTGTCTTCGATGTTCAGAGGTTTCAAGTTATGATCGTCCACGAATTCCTTGTGATTCGAGTGCCATTTCCTTAGATCGAAAACACCCCTATTCAAGATGTCAGTAACTTCGCGTTTAATTTTCCTAAGTCCGTCTAAGGTATCATGACCACAAAGGAAATCGTCCACATAGAATGATGATTTTAACGCTTGTGAACCAGCCTTATTATATGCGCTGTACAAGACGGCCAGATAGACCATGCTGCGGATGGCAAGATACGACGCTGACGCTGTACCGTAGGTAACGGTGTTCAATTGATACGTTTTCAGCTCCCTTTCTAGTGAGTTTCTCCAAAGTATATACTGAAATTTGCGATGTGGTGTATCAATTAAAACCTGTCTAAACATCTTGACAACATCGGCAGTAATGGCATATTTGAAGGTCCGAAAGCGAATATGCCTCCTGGTATACTGTTTTAAGAAAGGCTTGCTCACAACTACGATGTTCGGGGAAGACCTTGTCCACCTTTTCCACCTCATCTAACTGCCAAAGTTGTTCCAGGTTTTTGTTAATCGATTCCTCTAATGTAAGAGAATAACAGTGCGATGTTGTCGGACTGGCCCGTTTACAGCGACCAGTGACAACCCACCCAAACAAGGTTTTCTGTAAGGTAGGAAGACTAGGACCCAGTTTGATTTGTCCGACTGAAATTATGTCGAAAACATTTTTCGGAAAAATGCTTCAGTTCCTAACAGCAAATCTTTTGGGCGAGTTCTATAGAATGTATCATCTGCTAGTGGAGTGTTTCGAGGCCAATTCCCAGATGATGTGTCAATATCGGAATCTGGCTGATAGGCGATATGCTTAGTGACACAGAATTCAAGGGCAAGTTCGAAATTGTTAAGCCGAGACTTAATTGCTATTGTTGCCAGATGTCTTATCCGAGTTTGGCTGTCCCCGATGCTACAGATATTTATATTGCTGTTACTCCGTGGTAACCGAAGAGCTTGAGCGAAACTATCAGAAAGAAAGTTGACTTGCGAGCAAGAATCAAGTAATGCTCGACCAATTCTATAACTGGATGGTGGTTCCGAATGGGTTTTCTGAGCTAAATTTGTACTCTCACGATGAAGCAGGGTGTGATGGGATCGAAAGCACAAACGACATTTCTGACTAGAAGGACACTTAGACAGACTTACAATTAAAGCTTACCCCTAGACGTTGTTTTTGTTGATAGCGATATCTACCGCCACTAACTGCTTGGTGCGCTTTCGTACTAGTTTCGGTCTGGTCGGAAGTTTCCAGGTATTTACAAGCCTATCAATTAGTGCTATACACTCATTCCATTTGGGTAAGCCCGCAAAGCTTAATGACTCATTCCATTTCTTCTTGGTGAGCGGATCAACTTTCTGCATTATAATCGAAATAAGCATGGCCTGAGCAATTTCGGATTCAGATCCCAATAACCTCAGCGAGTTATATAGGGCGGCTGCATTATCTATTAGGCAACGAAGTTGGTTACTATTTGGTTTGGTAACGGCTGGCAGGTTGAACAAGGATGATATGCTGTCTTAAAATACCAGAGTGGGGTTATCATAGCGCTCCTTGAGGCGCTCGAGAGCCTTTGGGTAGTTGTCGGGCGTTATTTGAAAGGCCTTTACTGTCTCTAAAACTGCCCCAGATAAGCAACTGATAAGCTTTTGAATTTTTCAATATTCGATAAGCCTGCATGTTGACCTATCACTTGCTTAAACGATGTAATGAAATTTTTGTAGCCAGAATAATTTCCGTCAAATTTGGGAAGCTTGATGGTAGGTAGTTCCAATGACGATACAAGGGAATGACTTGATGCCCTTTCGAATACAATGAGTTCTGATCTTCTCCAAGCTGCTCCTTAATTCCAACTTTGACAGAGACATATAAATCTTCTAGCTCACCGCGCGATGAATCCCAAGGGTGAAGCACCTCTATTTTTGCTTGGACGGCCATCAGCTGTTTGAAATATGCCTCCAGAATTCCAAGCCAGCAGTTTAGCTGACCCGTAGACATATCCGACGAATTTTCTTCCTCGTGTGTACCCTGTAGTTTGCTACCGATCCAAGAAATGTTCCTGCGAATGTTTACACGTTGTTGTTTTAGCTGATCGAGACTCATATTGTTGCAATAGAATTGTCCGCCCTTTGTAGCGAAACAAAAAAGACCAGAATACCTTCAAGTACCGTTGGCGACGAAAATAGAATACTTATTGGTTATCCAGCGAATTAGAGTTGAGCCAGCTTTGTGTGCGAGTGGAAATTTCCAATAAACCAACTGTAAACGAACGACGTGTTATTCCAGGCAAATTTCCAGCGAGGCGAAGATCAATATTTTTTTTGTATGGTATTTTTAATAATAACCATTTTCGTGTCGGCGCAGCGGCTAACTCGTGGTGAATACAAGAATGGTGAATACAAAATGCGAGAATGGCAAAAACAAAATGCAAGAATGATACGCGTGAGATTTAAATACATTTCAACTAGTTTATCAGAATTAATTATATAAGATCTAATAGATAGTTTTGCGTTGATCCAACAGTGTGTACATAAGATTACAATCTAAACCGGTGATGGTTATGTCATCTTGATAAACGACAACATACGGGATGTTTCGAAGCAAAGACTCCATTGTCTTTTGGAATATGGACGCGGCTGTCTTAATGCCAAATGGCAATCTTTTCACCTTAAAGATTCCTACATGTGTGCTCCACGTGCATAATGACTGAGATTCCTGATCAAGTAATAACTGATTGTATGCTTGACATAAATCTAGTTTCGTAAAACGTTGGTCTCCCTGCACTGCAGCGAATATCTCGTCAATTCTTGGAAGCGGGTACCTAAACTCATTGAGATATTTGTAAATGGTAACTTTGTAATCTGCGCAAACCCTCAATTCACCATTATGTTCCAGTATGGGAACAAGAGGGGTCCCCCAATCCGAACTATCTACTTGCTCAAGCATGCCCTGGTCTACTAGCTTTCTAATCATTTGCTCTACCTTTGATTTCCACATAAATGGTAAGGGTCTCGGCTTGTGAAAGATAGGTTTAGCATCCTCCGAAAGTCGAAGCTTGACTGTTTCACCATGATACGCTCCTAATTCATCTGAAAAAACTGAAGAAAACTCCTTCTGGATTTGATCTACTAGCGTTTTAGTGCTTTCACTGCTCTCTATGGCATTGACTTGCAATAATTCGAAATTGAATGCATGTTTTTAGACTTGGTCACGACAAAAATAGAGTTGGCATAGGTGTCTTTGAATTTAATTTGTGCAACAAACTCACCAAGAATCCTTATCGGGTCACCATTATAATTAACATATGGTGTTTCGCACGATTTTAACTTGGTATTTTCATTTTCCGAAATATATCTACAGGGATCAGGTTACAAGGTGCACTCGTGTCACATGCTGCATTTTATGCCATCCATTTCAACAGTAAGTGTGTACGCTTCCTCTGAACTTTTACCTATGACACTAAAAATACTATTATGCAAAATTTCGTTATGACTATACAGGTGATTTGGATCAGATACAAAGTTTACATTTTTGCCTTTAGTGGCTTTGCATACAGTTGCAAGATGTCCAATTTTGCCACATTTATGACAAGTACTGTCCTTGTATTTGCACTCCTGTGATGACATTCCGACGATGAACTTGTCTAGATCAAATGCTTCTAGGTGCTGCTTAAAAGTGCAGCTGAGCGCTAGCTTTTTTACCCTTGCAAACCATGCTGCCACCGATTCTTCAGCGAGTTTACGAGCCAGATGAAATTGTCTGCGTTCGTAGAATGTGATTGTTGGCGGTGTGTACTGGGTGTGTAGCATGGCGCATAGTTCTTTTTAAGTTTTTCTTGTAGGTAATTCTGGGCTGCAGAGACTGTGTAATACACAATAGGCTTCTGAGCCAACTGACTTCAGTAGTGTCGCCTTTTTGGAGTCGTCCAACGTGATCGCCATTTCTGCGAAATGTACCTCCAAACGCTCCAGCCACATCAGCCACGTGGATTCCCTCGGTACGAATTCTGGAAAATTCACGGCCTGCATGATGGTGAGGTTAGATTGAGCCATTGCCGGAACTTGAGCGTCTGCGATCTGTTGCTTATTGTCAGGCATTTGGTTTTGGTGTTGTACATACAACTTCTCCGTCCTTGTAATACAAGGATGTTATTCACTTTTTAAAATTTGCGTGGTTAACCTTAAAACTTAAGGAATTCGTTTTTCTCGTCGCCAATATGTAATGTATGATTTTATTCAAAGTCTGGCCGTCACTGTTTTGTACAAAGATCTCTTATATCGAATACACAAGGAAAGATATCGATCAAAAGCTTAACATACGATATATACTAAATATCTGCTATATAACAATTATCAATAAATACAAGGGTTGGGTTATCATAACGAGTTTTTAGTCGTTCCAAGGCCACGAAGGCAATTCAATAATTGATTGAATTTTTCGATGGGGTCTAATTGACTTGGATTTCCAACAACCTCCCTGAACGATGATATAAAGTTTTTATATTTAGAGTACTTGCCATCAAATATCGGTAATGCGAGCCGAGGTAGTTTTGTTGCTGGCCTAGAGACATTGACATCTAAATCGCCAATTGCAGTACTGTGTGAATCTGGCCCAAGTTGCTCCTGGATGCATACCTTTGTTCCGATAAAAAGTTCCGCGATGTATTTCCTCGGCATCCAATTTCTCAATCTGAGATTGCAGCGTCAGCGCCTGCTTCAAATAGGCTACGAGTATTAAGTTAAATCCGCAGCTGAGATTTGTTGAATTGAATCCACTATTAGTTTAATACGATTCATACTCCTAAGGGTATTGGAACGCTGTGATTTTAATTGTTCTATGGGAGACTTTTGAAAATTATTGAGCAAAGGTAGATCTAGTCGATTGTTGACGAAATGTTTATTAAGGATGGAAAAAAAGATTTATAAATTGGACAATAGTGAAGGTTGACTAAATAATTTTCCGAAAGTCTTGCAAAATTAAAGTTGTAGATGTGTATACAGACTTGCCAAGCTACTCTAGAATATTGGGTTTGGAGTATAAAGTTTTTTGGTTTTAAAATGTTTTGACCCCATTACAAAACAAAAATCCGTTCGCCTGTAATACCCACCAAAAATTGGCCAATTTCAGCATTGTTCCAACTTTGAATTCCTTCTTCAGAATCCTTGCTTCAGGAAATATTTTGGAGAACGCAGTTCAAATTGGGGATCCGAAGCGAATAAAATGTTATCGAATATTTCAAGGTAAGTAAAAAAGGCATAATAGTTGCAATTAAATTTTAAATTTAATTCATTATTCTTATAACTGTCTATTTGTTCAGTCGCATCAATCGCATCGGGTCAGGCGTTAGCGACATTGCGAGTGATCCACTTACTGGCGTGTGCATATTCATCTGAATTGTAGTTGGGCATGCTCCCGTTATCAGTCTGGCCCAGCACTTTTTAAATATCGTTAAGCTTACTCAATTAATTCAGTAACAGTTTTGGATCTCATAAATCAAGTTTCATGAGTAATTGCATGCAACAGAGGCTGTCGTTGTGGTCTTTAGATCCTCATATGCATACCATAGTCCAACTGGTTCATGATCTAGTTGCGACGACTTTAGGCAGACAGTTTATGTACTGTATGCCAGGCATCTAAGCCGAACATATTTTGGTGACCCCGATGTAATCTCACGAGAAAATTCCTTACGAATTCTTATGCCCAAGATGTCAAAAAGGCGACAGATTAAGGACACCTGAACAAAGTCGACTCAGGAAGTTGGTAAACTGGTCAACAAGGCGACCATCATCCATAAAGGATTGTGAAAATCGTTTGTGATCTCAGTAAAAGGATTTCAATTATCCCATCCCAGACACATTGTTCAAGGCTGTCGGTTGCGAATAGGAGCGAATCCAGCTTTATAAGGAAATAAATCACTCCCAACGGGTCAGACTGATAACATGGATGAGCAAGCAGTCACAGATGTATTAGACTTTGCAAGAAAAGATCAGTCAAGAAATCTCAAAATATAAAATCAACTTTAAAAAAGATTTATCGGAAAGAAAATCTAGTCGGAATTATTATCAAACCAGATTAAGCGCACTCGATAAGGTTTGAAGTCGATTTACAAGGAATGATCTCAATATTCTACAACAACATAGAACTAAGGAATACATGAAGTTCTACAACGACTGTCGGGAGTCATACGACAAATATCGAACTATCATACTGGAGCATTCATCAGCCCATAAGAGAGTCCAACAAATTCGTACGCCATGTCGCCGACAAAAGGCAATCTTCGATTCCATAAACGGCGCTCTGAAACAGTATTCAGAGACGGAAAGTGAATTGATATAATCACTATGGTCGCAAACTCAAGCGATCCCTTTCTCCTTTCATGATGAATAAGATGATCGAGCAGGGGAGGATATGACATGAAACCCTTCCCCAAGAGTCAGCATCCTCAAATTCGACGGGGATCTACTCAAAGAGACTCAGTTTTTTTATTTATTCAAATGCATGATCCATGATACTTACATGCCGACGGTACGAAAAATGTTAGGTACCAAAAACCACCGAACTGGAGAGGCCGAAAGGTTGATTAGACACATCAAACGAAAGGAAGAAAATTCCATGAGTACATGTGGTATATTTGTTGATTTGCAGTCATTAGATGGTTCCCGAGAGTTACAGGGTGTCGACAACAATCAAGAAAGGATCAGAAGAGTCCAATGTGCTTATCAGCCAGCACTGGAATGCTGTCAATTTTGCAAAATCACTGGCTCTATAAATACGATGACTTCCGCATCAAAACAATACATGAACGAGTTAATTGGGTGCAGACACAAAGACAGTGTGTCTATTGCTTTAGCAATGACCACAAAGCAACGGATTGTCAAGGTCAGTCATGTTTCAAATGCAACAAGAAACACAACACTATGTTGCACTTAGAGAACAATTTGGGAGAGCCCGCAGATCCACATGTCCTTATTGTAGAAGCGGCAATCTCCTACAACATCCTACTAGCCACAGCAAAGGTGGCAGTATAGACCAAGCCCGGAAAAACGTTAAACTTCCGAGCACTTCTAGACTAAGAATCACAGATAAAACCAGAAAAAATTGAGAATTGAGAAAAGGAGAATATAGACTCTGATATTTTTAAACGACCAGTTACTCGTCTTGGGCCGCTTCAAAAATAAGTAGGATCGATAAAGTGTTCTAACAGTTCCACCGAAGAAGCGATGGCTGTAGAAGGGGACCCAGTAGTCAGGAAAAGCAAGTCATCCACTGACAACCGCATCAGAAATTTTGAGCAGCAACTAGCAACAAGGAACGAGGCAGATATCAAGGCGGCCACGACCACCCACATTCGTAGTCTTAACTGCCCACCTTAACCTGCAGGCAACTGGAATGCAGCGGATGCAAGCTGAAATTGCCAGCGTTCTCGTCGACGTTCGTCATCGAACCATCAGTCCAATGCTAGTGATTCCTAAGCAAGTAAGAAACTAAGTGCTGGATTCTCGAGCTCCTGTCAAAGTCAATGATAGCTATCTGTCAGAAAAAATTATAGACCATATAAAGTTTCCGTAAAAGCAAATCTATTTTCTCGACTGCTTTAATTTATCTGAACGAGAAACAATTGCAGAGTGCTGTAAAGGCAATGAACTTAGCTATAATGGCATGCTTTGTTTATTTCTGTTTGGTTATAAGTCATAGGCTAAATCATCTACAATGATCTTCTCTTCATCTTAGCAGGCTTCGTGAAATTAGTTGTCATTTTTCGATATTAAGATTTAACTATCATAACTGTTAATTCACACAGAGATCAATTCATTGGTCTTACTTATACCTCTGTGCAGCATAATCAAGTAGCCGCGTATGCTGTGTTAGTAATATCTATAATATTGATCATAGAATATATTCTCCGAAGGCGATACAGCAACTGGAAGCTACGACAACGGATCTACAACAACCAAGAAAACGACGTGCAGCCATCTTCTGTACCTAGCCCACGTAGTTTTGCGTTCAACATTAGCGATGGTGTAACACCTGTTCAACGCTCGGGAGAATGTTCAGTCGCAGCAATAATTATAAGTCAGCACGGGAAAGTATCATGTACAGGCATTATTTCCAATTCAAGTCCCAGCTAAGTCCCAGTAGAGAGAACTCCAATTAGCGTCCAAGCTTGTTTGAAACGTTATAATATTTATTGAAGTTAATTAAGTAAATTAATTAGTAAGTACAAATAGTTTGACTGATCGATTCGCCGTCCAATTTTAGTCTGCCAGCAGCAGCATTTCCCTCGTACCGCCAAATTTCGTTGCGCTACGTCGCTGCCGGCGTCGTCTTGTAGTTCTGCCGTCGGTTCGACGCCAGCGGCAACGCTGCACTTCTCTCCCGGCAAGTTGTTGTTGATCCAGCGGCTGTTCAGCGGGAGTCAGCGGTTGTTCAACTGCATTGCAGTTTAGTCGCCGGCGATTGCAATGCCGGCGGATCGTGAGAGTCAACGCCTCATAAAATCCTGACTCTGCACGGGGGCTGGGGGCTCAGCACAATTTCGCCGGCATGTGCGGCGATCGTGGTGGGGGGAATAGCCGTGATGTTAACTCCTCCCTTGCAAACTTGGAAACAAAAACGAACAAACTTATAGCAGTTTAGGTATTATATTGACATTAATTGATCGATCCTTACTATGGCAGCTATATAATATAGTCGTCCGATTTATGTTAAATTTAATTCGAAATTCTGAAATAATAAAATAAAGGTATATTATAGAGTAGAAGAGAATATAATACAAATTAACAAAACTATAATTTTGTTTCTATTAATTTCCCTTTAGTTTTCCGATCGTTCCTATGAGAGCTATATAATATAGTCTTCCGATTTTTATAAAATTTAATTCGAAATTCGAGACAGTTGAAAAAATGATATTCCCAAGAGCAATAGTTAATATGTCAAAAAACACCGAAGATATAATTTTTTTCCAATTATTTTTACGATTATTCCTATGGGAGCTATAAGATATAGTTGTCCGATCCGTCCGGTTCCGACTTATACACTACCTGCTATAGAAAAACGACTTTTGGTAAAGTTTCATTTTAATAGCTTTAAAACTGAGGGACTAGTTTGGGTAGAAACTGACGGACAGAGGGACAGACGGACATGGCTAGATGGACTCGTCTAGTCATGCTGATCAAGAATATATATACTTTATGGGGTCAGTTGCGTTGCAAACTTCTGACTGAAATCATTATACCCTCTGCAGGGGTATAAAAATGGTTAGATATGGTCGATAGCTTCTTCCAGTTTTGTAGGCTGAAGTCGTGTACGTATTTCAACGAGAGTTGATATCCAGCCGCGGATACTTTGGTTAGAACGGCGGGCATTGCCATCAAATGCGTTGTCGCGTAGCTGCTGTCGGACATATTCCCGATCCTGACCGTTTCATTGTCATATTGGACTGGACGTTCTCCAGAATCCGCAACAATTCGTCGGTATCGCCCCCTGTCTCTGCCATTGTGCAGGTCAAATTTTGCCCTTAATGACCCTTTCCGTGTTCTTTGTGATAAATATAATGATCTCAGTCACGTCTTGTTGTATGGAGTCTCTTCATTGTCTAATTATAACTTAGTACTATCGTTACTGTCTTCAAATATGTAATTTCAAAGTGCCTACCACTCGATGTGAGCAGGGGCATATCGTCTAAAAATTCTACTAATGTTTTACAAGCAGTCCATTGCTTAATAAATACAAATACAAGTACAAATTGTTCCGTTGAAATTGGTGAGGAACAGCGTACCGTCATCAACTGGTTCTATCACCACCTAATCGTTCCTGAAGTAGTCGAAGAAGGCGTGGCCTCCCTTGAGCGGCCTAGGTATACAGCCGGTTTCGTCCAATTTCTTTAGATTTTTCTTCCTGCAAACCGTTGTGTTTCCAATGGAGAGGCAATCACCAAGTACTGCGTAGGTTTCTTGTGGGTCCACCGCTAGTTTGCTAAACGGTAGCACTACCTGTCTTCTAGATATGATTGTGTGGTAAATGAGCATCAGCCTGTATTTCTTATTAACAACCTTGGGTAATGAAAGTACATAGAGTAGCGAGGTTCCATTAGTTAAAATCGATGGCTCCGCAAATTCCACTGCTTTGACGTTCTGGTACATAAGACTTTGAGTTTCCGCCAGGAGGGTTTCTACTTCTTTTTGGTCCAGTAGGTTAGTGTTCACGACAGACGCCTGCCAGTTGGCAAGCTCGCGTAATTTCGCTAACTTAGTTCATCAGAATCGTCGCCATCAATGGCATTCACCCTTGGCATCGCGTCGTCTAGCTTCCGCAAGGAGTCATGGGTAGCGTCGAACAGTTTTGTATTTATTAGCACCTGCTCATTGTTGTTCCGAATTACGCCATCCTTAGATTGGAGAATAGAATTCCAGTCAGAGGCGTCGGGGGAACCGGCAACCCACTTCCATGCGGATCCCAACCAGTCTACGGAGGGTGCGTGGCGGTGTGTTGAGGTCATTTTAGCAATGCCGTCCGTACCCCTTTCCAGATGATGTCGCACAAGTTCCGATATCCGATTGTCAATGATCATCGACGTTTCCTCGGTTGTTTTGTCAATGATCCGCTATATTTGTGCCAGATCAATGGCATGGGCGAGTTTGAATACCCCGTTGACTCGCCATACCTCCCTCTTCTGGAGTGGAAGGACCGGCGTATCGTACTTAAAGATGTGAAGCGCCATGGTGACGTAAATAGTTGTCATTCTTTAGGAAGAGAAGATACTTAATTTTCTATTATGTGTTTTTAAAATCTAATCTTTATCTAGTTCTATAATTGTTGTTTATATATATATATATGATGGACGTTGATGCACTACGAGCAGTGCAAACAAGTGGCCCAACGATACCAAGCACGTGCTTGTTACGCGCGGGACCCTTTTTCAATTTGAGCAAGTGTGCAAGTTCGCGAGGAAAATACATGAGACAAAATTTCTATCTATCAGAATCGTCGCCATCAATGGCATTCACCCTTGGCATCGCGTCGTCTAGCTTCCGCAAGGAGTCATGGGTAGCGTCGAACAGTTTTGTATTTATTAGCACCTGCTCATTGTTGTTCCGAATTACGCCATCCTTAGATTGGAGAATAGAATTCCAGTCAGAGGCGTCGGGGGAACCGGCAACCCACTTCCATGCGGATCCCAACCAGTCTACGGAGGGTGCGTGGCGGTGTGTTGAGGTCATTTTAGCAATGCCGTCCGTACCCCTTTCCAGATGATGTCGCACAAGTTCCGATATCCGATTGTCAATGATCATCGACGTTTCCTCGGTTGTTTTGTCAATGATCCGCTATATTTGTGCCAGATCAATGGCATGGGCGAGTTTGAATACCCCGTTGACTCGCCATACCTCCCTCTTCTGGAGTGGAAGGACCGGCGTATCGTACTTAAAGATGTGAAGCGCCATGGTGACGTAAATAGTTGTCATTCTTTAGGAAGAGAAGATACTTAATTTTCTATTATGTGTTTTTAAAATCTAATCTTTATCTAGTTCTATAATTGTTGTTTATATATATATATATGATGGACGTTGATGCACTACGAGCAGTGCAAACAAGTGGCCCAACGATACCAAGCACGTGCTTGTTACGCGCGGGACCCTTTTTCAATTTGAGCAAGTGTGCAAGTTCGCGAGGAAAATACATGAGACAAAATAGAGACGGGACAAATAAAGATTCTAATGGTTACAACTAAGATTGAAGCAAATGAGATAAAATTGTAGTTTTTAATACAGGGATAGAAGTTGAAGTGCAAATTCATTGATAAAGATTGTTGTAATTATAGGACGCGAAAGGGTAAAAGGTAAAAAGAGTAAAATTTGATGTATATCGAGGCAAACTAAGAGGGTAGTAACTTCGTGTTAGTCTAACGGGAACATTAAAAGTTAAACGGTTTACCAGTTCTACAGAGTCAATATCACCTCTTATACGATTTTGCATAAAAATAGTACCAAGCATTATTCTACGGTTTTCAAGTGTAGGTAAGTTAAGCAATAGTAATCTACTCTGGTAGGAAGGAAGCCTCACGTTTTGATCCCAGTTCAAACTACGAAGAGCAAAAAGAAAAAATTTTTTCTGTACCGACTCAATACGGTCGATGTGAACTTGATATTGTGGACTCCAAACTAAAGAACAATATTCCAAAATAGGCCGGAAAAGGGAGGTAAATAACAATTTGGTTATATAAGGGTCATAAAATTCTTTTGACCAACGCTTTATAAACCCAAGAACACTCATTGCTTTGTTGACAGTCGACATTATGTGGCAGTTAAATTTAAGCTTCGGGTACAGAAGAACACCTAAATCGTTTACTGCATATATACGATCAAGTGGGGAGTTCTGAAGCGTATAACTTATAAACGTTGGAGTACCTCTGTAAAAGGTCATTACGTTACATTTTAGCCAGTTCAAATTTAAGAGGTTACTACTCACACCATATCTAAAAATTGTCAATGTCTGATTGTAAGCCAAAACCAGACTCTATCTTATTATATGTCAAACAAAGCTTAACATCATCAGCATACATTAGTGCACGAGAATGTGTTACGATAGAGGGAAGATCGTTAATAAACAAGGTAAACAGCAGAGGGCCCAAATGACTACCCTGGGGCACTCCCGATGTCACGTAGATCGTTTTGGAAACAGCGTTTTTAAATATAACCCTCTGAGTTCTTCCACTCAAATAACTTGAAATCCAATTTAATAGATTACATGGAAACCCAAGCTGATCTAAATTGAATAAAAGGAGAGAGTGGTTAACAGAGTCAAAGGCTTTGGTGAAATCTGTATATATAACGTCAGTCTGCATTTTTTCTTTAAATCCCTGTATTACAATGGATGCCAATTCAAGAAGGTTCGTGGTGGTCGATCTTCGCTTAACAACACCATGCTGACACGGTGATATTAGGGAGGAACACATATCCTGCAAATGAGATGTAATAGTACACTCAAATGCTTTAGGAATTGCCGACAATTTAGAAATACCTCTATAATTCTGGGCATCCGCCTTTGCACCCTTTTTGTGGAGTGGAAAAATGAAAGAGTCCTTCCAGAAAGTTGGAAAAATTGATGATGAAATAGACAAGTGAAAAAGTTTAAGAATCGGTTTACAAATGGTTGAAGCACAAAACTTAAGCACACACCCAGGAAGTCCATCAGGACCGGGAGAATAAGTTGGCGTTGTTGTTTCTAAGTCTCTTAAGAGAGAACTTTCGGTAATTACGGGTAAAAAAATACAATTTGCCGTATTTAAGGGATTAGGGTAGTTAGAGTTTGACCAAGAAGACGAACTATAAGTAGTTTGGAAAAAGTCAGCAAATAAATCCGCAATTTCAGAATCCGTCGATGCTTCCATTGAGTTTAAACGAACCACTGAAGGTAATGCCGATGACTTACGCTTAGCGTTAACAAAGTTATAAAACTGCTTCGGATAATTTGAAAATTCAAATTTACATCGATTTAAATACATAGAATAGCAATGATTGTTAAGAACATTAAAATCGGATCGAGCAACTACATATTTCAAAAAATCGCTTGGCTTACCAGATTTTTTATACTTTTTATAAGTGTTTGTTTTAAAATTTTTAAGTCTTTGAAGCGCATTGGTAAACCAGGGGGGCCTGTTCAGCTTTGGAGAACGCATTCATTAAAGAAAGTGTTTAAAACGCTATAGAATAGTTCAGTGGCACTTTCGATATCCATACAGTTATAAAAATCTGTCCAATTATATTGGGAAATCATATAGTTAAGTTTATAGTCACATTTACGAAAACATCTCATTTTAGTTGGCGAAACTAAAGGAGAGAGGGTATCAAGGTAGGGAAGGCAAATTGTTAATTCAATTGTAGGGTGGTATCGGTCTTCTGGTACCACAAGAGCGTCAATTGTAGATACCGTGACTTCAGAGGGATCAGAAACAAACGCAAGGTCTAATTGTCTATTTAATGAATTGCGTATAAAGCTAACTTGCTGTAACGATAATTCTAAAAGACCATCAACAAAATCATCAATCAGATAAAGGTATAGCGTTAAGTGAGTCAGTAGGAGGGGACCAAGAAATATCGGGGAGATTGAAGTCACCCAAAACAATCAAAAGGTCCCTGTTGGAAAGAAAGGATAGAAAAGATTTAATAGCAGATAGATGTTGCTCATAAATTATTACGTCAGAGCCAGGTGGAATATAAGAACAAGTAACAAAAATAGATAGAGATTGAAGGGAAACTTTCACACTGACAAATTCAACGTCATCAGGGGCATGAGAGTGAATTCGCTCAGAATTTAGGGTAGAGGTAACGGCGATCAGAACGGTTAATAATTTTTTATTATTAAATTGGGCACAAACGGAATTGAACCCCTCATTGAGCTTTTTAAAAGCACTTGAGATATTCAATAGGCCGTCTCGAGTGTGCCTCATAAAGCTGCTCATCTCGACTGTCATTTCCTTGCAGGACTCACATGCCCACATGAGACCAGTACGCATTTCAATGAAGTCTTTTACTCTGCCAGTAAATCCTGCACATTTGACGTGTATGATCGACTCTCAGAGCCAGCAGATAATGAACGATTCTTTTGGAGAATAGGGAAGAGTGCAATTTTATTTAAAAACAGATAAGAGCCATTTTAAGGGAAAAGAAAAGTTTATTTAAATTAAATGAAAATAAAATGTGAAAAACTACCTCGAGTAAATTTGGCACTGGGATTAAATAAAAGAGCTCGAGAATAGCGAATGAATTTGAATGCAAGAGAGCGCGAGAGAAATAATCTTTTATCGACTGAGCGTGGCTTGTGAGGCAACAACAACTATTACGCACGAACAGTTGCAAATGTAAAGCAAGCGAGAGAAGAGATATTAGAAGTACAGAGAGTGAGAGATTACATTAACAAACAGTTATGTATAACTGTTCCCTTCCATTTCCTCTAGCTTGAACCGAGGTTTCTCTTTGCTTTTAATCTGTTTGTTGGAAACATAGACCATATCGCCCTGTTCAAAATGTAAGGGTTCGGTTCTGTTTTTGTTGAGCCAGTCCGCGGCTGTTTTTTGCTTGTACAATAGTAATCCCCTTATATCTTCTAAGGTCTGCTCTTGAAAATTTGTGAGGCTCTGATAATTTATCCTTGAGGTCCTATCAAAAAAAATATCAACCGGCTTGTTGTTTATTGTTGAATGGAAAGAGTTGTTATATTTGTCCACCGCAATGAATGTCAACTCAATTGGTTTGAATTTGGGGTGGTCGTTTTTTAAGTACCTGTATATTTCAATGAAGGTTGAGTGAAATAGTTCAACCTGTCCGTTGACCTCGCTTTTTTGCGAAGGCGTGTAATACACAGATATTCCTAACGACTGCAGATTTTTTTTCAATTTTTTTTTTTATTTTTTTTATTAATGTACAACACGTTAAGAATGTTGTGTGAAAATTTCATGTCAATCGGATGAAAATTACAAAAAATATGACCGGTTTAACGAGGTGCGTTCTCTGCCGTCTCTATACATATCCAAAACTTTAAATCGTTCTCCTGAAGAGTATGTTTTTTTAAGTCGGTGAACATTGTCCATCGAAATCTAATGTACCGATCGTTCTGAAATTTTGCACATAATTTCTGTACCTAATTTTTTATATTTTTTAATAACTAATATATACAATTTTTTAGGCTAAAATCACGTTTTTGACTTTAAAGTATTACCAAAAATCCAAAAAAATTAAAAAAAAAAAAACTCAACGTGATTATCTCAAGAAAAATCTTAACTAATAGACATTTTTTTAAATATTTTTCTGGTGATCCAGTAATGAGTTATGCTGTTCACCGCAAAGCCTCTTTTTTTGGAGGCGCCTATGGAGATTGGCCGCAGACGGCTCATTTTTAATTTTTCCCAATGAAAATTTCAGAAAATATAGTTTAAGTGTTGTACTTTGATATAATAATAAAATAATTTATCAAACATTAACCGTATCGTGTGAAAAAATTCATGAAAATAGGCCTTTTTTTGGTCGAATTAACCATAACCCCCATATTGTAAAATACACCCCAAAAAGAATGAGGCAATTCATATCTAGTGCTTGGTAGTGGATCAGTGCATAACCAAGAAAAAAACAAAACACCCACCTAAAACGACAGCAGCGATCGGCGACTGTGAGCTAACATTTAATATTCTCCAATTTTACAACATATTAGTGCAAGTTTATCATCTCTAATAACATCAGCGCTTGATGAGGAGGCCTCCATCACATGCAGAAATTCGGTGATTGGTACCAAATCCCTTGCATTTGTTGATATTATTGAATATATAACGTTGACGACCAGTCGAACGCTTAACGGAGGTAGGCCGTTCTTTTACAAACCGAACAGATTTGGCCAAAAAAATTTACCCTGTACCCTCTCTTTGAAAATCTGTATTTCCGGTTATATGAATCCGATTGACTTCGTGTCTTTTTCATTAATTCCTCTAAAACTTCTTCTTTCAAAAAAAATTTCTAAAAAAAAAATTAATTTTTAATTTCTTAAAATTAAAAACAAATTAAAATTTTTAAAAAATTTTTAACCATTGCCCCACAAAAAAAAATTTTTTTTTTATTTTAATATATGCGTTACAATCGGTTTTTGTAAAAAGTTGGAGCCATTTTTAGTTTTTTAAATATCGAAAGTTTTTTACCAAGCCCTCGCCTTTCTTCTATGAACGCCCGCCAAAGCATGTTCTGCATCTCGCTCGCTCTTATTACATGCTTATGGTTTTCATGCTTACTGTTCATTTAATCATATCTGACTAACAAATAGGAATTCTTTGTTTAAATTATTATATAATTATTTTTTTATTTACTTAGGTCATTATTTTATTATTTATTATTTATTATTTTAACAAAAGTTAATATTTTTTTAATGTTAAAAAAACGTTTTTTTTTAATGTTAAAAAAATAATATATTTTTTAATGTTGCAAAAACTTTAAAAAAATTCAATAATAAACAAAAAAATAATTCAATAATATTTTAAGCAAAGAATTCCTATTTGTTAGTCAGATATGGTCAACAGACTATTAAATGACTCGTAAGCATGAAAACCATAAGCAAGTAATAAGAGCGAGCGAGATGCACAACATGCTTTGGCGGGCGTTCATAGAAGAAAGGCGAGGGCTTGGTAAAAAACTTTCGATATTTAAAAAACTAAAAATGGCTCCAACTTTTTACAAAAACCGATTGTAACTAACACTATGGCGCATATATTAAAATAAAAAAAAAAATTTTTTTTTGTGGGGGCAATGGTTAAAAATTTTTTTTAAATTTTATTTTGTTTTTATTTTTAAGAAATTAAAAACTATTTTTTTTTAGATATTTTTTTTTTGAAAGAAAAGGTTTTAGCGGAATTAATGAAAAAGACATGAAGTCAATCGGATTCATATAACCGGAGATACAGATTTTCAAAGAGAGGGTACTTTTCCAAATTTGACAATATTTGGCAAACTTAAAAAAATTCTAACTAAAAAAATAATTTTTTTCGGTCAAATCCTGATACACGTGTTTACTTATTTTCCGAATAGTACGTGTAAAAAAAGTTTCAGGCAAATCAAAAATGTGACCCAATAAAAAGTGTTCGGTTTGTAACAGAACCGCCCAGGTATTCTGTTTTGCTTTGGGTTCGTCATTCTGTGTGAATATTTCAACTTGAAGATAAAATGAATTGATTATCACAGAATTAATGCACCACGTCGATGTTATGAGGGGCTTTTGTTATTGTTATGCTGAAATAAATATCACTATTATAAAAGCCTAATTCCTAACTTTTCCCTGAAGGTGATGTAAAAAAAAGAAGGCTGAAATAGGGAGTCTCTAATTATTGGCAATCAAAGACTCATGGTAGGGTGGGTACAGAGACGTTCTGCAAATTACATCTAAGCAGTACATTGGTAAATTCCAGCTCATCAGTGATATACTTTGACCAATCTGAATTTTTGATTCACCCCCAATTTATGTTAAAATTGTAATAGTTTAAAAATGGCACATAATTTTTGGAAGCTTTTTGTGGCCATGGATTCAACTGTAATTATATAATGCTCCGAAAGGGTATTGATAGGTCCACGAACCCCCCTTAGGCTGTTTTGTTATCAAAGTTTGAAATATAACCCGAATGGCTGGAAATGGCTTAGATGGTCAGCTGCGGCAGTTAATTGGTTTAAATTAAGCTTAGATCACTTCATATATTTTAAAATCAAAATCAGTGGCGCCTTTTGACTTTTTTTTTGGTAAAAAATCATAACTTTTCAACCAATAGGGATAATTAAATGATTTAAACCTTTAAAATAAATGTTTGAGAAAAGGAGTGGGCGTGGCAGAGGCGTACTTACAAATCGACATAGTCGATTTATAAACAAAACCAATTTTTTCCGAAAAAAATTAGTTTTTGAAAAGTTTTTGTTTTCTATTTTTATGTTCTAATTTTTAAAAAACAAAAAAAATATATACATTTTGCTTAGCGATACCTGCGCTTTTTCAGAAAGCTCTCCAAATGACAGACACTGGTATTCGATTATTTCTTTTCCGTACGCCAACATCCTATGGTCTGTCGGGGTCAATTTCTTTAAAGGATACAATTCCCTGAGTTCGAAAATGGCACTTTTAATTTTTTGTATGGTACAGTTTTTTTTTAAAGTGTAAAAAACGTTTTTTGCACTTCTTTAATTTCTGTGTATAAGAAAGTTAAAGGTAATTCTTTTACCTGTAAAATGAGTCTTTGATAGCCTAAATCGGTTTACCACAACTCGAGTTAGAAATTAAAGAATTGCAAAAAACGTTTTTTACACTTAAAAAAAAACTGTACCATACAAAAAATTAAAAGTGCCATTTTCTAACTCAGGGAGATGTACCTTAACCGAAAATCATAAATTCATAAAGTGCGTATTTCATCAATTTTTTTTTGTAAACCCGTGTAATTGTCGAACAGTCCCCAACCAACAAAATTGTCATTAATAGTTACTTTCACAACAACAAATACACACAGAAAAGCAAAGACACACACACAAAGCAAAAACAAAATACACGTAACTATTTTTATAGTTACTTAACTATCTTCATTGGTAAATTTTACCAAGCAAATTTTTTTGTGTGTACTTCATTTTCTTCAAAAAATCTCCTCGAAGTATTTCCATCATATGAGTTTTCATATCCGTGATTGGGGAAAACCAATTTTAATAAAACTTCCTTGAAAAAAACATTCTGTATTCCCTTCTCTTTGATGCTTTCCTTATCCTTATTCTTTTTAATAAATCGTAAGACATATCGCTTCATTTTTATTCTACATGAACATCTCCATAATTTGGCCTAGGCTCTCAGGTAAACTCGATTTTTCAATGTTTTACCAAAGAGTATATAAGTTAACTGTGGTCAACCCGATCAAGATCATTGACCGCAGTTACTCCAAGAATAAGCTCCGGCCGAAATTGCTGACCTAGCAATGGGCCGGAAGCTCGTGCACAGCGGCAGACACTGCATATTTGCGTGGCCGCTGTGAGCTTTTGTTAGCATTAAGTTGAGTTTTAAGTTCAGTTCTGATTCTTCATTCAATAAAGAAAGAGCACAAGCTCTAGCATCAAACTCCGGCGAACAGCCGTTAGTACTTATTTAAATAACAACCTGTCTGAGTCTCTAGGCCAGCAGGTAAAGAAGGCAGTTCCCTTCCAACATATTTCATCCTAATTCTTCAGAGTAGCAGACACGGCCAACTGGCCGTAATCTAGAGAAGAAACCTCGGAGCTGCGTGGGACCCCCCCCCCCCCCCCCCTTTCCTCCAAGAGTTATTAATTTCCAAGTAATTGCGACTGCTGCGCGGGACCTCCCGAGTGACGGAAACGACGACGGCTTCGTGGGATTACAGGACTAAAATAATTGGCGCTCAACCGGGAAAATTATATTAGCGTGGAAGTTAACGGAAAATGTAAGTGGGCCCTTCGGCCAAAAAAATTTTTTTTAAGTCTTCCATAAAATTTTATAAGTTCGGACCTCTATATATAAAACAGGCATTAAATTTTGTGACCGATATATAAAAAATATATAACACAGGCATTAAATTTTGTCGCTCCACTTATCGCAAGGAAATATGATCCCCAAGCTTTTTGTCTTCGTCTTTGTGTCTTAGTGTGTGTAAAGCTTTGCTTACGCGCGCGAATTTCTGTGCGGTCAAATCCAGCTGCACATGAATAATCCGTTTCTCAGATATAGGAGCAATAGGCAAAACTCCAGCGACTCAGAGTCTGAGAGTGAAGGGCAGATCCACAATTCAACTCCGAATCCCAGACCCCCAGCCCCCCCTACAGAAATGGATGCCGATCAGATCCGAGATGTTATACACGCCGTCGTTGCAAATGCCCTTGCAGGGCAGGGGGCTCAAATCCAACAAAGGGAGCAAGCGCTTGCGCAACAAATCCAGGAATTAGCCAGGCGAGTAACGGCAATTAACGTCCCGCCAGCCCCAGCCCCGGCCCCTCAGATAGTAACATATAGAGCCATAGAGATAGATGACACTGTGCAGTGCACCGAACCTCTCGATGCTGTAAAATGCTTACCCGAATTTTCGGGGGCACAGGAGGCGTATGTTTCGTGGAGGCAAGCCGCCACCGCTGCCTATCACATATTTAGGCGTTATAATGGTAGTTCACGCCATTATCAGGCGGTAATTATCATAAGAAGTAAAATAAGAGGCCCTGCTGACGCAGTGTTGTCATCCTTTGGTACAATTTTAAATTTTGACGCGATCATAGACCGTTTGGATTTCACTTACAGTGACAAACGGCAGATCCACGTCATTGAACAGGAAATGGGCACCCTCAGACAGGGAGGCCTCACACTCCTGCAATACTACGATGAGGTTGAGAAAAAACTCACCTTACTAACAAATAAAGCCACGATGTCGTACGACGCTGCGGCGGCCGAAGTTCTGTGCGTAAAATTCCGGGATGATGCCCTTCGAGTATTCATCTCGGGATTAAAACGCAGCCTCACAGATGTCCTCTTCTCGGCGAAGCCCAAGGACATGCCAACAGCACTTGCCTTGGCTCAGGAGGTGGAGGCAAATCACGAGAGATATTCTTTCGCGGCCTCTTTTGCAAAAAGCCAGGAGGATAAGGATAAAAAACAATATCTAAAGGCGCAAGAGCGTCAACAATCCCCTCCTCAAAATAATATCCCAACAAACGCTGCCAAAAATCCCTATTTCACAAAGCAGCACAAAGTCCAAGTTCACCCTGCCCCGCGCAGTGGTTTATTTCGTGAAAATACTGCCGAACCCATGGATGTTGACCCTTCGCTTTCCAAATTTATCAGGCCTTCTCAGGCACCGGCTTACCAAAACAGAAAGCCGAACGCGTCCGGTCGATCGGGCCCGCAAAAAAGGCAGGGGGTCAACCACGTCACGCAGAGCGCGGGCGAAACTGAGGAAGAATACACCGCCGCAGAATCCAGTGCAGCGGCCAAAATTGATGATGACGCCATCTTAGAGTATGATTCAGATGTAATAAATTTTTTAGGGGAAAATCCCTGCTACCCGTCATCAGACGAAGAGTAGCGGGGACTGATATGAGATTCCTCATCGACACGGGCGCGTCAAAAAATTTCATCCGACCCCACAAAGGATTGAAAGGCGTTCGCCCAGTAGACTCCCCATTCACCATTCATTCAATCCATGGGGGTACAACTATCACAAACAAATGTTTTGTCTCTATATTTAACATTAAGGCTACCTTTTTCATACTACCAGACTTAAATACATTCGATGGAATAATCGGCCTTGACCTATTAAAACAGGCAGGGGCATCACTTTGTTTAGCTTCCGGCCACCTGAAATGGGGCACTGAGGTAGAGCAGATTGATTTCCATACGTGCGCTGATGTAAACTTCACTAACGTGAATTGCTCAGATGCACCGCCATTGGCAAGAAACGCGTTTTTAGAAATGCTAAGGACCAGGAAAAGGGCCTTCGCAGACCCCAATGAGGCTTTACCTTACAACACGTCGGTGGTAGCTACCATCAGAACGGTTAGTGAAGAGCCCATATACGCGAAATTATACCCATACCCCATGGGAGCAGCGGATTTCGTCAACAAAGAGATTGAGGATCTGCTCAGAAACGGGATAATTCAAAAGTCGGTATCCCCTTACAACAATCCTATATGGGTAGTGGATAAAAAAGGGACCGATGAGCTCGGAAACCGGAAAATGCGGCTAGTTATTGACTTCCGCAAATTAAACGAAAGAACCGTGTCCGACAAGTACCCCATGCCAAACATAAACATGATATTAGGCAACCTGGGTAATGCTAAATATTTCTCAACGCTGGACCTCAAGTCCGGCTATCATCAAATAACACTCGCAGAACGCGATAGAGAAAAAACTTCCTTCTCAGTGAATGGCGGGAAATATGAATTCCGCAGACTGCCGTTCGGTCTCAAGAATGCAGGCAGCATTTTTCAGAGAACCATTGACGACATCCTACGGGAACAAATCGGCAAGTTCTGCTATGTTTACGTTGACGACGTAATCATCTTTTCGGAAGATGAAAACTCTCACGTCAAGCACGTAGATTGGGTTCTGAAGAGTCTGTACGATGCGAACATGAGAGTATCTGCAGAAAAATCCAGCTTTTTTAAGAAAAGCGTGAACTTCCTTGGGTTTATAGTCACTTCTAACGGTGCTACAACAGACCCGGAGAAGGTAAAGGCCATAAAAGAATTCCCGGAACCTAAAAGTGTTTTCGAGGTACGGTCATTTCTAGGCCTAGCCAGCTATTATAGATGTTTCATTAAGGATTTCGCAGCAATAGCAAGACCTATATCGGACATCCTGAAAGGGGAAAACGGAACAGTTAGTAGACACAGGTCACGAAACATTCCGGTTCAGTTCTCTGAGGCGCAACAACAAGCGTTCCAGAAGCTACGAAACATTCTGGCATCCGACGACGTGATGCTAAGATACCCCGACTACAAAAAGGCATTTGATCTAACGACAGATGCCTCGGCCTATGGCATTGGCGCAGTATTGTCCCAAGAGGGACGCCCAATAACAATGATCTCAAGGACGTTAAAAGACAGGGAGATTAATTACGCCACAAACGAGAGGGAGCTCCTAGCCATAGTTTGGGCACTGGCCAAGCTGCGGCACTATTTGTATGCAGTAAAAGATATAAACATCTATACTGATCATCAGCCATTGACATTCGCAGTATCGGAATCCAATCCGAACGCGAAAATCAAACGATGGAAAGCTCGCATCGACGAGTCCGGCGCTAAAATGTTTTATAAGCCCGGCAAAGAGAATCTCGTCGCGGATGCCCTCTCCAGACAGCAACTTAACGTTGTGGAGGCGGAAGAAGCTCATTCGTGTGCGGCTACTATCCACAGTGAAGTGTCGCTCACACACACCATCGAAGCAACAGAGAAGCCACTGAACTGCTTTCAGAACCAGATAACTCTGGAGGAAGCACGCTTCCCGTCTAAACGCACCTTCGTACTCTTTGGAAACAAGAGACGGCACATCATTAACTTTACATGCACGGAGTCGCTGCTAGAAGAGCTCGCGGACACTATAGTCCCCAGGGGCGTAAATGCCATCCATTGTGATCTGCATACGCTAGCAATGGTACAGGATAAATTGGTCCGGCAATTCCCAGCCACCAAATTCTGGTATTGCAAAAACCGAGTGACAGACATTTTTGCAGTTGAGGAGCGACGGGAAATCATTACTGCCGAGCACAATAGGGCACACAGATCGGCACAGGAGAATGTCAAACAGGTGCTCTCCGAATATTATTTTCCTAAAATGACTAAATTGGCCAACGAAGTTGCCCAAAATTGCAAGACCTGCGCAAGGGCCAAGTATGATAGGCACCCCAAAAAACAGGAAATCGGCGAGTCACCGATTCCATCCCACGCAGGGGAAATATTGCACATTGATATTTTCTCAACAGATAGGAAATACTTCCTGACGTGCATTGACAAATTTTCAAAGTTCGCAGTCGTGCAACCCATTCCCTCTAGGACAATTGAGGACCTAAAACCAGCGGTGCTACAGCTAATAAACTATTTTCCAAAGGCCAAAACGATCTACTGCGACAATGAGCCATCGCTAAATTCGCATACGATCTCGGCCATGCTGACTAACCACTTCGGTGTTGGTATCGCAAACGCACCACCTTTACACAGTGTATCTAACGGACAGGTTGAACGCTTTCACAGCACCCTGATAGAACTCGCTAGATGCATTAAAATCGACAAAGGTATAACTGATACCTTAGAGTTGATGCTATTAGCCACCGCCAAATACAACAAATCAATTCACTCGGTCATTAACAAAAGACCAGCTGATGTTGTACAGACGAACTCGGAAGACTTACAGATGGAAATCCAAGAAAAAATAAAAAGCGCCCAAGACGCGTTAAGAAGCCGGGAAAACACATCCCGGCAGAATAGGGTCTTCGAGGTTGGGGAAAAGGTATTGGTAAAATCAAACAAAAGGCTAGGAAATAAACTCACACCCCTGTGTGAGGAGAGAGCCGTAGAAGCGGACCTGGGGACCACGGTCCTCATTAAGGGGAGGGTGGTCCACAAGGACAATCTCAAGTAATATCACCAACGATGTCCTCCATGTTTTTTTTTTAATTTTTTTACAAGCCACTTGGCGCATATTTTTTCTAACTTTAAGATTCGAGCCACTTGGCGCACATTTTGCCTAACTTTAAGTTCATTTTTTCGGTGGTGGGAAAACCCTCTATGAGCATAGAAATAGCTAAAGTTTAAATTCACAGGTTCGGACCCATATTTTGCATATTCCTGTCCTTGACGTCGGCCCACATTACCGATTACTCGCAGGCCAAATACATTCCCATCGTGGATGGCGAAATCCTAGTATGGGAGGAGTTCGCTTACGTCACACATACAGCGAACCTCTCAGAATATGGGCGTGTAATAGAGGAGACAAACAACATGATTGATATGTTTCCACTATCCCACATGCAGAAGCTTCTAAGCGTGGATACCGCTCATCTCCAAGACTTGTTAGAGTCGTTGGGCGTTCATCACAGAGTAGCTAGGAGTTTGGATTTCTTGGGATCGATGCTAAAGGTCGTGGCAGGGACACCGGATGCCGGTGACTTAGAGAAAATCAGATTTACCGAAATGAAGTTAGTCGAGTCAAGCAATAGACTAATTCAAATTAACACTAAAATCCAAAACCAAATTAATCAGTTAACCTCTACCGTCAATTTAATTTTGAAATCAGCCAAAAACTCACAAGTAGACACCGGACATTTATACGAGACACTGCTTGCTAGAAACCGAATGCTGATGACGGAGCTACAAAATTTGATGCTTGCTATAACCCTTGCTAAAATTAATATTGTTAGTCCGAACATTTTAGATCACGAAGACTTAAAAACAGTTTGGCTTGAGGAACCCACCAACACACCTATAGGAGATATTTTGTCCGTCTCGTCTGTAAAAATTCTGCAGTCCACTAACATTTTACATTTTATCATAAAATTTCCGAAAATTAAGATAGCCTGCAAAAAGATTACAGTTTTTCCAGTCGCCCATGGTGAGACAATGTTGCAGATAATAGACAACGTCATTGCCGAATGCAGCGGAGAAATTTACGCCATCAAAAACTGCTCCGTATCACCGGGGGCCACGTTCTGCCGCCTGGCTTCAGAGAGTTCATGCGCCAAGGAATTGCATGCCGGTGGGGTAGCACATTGCCGAGTTCAAGAGAGTGATCTACACCCGATAACCTATGTGGACGAGGGAATTGTAATCATCAACGACAGATCGGCCAAAGTTCGAGTAGATAACGGCACAGAAACCTGGACTCATGGCACGCACCTCATAACCTTTGACAAACAAGCCACGATAAATGACACACTCTTCATCAACCATGATAACACCCGGAAGAGAGCTCCAGGGACAGCAAGTCTCCCCTTGTTGAACATCACCGCTAGCAGAGATGTCCTCAGCCTCCCGTATCTTCACCGCCTAAGTGAACGAAACTTGGAGTTCATCAAGGAGTTCAGAGAAGAGATCGACAACAACCAAACAAGTCTCGCAGCAATTATTGCAGGAGCAATATGCTGCGCACTCATCTGCATCGGGCTCACCCTTAAGCGACTTATTAGGGCAAAAAAATCCGCAGGCCAAATTAGACAGGTTATCGCTGAATTACAAACGGCCGAGGGCGGCCTTAACTTAGAAGGGGAGCAGTTAACTGTGGTCAACCCGATCAAGATCATTGACCGCAGTTACTCCAAGAATAAGCTCCGGCCGAAATTGCTGACCTAGCAATGGGCCGGAAGCTCGTGCACAGCGGCAGACACTGCATATTTGCGTGGCCGCTGTGAGCTTTTGTTAGCATTAAGTTGAGTTTTAAGTTCAGTTCTGATTCTTCATTCAATAAAGAAAGAGCACAAGCTCTAGCATCAAACTCCGGCGAACAGCCGTTAGTACTTATTTAAATAACAACCTGTCTGAGTCTCTAGGCCAGCAGGTAAAGAAGGCAGTTCCCTTCCAACATATTTCATCCTAATTCTTCAGAGTAGCAGACACGGCCAACTGGCCGTAATCTAGAGAAGAAACCTCGGAGCTGCGTGGGACCCCCCCCCCCCCCCCCCCCCCCTTTCCTCCAAGAGTTATTAATTTCCAAGTAATTGCGACTGCTGCGCGGGACCTCCCGAGGGACGGAAACGACGACGGCTTCGTGGGATTACAGGACTAAAATAATTTATATTATATAGAGAGTGCATGACTCTGATTTAATTCTCAAACTGTTGTCGGCAAGGCGAGAAGGGGGAAGGAGCTTGTTCTATTTTTAGATTTCGTTTACACACAATGCATAAGTGTAAATGAGCTTTGTGTGTATTTTTTTTTTGTGTGACAAAATTTCATTTTTGATATTTTGATAATGAGGGCCAAGAACTTTTAAAAGTCGAAAAGGGTTTCCTGCTCAACACTTTCAACTCGGTCTATGGTCGTACTGGTTAAAGCGTGGATCAGCGATGTTGATTCGTGTTCGATCCCCGCAAAGGGCAGGTGCATTGTAGTATTGTTTTTTCTTTTTTTTTTATGTCTCGAAATATGTGTATATATTTTTTTATTATTTTGGTTAATTAACCTTTAAAGCTGCAAAATAATTCATAATTAATAAAAAGTTTAATTTATAAAAGAATAAACGAAAGAGACGGGACTAAAAAAACAAAAAAATTTTAGTTCGCGCAAATAATTTATATAAAATATATAGGCATTTCCATATTGTCGCTCGGGTTATTTGCACAGCTTTCAAGTCAAAAAAAAAATTGGAAAAAAAAAATTTTAATTTTTATAATGGGTTTTTCTTTTCACTCTTTCCGAGCTCTATTTTGTGTAAAAATCTCTATTTTGTACCACTTTTATTTTTTAAGATATCGTTAAAAAACTGCCGTATTCGCTCGGGACAAAAATAAAGGTGGATTTTGGGGAAGTTAGTTCAACACCAGAAATTAGCGAATACTGATGCAATATTTGAATGCGATTGTTTTTAGAATGTTGTTCAAACATGTCGCTGTGAAATAGTTTTGGTTTTACTAAAAAATTTATTGTTGTTTTTATACCCTTGCAGAGGGTATATTGATTTCAGTCAGAAGTTTGCAACGCATTGAAGGAGACGTTTCCGACCCTATAAAGTATATATATTCTTGGTCAGCATGACTAGACGAGTCGATCTAGCCATGTTTGTCTGTCCGTCCGTCTGTCCGTCCGTCTGTCCGTCCGTCTGTCCGTCCGTCCGTCCGTTTCTACGCAAACTAGTCCCTCAGTTTTGAAGCTATCGAGCTGAAACTTTACCAAAAGTCGTCTTTCTATTGCAGGTAGTATATAAGTCGGAGGCGGCCGGATCGGACAACTATATCTTATAGCTCCCATAGGAATAATCGGAAAAATAATTGGAAAAAAATTATAACTTATGTGTTTTTTGACATATTACCTTATGCTCTTGGAAATATCATTTTTTTAACTGTTCTGAATTTCGAATTAAATTTTAGAAAAATCGAACGACTATATTATATAGCTCCCATAAGAACGATCGGAAAACTAAAGGAAAATAATAGGAACAAAATTATAGCTTTGTTAATTTTTATTGTATTCTCTTCTACTTTGGAATATATGATTATTTTATTATTTTAGAATTTCGAATTAAATTTAACATAAATTGGATGACTATATTATATAGCTGCCATAGGAAGGATCGATCAATTATTGTCAATATAATACGTGCGCTGCTATAATTTTGTTCGTTGTTGTTTGCAAATCTATATTTAACATTTTTGTAATTTCAAATTGAATAGGAACGATCTGCAAGGGTATATAAACTTCGGGTGGCCGAAGTTAGCTTCCTTTCTTGTTGCAAATATAAATGTACAATTTTTGTAGTTTTAAATTGAAAAGGAATGATCTGCAAGGGTATATAAACTTCGGCTGACCGAAGTTAGCTTCCTTTCTGTGTTCCAGCTGCATGTATATATCGAGTATTACTATAAAAGAGTTGAAGACCATTTGCGTCATGTTCCCCCAGCCCAAACCATAAGACGTAAAATTCTGGACAAAATTGGGTCTGAATCGTGTGTTAGAGGAGGTGTGCACTAAGAAAGGATTTTTTAAAATTCGGTTCCTAAGGACTCACAGGAATTTCCAAAAATTCAAAATTTCTTGATTAAAACATTAACCATTCCCACAGTTTTCAACCAAACAAGTTGATGTTTATACCCTTGCAGAGGGTATAATGATTTCAGTCAGAAGTTTGCAACGCAGTGAAGGAGACGTTTCAGACCCTATAAAGTATATATATTCTTGGTCAGCATGACTAGACGAGTCGATCTAGCCATGTCCGTCTGTCCGTCTGTCCGTCCGTCTGTCCGTCTGTCCGTCCGTCCGTTTCTACGCAAACTAGTCCCTCAGTTTTGAAGCTATCGAGCTGAAACTTTACCAAAAGTCGTATTTCTGTTGCAGGTAGTATATAAGTCGGAGCCGGCCGGATCGGACAACTATATCTTATAGCTCCCATAGGAATAATCGGAAAAATAATTGAAAAAAAATTATAACTTATGTGTTTTTTGACATATTACCTTATGCTTTTGGAAATATCATTTTTTTAACAGTTCTGAATTTCGAATTAAATTTTTAAAAAATCGGACGACTATATCATATAGCTGCCATAGGAACTATCAGAAAATTAATGGCAAATTAATATGAACAAAATTATAGCTTCGGTGTCTTTTGACATATTTCCTTCTACTCTTTGGAATATCGTTTTTTTAATACTTCTGATTTTCGATTTAAATTTTATAAAAATCGAACGACTATATCATATAGCTCCCATAGGAAAGATCGGAAAATGAATGGGAAATTAATAGGAAAAAAATTATAGCTTTGTTAATTTTTATTGTATTTTCTTCTACTCTTGAATAAAACTTTATTTTATTATTTCAGAATTTCGAAATAAATTTTACATAAATCGGACAACTATATTATATAGCTCCCATAGGAATGATCAATCAATTATTGTCAAAATTGCTATAATTCGGTTTGTTCCAAATCGAAATTCAGATTTTTGTAATTTGTAATTAAATAGGAATTAACTGCAAGGGTATATAGACTTCGGCTGGCCGAAGTTAGCTTCCTTTCTTGTTTTATTTTAAGCTTTATTTGTGGAAATCTTTGAAACCCCAGAAGATGAGCTCCAACCGACTTCCGGTTGGGGCACTTAATAAATTTTTCCGCACCGATTATGCGAACGGGTCCGTTTTTGGTTTAAAGTGTAAAGCTATGCCATACAATCAATAAGGTATTTTTTTTTTTTTTGGACCCACGGTTGATTTTATATAATTGTTTTTATAAGATTAAGGAAATGCGGGGGGCCTTTTTGGCAGCACGTTGTTTTTGTTTTTTGTATGCTTCGGCAGTTCGCAGCACCTACGAACGAATTCCGAACACAGCTCTCACAAAAACAACGTCAGCAGAAGCAGAGCGAGAGAGTAAAGAGCAGAGAGAGTCATTTGAAGCACAAGATAGGAAGCAAAAGTTTTTTTTGCTGGTTTAGAAACACCTGATCAAAATTTCACAATTTGGATACCAGAACGGATTATATAATGAATGCAATTCTAAGTCAAAATGTGAAGCTAATCCGTTAAATCCATAAGGAATTTTCGGTTTGACTTTAAATAATTTTTAGAATGGATTTCAAGGAGAGAGCAGTGCAAAATTTTCAGTGGGCAAAATGGCTACTTTTGTTAGCTTAGAACAACTAATCCTGCTCGAGCATTTAATTTTATTTGTGCGTATCCAAACTGTATTTTAAACCGTTCCATATAGAAAACTACTTTTAAAGACTTTTGACAAAACCCGCTAGTTTAGCGGAAAGAAAACGCTAGTACCAGATCCTATGGAAGCAAAAGTATGAAGATATGATATGACTCATGTTTAAAACGAAAACCGCTGATATCAAACAAAAACACCTCTTAGCGAGGTAAAAAACTAGTGACGATCGCACCTTCAACATACAAAAGTTCTGATATCAACAATTGTGACGAAAGATGATTACACACATGATTAAATACACCTTGCTGTACCTCGTTTGAAAGGTATTTTTATTTTGAAATGCTAAAAACGCCCGCTATATGTAATTTGTGTAAGTATAATAGTCGATATAGCCATGTCCGTCTGTCCGTCTGTCCGTCTGTTTCAATACCGTTTGCGAGGTCAGCTTAAAAGCTAGCGACTTAAAACTTTTACAGTCATCCTAAAACATGTGTACGCAGATCATTTTTGAAAATCGACCCGATCGGACGTGTATATCTATATATAGCTCCCATAGCAATATATATATAGTTCCCATAGCAACAATCGGGTATAACATGCAAAAACTGAAGATTTTTCGCGCAGTGTAAAAGCTATTGACATGAATCTTTTTAATTCGAATTTTTTTGTGCATACCTTGATCAGGGTAAAAGCGCGTGTCTATATCCTATAGCTCCCATAGGAACAAAAGGGTGAAATCGGCCCATATTTGTCCCTTGTATTAAGAAGACTTCGTTTTTTTTTACCGAATAAGGATACTTTTTTTTACTTTGAGACTACTTATAGTAGACTACATTAAAACTTCGTCTTGCCGAAGTTAGCTTCCGTGTTTTTAACGTTTTTTTTAGATTTGTTTATTTTTCTCAAAAACGGCTCTAACGATTTTCTTTGAAACTTTTAAGATTGAGATTCCTTAAATTTTGGTATATATCATTGTTAGGAGTTAAATAACTCCCCACAAATTCCCGTAGCTAACCATACGGAGGGCCGGCCGCTTACCAGTTACGGCAAATTAGCGTAGTAGCGGCACGGCGAAGAGAGTTTGGAGAGTGAGAATGGAGAATGAGAGAGTGAAGAGTCCAACTCCATCGAGAGAACTCTGTCAAAAAGAGGTTGGAGACCAAAGGGTTGAGAATGAGAGAGTGGAGAATCCAACTCCAGGGAGAGAAAACTCTAGCAAAGAGAGTTTGAAGATCAAGGAGCGGAGAGTGAGAGAGTGGAGACTTCGCGGGCAGAGCCAGAGTGCCGTGTGCAAAAGGGAAATAACGGAACAGCACCGGACTTTGGACTCTGCCGTGGACTTTGGACCAGAATTAGAAGTGCCACATCTGGGAGGCTGAGCGACGCACAGTGGTGCCGCATGCACCAGAAGAATCAGCGGGACGGCAGCAACACGGGGATCTCCAGCTCGAAGCCGTACGAGAAGGACAACGGGCTCGAACAGGAGCCACGAACTTTGGACCTGAAGTTTAGAGATCCAGTGGGCAGAGCGAAAAAGGGAAATAACGGTTCCCGGAGAGCCTATATAAAGCCGGCGGGCGCTGGCAACAGGATCAGTCGATCACAAGGTGTCAACCCGTCAAGATCAGTCAAGATAACAAAGTGAATAAGTCAGTCAACCAGTGCCAAGTAATCTACAAGTGAGACACAAACCCAGTCGTCGGAAACAGCGCAGAGATAAACAACAGATCGCTACGTCAAGGCGTTCGGGATTGGACCACCAGGAATCTCCGAATTGAGACTACTCAGCTACCTGAGATCCAGAGGGCATCACACGGCTAAGTCAAGGCGAACCGTTTCTACTCCTGTGGGACTAAGCCCTCGCATTACGCTTGGCGTGTCTATCAGAGTTGAGCAGTGAAGTCCTGCGACAAGAGATCGAGAACTCGGGGCGAGAGCCATTTAGACCCAGGCTGCCTTGTTCCAAACACTACTTTGGCGGGTCCCGGCGTCAGCCCAGTCCGTCAAGGGGAAATCAAACAGGTCCTGGCCCGACCAGCCAGAATGGTCGAACAGTAGGCCGGTTGTCATCTCAAGGCGCTGTCCTAGAGAAACCTAACTGTTCTACGAGCCCGGGATCGGCGTGTGTCCAAACCCCGAGTGTCAGAAGCCATGCTACGTCCAACCTCACCAGCACACCCAGAAGCCAGGCACAGAACATCGTCAGCTACAGCGACAGCCAGAAGGGACATCGACCTACGCGGAAACGTCACGGTCAACAAGCAAGAGGGTCAGGCCAGGGTGGAACGTTCGTTTGTACTAGGCGTAAAAGCAAGGTGGAGCGCTAGGCAGATTCCTGGTATTACCTAGACTGTCAGCGCGATCCGAGCGAAACCCTAGTGGGACCATCCGGGACAGAGCCAGGGACAGGCGGTTGTGTGTCTATTGGCGTAGGCCTGTAGAGCGTAGCACCTTTTCACGCTAGTCTGGAAACGGTGATGCTTCCCTAAGCCAACACGGCTGATCGCCTTGTGAGTCCGAGGCGCTACAAGTAGTCGTCGAGCCCATTCACCATGATCGAGCATCTACACGGATCTACAGGACCGGAGCACGGAGTCAACGAGGCCAGCAACCACCGAGGCGACGCAGCAACGCACAGAGGCGAGCATCCCGACACCGAGGACTACAAGTGGCGACACCAAGGCCAACCCAGCCATCAAGCCGCTGTAATCACACCCGCATAAACCCTATTCGAACCCGTGAATTCTGTGCTTTTCACTGATCTACTAGGCTACTATGTGTTATATTAAATAAAAAATAAACTCCCGTAATAATTATGCCTATGCCGTCCGTTAAGGCAGTTATTTTTGGGGCTCTCCTCTTGAATCTCTTAATTGGATCGTCGACCACCAAAATCCATAGAAGAGGCGAGTGGACCCCACCTTGTGGTGTGCGTTTGTGTGCCCCCCTTTACCACGGAAGTGCCCCACTCTGAAATTACTCCCCTGCAGCTAAGCAGGTATCTTATCCAGAAGCTTATTGCGGGGTGCGTGCTGGTCGCTTCTAGGCGATCTATTATAGCATCCGTCTTGACATTGTTGAATGCTCCGGATATATCTACGACTACTCCGAGCGCATATTCCTTAAAGTGAAGGGCTACTAGCGAGTGTAGTGCCGATTCCGTTGGATGACATTAGTCTCCCTACATCATTCCTGATGTGTAGATCCAGCAGCTTTTCCAGAGTTTTGAGTATAAAAGAGGTAAGGCTTATCGACCTGTAATCCTTGGGGCTCGCGTGACTGCACTTTCCCACCTTTGGAAGGAAGACAATCCGAGAGGCCTTCATTGGATTGGGATATAGCGTACTTGGACATGCCGGCAGCATGGCTGGAAATATGCCATCGAGTCCTTTTAGACCGCAAAGGAGTCTATAGCTCAATTGATTTTTGTAGGCGCTATTAAATTGTTTTGGGGGCGTTCCTCGCCAGTTGCTATATCCTGGTGCGTGCTGGCGCCTAGGACATCCGTGCATCCTGGGAAGTGCGATTGCATAAGTGCTGTTAGAGCCTCTTCACTGCCCTCTGTCCATTGTCCGTCTTCGCACTCTGTATGGTAGGATGCTTTCAGCGTTGCTTCCAGCGTCTAGCTGTTTCCGAAAGCAGTGTTTCTCTGTGCCCTGCGTGATACCTTCTAGTATTCCCTAAGTAGGATTTTATATTACGCGTTAATGATCTCATTGTCTCCCTTTTTGGCGATTTGAGTGTCAGTTCCCAATTCTTGGTCTTGGTCTTCTTCCTTGTTCTTGATGTGGGGCATGGTGCGTGATACGTCGAGACGTTCGGGATTGAACCGCCAGGAATCTCCGAATTGAGACGCAGGTAGCTAAGATCCAGAGGGCATCACACGGCTAAGTCAAGGCAAACCCTTACATTTCTTCCATCTCTGGTTTCAAAATACACGGAGTGACACAAAAAAGTAAGGGTTCACCCCTTACTTCTAGATGGTTTTCCAAACGAAATTGCATTTTCCCTACAACGTCACCTTCTAAAAGAAGCAAGTTTTCCATCACTCCCTGCTAAAAGGAACAGGATTTCCAACAGTCTATGAACCTCCTTCTTACTTTCCCGCTGGGAATACTTGTAGAGTACGTATGTGTGTGGCTAACAGCTGGATATTGGAAGTTACCGATTGCGGGAGTTCTGGAGATTTCGATTACGAATAGCGGAATAGCTTCGAACTGCAAAATATATTAGCTCGAAAATGTAAGCAGACGAAGTGGACTGTATTTTGGAATATTTATGTAAAATCACAAAGCTGCCAATTTCGGCGGATCACTTTGATTTGGAAATATTTACTGTGGCTAGATTATATTTGCAAAAAACAAAATTGTAGCAGTTTACGTAATATATTGACAATAATTGAACCATCGTTACTATGGCAGCTATATAATATAGTCGCCCGATTTATGTTAAATTTAATTCGAAATTCTGAAATAATAAAATAAAGTTATATTTCAGAGTAGAAGAGAATACAATAAAAAATAACAAAGCTATATTTTTGTTTCTATTAATTTACCATTAGTTTTCCGATCGTTCCTATGGGAGCTATATCATGTATTCGTCCGATTTTTATAGAATTCAAAATTCAGGACAGTTGAAAAAATTATATTCCCAAAAGCAATAGGTTATATGTCAAAAAACACTGAAGGTATTCGGCCCTGTTCTAGTTTTCACTTCCGAAAGATTCACACGGATTCGAAGTTCCCATACCTGTCCCAAGACTCACTTCCGAAAAAACTGCACGGATTCGAATTTCCTTCTGTTGTTACTCTTTTAACTTCCGAAAAATTCACACGGCAACATTCCGTCAAGCATTTGACAGGCGGATTTAAAGCCACCAGTATGAAAATTAATTGTTTAAAAATACATCGTGTTTTCTTTATATGCCAATGTTTTTTTTTATCAAATTCCTTGATGTTTTGTGTTCATAATTGCATAGTCGGAATTGGAATTAATTGCAGATTTGACTTATTAGAAATTATTTTGTGGTTGCACCTCAAAACCCGACCAATTCTAGACTTGACAATTAATACAAATCCGCCGCCCTTGTTCTAAATTTCACTCGGATTTAGTCAAAAATTGCATAGAGTTTTCCCGATATAAGGTTCATGGTTCACTTATAGGAAAGACAATTTTTCCTACTTAACGATATAAGTATTTTTTTCGGAATACCACATTATTTCATGTGAAATTTTATAGGAGAACATTTGATAGGAACTTTGTTTTTGGACTTTGGCAACTCTGTACGCTCGAGCAGTTTCCAACACTATTTGAAAACAAAGGGAAATCCGATAATGTTAACAAATTCACTTCCGAGTGAAAACTGGAACAGGCCGGATTATTTTGTATACCCTTGCAGAGGGTATACTGATTTTAGTCAGAAGTTTGCAACGCAGTGAAGGAGACGTTTCCGACCCCATAAAGTCAATACAAACTAGTCGCTCAGTTTTAAAGCTTTCGGTATAAAACTTGATTAAAAGTCGTCTTTCTATTGCAGGTAGTATATAAGTCGGAACCAGGCAGATCGGACAACTGTATCTTATAGCTCCCATAGGAAGGATCGGAAAAATATTGGAAAAAAATTATAGCTTCCGTGATATTTGACATATGACCTAATGCTTTTGGGAGTACTATTATTTAAACTGTTTTGAGCTGGCAAAAGTGGCTATTTCGTTTCTGAATAACATTTAAATGTGACTTTTTACAGTAACATGATATAAAGAACAATTTAAGGAATCTCAAGGGGTATTTATTTATTTATTTATTTGGCTTATAGTTAACTATGGACAGTCAACTTAACAATTAATACCTTTAAACATTTAGTGAATCGAGGAAACAGTCAATTTGGGAGGATAAACAATCAATACATTGATGGGCTGAATTATAATTAGTACATAAAATACGGAATGGTTCATGAAGGGAAAAATTAGATTCTACAATTGGTAGACGGATAACCTCAAAACAACTAACGCTGCCTAAGCATTGAATTTTGTATGTGCGTATCCAAACTGTAGGGTCAAAAAAACGTTAAAATTGTTTTAAACCAGTCCATTTAGGAAACTTTCCTTTTACGACTTAAAAAAAAACAAGCTAGTTTGGCGGTAAGTCCGTAACTTGCGAAATATTAATGCTACAGACTTGTGCCTTATCTCATATTAAAGGTATTTTTAAATAAAATAAAGGCCTCCTTAACAAAATGTATGTAATGCAATGGTTAAAAAACCATAAATAAAACAATTTTTATACCCTGGCCGAGGGTATTATGATTTTAGTCAGAAGTTTACAACGCAGTGAAGGAGACTAGATGATGGTCCAAAGTAATAAAAGGTATTGCTAAAACTTAAAGGATTGCATACCAAGACCTCAAGAAAATCAATTGGTTTGGGAGAGAGAGCAGTGAAAGTGTAAAAGTAGAAATTTAGAAACTACACCCAAAAAAAAAATCCTGAGTGTCATTTTAATAATTATGGTTCGAAATGTCACTGCCACTAGGATCAAATTTTTGGGGTCTAATTGATCCCAAATGAGTTTCAAAAGTATACCGCACTTCACAAAACATTGAACTTGATAAGAAATATTGTCATTTTAATGACACAAGGGTCACATTGATAGCAATAATTGTCATTTATCGATTTCTGAAGTTCGAATTTCTGTTTTCGAAATTCGAAATGTGCCTAACGCGAGAAGTCGCAGCTATTGCACTGTCTTTTATTTTAAGGTTTTTAATATTAAGCAAAAATGATACATATTCATGATATAATTAAAGGTTTTGTATGTTTAGATTGAAAACTTTTGCACTTTATCCGAAATATGAACATCTTTAATTTGAATATAAAACATATTAGATATAATTACTTGACAAAATATCTTTTAACTAAAAGATTCATATTAAAGTAAATTAAATAAAATTTTCATATGGAAACCGTTTTATTTTAAGTTGTAAGAAGTTTTAAATGTTTTCGAACGTGTTAACTTCACATTTAAGTTGAAGTTATGCACTCCCGCATAACATAGCGCAATGGTCCCATTGGTAAGGCATCTGCCTCTAACGCGAGAGGAACCTAGTTCGAAACCCTGCTAAAGCAGGGTAAGTAAAAAGTTTTTAAGATGCATATCTAACATTTCTACAACAAATTGAAAAATAATAATGTATTAAAATTAATTAATAAAAAAGAAAAAAATAAGTTGTGTCGTGAGAGGGATTCGAACCTCATAGCCCCGAGCACAAAATAGTATCCGAGCAAGCACACTTGGCCCCTGAGCCATGCCATATTTTTTCGTCCGTGACAGAATGCTTGCAAGAGCATTCAATCCAATATATTTGTCTACTTAAATGACACCGGGTAGTGGCTATTTGACACCAAAAAGGGTCAAATTGATATAGAACAGGGTCAACTTGATGATCTCCGGATCGGGTTTTTTTTGCAACTCAATAGTGTCACATTGACACCTAAATTGGGGCACATTGGTGACTATTTTTTTTGGGGTGTAGATATATTTGATATTACTCATGGTTAAAAGAAACCAAAACACCTCTTAACGAGGTAAAAAACTAGTGTTGATCGCACCTTTAACATTTTGATAGAGTGGGCGCGGCTCGTTTTTTTTGGTCAATCGATGGGTATTGAAGATACTCGTAAAGTAAAAGGGTATATTGTATGTTACAGGTAGAAGGAAGCATTTTCGACCCTATAAAACCCATACAAAAGTTCTGATATCAAAATTTGTGATGAAAAATGATTAAACAAATGATTAAATACACTTTTTTGGCACGCTAAAATCTTTAAAAATAGTTCAGCCTTTTCCCCTTTATAGGCATTTTATATTGCAAAGTGCCGAAAAAGTGAGTTTTAACAAGAAAGGAAGCTAACTTCGGCCAGCCGAAGTCTTGCAGTTAATTCCTATTTAATTACAAATTACAAAAATCTAAATTTAGACTTGCAACAAACCAAATTTTATCCGATTTATGTACAATTGATTTCAAAATTCTGAAAAATAAAAAAAAAACAAGAAAGGAAGCTAACTTCGGCCAGCCGAAGTTTATATACCCTTGCAGATCGTTCCTATTCAATTTGAAATTACAAAAATGTTAAATTTGCAAACAACAACAAAGAAAATTATAGCAGCGCACGTATTATATTGACAATAATTGATCGATCTTTCCTATGGCAGCTATATAATATGGTCATCCAAATTATGTTAAATTTAATTCGAAATTCTAAAATAATAAAATAAACTTATATTCCAAAGTAGAAGAGAATACAATAAAAGTTAACAAAGCTATAATTTTGTTCCTATTAATTTCCCTTTAGTTTTCCAATCGTTCCTATGGGAGCTATATGATATAGTCGTCCGATTTTTCTAAAATTTAATTCGAAATTCAGAAGTCTGTCCGTCCGTCTGTCCGTCCGTCTGTCCGTCCATCTGTCCGTCCGTCTGTCCCTCCGTTTCTACGCAAACTAGTCCCTCAGTTTTAAAGCTATCAAAATGAAACTTTACCAAAATTCGTTTTTCTATAGCAGGTAGTATATAAGTCGGAACCGGCCGGATCGGACAACTATATCCCATAGGAAAAATCGTAAAAATAATTGAAAAGAAATTTATCTTCGTTGTTTTTTGACATATTAACTATTGCTCTTGGGAATATCATTTTTTCAACTGTCTTGGATTTCGAATTAAATTTTATAAAAATCGGACGACTATATCATATAGCTCCCTGTTGAGGAACCTCATAACTATTAAAAATAATTTTGGTATTTTCTATAGCAGGGGTGCTCAGTCCTATGGCACACGGGCACATTTGTTTTTGTTTTGGCACATAGCATACGGAGCGGCACATCCCATACTTTCCTAGGGCACACGCAAGTTCTTCTTTGTGTCGCTGTCCGTAACGAGCCAAGCCAACAACAATTCCATTGATTTTTTTTTTCGTCCCAGCTCACAATGCAAATTGTTTTTGTCTTTTTCATGACTGTGTGTGAGTCGTTACTCGCGTGCGTGTGATTTTCTTTTAATTGTGTTTGTAAATGCACTGCCATAAGGCATCTTTGAGCACCCCTGTTCTATAGTATATAAGATATTTCTTCTTGAGATGGTCTGGTCTCTCGATTTCTTGGTTTTTTCTCGCTCTTTGCCACGAGCTTCCAACATGAATAATGCGTAAATTCTCTTTGTGAAATACTTGGTTATTTTTCTATCAACCCAATTGAAAGTGGTCTTACAAACCACTTAGCGTGATCTATTCACCATCATTTCTGGTCCTTCGAGAGCCGGATACTTCCGCATCTGCATAACTGACATCATGGAGCAACAGACGCTGAAACGACTAGCCAAAGCACGTGGTCCGCTAAAGGCAACCGTAACTCGCTTGGTCAATTACATCGAAAATCCACCTCCACAGAGTACTTACTCCGGAGTCGATGCCATGCTGACACTGCTAAATCAAGCATTCAGGAGCCTTGAGATCACTGACGAAATGTACTTGTACGACAGCGTGGAGGGTTTCGAGGATCCTACCGAAGACTTCCAAGTGTATGAGGAGAAGTACCTGCACGCGCTTACTTTGTTCGCGTCGTTAAAGAGCGAACTTCAGCCAAGCGCCATACCTCAAGCGGATCACAACATGGCCACATTGCTGCAACAGCAAAGTGGGTTCTTTCAGCGACTTTCTACCTTGGCCACGCCGCCGCCTGCTGCAGTTTCTTTAACTGAAAACCCTTTGGTGGAGACTACAAGGAATGGCCAGCCTTTAAGGACATTTACGAGAGCACTGTCCACAACAAGTCTCATCTGGGAAAGATTCAAAATTTTCACTACCTTAAGTCTTTCATAGTTGGTGAAGCAGCCAATCTTCTCAGCCACATGTCCATTACGGAATCAGCTTACGATTCAGCATGGGAACGCCTGAATGAACGCTATGACCGCCCAAGGCATATCGTGAACTCCTTACTGGACACTTTCATGGGACTGGCTGCTGCCCCAACGGAGAGGTATCTAATCTACGCAAACTTACTGATGGCGCCAATGAAATCATTCGTAGGCTAGATGCAGTAGGGGAGACCACCCGTGACTGCTGGGTGATTCATCTTGTACTGGCTAAAATTGATCCCGACTCTAGAAGGAAGTGGATAGAGGACACCAGAAGCTCTGCGACGCCAACCGTTACAGACTTGTTTAAATTCCTTGATGATCGTTGCGAGGATTTTGAATTAAGCCAAGCTACATCGGCAATCAAACTCGATCCCGGCAGCCACACGGACAAGCCTGTCACAGCGAAGCGCATACTTATTGCAGTGAACCGTGGCAATTGTGGCTCTGGTGACCATCAGCTGTATAAATGCTCTCAATTTCAAAATCTGAACATCGAACATCGGCGCTCCTTTGTGAAAGGAAAGTCGCTTTGCTTCAATTGTCTACGCCCTGGCCACCGATCTTCACAATGTCAATCAAAACATTCGTGCAAGCACTGCAATGGCCGTCATCATTGTACATCCTGAAAACATGGATTCCATGACAATTGCTCCTGCGGACACTGCACAGACCAGTCCTCAAACTTTTGGATGTAGCTCAACTTTTGTCGCCCAGACGCAAAACAGCACCTCATTAACACAGTCATCGGGACTCAAAAGAAGCACATTGCGCACAGCTTTGGTGTATGTCCAAAACTCTAAAGGTACTTACACAATTTGCCGTGTGCTTTTGGATAGCGGCTCTGAGCTATCCTACGTTTCTGAACGATGCGTCAACGCACTTGGGCTCGCACGTTCACCCTCAAGAATACTAGTTTCCGGAATATCTTCCGTGAAGGGCGAAACTACTAGAGGATTGTCAACGTTGCACATCAAATCAATGGTGTCAGTGCATACGATTGTTGTCGCAGCCCATGTGCTGGGCAAAAACACATCATCACTTCAACGGGACGAAATTGACGAAGCAGCTTTAAGGATCTACGATGGACTCCAGTTAGCCGATACTTCGTTTAACACATCTTCACCTGTAGACATTTTACTGGGAAATAAACAAATTTGGTCCGTTCTGTCAGGTTACAGAAAATATGTCGCCGATGGAAATATTATTGCCATCAGCTCGATCTTTGGATGGATAATCACTTCCTTTTCTATGCCGCACCCAGTAACCGCCAACACGCTTATGACTACTGTTGACATAAACGCCTCTCTTCAAAGCTTTTGGGAGATCGAGGATAACACTGAGCAAACTCAACAGGACCTTTCGCACGAAAGGGTGGAGCAGCACTTTCTGACCACACATTCCCGAGACCCAGACGGCAAATACATCGTTGAATTGCCTTTCAAACAGTGTGAGGAACCGTAAAACGGCCCCCACAATTGCCCACAATTCCCAATAATTTTATAGACACTTAGAAATTTTTTGTAGACATGTAGGAATTTTTGAAGTCATATAAGGGGAAATTAAATTCGCCACTCCTTTATTTTTTTCCCATCTAGGAAAGCCCTTCCGCCGATCGTGGTCGAACCGTGTGATGGCCGTGGATCACGATGGAGTCTTGAACTCGTTTGTCGGATCCGCAGCTATCACCGGTCCTGGGGCACGCAGTGGCCGTGGATCACGATGGAGTCTTGCACTCGTTTGTCGGGTCCACGGGCAGTGCGGATCCCGGAGCGTGTGGCGGGTGGAGATTTCAACGGAGTCCTGTACTCGATTGTTGGAATCTAAACCCGCTGCAGGTTTCGGCCCATGGTCGGCATTTTTGGGAAAACAACTTCCTGCCACAGGGCCCGTCTAGGGTTGGTTTATCTCGCCCCCTCCCTGAAGTCCTTGAAACTTAAACAAATTATTGTAAGTGACCCTGGGAGCCCCTGAGTAACTATCCCAGCCAAAGAGCTTCCTTACATGGCGCCCGAACAGGGACTTCAAGGACATGGAATTTTTTTTTATTATTTAAATTAATTTTTCCCTAAAAAAATAATATAATTTTTTTTTGATCTAGAAAATATTTATTTTTTTTGTGGGGGTATATGGCGTAAAGACCCATGAGATAGGCACCCGGACCCTAGGAGCAGACCCAGAAAAAAAAGAAAGGATTTTTATCACACACACACCGATGGCGATATTTTCGATTTTTCCCTCTACGAAACCGCGGGTAGCCAAGGATTACGATGGAGTCGGGGACTCGTTTGTCGAATCCGAAGCTGTCCGGTCCCGGAGCGCGAAGCGGCCGTGGATCACGACGGAGCTACGCTCGCTTGTCGGATCCAGGAGCACGCGAAAAATTCCCCCCCCCTCTCGCTCCCCACGCTGTCCCGAACGCGGCGGACACGTGGCCGGCAACGGGAAGAGGGGACACAAATTTTTTTTAAGCCCTTCTCGGCCGTGGATCACGACGGAGCTACGCTCGCTTGTCGGATCCAGGAGCACGCGAAATATTCGGCAACCTCGCTCCGAATTATTTTCACCGTGCGCTACCAGGACATAGTCCTGCAAAATATTCGGCAACCTCGCTCCGAATTATTTTCACCGTGCGCTACCAGGACCCTAGTCCTGCAAAATATTCGGCAACCTCGCTCCGAATTATTTTCATCGTGCGCTACCAGGACCCTAGTCCTGCAAAATATTCGGCAACCTCGCTCCGAATTATTTTCATCGTGCGCTACCAGGACCCTAGTCCTGCAAAATATTCGGCACCCTCGCTCCGAATTATTTTCTCGTGCGCAACTAAGCGGCAGTATTTTTTTTATATAAATTCTTCCCCCCGTTCCCTCTCGTTCGGAAACCATGGGTATAAGGTGGATATCATATCGCCGCAAGGATGAGCTACTACTCCTCTCAGCCGAGTTCGGGTTATCCCTAGTAGGAACGGTCGAGGAACTGCGCAGTCGGCTAGCGACTTTCCTCACCCGTGAAGATCTTGAGCCAGCACTCCAGGACCGAGCCAATGAGCTGGCTGCAACATTTCCAGAAGCAGCCACACCCAGGGATAAATCACCGAGTCCTTTGGGAGGACAAGAACCCAGGGAACAGAAGATAAACACACCGGGCATCGACACCGGAAGCACCGCCCTCAGACTGGAAGTACCGCCAGGCAACCGACCAGCGATGAACACCAACTCAGACTCTCCCGCACGCGAGGAAATATCCTCCGCGGCTTTGGCGGAAAAGTTACGAAACTGGGGTATTTCGTTCGACGGACGAACCGACCCGCTCACATTTGTCGAGAGACTGGAAGTACAAGCCGAGGCATACCGACTCAGCACCGCACGACTCCCCAGGGTAATCTCCGGATTGCTGACGGGAAAAGCGGAAAGTTGGTACCGCACCTTCCAGATGCAGGACGTGACGTGGGAAATCTTTAGGAGGGAATTCTTGGAGTTCTTCCTACCACCACAATACTTCCAGCGATTGGAAGACACGATCCGGACAAGGTATCAGCGACCGGACGAGAGCTGCAAGGAGTACGTGGTTGAACTCCGTCTCCTGATGCAGCGGGCAAAGTTTACACCGGCGCAGGAACTGGAGCGACTCTATCAGAACCTTCGACCGGAATACCAGTTGTTCGTGAGACGACAAGACTTCGAGGATCTAGCCACGCTGATCCAACGGGCCACCGCCTACGAGATCACACGCGACCGCGACCGAGCGCTTCACGTCAACTACCTAGCAGCGATGCCACACCGACAAGCCAGACGATTCCAGGCTCCACCACCACCCACAGGAAGCACAGGTAACCCCCTGGGATTTTCCAGTACCCCTGCGACCAATCGGATGTTGGCACAGGTACCCGAACATCCTATCGATGTACGGAACGCTTGTCACCGCTGCGGAGAACCCGGACACTTCAGCGAGGGGTGTTCCAATCCTCAGGTCCTGTTCTGCTGGGAGTGTGGAAGGAGGGGAGTGAGGACCAACACATGCTGTCGAGCTCGAAACCCGGGAAACGGACCGAGTCCTCGCCCATCCGGGGAGCCAGCGAGGACCACACACCAAGGACCCCAGAACTAACCCCACCTTTACGGTTTGAAGGGGGGCGCATCGTGGCGACGGTAACCATCGAGGAAAAAACATTTCACGCTACCCTGGACACCGGGGCGTCCAGGAGCTTCATCAGCGCGAAGGTAGCCAACGACATTGGGAGTGCCGATAACCGCCGGGATGTGAGAACCAAGATTGCCCTGGCAGACGGATCCACCACCGACGTCACCCACGCCCTGACCACCACCGTAACCCTAGGACGGGACACCGCTAAGACCACACTACTAGTACTACCGTCCATCTTGGACGAGATCATCCTCGGAATCGATTTTCTCTGCGGGATCAAGACCACTATCCAGTGTGGGAAAGCCCAGTTGTCTCTGTCCTACGATAGCCCGCCGCCAACAAACAGAAGCCAGCCACCTACGGTCACCCCACGAGTAGCTGCCATCGGTCCAAGCACCGTCGGACCGACGCCATCACCACGCTGCACGGTATCACCCGTAGCAGCCCCTCGACAATCGCCGCCCCGACTACCAGTCAGCGCGCCTACCGTAGCAGCCCCTCGACAATCGCCGCCACGACTACCAGTCAGCGCGCCTACCGCAGCAGCCTCTCGACAATCGCCGCCCCGACTACCAGTCAGCGCGCCTACCGTAACATCGCGACCCCGACCTACGCCAGCACCAGCGAGTAATTCCTGTTATCTAGAACCCTTAGCCGACGCCGCCGCAGCACGAAAGAACAACCCCTTTCGAAAGTCACCCACGACTACCCATCCACCGAGACAATCCCAGGAGGCCACAGCCAGCCTAGCAACGGTCATCACCGAAGGACCCGAGGAATCCCGGATCCAAGCCTTTCTCGAGGCAGAACTAGCGCCATTTGATCACATGACCGGTACCTCGCACATAGCCGAGCATAGTATCGTCATGAAGGACGACAAGCCCATCAAACAGAGGTACTTCCCGAAGAACCCTGCCATGCAGAAAATCATCAACGAACAAGTTGATGAGCTGCTTCGCGACGCACCCCCCCCCCCGCAAAAAGACAGGAGATGTGCGCATGTGCGCGGACTACCGCCAGCTCAACGCTCACTCGGTGCCCGACGCCTATCCATTACCGCGGATAGGACACATCTTGGAAAGACTGCGTAATGCCAAGTTTATATCGACGCTAGATCTAAAAAGCGGGTACTGGCAGATCCCGGTGGCCCCAGACAGCCGCGCCTGTACCGCATTTACCGTGCCGGGCCGCGGGCTCTTCCAGTGGAAAGTAATGCCATTTGGCTTGCATTCGGCTCCTGCTACATTTCAGCGGGCATTGGACAGCGTGATAGGACCCGACATGGAGCCTCACGCCTTTGCCTATCTGGATGACATCATCGTCATCGGGACCTCATTGGACGAACACTTCACCAACCTACGGGAAGTACTCCGACGACTCAGGCAGGCCAACTTGAAGCTGAACAAGGCGAAGTGTAAGTTTTTCCAGCATAGCATAACTTACCTAGGGCACGTCATCAGCGAAGACGGGATCCATACCGACCCAGACAAGATAGCCGCGGTAAGAGAACTCAAGCCACCCACTAACTGCAAGGAACTTCGACGATGTCTAGGGATAGCCTCCTGGTACCTTTTTCCCCCCCCCCCCCCCCCCCCCCCCCCCCCCCCCCCCCCCCCCGGGGCCCCCCCCCCCCCCCCCCCCCCCCCCCCCCCGCCCCCCCCCCCCCCCCCCCCCCCCCCCCCCCCCCCCCCCCCCCCCCCCCCCCCCCCCCCCCCCCCCCCCCCCCCCCCCCCCCCCCCCCCCCCCCCCCCCCCCCCCCCCCCCCCGGCCCCCCCCCCCCCCCCCCCCCCCCCCCCCCGCGGGTTGTTCCCCCGCCCCCCCCCCCCCCGGGGGGGGGGCCCCCCCCTGTTTTGGCGATCAGGAAAATGAGGTGCTACCTCGAGGGATACCGATTTGATGTCATAACAGACCACCTTGCACTAAAGTGGTTAAATTCCATAGATAACCCAACAGGCCGGATCGCAAGGTGGGCCCTAGAGCTCCAACAGTTCCAGTTTGACATCTCCTACCGACGGGGAAAGCAGAACGTCGTCGCAGACGCCCTGTCCAGGCAACCCCTAGAAACGCTTCAGCAGGTGAGTGAGGCCAACGAACCATGCAAGTGGATCGCAGCCAAGATCAAACAGATCGAGGCCAATCCGGAGAAGTTTCCGGACTACACTCAAGAGAACGGGCAACTCTACCGACACCTCGACAACGCGTACAGGAAGGAAGAACATGGAGCATGGAGACTTTGCGTACCCAGCAGCCACCAGCGCCGGGTCCTAGAAGAGTGTCATGATCACCCCACTGCAGGACACCTCGGGATCAGGAAAACGACCACCCGAATCTGCCAACAATATTATTGGCCGGGTTTGTTTCGAGACATCGCTCGTTACGTAAGACAATGCCCAGTCTGCCAACAATTTAAGGTGAGCCAACGCAAACAAGCGGGGAAGATGCTGACCCGGAAATCAGAGGGACCATTCTCAACCCTGTGCGCGGACTTCGTAGGGCCTCTCCCCAGGTCTCGCAAAGGACATACCATGCTACTGGTATTTTTGGACCATTTCACCAAATGGGTCGAATTAATACCATTACGCCGAGCTACCGCCGCCAGTCTAGAATTAGCCTTCCGAGAGCGAATCTTAGCTAGATTTGGCACTCCAAAAACGTTCATCTGCGACAATGGGACCCAGTTTACCAGTAGGGCTTTCAAAGCATTCTGCAAAAAGGCAGGAATGGAAGTGCAGCATACTGCCCCATACTCCCCCCAACAGAATCCTACCGAGCGAGCCAACCGCACCATCAAAACGATGATCGCGCAGTACGCCACTGAGGACCAACGAACGTGGGATAACCTATTGCCGGAAATCACCTTGGCCATCAACACGAGTGTCTCCGACAGCACCGGATTCAGCCCAGCGTATTTAGTACAAGGCCGGGAACCCCGATTACCCGGAAGCTGGTTCAACGAAGTTACGCCAGGGACCAGCGAAGCGCCCAGAGACCCCCAGAGTAAGGCAGAGCATCTCAAGAACATCTTTCAAACAGCCAAGGAAAACATGGAGAGAGCCGCCCAGGAACAAAGCCGCTACTACAACTTGCGTCGACGAGAATGGAGACCGACCATTGGAATGTGGGTTTGGGTCCGAACTCACCACCTGTCCAACGCCGCGGAGGCGTTCAACGCAAAACTAGCTCCAAAGTTCGACGGCCCTTATAAAATCATCAAGTTTCTGTCACCAAACATCGCCAGAGTCCAACTTCGAGGGACACGCAAGCGTCGCAACGCAAGTCTAGCTGACTTGAAACCCTTTCAAGGGGACCAGACCACAGAGGACCCCGAAGAAGACTCCGAGGGGATTCACGAGACCACCCGAGTCTCACCAAGTCCGCAAAACTAAAATAAGCCGCGGAACCCTTGCTACGACAAGGAGATTCAGTGGGGCCACTTGAGCCTGGACCCCAGCCTACGCCCCACAACCCTCCCCACCGGGGGGGGTGTTTAACTCCTTAGGGTACACCACGCCAAAGTAGCCACGCCTAGTAACCGCCATAGCCACAGACGACAACAGAACGACCCACGAACTCGAATCTCCCTCCCATCGATGAGTATTCAAGCTAACCCATTCTTTTCTCCGATCTAGCGACCTCGGCTACCGCACAATGTCCAGCTGTGGGTCTTCGCCGGCCGAGACCCCTTGGACACCGCCCATGAGCCCCCGGCCTTGGAAGCCGTCACGGTCCTGGCCCGAGTCAGCCAGTACGCTGCTCGACACGCCCGTCGACACGCTGGTGCTCAGCAGCCACAGCGACCACCAGGGATCCACACCCCCGGCAGACGACATCCCAGGATGCAGCCAGGCCGATCCCCTGCTGTGCTCAACGTCACGACTGGCCACAGTTCGCGTCCTGGAGCCCCCGAGCGAGGAGGCCCAACCGGTCGCGTGCGCCACCAGCAGCTGGGTGGACATAGCCGGACTAGGTCCACACCCAGGGGATGACATCCCAAGTGGTAGCCAGGTTGACCCCACGCTACTCACCGCGACCCGGTTGGCGCAGTTGCAGGCATTGGAGCACGGGAACGAAGCGACCCAACCCACCATACGGGCCGTCAGCCGCTGGGTCGACGAGGTGGGACTGCCATCCTTTGGCCCCTCCATGCTGGAGGACAGCCTACGACAAATCCGGGTCATAGGATTTGCCGACTCCGACCAGGAGAGCTCGTCCGAGTCCCTGAACGAATCCGAAACGTCGTCCGAGCCGGAGAGGCTACCCGAGTACCCCGTACTCCCTCCAGTGGCCATGCGCCTAGCCGCAGCCAACGCAGCGTGGGACCAGTTCCCCATCGCAAACGATAGCTCGGGCGAGGAGTCAAGCCAGGACTCCGCGTTGTCGACGGAACGGAGCTCCAGCAGCAGTCAGCCGGAAATCGTCCGCGACCAGGAAGGGTCCAGCGAATCGGACGACAGCAGCCGCAGCGGAGCGTTTGCACAAGGCAGAGACGACCCCAGTCCCCAAATGGCTGCACCCCTGCTGGACGACCGCTACAGCGATATAAGCGACGAGGAGCTACCGCTGCCATGGATCGCCGAAGTAGCGATGGAGACGATGGCAACGCTCGCCAACAACGCCAGCGAAGAACGCCCCAGCTGCAGCCACGTACAGGACGAATCCCCAATACCCTGGGAACTCTGCCTCGACCCGGAAGAGGAGAGGGAACTCCTGCGTGCGTTGGAGGACGACCCACTACCTCCGGCCACCCCGGAGGAGGACCAGTGGTCAGAAGCCCCCGCGGAATGGTCCGTGAACACTGAGCGACGCAGACTGCCGAACGACCTCATCGTTTTCGTCCGGCAACAGGATCGCCGAGGAGTACGATTCCTGCGAAAAGTAAAGGGACGGATCTACCGGATCGCAATCACAAATGCACGATTCATCAGCGTCTCGCTCCAGCACCCCGAAGAAAGGGGGGTGTGAGGAACCGTAAAACGGCCCCCACAATTGCCACCACAATTGCCCACAATTCCCAATAATTTTATAGACACGTAGAAATTTTTTGTAGACATGTAGGAATTTTTGAAGTCATATAGGAATATTTTATAGCCATGTAAGACTCATGAAGAGATTTAATATTAGTTTAGCTTCTTAATAGCCAACCTACCCAACATCGCCAGCATCGCTTCCCCTTATTATCCACACATCAGCACCCACATGGAACGCAATGCTCTGATCACCCACACATCAGCATCTGCACGCTCTTAGCATCCACACACCGGCGAACATTCTCGCTTCTACACGCTCATCAGCAGCCAGCATCCACACACCGGCGAACACTCTCGCTTCCCCTTATCATCCACACATCAGCACCCACATGGAACTCAACGCTCTCATCACCCACATCTGCACCTACACGCTCTTAGCATCCACTCGATCGAACCAAATGGCATCCAACTCGATCGATGTTTACGAGCAAGGGAAAAAAGCTGAAGCGCAGCGGCAGCGACGCCGAGGCAATGCCAAAAGAGGGGTATGTCAGCAGATATGGAGGAGAGGGAGTTTTAATTACTCCTGAGGCTTCGCGCGCGCCAGTCAATTTAAATCGTGAGAAACTCCGCAACACCCCGAAAACCCGCCCCGCCGTGAAATCTAACAAGTGCTAAAAACCCTACGAGTGAAAAATGTCGAGTGATGGTGGAGAAGCAGTCTACAACCAAGGTGCCGCAGAAGGGGCATGGGACATCGACTGGCTGAATTTGCTGTGGGAGGAACCGTAAGCGCCCGCTTTATTTTCCCAAAGATAGTTTTTTTTTTAAACATTTCTTCGACCGACTGACTAGAGTGGCGTGGCATAAGACTGTGTACGCCCCAATTCGAGCTCTAAAAATTTAATAAATGACCAAAAGTGCTTCGCACTAAAATAAACATCGCCTGTTATATTCTGTGTGTGTGTGTGTGTGATTTTAGAAGGGGAAATTAAATTCGCCACTCCTTTATTTTTTTCCCATCTAGGAAAGCCCTTCCGCCGATCGTGGTCGAACCGTGTGATGGCCGTGGATCACGATGGAGTCTTGAACTCGTTTGTCGGATCCGCAGCTATCACCGGTCCTGGGGCACGCAGTGGCCGTGGATCACGATGGAGTCTTGCACTCGTTTGTCGGGTCCACGGGCAGTGCGGATCCCGGAGCGTGTGGCGGGTGGAGATTTCAACGGAGTCCTGTACTCGATTGTTGGAATCTAAACCCGCTGCAGGTTTCGGCCCATGGTCGGCATTTTTGGGAAAACAACTTCCTGCCACAGGGCCCGTCTAGGGTTGGTTTATCTCGCCCCCTCCCTGAAGTCCTTGAAACTTAAACAAATTATTGTAAGTGACCCTGGGAGCCCCTGAGTAACTATCCCAGCCAAAGAGCTTCCTTACAACAGGAATGCGAAGAGTTCGGAGACAGCCTGCAGGGCGCAGTCTCACGCTTTTATGCTGTGAAACGTCGCCTACAGCGTGATACGAAGCTACGCAAGCAATATTCAAAATTTATTAACGAATATCTAAGCCTAGGTCATATGCGTAAGCTGGCCCCAGAAGAATGCAGTACATCAGCCAAAACGTTTTACATGCCACACCACCCAGTCCTAGGAAAGAAACTGCGCATGGTATTTGACGGGTCATTTGAAGACGTAAACGGCAACGCTCCAAATGACGCCTTACATATCGGACCCAGCATTCAACGTAATCTTTTTCATGTATGCCTTCGCTTTCGAAAGCACAAGTTTGTGTTTTCGGCTGACATAGTCAAAATGTTTCGCCAGATCTGGGTTGCCCCTAAGCACCGCAACTTTCAACGGATCGTATGGAGAGATGCTTCGAATGATCCTCTTCAACACTTTGAACTCTGCACAGTTACCTACGGAACAAGCTGTGCACCGTTTTTTGCTGTCAGAGTACTGGAACAACTAGCGCGAGATCACCAGGATGATTTTCCCACACCATCAAAAATTGTGCATGAGGACTTTTACGTAGACGATGTCCTCACCGGCGCTGAAACTGAAGACGAATTAATTAGCCGCCGCGACGAACTCATCCAGCTGATGTCCAAGGCTAAGCTTGAGCTTGGCAAATGGGTGTCTAACAGCAGCCGCATCAGCCACACCAGACAAGACGAGCTCCCAATAACCAGTGTCACCCACATTCCAATACCTTGCCGTTGTGTAAGGAAATGTGTGTGTCGCGGTTGATATGTCAGGAATAAGGCGAATAGATAGCGCGGCTTACGGTGAATAAAGACACTAACTCGTAGTATTAATTGTGTTTTAATGATAAACAACTGGAGTACAATATATGAATGGATACATTTATGCGTTCTTTAAATTGGTGCGTTGCGATGTGTCGTTCTCGCGGAGCTGACGTTGCTCGTGTCGTTCTCGTTCTCCAATAATCACCAACTTAATTCAGAGTTGCCACACCGTTGCTGTCTGAAGGTTCTCCCTCAGAACTGGATCGTGACAGCTCGGCCAATCCTGCATTCGGATCGTCCTCGATTCGATCATCGTCATCGTCGGGAACATCCAGCTCAGGGACGTTGGAGCACCACGGCTTGATTTTATCGGAGGAATAGACAGAACAGTATTTACGTCCTGTAATCTGAATACCTGGGATGTCTTCGATTACATAACGATCATTTCCAAGGACCTTGACGACGATATATGGTCCTCGATAGCGTGGTTCGAGCTTTCGCGACTCGCCTGTAGCAGCTGGTTCGTTTTCAACGACTACAAGATTACCTGTGGAGTAGATAGAAGGGTTAGCGTGTTTGGTATCAAAACGTTGTTTCCATTTAGCTCGCTCGCTTGCAATATTGACGAGCGCTTGGTTTCTGTTGTCAATGACAGATTCCTTCTCGTCTATTTCCAGATCGGTGTGTATAGCTGCAGTGAGATGGTTCTGGACTACGTCAATAGGGTTAAAGTTAAACACCAAATCAATTGGGCTGAATCCTGATGTATCGTTCTTTTGAGAGTTTACGCTCCATTGAAGATTGTGTAAAGTAAGATCCCAATCCTTCGGGTGGTCGTTCACTGTGCGTACGTAGTTAAGAATCGTTTGGTTTGCGCGCTCGACTTGTCCATTTGCACGAGGTGTTCGCACAGCGTTTTTGATGTGTTGAATCTGGTTGTGCTTACAGTATTCTTCAAATTGTTTCGAGGTAAACGCAGTTCCACGATCGGATATTATTATCTTTGGCAGACCGAAGTAGCTGGAAACTTCATTCAAAATGTTCAATACTGGGAGGGTTTTTGTACTTTTAACTGCCTTTACAATCAGATATTTACTGAAGGGATCGGATATGGCTAGTATATGGGTATTGCCGCGTTTGCTTCGAATAAACGGTCCCAAATGATCGATGTGAAGCCTGCGAAATGGTACTGGATCGGTGTCATTATAATGCATGCAACCTTCGGGCTTGCCTCCTTTAGATTTGTAGTAGCAGCATTGAATGCATGTTGAAATATATTCTTTCACGTATTTCCGCATTCTTGGGAACCAAAACTTTTCTTGAATTCGTCCGATTGTTTTGTCCAGACCGAAATGCCCAAAATCATCATGACACATCTTAACAATGCGCCACCTCACGGACTTTGGTACAACGAAGGCTATTCCTTTTTCAACCTTGCGATATAGACGGTGATTTTTGATGACGTAGTCAGCTTGAAGTTGTTTTAGTTGATTTCCAGTACGATGTTCCTTCAATACAGCAAATATTTGGACAAGGGCCTCATCCTGAAGCTGCATAGTTAGCAACCAGTCATCGACGTCCGTAATTATGGTGCGCACTACTTCCTGTAAGGATTTTTCAGGAGGCGAATCGGGAGCGCGGCTCATGGCATCCACATGGGTCATTTTACTACCATCACGATGAATGAATTCGCAGTCGTAGTCCAGTATTTTAATCCACCAACGTGCGACTTGAGGGATCAATTCTTTATTAAGTTTTACCTTGGTGATGGCGGAACAATCAGTAACGAGTCGGAAGGGTTTTCCTAGAATATACACCCTGAACCTTTGTAGCGTTTCTACGACGGCCAACGTTTCGAGTTCGTAGCTATGGTATCTACTTTCAGCGTCAGTACAGTGCCTACTGAAGTAACACACGGGTCGCCAATTCGTTTTGTCTTGAGATTGCAATAAGACTCCTGCTAGTCCGATCGCACAAGCATCTGTGTGTACCTCATGATGTGCAGCAAAGTCGTACAGAACCAGAACTGGAACGCAGCATAATTTGTCGATTAGGTCGTTAAAAGCCCGCTGCTGGTCATTTCCCCAATCAAAGCTGTTTTGCTCTTCCTTACGCAACAGTCGTGTAAGGGGTCTTGTAATTAAGGAGTAGTTTTCAACAAACTTTCGAAAGAATCCCGTTAGACCCAAAAATCGTCTGACGTCCTTTACGTTAGTGGGGACTTTGAAGTTTTTAATAGCGCTCACCTTGTTTTCGCCAGGAGTGATTCCATCTTTGTTGACAATATGGCCCAAGAAAGTTATTTCTGATTGAAGAAATTTACATTTGTCGTAGCGAAGTGTTAAACCGCTCTCTTTGAGGATTCGGAAGAATTTTCCGAGTCGATGGATACCCTCATCAAATGATTTGCTGGGAATAATGACGTCATCTAGATATGCGAGTACCTCACCTGGCTCCATGCGTTTGACTATTTTGTTCATGACCGCTTGAAATACTGCTGGAGAATTGACGAGACCGAACGGCATCCTGTTATATTCGTAGTGGCCGTCTGAAGTTACAAATGCGGTGAATTGTTTGGATGATTCGCAAACCTCGACTTGATGATATCCCATACGCAAGTCCAGTTGAGAAAAATAGGCATTCCCGGCTAATTGGGCAAATTGTTCCTCCAGATTTGGCATTGGAAATGGTATTTTGACGGTTATACTGTTGAGACGACGGTAGTCGACGCAAAGACGATGTTCACCATTCTGTTTTTCAACAACGACAATTCCAGATGCATAAGGGGAGTCTGAAGGACGAATGATATCACTATCTAGTAACTCGGAGATAATATTACCGACGACAGGTCTGAGTGCAAAAGGAGTGCGGTAAGGCTTAGTGAAGCAGGGAACGTTTGATGTTAAAGTTATTTCCATTTTGGTTAGAGAACATTTACCGAGCTCGTTAGCTTTCTCCGCAAAGCAAGAAGCGTTTTCCAATACCAATTTGTTTATGAGTTCGTTCTCAACTGAGGAACGCTCTTGGCTTGTTTGAATTTTCCGAATATTCTCTACGTAACACTCATTACCGAGGATAATCAATTTGTTTCCATCGCGACAAAGGATATCCTTACCCAAAAGTACATTTTCGGTTATTAGTTTATCTTCTACGACTAAAACTTCAACTACGTAATCCGAAGCGTCAATTACAATTTTCGCGAAAAGTTTCTGTGTGCAAAGGAATTTCCCACCACCAAATCCGTTCAGGGTAACAGCACATCGTTGTAGAACACCTACGCTTTCGGCGAATGACTTTCGAATTAGGGTTCGCGTACTGCCTGGATCTACGAATGCGATGGTTTCATTGCCGTTTACCAAAATCGATTTGGAGATTTCTGAATCAGAATCAGAGTCAATTTTATTAATTTTTGGACCTGTCTTTTGGTTCTCGGGGCAGCTAGCAGAATCGTGTGTTGTGCGGTTGCAGTGCGTGCAACGAGGCTTGCGCTGGGGCTCAGGACATTTCGAAGAATAATGTCCAACTTTCTGACAATTGTAGCATTTAACCGATACTTCGACTTTATCGTTGAAAGGACGTTTTGTAACCAATGAATTCGGCTTCTGAAGGCTGACGTTAAGATCCCGTTTGTTTGACATTTGAATGGCGTTATGTTTTATGATATTATGCGCGGAGTATGCAAGAATATCGCGTAGAAGTTCGTTACAGGAAACATAACTGTTGGATATCTTTCTCTTTAAATCGTAGTCGTTAATTCCGTTAATAATGTGTGTGCAAATTGCTGAATCTGGTAACTCACCCTTTTTACCTAAGGCGAGCATCTTGTAGAAATAATCTGACGGTGACTCGGTTGAATCTCTATTCGTTTTTGACATCTTAAGGTGAACGTCTGCCGGGTTACTGAGACATGGGAAGTCATTCAAAAATCGTTCAGTAAACTGGGGCCATGTTTGAAATATTTGATCCATAGAGTCCACCCAATAACGAGCAGCACCCAGCATCTTTTGTTGAGCTGCAAATATTAGCTTACGATCATCCCAACGATAAGCGTTACGAAGGGAGTTGACACGCTTTACAAATTGATGTGAGTCCAGGGATTTACCAGACGATGGATTAAATTCTGGAAGCAGCGCGACAATATCACTGACGTTTCCATAGGAGTGATTGAAATGTTCGTTGCCAGTGGGGATCCTGTTATCCAAGTGGCTAGCACGAGCATACGGATACTCATTATACATCGGTTGATGTCGTGGAAATGTACTGTATTGGTTAAAATCGTTTCCCGAATTTCCAAAATTTTCAAAGTTTGAGTAAGTGACAGGGTTGTTAACATTTGGCTGTGAGGTAGCACAGTCTGCGAATTTCTGTGACGTAGAGAAGTGCACGTTGTGAGTCTGAGTTGGGTAGATAACATTTCGCTGTGACGTAGCAAGGTTCATGTTGTGTAGTTGAGTTGGGTAGATTTCGTTTTGCTGTGATGTAGCAAAGTGCATGTTGCGTAGTTGAGATGGGTAGATTTCGTTTTGCTGTGATGTAGCAAAGTGCATGTTGCGTAGTTGAGATGGGTAGATTTCGTTTTGCTGCGACGTAGCAAAGTGCATGTTGCGTAGTTGAGATGGGTAGATTTCGTATTGCTGTGACTGAGACGTTGCGACATCTACGTTTGGCAAATTCGCTACCTTCTGCACATGCATCTCGTTGGATCGTAGGTCGATTGGTTGTTGTTGCCGTTTTTAGTCATGCCTATAACTCGTTGTCTCGCTACCGTTGACTGGCTGAATTTCGTTTACTGCTGCAGCTTTTTCGATTGGTGATGAAATTACTGAAGGATGAAAAGATCGCTCCTGAAGCTCTCGTACCGTTTTCTCCAGTTCGACAACCTTCTTTTGAAGTGACTGGTTTTCTGCACTTATGTACTCATCGTCGCTGTTTTGGAAGTTCAATCTTTTAAGCATGTCCTCACGATTTCCCGATGTCGAGAGTCCCGCTTCTCTGCACCTACGTTGTAGGGCCTTCTTAGTTAAATAGTTCTTCCCCGGCATTGTGCATTACTTCGTCGTGTTCATTTATTTTTGGCTCGTTTTCACTTATTGCGCACTATCCCACTTCTGAAAATGTCACCCACATTCCAATACCTTGCCGTTGTGTAAGGAAATGTGTGTGTCGCGGTTGATATGTCAGGAATAAGGCGAATAGATAGCGCGGCTTACGGTGAATAAAGACACTAACTCGTAGTATTAATTGTGTTTTAATGATAAACAACTGGAGTACAATATATGAATGGATACATTTATGCGTTCTTTAAATTGGTGCGTTGCGATGTGTCGTTCTCGCGGAGCTGACGTTGCTCGTGTCGTTCTCGTTCTCCAATAATCACCAACTTAATTCAGAGTTGCCACACCGTTGCTGTCTGAAGGTTCTCCCTCAGAACTGGATCGTGACACCAGTGTGGTTAAGGTTTTAGGAATGCAGTGGAATCCCCAAGACGACGTCCTGTCCTACAAAGCATCACTTTCTACGGAGCCAGAAGCTACTAAGCGGCAAGTATTGTCGGAAGTCTCACGAATTTTTGATCCTCTAGGTATTCTGGCGCCTGTGGTAGTACAGTTCAAGATCCTTTTCCAAGAACTCTGGCTACTTGACCTGGACTGGGATTCAAAACTACCACCGAAGCTGGCTAAGTGGTGGCAGACCTGTCGCGATGATATCAACTACATAACAAACCTAAGGATTCCACGTTATGTACCCAACGAATTGGGAAAAATCGAATTACACGGATTTTCAGACACCTCTATAAAGGCATATGCCGCTGTCGTATACAGCCGTGTAAGCAACGCTGACGGCACATGCTTGGTGTCACTTATGGCAGCTAAAACACGCGTTGCGCCACTAAAGCAACAAAGTTTTCCTCGGCTGGAATTCTGCGGAGCGCTGCTGCTCACTCGCCTTCTCCGTGCTGTTAAAGAAGGCTTGCATCACAAGGACATAATTGTGCATGCTTGGTGCGATTCTACTATTGTCCTTTCGTGTCTGTCGCACACCCCATCAAAGCTGAAAACCTTTATCGCCAACCGTACTTCGGAGATCCTGGATGTCATACCACGCAGCGCATGGCATCACGTTGGCTCAAAGGATAACCCTGCCGATTGCGCTTCGAGGGGAATGCTAGCGGCCAATCTCATGAGCTACGAACTGTGGTGGAAGGGTCCACATTGGCTACACTTCAACGATCTTCTTGCTTCAAAGCTCCGTAATGGCAACAATCCCAACACAATTTTGGACACGCCCATGATGGATGGGCTGAAATCCTCTTCACTATATAGCCGTATTGAACCTGAAGCGTCCTCGGTTGAGTGTCTATCGCTTCGAGTTTCTTCCTTGACCAAGCTGATTCGGTGCACTGCTTATGTTCTACGCTTTATAAATCGAAACAGAATGAAGAAAAGGATTCCGTCAAACGTCACACTTACATTTGAGGAAATCAGCGAGGCCCGCATTTACTGCCTAAGGCAGGTTCAAGGAATCTTCTCATCCGATCTACACCTCTTGCAAAGGGGAAAAGCTGTGGCAAATTCGTCAACACTTCGAACACTGTCACCCATAGTTTGTAAAAACGGCCTGCTTCGTGTAGGCGCCTCTCAAACTCGCTACTACCGGAAGAAGTCAAGCATCCAATTATTCTGCCGAAACATCATCGCATTTTTCTGCTTATTTTGGAGCACGAGCACAGGATACATCTTCATCCAGGTGTGACAGCACTTTTCGTCATCGTTCGCCAACAATATTGGAAATTTGGCGCACGCAACATGATTCGCAAGCTTACATATGCTTGTAACAAATGTTTTCGCCAACGCCACAAAACAACTGAGCAATACATGGCGGACTTGCCAGCTGTTCGGGTACGTCAAGCATACCCATTTGAAAATACTGGATGCCGGACCGCTTCTGCTCAAAGTGCACAAGGGACGGAATCCAAGGAAGGAAAAGGGAACATCTGCCTATTTGTATGCCTAGTGACCTCCGCAATTCATCTGGAGTTGGCTACAGATCTCAGCACGGAGACATTTCTCGCTGCACTTCGTCGCTTTATCTCCCGTCGAGGCAAGTGTACCCACATCTTCAGCGACAACGGTCGCAACTTCGTGGCAGCAAAGAAGGTGTTAGACGATATGCATAAGCTCGTCCTGTCGCAGCAGCATAACACTCAAGTAACACAAGCGTTGTCCAGCGAGGGTATAAAATGGAGTTTCATACCACCGCACGCACCCCACTGGGGCGGAAAATGGGAATCAGCTGTTCGCTCCGTAAGGCTTCATCTGCGTCTAGTCATCGGGAATTCCATCCTCACATTTGAGCAAATGCACACCCTTCTGGCTCAGATTGAGTCCGTCGTCAATTCACGCCCTCTCTTCGCTACGTCAGACATCGAGGTTTCTTACTTGTCACACGCACACCTTCTGATTGGGCGCCCTTATACTTCAGTTCCAGAGGGCGATCTTGGACACATAGCAGTTAACCGACTGGATTACTGGCAAAATGTACAGGCCATGCTACAAGGCTTTTGGAGGAGATGGCATCAGGAGTACCTCACTACACTTCAACAGCGCCCTAAGTGGAATACGAAAAGGAAGAACGTTGCTACTGGGGATATGGCGATCATCAAGGACTCAAACACACCCCCCGCCGCTTGGACTCTGGCTCGCGTGATTGAAGTCTATCCAGGCAAGGACGGGCTGGTGCGCTCCGTAAAGCTGCGAACTTCATCAGGAGAACTTGTCAGACCCATTTCCAAAATTGCCATTCTGCCTAACTCAGAAACTTAGTTTCAGGGTGGGCCGGGATGTTGAGGAACCTCTTAACTATTAAAAATAATTTTGGTATTTTCAATAGTATGTAAGATATTTCTTCTTGATATGGTCTGGTCTCTCGATTTCTTGGTTTTATCTAGCTCTTAGCCACGAGCTTCCAACATGAATAAAGCGTAAATTTTCTTTGTGAAATACTTGGTTATTTTTCTATCAACCCAATTGAAAGTGGTCTTACAAACCACTTAGCGTGATCTATTCACCATCACTCCCATAAGAACGATCGGAAAACTAAAGGGAAATTAATAGAAACACAAATATAGCTTTGTTTATTTTTATTGTATTCTCTGCTACTCTGGAATATAACTTTATTTTATTATTTTAGAATTTCGAATTAAATTTAACATAAATCAGACGACTATATTATATAGCGGCCATAGTGAGGATCGATCAATTAATGTCAGTATAATACCTAAACTGCTATAATTTTGTTCGTTTTTGTTTGCAAGTCTAAATTTAACATTTTTGTAATTTCAAATTGAATTGGAATAATCTGCAAGGGTATATAAACATCGGTTGGCCGAAGTTAGCTTCCTTTCTTGTTTTTACGATTATTCCTATGGGAGCATAACATAAAGTTGTCCGATCCGGTTCCGACTTATATACTACCTGCAATAGAAAGACGACTTTTGGTAAAGTTTCATTTTAATAGCTTTAAAACTGAGGGACTAGTTTGGGTAGAAACGGACGGACAGACGGACAGACGGACATGGCTAGATCGACTCGTCTAGTCATGCTGATCAAGAATATATATACTTTATGGGGTCGGAAACGTCTCCTTCACTGCGTTGCAAACTTCTGACTAAAATCATTATATACTCTGCAAGGGTATAAAAAGTGTATTTAATCATGTAGTTAATCATTTTTCGTCACAAATGTTGATATCAGAACTTTTGTACGTTAAATGTGCCGTCGTCACTAGTTTTTACCTCGTTAAGAGGTGTATTTATTTGCTATCAGAAGTTTTTGTTTTAAACATGTTTTGAATAGAATACTACTACTCTACTACTCTCTTCTTTATACATTTGCTGTCATAGGATTTTATATTAGCGTTTTTTCCCGCTAAACTAGCGGGTTTTATCAAAAATCGCAAAAGTTTCCCAAATGGAATAGTTTAATACAATTTAAACGATTCCTTGACCCTAAAATACAGTTTGGATACGCATATACAAAATTTAATGCTTAGGCAGCGTTAGTTGTTTTGTGCTGGCAAAAGTGGCTATTTTCGTTTCTGAATAACTTTTAAGGGGGGACATATGAGTAAAATTTTTAAAAAATCCAAAAAAATTTTTTTTGTTTAAATTATTCTTTAGGGTCTTAAAAATAACATACCAAAAGATAGAGTCCGGGAAATGTATCTAAGTATCGAAATTTTCCATTCTGCCGCGATGCCTCATATGTATATCCCAGGCACCTTAAAACTTTAAACGCGTTTTTCTCGAAACCACTTTTTTTGAGACTGCCGGAAACATAACTCGAACAAATCTTAATCGATCGATATGAAATTTTCACAGTATATTCAAAATACTTATGTCTATCGACACACGTAGGATTTTTTTTTTATATTGCGTACTTTTTTTTTATTAACACTTTTGTGACGTTTTTTTCCATCACTTTTATTCAATCTCTCACCATTTTGCAAAAAATCAATATATCGAAAAAATCCTACGTGTGTCGATAGCCGTTGATGTATAGAAACTAACAAAATTGGAATTTTTCCTCTAGATCAAAAATTACGGCCGATAGCTTTCCGGCCATGGACCCCCTTCAACCAAAAAGGGCCTACGAAGAAATGCTGCAGAGCCGCCATTTTGTTTTTGATTTTTTTGAAAAAAATTTATTTTGTACTTCGAACCTAATATTATTAAACCTAGTTTACAAATTTTCGATTGGCCTTTTCATTTGGCCAAAAAAAATTCCTGAAAATCCGCTTTTTTTTGCCCGTTTACTCAGATGTCCCCCCTTAAACGTGACAGTAATGTGTTATATACCAAAATTTAAGGAATCTCAAGTTTTAAAGAAAATCTTTAGAGCCGTTTTTGAGAAAAATAAAAAAAAAAACTTAAAATAAAGTTAAAACAAGAAAAGAAGCTAACTTCGGCCAGCCGAAGTTTATATACCCTTGCAGATCATTCCTATTCAATTTGAAACTACAAAAATGTTAAATTTAGATTTGCAACAAACAAAATAATAGCAGTTTACATATTATATTGACATTAATTGATCGATCCATACTATGGCAGCTATATAATATCAAATAAAAACACCTCTTAACGAGGTAAAAAACTAGTGACGACCGCACATTCAACATACAAAAGTTCTGATATCAACATTTGTGACGAAAAATTATTATACACATGATTAAATACACTTTTTAAAATTCACTTTTTCGGCACGCTCAAATCTTAAAAAATAGTCCAGCCTTTTTTCCTTTTTAGGCATTTTATATTGCAGCAACGAGTATAGTGCGAGGGGCCAATTATTCCCACTGGCCCCAACAATTTTCACTTTTACACTTTCACCGCTCTCTCCCCCAAACCAATTGATTTTCTTGAGGTCTCGGTATGCAATCCTTTTAGTTTTTGCAATACCTTTAAATTGGTGTATCACTCGCTAGAATCAGACCATTACAGCAGATTTTCAATTCTGCGGCTATATAATAGTAGTCGCTTTCGCACACTCTCCTTGTGCGCTTCGTCACTAGATGGACTGCCGTCCATAGTGATAGTCGCCCGACTTATGTTAAATTTAAGTCGAAATTCTAAAATAATAAAATAAAGTTATATTTCAGAGTAGAAGAGAATACAATAAAAACTAACAAAGCTATATTTTGTTTCAGGACAGTTGAAAAAATTATATTCCCAAGAGCAATAGGTTATATGTCAAAAAACACTGAAGATATTATTTTTTATACCCTTGCAGAGGTTATAATGATTTTAGTCAGAAGATTGCAACGCAGTGAAGGAGACGTTTCCGACCCCATAAAGTATATATGTTCTTGATCAGCATGACTAGACGAGTCGATCTAGCCATGTCCGTCTGTCCGTCCGTCTGTCGATCCGTTACGATTATTCCTTTGGGAGCTATAAGATATAGTTGTCCGATCCGGCCAGTTCCGACTTATATACTACCTGCAATAGAAAGGCGACTCTTGGTAAAGTTTCATCTCAATAGCTAGCGTAGAGACGAACGGACAGACTCACACTGGGGTGAGCGAACCCAAAAGTGACGATTAATTCAATATATATGAGGTGAAAGATAATAAAATTATGCATTATGAAGTGAAGGAATTTTGGCCCTAAGTCTTACAGAAACCTTACAATGTGAAGCCGAAGTTGAAACTTTGTTTTTTCGTTTTTAAAAATACGAAAAATTAATTTTTTTTGTCACTTTAAGGGATGATTTTTCCAATAAAAATAAACCAAATCAACTTTTTGAAAATGGGAAAGATAAATTTGAGCCCTTAACTATTTTTACAAATTTTTAAATTTTTTTTCTTAATATTGCTATTAAAAAAACAAGAGGGAACGCTATAGTCGAGTGCCTCGACTATCAAATACCCGTTACTCAGCTAAGGTCAGCAGTCTCAAGCAGGGCAAACCAAGCAGCCGCTTCAAAAAATTAAAAAAATTTCTTTTACATTTCGGTAGGCGTTAATAACCCAAACAAAATAACGTTTACACTTTTGCTCTAGCTTTAAAACTATGGGCGCCACAGCTTTTCGCGGTTTGTGGGCGTTAGGGGGGAGGGGGGGTTTCCAACTTTGGTCTTTCAATATGTATTGATGAAACGAATACACATTGCTTTTCCCGTTAATATAGCTTCAAAAATGTGGGTGCCACAGTTTTTCGCGGTTTGTGGGCGTTAGTGGGGGCGTGGCACATAAGCGTGAAAAACTTGCGCTGCGTATTAACCCCTAGAATCTGCATGCCAAATCCCAATCTTCTAGCTTTTATAGATTCCGAGATCTCAGCGTTCATACAGAACGGGTCACAGTTTTTCGCGGTTTGTGGGCGTTAGAGAGGGCGTGGCACATCGGCGTGAAAAACTTGCGCTGCGTATTAACCCCTAGAATCTGCATGCCAAATCTCAATCTTCTAGCTTTTATAGTTTCCGAGATCTCAGCGTTCATACCGACGGACAGACAGACGGACAGACGGACAGACAGACGGACAGACGGACATGGCTAGATCGACTCGGCTAGTGATCCTGATCAAGAATATATATACTTTATATGGTCGGAAACGCTTCCTTCTTCCTGTTACATACTTTTGCACGAATCTAATATACCCTTTTACTCTACGAGTAACGGGTATAATTATTTAAAATAACCAGTAAAATTTGATTTTTTTTCTTAATATTTCTAATAAAATAATTATTTAAAATCACCAGTAAAATTTGATTTTTTTTATAGTAAATTAGACCAAAAGTTTCTTCAAACGTAACCAAACGTAACCATTTTTTTTTTTTAAATTCTTGAGATATATATCTAAGTCCCCACCAAGGTGTTCCGTGCCCCGTTCTGCCTCAAGACAGTTATTTTAATTCAAAGTTGCTCGATATTTCGCAAAAAATACTTTTTTTTTATTTTTGAATGTCAGGTTGTTGGTAAGCTGTTTCGGTCAGTTGTTTGGCTCAGCTGTGTCGCTCATCTGCTTTAGTCAGCGGTTTTAGTTAGCTGTTTTTGACACTTGTGAATTATTAAACAAAGTAAATAGTCAATTTTAATCTCAATCTTCAATTAAACTTAAAAAAATACAGATAATGTTATTCGAGAAAAGTGGATATGGTGAAGAGCAACCAGGACATTTGGAATAAGTTCTTGATTAGCTCCGATCAAATAATATATAGTAAACGGGAGTTTGCCGAAAAAAAAGTGCACACCTTTCCGAAGGAAGCTTTAACTCTGTTAAAAGTAGCAAAATGTATGAGCGGCAAGACCGATAGCGAAGGCGAAACCGAGATGGATCGAATTAATACTTATCTTATTTAAGTCATAGAATATTTTTTTAAAATTATGGTTTTTATTAATAAATTCGAAGTTATACTTATAAACTTTTTTTATTTAATAAATACAAGCAATACAAGGTTTTTTCAATTTTTAGCTTATTGTTTTTGACGCATATTTACTATAAAGTCCACAAATTCTAATTATTCTTAATAGATGTAGTCTAATTAAATACATAAACGATTCGAGTAAAATTTCAGCGCTATAAATGAAAAATTACCAATTTGTTTGTAAATATGCCCGAAATTAAAAAAAATTTTACCGATGAAAAAAATGTATTACAAAAAAATACTCTTCGGAAAGTCCAAATGCTATTTTTTTTACTTTTAATAATCAAATACAAAATACAAAATTATAACATGTTCAAATTTTTTGCCGGCTGAATTGATCGTCACTATTGGGGTCACTCACCCCACTGTGAGACGGACAGACCGACTCGTCTGGTATGCTGATCAAGAATATATATCATTTATGGGGTCCGAAACGTCCCCTTCACTGCGTTGCAAGCTTCTGACTAAAATCATTATACCCTCTGCAAGGGTATAAAAAAAATTTATTTTGTGCATAACCTTTTAACTGTTGCATTTCCACAATTTACATTTATAGCATTTCCAAATATAAGTTACGGCCTTCCGAATTTTTGCTATTTATAAAGGGTGTTTTTTTTAGAGGTATAGAACTTTAAGTTGGCATCACTGCTCAAGATGGCGTCCGACTTAACAGCTGTCAAGTGATTTACTCTCAGTTTGGTGTGGCAATTCATCATGAATAGACTCACGCCTGAACAACGCTTGCAAATAGTGCAATTTTATTTCGATTTATTGAAAGACACGTTTGGTTAATTGGCCTCCAAGATCTTGTGATCTAACACCGCTAGACTACTTTCTGTGGGGCTATGTAAAGTCATTGGTCTATGCGGATAAGCCACAAACGCTTGACCATTTGGAAGACAACATTCGCCGTGTTATTGCCGATATACGGCCGCAAATGTTGAGAAAAGTCATCGAAAATTGGAGGTCCAGATTGGACTACATCCGAGCCAGCCGTGGCGGTCATATGCCAGAAATCATATATAAAATGTAATGCCACAAGATTATCCTTCGAATAAAAAAAATTCATGTCAATCGAATAATCCATCGTAGTAACTTAAAGTTCTATACCTCTAAAAAAGACACCCGTTAGCTGTTATCCCGCTTAACTAGCGGGGTTTTCCAAAAGTGGTAAAACTAAAGGTTTTTATATCGATCTGATGAGCATCATATTAAATTTTTAGGACTTTAAAACCATGTTTTGGGACACACAGACAAAATGACAACAGAATTAAATTTTCATTTTGGGAAGAAGAAGAAAATCTTGTTTTCGGTATAACTTTTGAACGGAGCGTCAGATTTTGATGACCCCTCATATTAAACGCATTTTGAGTAAGAATCAGAGCTTGCAAGGTTCGGTCAACCTTTTCAAAGTGTTGGAAAAAAACCTGTCATTTACAAACCCTGTGAAAAACGGGAGTGAGCTAACACCTTCAAAGGGTTTTGCTTAACAGATGTTACGCTCAGAGCAAACCCCTTTTTTTCAGAGTTACTTCGGTTTCGGTTTCTACTGACTACTTTGCTAGGTCTGTTAAGGAAAACGGTCTTTTGTGAATGTATGAGTGCGTGTGTGTGACCTGTTCAGTAATGCTTCAGTTGCTTTTTGATTATTAAAATTCAAAAGGGTAATGGAAAATCCGTAAAGTGTATTTTCTAAAGCTCAATCTGTAAGATTGGACCATTTACCATTTGTTCGCGCCGCTTATTGAAATTAATTTTGTGAAATCTATTGAATTTAGTATTTTGTATATTCTTTGAATTTAAACGATAACGCTATCGATATACTAGCAATGTTAACTATCGCTGTTATGAAAACACTATCGACAAACGCCTAGTGGGCTTTGTCATCACCTCTGTTCGAGTAAAGACTTTAAGCTGAGCTGATGTGCATTTTTTCTGCTGGAGAAAAGGAGATCTTGGATCCTTTATATTAAGGCTAGCTGAAGGATTTTGGGCTCGATCATTTTGGCGCCCGAACAGGGACCTATTGGATAAGGTTCAATCCCGGAGGAGTTCGTCGTTGGAGCTCAATTTAATTGAAATTATCTACTGGCCGGCGACTACGTCATAACGTTGACGGCGACTGCGGCAGCATCGAATTTATTGGAAAGCCGGCGACAGCATCGACTATATTGGAAAGTGAGTCCGAACTGGGTTGATAAATACAATATTTCTTGCAGACATGTTTTTGGTTTGATGTGTGAATATTAACTCTAATAGCGTGGTAAATCGGTCTTTATGGTGTGAGGTTAGAATTGATCGCTACCATTTTTCTAAACAGCGATCACATGTAAATCGGACGTTAGCGTCCCAACCTTAAGCACTCATACACGTAAAGGGGGACTGCGAATTCACATATACACATACGCATAGCTGAGTAGGTTATATAATTCACGAACACGTGCTCGACGTTAACTTGTTAATGAAATTTATAAGAACAGTTAACCTTTAATATAAATAAATTGAAATTTGACTGGGTTTAAGCCTGTATTAAAAACATAGTAAATTCGTTCCCTAAAATATGGCTCCTAAAAAATCGAAGGAGCATGAAGCTCTTACAGCTCGAACTGGCCTAGTGAATTCCTTTACACGCAATAAAGACTACATTACAGCAAACAATGCTACCATGACGCCTGCAGAACTAGAAGCTCCTCTAGTCTGGTGGAGTCAAATTACAGCCATTTTTGCAACATTCAAGCCAGGATCGAGCAGGAGATGGACGACGCAAGTGGAATTGATTATCGTTACACAGTAGAGGAGCTTTATTGCGAAATTAAGGCTCACGTATTAAGCAGTCTGAAGAATTTTAGCGGTACTGATGTTTTGAATAGTACACAGGTAGCTCGCCCGCAGCGATCGGTCCCGCTTCCGTCTTTAAAGGTACCTGAATTTTCCGGAAAATTCACCGAGTGGACTAGTTGGTTCAATACGTTTAGAACGCTGATAGCCTCTGACAGTGAGCTGGATGAGCTATCAAAAATGATTCATTTGAGATCTGCTCTAGGTCCCGTGCCGTTAACTACAATTGATTGCTTGGAAATATCTGGAGCTAATTATATTCGTGCTCTTCGCCTGCTACAAGATCGCTATGAAAATAAAGCGATCATTGTTCAGTCCCACGTTCTAGAGCTTTTTAATTTAAAGCGTGTCAAGCATAGCCACTCAGATGCTTTAAGAATTTTAGTAGACAGTGTAAATTCGCAACTAGTTTCCTTACGATCGCTAGCTAAAGATCAAGAGATTTTAGATGCGGTTATATTTCATTTGGTTCGCAGCAAGCTAGACGAGGAGACTGTAGAGAAGTGGGAAGGCGAATGGGATTGTACTGAACTCCCTTCCTGGCCAACGCTTTCAAAGTTTTTAATCTCTAGAGGTATGAATTTGGCAAGTCGTGAGGCTCGGCAGACAAACAGCTCCAAACCCAATTTCAAAAGCGATTCCAAAAAATCAAGCTTAGCTACTTCAGTATATAGCAATGGAAAAAGCTGCTGTTTTATGTGCGGGTGTGGACATTCTATTAAATCTTGCCCAAAATTTAAAGAGCTATCGCCGATGCAACGGTATCATGAGGTCAAGAAGCTGTCTCTCTGCCTAGTCTGTTTTAGCAAGCGCCACTCTACCAGAGCCTGTAGTAGCCAATATTGTAGTGCGTGTAACAAGCCTCATCATGAATTGCTTCATCGGGAGACTCCTGCCAGCACTAACAGTTCCATCCCAATCACACTGGATCAACAACCTCACAACTCTTTATATAGTTCGCTGTTGACGAAGTCCTCCTTCAGTTTTCTAGCAACTGCCGTTGTGCTTATTAAAAGCAGCGACGGAACTTATCAAAACTGTAGGTGTATTTTAGATTCTGGAAGCCAGTTGAATTTTTTGACGAGTAAATTAGTGGCACAATTGAAGTTGACAGTGAGAGAATCAAGTACCAGACTTAGCGGAATAGGTAACTCAACTTCTCAGACCAGGGGATCGGTAACCGCCACATTTAAGTCTAGAGTGACGAGGTTTACGGGCACTGAAAGCTTTTGTGTTTTGCCCGAAATCACACAGTATCAGCCTTCGATAGCAGCACATGAAGTGATGTTACAGATCCCAAAAGGCGTAACAATGGCAGACCCCACATTCTATTCGGGAGAAAGAATTGATATGCTCCTGGGTGTGTCATCCTTCTTTAACCTGATTGTAGCAGGCCAAATCAAGCTAGGACCAAAAATGCCTACTCTACAAAAATCACTTTTAGGATGGGTAGTCGTAGGTGAACTATCCGACTCCACGAGCGTCTCCTTATTAGTAAGTGAAACAGAGGAGAAAGTTCAAGCAACAAACGACCTACACGAGCTAGTCCAAAAGTTTTGGAAGTGTGAAGAATTGGCTCCGCCAGCCGATAAACTTACTCAAGAGGAGAAGGAATGCGAGACTCACTTTGTCGATCATATTAGTCGTTCTACTTCCGGACGGCTTGTGGTGGCTCTCCCATTCAAAAGTCAGACAACGCCGTTAGGGGATACATACTCAATAGCGTTGAATAGGTTTCTAAACTTAGAGAGAAAACTAAACCGCAGTCCGGATCTTAAAAAGCAGTACACAGAATTCATCGATGAATACAAGGAATTAGGCCACTTAGAAGTCCTAGATTCGAGTCAGATGAATAACGTACAGTATTTCATGCCTCATCATCCCGTCTTAAGGCCGGATAGCCTAACGACCAAGTTGCGCGTCGTATTTGATGCTAGTTGCAAGTCCAGCAACGGAGTGTCGCTAAATAACACTATGCTCGTGGGAGCAACCTTGCAGCCCGACCTTTTTGAGATATTAATTCGATTCCGATTTTATAAGTACGCGCTAACAGCGGACATTGCCAAAATGTATAGGCAAATTCTAGTAACAGATCCCCATTGTAATTTTCAATGCATACTGTGGCGTTTTAATAATGAGGTGCAAACGCTGCGGTTAAAAACCGTGACCTACGGAACAAGTTCCGCTCCATTCCTAGCCGTGCGATGCCTGTTTTATTTGGCTGAAAACTTCGGTGAGCCCTATCCATTGGCAGTTGAGGCCATTAGGAAAAGTTTTTATATGGATGATATGCTGTGCGGAGCGGATACTCCATCCGCAGCTCCAGAAGAACCCCTTAGGCTAAAGACGGAAGATGCAGCAAAGGCGCTCGGCATTTGTTGGTCAAGCCAAAGCGACCAATTTCAATTCTCTTTCAAGGCGGAGTATAATCCCAGAATTACCAAAAGAATAGTACTCTCAGAATTATCTCAAGTGTTTGATCCAGTGGGTTTCTTAAGCCCAATTATAATTTTGGGAAAAATATTCGTACAGGAGCTGTGGTTGCTAAAGCTTGATTGGGACGAAGATCTGCCTCCTAGCTATGCCAGCCAATGGAAAAATTATCGAGAGGAGCTAAAGTTAATCGACTTGTGCGCGATGCCTCGTTCTGTAGTCCCACTCCAGGCTGATCTGACCACTCTAGAGCTTCATGGGTTTTCCGACGCTTCAAGCCGCGCTTATGGCGGAGTCATCTATGCGCGCGTTCAGGACCATGACGGATCAGTCTACGTACATTTGGTAGCCGCCAAATCCAAAGTGGCGCCAGTGAGGGTAACATCTCTACCCCGACTAGAACTGCAAGGGGCATTGCTTATGACTTCGTTAATGGCCAAGGTTAGATCAAGTATTCACTTAAAGGTTACAAAAATTAGGTATTTCACTGACTCGACCATTGTGCTCAACTGGCTCGCGTCGCACGCAAGCCGCTGGACAACATTTGTCGCAAATAGAGTAGCGCTTATACAGGAGCTTTCAGACATTCAGGATTGGTGCAAAATAGAGTCCAAAATCAATCCAGCGGATATTGTTTCCAGAGGACTGTACTCCGCAGACCTTAACAAATCAAGTTTGTGGTGGCACGGTCCAGCATTCCTCAAGCAGCCGATAGATAGCTGGCCGGAATTACCATGGTTACAAAGGCACGAGTCAATGCCTGAGTATAAACAGGGTGCATTCTCCTTGACAGCCCGTTGTGATAAGGACGACGATTTAGTTAGTAAATGCAAATTTGTAAAGGATTTTTTGAAGCTTCAGCGAGTGTTTGGATATATATATCGGTGGCGGAGAGCAAGTAAGCAAGATAGGACCGGCTTACCCAAGTTAACTGCAAGCGACATGGCTGGAGGCCTTCGTTATATAATTTATATCATACAAACAGAGAAGTTAAAAGAGGTTTTCAGTAGGCTATTGAGTAGTAAGAGGTTAAAATCAGCGACGATACAAGGCTTAAATCCGTATATCGATGTACAAGAAGGGTTACCAGTTATTCGTGTAGGCGGGCGATTATTAAAGGCTGATTTACCACAAGAAACAATGCATCCGATTTTGTTACCACATAATCATTTGGCAGTTGAAGCCCTAATTGAATACACACATCGGATCAATTTACATGCCGGAGTGCAATCCCTTTGCGCTTTTTTGCGGCAGAAGTATTGGATTATCAATTGCAGGAAGGTAGCTCGCAAGGCTGTTAGAAGATGCGTCGTTTGCTTCCGGCAGCGCCCAGTCCTAGGGCAACATCTAATGGGTGCGCTTCCAAAAAGCAGAGTGCGAGGCAGTATTCATCCGTTTGAGCGCGCTGGATTGGACTTCGCAGGACCAATACAAATGCACTTCAATATCCGAGGAAAACGTCCCGTCAAGGTCTATCTCTGTGTATTTGTGTGCTTCTTAACGAAGGCATGCCATATAGAGATTGTATCTGACTTAAGCGCGAACGCGTTCATCGCTGCCTTAAAGCGCTTCTTCGCTCGACGTGGCCTCAGTACAGATCTGTTTTGTGACAACGCTACAAATTTTGTAGGCGCCTCACGGGAGATGGCCAAAACATTTGATCTTGCAAGCCAGAGCTTAATCGGAGACACCTTCAGTCAGCGCGGAGTCAAATTTCACTTCATACCACCCCGCTCCCCTCATTTTGGAGGATTGTGGGAGAGCGCTGTGAAAGTTGCTAAACAACTGCTAGTCAAAAGCGCAAATAGCACCGCCCTCAACTTGGAAGACCTTTCGACAGCCGTAGCACAGGTGGAAGCGGTCATGAATTCTAGGCCAATGTATCCCTTGTCATCAGATCCTAATGATCTGGAGACATTGACACCTGGTCATTTTTTGGTAGGACGACCACTTAATGCTCAACTGGAACCCTTCGACGAGGATTTGATCAAATTGTCCATGACAAGCCACTGGAATCGCATACTAGCAGTTCACAACATGTTCTGGAAGCGTTGGAAGACTGAGTATTTGACTCTAATGCAGGCGCATTCGAAGTGGACTACCTCTGCCAACAACGTTCAACTGGGCACCTTGGCGCTTATAGCCGAGGACAATTCGCCACCAGGACAATGGTTACTTGGCCGAGTAGCTGAGCTGCACCCAGGAGAAGACGGTATCGTGCGTGTGGTCACGCTCAAAACCAAGACGGGATATCTGAAGTGAAATGTTCGTAAAATCTGCCCATTACCGCTGGATGACTGACTTTGGAAGGACCTTCCAAGGCGGGGAATATGTTCGCGCCGCTTATTGAAATTAATTTTGTGAAATTTATTGAATTTAGTATTTTGTATATTCCTTGAATTTAAACGATAACGCTATCGATATACTAGCAATGTTTACTATCGCTGTTATGAAAACACTATCGACAAACGCCTAGTGGGCTTTGTCATCACCTCTGTTCGAGTAAAGACTTTAAGCTGAGCTGATGCGCATTTTTTCTGCTGGAGAAAAGGAGATCTTGGATCCTTTATATTAAGGCTAGCTGAAGGATTTTGGGCTCGATCACCATTAAATTCCAATATTCTACATAATTTAAAATCCTTAAGATTCCAAAACTCCACTTTTGGCATATCTTTCCTATGTAGTAATTAATAACCAAAAAAACCACGTAATAAAAAACAAATCTTTTTAGCTGCAGGAAAAATTAAAGCTTTTTAACAGGTTAAACCTCCTTTAGCAGTTTTAAATTTTGTTTATGTAGCTTTAAATCAATTCCTAAATATCTAAGAATATCTTCACAACGTTACATGGTTTTATTCAAAATATTTCAAAAGATTTGAAAGATCGCGCGAATTATTTTGTAGGAATAGGCTTGGTTGGAATACTTTGATACATTTTTTATCTTAAAGCTTATGATAGTTCATTTGAACCGATCTGCCTTTTATAGCTCTTTATGGCATTTCCTATTAAATATAGTTCCTTATATAGTAAATTAATATATTGAAGGAAACAAAAAAATAACACCTAACTTAGATTCAAAATAAAATTCTATGTACATTTATATGCTATTTTAGAATTATCTTGATTTCCTATGAAAAATGTATGCAATATCATAGCAGGCCTATATTTTTCCCTTTCTAGAGGAATCCCATTTTTCTGACTTTTATTTAACAGTAGTCTTATAGAAACCCTTTTAGATGACTGTTAACTTAAAAGGGTCTCACCGAGTGGTTATTGAAAGACCGATTGCTTTGTTCGGTTGAGCCGAACGGTCGGACCGAAACCGACAAGCAAAACGAAAAAAGGGTTCCGCTCAGAGAGAGAGAGAGTTTGTGAGCAACATTTTTTTCTATTTTGGCGAGAGTCAAACTGTTTTAGGAAAATCGGTTGACAGTTATTTGCAAGCTCTGCAAAAAAGTGAAAAAAAAGAAAAAACCTTCAGTTAATTGTAAAAAACAAGAAAAAGGTAGGTAATAACATATACGGCCCTGTTCTAGTTTTCACTTCCTAAAGATTCACACGGAATCGAATTTCCCAGACCTGTTCCAAGACTCACTTCCGAAAGAACTGCACGGATTTGAAGTTCCCTCTGTTGTTGCTCTGTTAACTTCCGAAAAACTCACACGGAAACTTTCCGCCAAGCATTTGACAGGCGGATTTAAATCCGCCAGCATGAAAATTAATTTTTTAAAAATACATCGCGTCATCTTTATATGACAATATTATTTTTATCAAATTCCTTGATGGTTTATGTTCATATTTGCATCATTGGAATTGGAATTAATTGAAGATTTGACTTATTAGGAATTTTTTTGTGGTTGCACCCCAAAACCCGACAAATTCTAGACTTGATAATTAATGCAAATCCGCCGCCCTTGTTCTAAATTCCACTCGGATTTAGTCAAAATTGCATAGAGTTGTCACGGTATGGAAATAAGTAAGTATTTTGTTAGGACTTTATTATTTGACTTTATTTTTGTTCGGAATACCACATTATTTCATGTGAAATTTAATAGGGGGACCTTTGATAGGAACTTTGTTTTTAGACTTTGGCAACTCTGTACGCTCGAGCAGTTTCCAACACTATTAAAAAACAAATAAGGGAAATTTAGTTCTGTTAAAGGGAAATCCGATAATGTTAACAAATTCACTTCCGAGTGAAAACTGGAACAGGCCAGATATATTGTTGTTTAAATATCATTATTTCAGAGTTAGGGATATGATGAGCATACACATTTTTACTAAAACTTAATAGAAGCCGCCAGAGGGGGTTGTCAAATTGCGCGTTGTGTTTTTTCTTTTTTGTGCCCTGTTTAACAATTAAAATTGTTTTCTGCTTTTGATAAATTGTTTCTAAAATCATTACAGTACAAACTGCATCGTAGTCGTTAATAATAACACCAGTTTACAAAAAAAAATTGATGAAATACGCACTTTATGAAACTATGATTTTCGGTTAAGGTACATCTTCCTGAGTAAGAAATGGGCACTTTTAATTTTTTGTATGGTACAGTTTTTTTTAAAGTGTAAAAAACGTTTTTTGCACTTCTTTAATTTCTAACTCGAGTTGTGGTCAAAGTTCGTCAAAGCTGAAAAAGTGGGAAAAAATGCAAAAAAGCTTTCATAAATGGCTTCTTTAAAAATACACGCCTAAAAACCGAAATTATTTTTATAACTTCTACTTAAAGATACATCTTTAAGCAAACTAACAAGACCATCAACTCAATTAACAACCAAAGGTTCGATTTTATATAGATTATTTCAGTTGGAAAAAAGGCGTATTACAGCCCTGTTAGAGCCCTGTTAACCTCAATTAACAGCTGTAAACGGCCAAAAAACCAACGTTGTTCCGAGCTTAAAAAATTCATATCAAAAAAATTTACTGGCGGATAGTAACGATCATTAGCTTGTTTTTTTTGTCGAAGAACCATCTAACCATATAAGCTATAAAAATAATTTCGGTTTTTGGGCGTGTATTTTTAATGTAGCCATTTATGCCAGCTTTTTTGCATTTTTTCCAACTTTTTCAGCTTTGACGAAGTGTAGCTTCTAAACCAATGAATGGAACTCAATGTGTATAAGAAAGCTAAAGGGCATTCTTTTACCTGTAAAATGAGTCTTTGGTAGCCCAAATCGGTTTACCACAACTCGAGTTAGAAATTAAAGAAGTGCAAAAAACGTTTTTTACACTTTAAAAAAAAACTGTACCATACAAAAAATTAAAAGTGCCCATTTCTTACTCAGAGAGATGTACCTTAACCGAAAATCATAGTTTCATGAAGTGCGTATTTCATCAATTTTTTTTTGTAAACCCGTGTAATATGAATTCAGACAATTTCTGTGTGCCGGTCCGGTTGAGACTTTTTGGGACCTGTTGCAGTCTCCAGAAGTCTCAAGCAGACTCCATGTTGGTTTTTTTTTACTGCTTATTATTTTTGTTGCTTTTCGGTTTATTAGTATAAGGTTGACTGTATAAAGGGAACTAAAACGGCAGAGTCGTCTAATGGCAAGCAAACGTATTTAAACTCTATTTCTGTTATTCGGAAGTGTTCTATTTCTCTATTTAATTGATTATCATGTACCTATTAAAAAACTAGCAAAAATTTCACCAACCAAAAATATATATAAAACAGGGAATTTAAAAAAATAAGAATAATTACCATACAGTAAGGTAATTATTCTTATTTTTTTAAACTCCCTGTTTTATATATATTTTTCCCTTTACTTTTTATGTATTATTATTTGTATTAATATGTAATGTATTTATATATTATGGTTTTTATTTTCAGAGCCACTCAGAAACGACAATTACAGTGTTCGCCAAAATAAAGATGATCTGCGTTCAACGTTCAAAAAATAAAATATAAAAAAAGTACTTATGAAAAAGGATTAATAAATGCATATGTATACCAAATTAAAAATAATTGTTCTTGGGGAGGGGTGGTGGAAAATCAGCTATTGCAATTGAATGGAAATTCAATATTGGAGTTCAATGGAAAACCAAAACTGCGAGGGTGTGGAAAATCAGATAATGCAAAGTAGTGGAAAACCACAACTGGGACGGTGTAGAAAAGCAGATATTGCAAGTGGAGGAAAACCATAACTGAGTATGTGTGGAAAACCTATAATGCGGGAAGTCAAAAAACCAGTGGATTTTGGCCTGCATTCTACTGCCAGAGATCCACACTACAACCTCCTTCACCCCTTACTTTTTTGTGTCACCCCCGTTTATTTTGAAACCAGAGATGGAAGAAATGTAAGGGGTAAAGGAGGTTTTTTGTATGGAGAAACCTCATGAAAATATGCTTTTTTCCAGAGGTTTTTTCCCGCTGGGATATCTAAATACACACACACACATAGATATATGTATACAGGCTCCCGCCAAAATGCGACGCAAAAGCTAAGAAAATCTAAATAAATCTTTAAAAATACTTACAAAAATGCTGGAAATTTCTAAAATTAAACTTAAGCACTTTTGTAAGCCATATAAGTAAATATGATCCAAAAATCATTTTGATCGGAGCAGCAGTTTAAGTTTTTAAAATTTAAAACAAATTTTAACTTAAATTACCCCTTTCCCCTCTCCATTCCACACAGCACTACTCCTCCCCCTCATCAGTTTTTTTTACTTTTGCTCTCTCCGCCGTCGCTCACTTCGCATCCACTCTCTGGGTTTTGTTCTCTCAGCAGGCTCCCGCAAAATACGAAGCAAAAGACTAAGAAAATCTAAAAAAATTCTTTAAAAATACTTTTAGAAATGCTGGAAATTTTAAAAATTAAACTTTAGCACTTAAGCCATAGAATTAACTATGATCCTAAAATCATTTTGATCAGAGCAGCGGTTTAGATTTTTTAAATCCGAAAGTACACTTTCTATGTAACCCCCAAATAATGGGAGATTTCGATAACAAAAAGTTTTAGAAACAAGAAGGGAAGCTAGCTTCGGCTAGCCGAAGTTTATATCCCCTTGCAGATCGTTCCTATTCAATTACAAATTCCAAAATATAAAATTTAGATTTATTTGCGTATTTGTTGCAAGAAAGAAAATTACAGCAGTTTTTGTATTACTTTGACATTTTTCGAGCGTTCCTTTCTAGGGCAGCTATATAATATAGTCGTCCGATTCATGTAAAATTTAATTCGAAATTTTGAATTAATAAAACGAAGCTAAAAAATTTTTCCTAATAATTTCCCATTAATTTTCCGATCGTTTCTATGGGAGCTTTATGATATAGTCGTCCGATTTTTCTAAAATGTAATTAAAAATTCAGAACAGTTTAAATAATAGTATTCCAAAAAGCATTAGGTCATATGTCAAAATTCACGAAAGCTATAATTTTTTTCCTTTATTTTTTCGATCCTTCCTATGGGAGCTAGAAGATATAGTTGTCCGATTTGCCTGGTTCCGACTTATATACTACCTGCAATAGAAAGACGACTTTTGGTAAAGTTTCAGCTCGATAGCTTCAAAACTGAGAGACTAGTTTGCGTAGAAACGGACGGACGGACGGACAGATGGACGGACAGACGGACGGACAGACGGACGGACAGACGGACGGACAGACTTCTGAATTTCGAATTAAATTTTAGAAAAATCGGACGACTATATCATATAGCTCCCATAGGAACGATCGGAAAACTAAAGGGAAATTAATAGGAACAAAATTATAGCTTTGTTAATTTTTATTGTATTCTCTTCTACTCTGAAATATAACTTTATTTTGTTATTTCAGAATTTCGAATTAAATTTAACATAAATCGGGCCATAGTAAGGATGGTTCAATTATTGTCAATATAATACGTAAACTGATACAATTTTGTTTTTTATACCCTTGCAGAGGGTATATTGATTTCAGTCAGAAGTTTGCAACGCATTGAAGGAGACGTCTCAGACCCTATAAAGTATATATATTCTTGGTCAGCATGACTAGACGAGTCGATCTAGCCATGTCCGTCTGTCTGTCCGTCTGTCCGTCTGTCCGTCCGTCTGTCCGTCCGTCCGTCCGTTTCTACGCAAACTAGTCCCTCAGTTTTGAAGCTATCGAGCTGAAACTTTACCAAAAGTCGTTTTTCTATTGCAGGTAGTATATAAGTCGGAGCCGGCCGGATCGGACAACTATATCTTATAGCTCCCATAGGAATAATCGGAAAAATAATTGAAAAAAAATTATAACTTATGTGTTTTTTGACATATAACCTTATGCTCTTAAAAATATCATTTTTTTAACTGTTCTGAATTTCGAATTAAATTTTAGAAAAATCGGACGACTATATCATAAAGCTCCCATAAGAACGATCGGAAAACTAACGGAAAATAATAGGAACAAAATTATAGCTTTGTTAATTTTTATTGTATTCTCTTCTACTTTGGAATATATGTTTATTTTATTATTTTAGAATTTCGAATTAAAATTAACATAAATTGGATGACTATATTATATAGCTGCCATAGGAAGGATCGATCAATTATTGTCAATATAATACGTGCGCTGCTATAATTTTGTTCGTTGTTGTTTGCAAATCTATATTTAACATTTTTGTAATTTCAAATTGAATAGGAACGATCTGCAAGGGTATATAAACTTCGGCTGGCCGAAGTTAGCTTCCTTACTTGTTGCAAATATAAATGTACAATTTTTTTAGTTTTAAATTGAATAGGAATGATCTGCAAGGGTATATAAACTTCGGCTGACCGAAGCTAGCTTCCTTTCTTGTTTTTTATTCAGTTTCAAACACATTCGCTCGGGACATGTCGCTCGGGAAATTTTTTCCGACTATTTTGTAAAGGTGATTTCTTTACCTCTATCCCTCAATTGCTGGATATTTTGCTTTTAACTTAATAGTTTAACATGTAAATGAAGTATTCAATACAGAAAAATGTTACATATTAGCATTCCTATAGGATAAATTAACAACAGAATACAGGTCCAAAAAATATAAAATATAAAATATATATTATTGAGGTTAGTCATAAAAATAATAAAACTATACTCCAAATTTTTAGTTTAGCTCAGGTGGAAATATGTTTTATTCAAGTTTAAAGGTTTTTGGCTTTTTGGACTTTTTGGTGGAAGTGGCCATATTTAATATTTTATATTTTTTATACCCGTTACTCGTAGAGTAAACGGGTATATTAGATTCGTGCAAAAGTATGTAACAGGTAGAAGGAAGCGTTTCCGACCATATAAAGTATATATATTCTTGATCAGGATCACTATCCGAGTTGATTTTTATAGTTTCCGAGGACGGACAGACGGACATGGGTCCGTCCTCGGAAACTATAAAAGGTAGAAATTGGGATTTGGCATGCAGATTTTAGGGGTTAATACGAAGCGCAAGTTTTTCACGCCGATGTGTCACGCCCCCTCTAACGCCCACAAACCGCGAAAAACTGAAGCACCCACAGTTTTAAAGCTAGATTAACGGGAAATGAATGTGTATTCGTTTTTTTAATACCTATTGATTGACCAATACAACGCGTATTTGATAGTCGAGGCACTCGACTATAGGGTTCTCCCTTATTTTATTTGTATTTAAACACGTCATTTACTTTCAAATATAACCATACACACGCACATATGTACATACGTATAAGCAAATCAAAACATCCCAGCGGGAAAGTGAGAAGTAGGTTTTAGTGTTCTTGAAATCCTGTTCCTTTTTACAAGCGGCGGTGTAGGAATAGATAAATTCTGAGCGTTAAATGGGGGTGGGTTTCTGTGTAGCATCAATATCAGGCCAATTAAGCGCTGTGTGATTTCTGTGGCCCTACGATTATAATTTTTTTAACAAAAAAATCACAAACTTATAATTTATCCTTAATTTTTAGTCATTTTAAAATTCGTAGAAAAAATATTAATAATTTTTAATCAAATAAATTAAGCTAAATTTTAATTTATTTCACTCAAAATTTTTACAAATAATAATAATAATGTATGTGGGATTCAACAACATTATAGAAAAAATCTACGGTAAGACGATTTAAATATTTGATCACATTTATCAAGGATTGCCATTAAATTACAAAGAAAAAGATTATTGTTTTTACATTTTTAAACAGTTTTTGTGAAATAAAATAATTTGATCGTAAAATCGTGGCCTAAGCCATTTTTTGTTGTTAAAAAATAAAAATACCTATAATATACGTAATCTTTAATGATTACGGTCCATGAAAACTATTGATTAAACGAAATATTTATTCGCGGGCAAAGTGTGACCTTAACTTACAACGAAATTGTGACCCAATTTTATCTGTTGGTATTATCAAATATATGATGCAGGGTCACATCATTTTTACATTTCGTCCAAAAAAGCAGAGCTTGCAAGGTTCGGTCAACCTTTTCAAAGTGTTGGAAAAAAACCTGTCATTTACAAACCCTATGAAAAATGGGAGTGAGCTAACACCTTCAAAGGGTTTTGCTTAACAGATGTTACGCTCAGAGCAAAACCCTTTTTTTCAGAGTTACTTCGGTTTCGGTTTCTACTGACTACTTTGCTAGGTCTGTTAAGGAAAACGGTCTTTTGTGAATGTATGAGTGCGTGTGTGTGACCTGTTCAGTAATGCTTCAGTCGCTACATTGCTTTTTGATTATTAAAATTCAAAAGGGTAATGGAAAATCCGTAAAGTGTATTTTCTAAAGCTCAATCTGTAAGATTGGACCATTTACCATTAAATTCCAATATTCTACATAATTTAAAAACCTTAAGATTCCAAAACTATTATTTCAAAAGATTTGAAAGAACGCGCGAACCATTTTGTAGGAATAGGCTTGGTTGGAATACTTTGATACATTTTTTATCTTAAAGCTTATGATAGTTCATTTGAACCGATCTGCCTTTTATAGCTCTTTATGGCATTTCTTATTAAAGATAGTTCCTTATATAGTGAATTAATATATTGAAGGAAACAAAAAAATAACACCTAACCAAAATTTAAAATAAAACTTTATGTACATTTATATGCTATTTTAGAATTATCTTGATTTCCTATGAAAAATGTATGCAATATCATAGCAGGCCTATATTTTTCCCTTTCTAGAGGAATCCCATTTTTCTGACTTTTATTTAACAGTAGTCTTATAGAAACCCTTTTAGATGACTGTTAACTTAAAAGGGTCTCACCGAATGGTTATTGAAAGACCGATTGCTTTGTTCGGTTGAGCCGAACGGTCGGACCGAAACCGACAAGCAAAACGAAAAAGGGATCCGCTCAGAGAGAGAGAGTTTGTGAGCAACATTTTTTTCTATTTTGGCGAAAGTCAAACTGTTTTAGGAAAATCGGTTGACAGTTATTTGCAAGCTCTGGTAAGAATACAACGAGCATACTGTGAAGGGCCAATTATCCCCACCGGCTCCAACGGATCCACATTTTCACTTTTACACTTTCACCGCACGCTCTCCCAAACCAATTGATTTTCTTGAGGTCTTGGTATGCAATCCTTTTAGTTTTTGCGATACCTTTAAATTGGTGCATCATTCGCTAGGTTCGGACCATTACTGCAGATTTTCAATTTTGTCGCCTTAGTAGTCGCATTCACACACTCTCCTTATGCGCTTCGTCACTACATGGACTGCCGTCCATAGTGATTCTTTATCCGGATCACTAGTCTAGTCATTTGCTAGCCATTTGCGTCTGTCTGTCCGTGTGAACGCTGAGATTTTGGAAACTATAGTAGTATACACAATTCTTGCGGTTTTGGATTTAAATTCTTTAGCTCCCCAATCTGTGCAAGTTTGTCTTGCAAATGTACAACCCCCACAAACCGCGGCGCATTTTGCTGGAGCCTGTCGAGAGAGCAAACCCCAGATAGCGGATGCCATGTGAGCGACGGCCGAGAGAGCAAAAGCCAAGATAACTGATGGGGGGAGGGAAAGAGGGCAATTTAAGCTAAAATTTGTTTTGAACTTTAATAACTTTAACTGCTGCTCCGATTAATATAATTTTAGATTAATAGTCAGTTCTGTGAATCAAATGCTAAGGTTTAATTTTTCAAAAAGTATTCTTCATTTTGTAGGAAAAATACACCCAAAAAAAAATCCTGAGTGTCAATTTAATAATTGTGGTTCAAAATATCACTGCCACTAGGATCAAGTTTTTGGGGTCAAATTGATCCCAAATGAGTTTCAAAAGTATACCGGACTTCACAAAACATTGAACTTGATAAGAAATATTGTCATTTTAATGACACAAGGGTCACATTGATTGCAATAATTGTCATTTATCGATTTCTAAAGTTTGAACTTCTGTTTTCGAAGTTCGAAATGTTTTTAGTATTAACCAAAAATGATACATATAAATGATATAATTAAAGGTTTTGTATGTTTAGATTGAAAACTTTTGCACTTTATCCGAAATATGAACACCTTTAATTTGAATATAAAACATATTAGATATGATTACTTGACAAAATATCTTTTAACTAAAAGATTCATATTAAAGTAAATTAAATAAAATTTGCAAATGGAAAACGTTTCATTTTAAGTTGTAGAAAGTTCTAAATGTTCGCGAACGTGTTATCTTCACATTTAAGTTGAACTTATACACTCCCGCATAATATAGCGCGATGGCCCAATTGGTAAGGCGTCTGCCTCTAACGCGGGAGGAACCCGGTTCGAAACCCAGCCGAAGCATGGTAAGTAAAAAGTTTTTAAGATGCATATCTAGCATTTCTATAACAATTTGAAAAATAATAATGCATTAAAATTAATTAATAAAAAAAACAAGAAAGGAAGCTAACTTCGGCCAGCCGAAGTCTATATACCCATGCAGTTAATTCCTATTTAATTACAAATTACAAAAATCTGAATTTCGATTTGGAACAAACCGAATTATAGCAATTTTGACAATAATTGATTGATCATTCCTATGGGAGCTATATAATATAGTAGTCCGATTTATGTAAAATTTATTTCGAAATTCTGAAATAATAAAATAAAGTTATATTCAAGAGTAGAAGAGAATACAATAAAAATTAACAAAGCTATAATTTTTTTCCTATTAATTTCCCATTAATTTTCCGATCATTCCTATGGGAGCTATATGATATAGTCGTCCGATTTTTATAAAATTTAAATCGAAAATCAGAAGTATTAAAAAAACGATATTCCAAAGAGTAGAAGGAAATATGTCAAAAGACACCGAAGCTATAATTTTGTTCATATTAATTTGCCATTAATTTTCTGATAGTTCCTATGGCAGCTATATGATATAGTCGTCCGATTTTTATAAAATTTAATTCGAAATTCAGAACTGTTAAAAAAATGATATTTCATAAGAGCATAAGGTAATATGTCAAAAAACACATAAGTTATAATTTTTTTTTCAATTATTTTTCCGATTATTCCTATGGGAGCTATAAGATATAGTTGTCCGATCCGCCCGGCTCCGACTTATATACTACCTGCAACAGAAATACGACTTTTGGTAAAGTTTCAGCTCGATAGCTTAAAAACTGAGGGACTAGTTTGCGTAGAAACGGACGGACGGACAGACGGACAGACGGACAGACGGACGGACAGACGGACGGATCGATTCGTCTAGTCATGCTGACCAAGAATATATATACTTTATAGGGTCTGAAACGTCTCCTTCACTGCGTTGCAAACTTCTGACTGAAATCATTATACCCTCTGCAAGGGTATAAAAAAACTGTTGTGTCGTGAGCTGGGTTTGAACCTCATACCCCCGACCATAAAATAGTATCCGAGCAAGCACTCTTGGCCTTGGCCCCTGAGCCATGCCCATATTTTTTTCGTCCGTGACAGAATGCTTGCAAGAGCATTCAATCCAATATATTTTTCTACTTAAATGACACCGGGTAGTGGCTATTTGACACCAAAAAGGGTCAAAATGATATTTTCGAAAATATTTAAGTAACATCAGAAAAGGTCAATTTGATGATCTCCGGATCGGTTTTTTTTTGCAACTCAATAGTGTCACATTGTCACCTAAATTGGGGCACATAGATGACTATTTTTTTTTTGTGTGTAGGAACCCTTTATGTTTCCAAGTTAAAAAAATGCGAGTTCTCGAGGAAAATACATGAGACAAAATAGAGACGGGACACATAAAGATTATAATGGTTACAACTAAGATTGAAGCAAATGAGTTAAAATTGTAGTTTTCAATACAGGGATAGAAGTTAAAGTGCAAATTAATTGTTCAAGATTTTTATAAGTATTACATAGGACGCGACAGGGCTCATGCAGAGTAAAATGATGTAATCGAGGCAAATTAAGGGGGTAGTAATTTCGTGTTAGTCAAACAATTGGTTTGGCTGGCTCGAGGTCTGGGTGCTTTATTTTTCGGCGTTTTTCCCAATATATTTCGATCTCCTCCGGAGATCGTCTTCAGGGGCTACATATATTTACAAATATTACACTTAATGTCATAAAAAAAATTTTAAACCTTGTTTATACATACATTGCTTTTTAAATTAAAGCGCACGACGTCCGATCTGTCCGCCGTGGAGTTGTAAACTAACTCTGTTCTTTTCTAGCAAGTGTCTGTATATATGTCCGCAATTGTCTGTGTCTGTTTTAAAGTTGAGCCTAATGTTTGTAAGTGTGTTTATAATGTGAAGCATCTCTATTGTGAGTCGTTTGTTGTAATATTCTTCTTGTTGTAATATGCTCACTGCATCGAAGTCTGGTCTGTGACCGGTGCTCTTACAGTGTGTGGTGAGTGCTGTTTTTTGGCTATTTATTGCTTGAATTTTGTTTATGTCCGATCGATGTCCAGAGATTCTCGTTTTTAATTTACATTTTGTCGTGCCAACATATACTTTGTCACAGCTTGTATTTTTGTCACCTGCACAGGGAATCTTATAAATCAGATTATTCTTGTCTAATTTGTCTATTTTGCTTTTCATGTTAGAAAAGAAAATATTCGTTACTTGGGCTGGTTTGTGTGCTATTCTGATGTTTTCTTTGTCATATATGTTCGACGATTTTAGTCTGTCAGAGAATCCAGGTACATATATCACAGATTTGTAAGTTTTTGGTTTGTCTATATCTATTTTGTTTTTCTCGTCCTCGTAATATGCTTGTGTCAGTTTGTGTATTATTCCGTTTGGAAAGTCATTATTTTTGAGGATTGTCCAAATTCGCCTCCTGCTCTTCTCGTTGAATATTTCGTCGCTTGTGGCAAGAATTCTTCTAATTTGATTTTTTGCTGTGTTTATTATCATATTGCGTGGGTGCTTGGAGTGGCCTGATGATGTCGGTTTTTGGTACCAATCTAATTTTATCCTATTATCCACTTTGCATACCAATGAGTCTAAAAACGGTAATTTGTCCTCTACTTCCATTTCCATTGTGAATTTTATGTCCTTATGGTATGAGTTTAATGTGTCCAATGTTTTTTGAACGTCTTCTTTCTTCACTATAGCAAATAAATCGTCCACATATTTGCTAAGTAGCCTCGTACTCTGGCGAATACTTCCTCCATTATGATGTCCGCTATGATTGGTGATGCCGGGGATCCCATCGGTAGTCCTTTTAGTTGCGTGTAATTGTTGTCATCGTACCTAAAGTACCTATTTTCCGTAATGCAGAACCGTACTATTTCTACGAACAATTTCTTTGGTATGCTGGTGAATTCTTCAATACTTTTCCATTTTGATTAAATTACCTGTATGGCTAGGTCAGTGGGTATGCTGGGAAACAACGATACAACATCAAACGATACAAGACATTCATCGTCACATATATACGTATCATTGACTCTGACTTTAAACTCTATTGCACTTTTAACATTGAACGGAGATTTTGCTGTCAAGTTTTTTAAAATGTTAGACATGAATTTACAGAGATTATAGCTTGGCGAATTTATCATTGAGCAAATCGGTCTTAGAGGCATGTCAGGTTTGTGAATTTTTGGTACTCCATAGATTCTAGGGGGTAAGGCTGTGTGTGTTGTAAGTTTATATTTTTCCCTATTAGTTATAATTTTTGATTTGGTTAATTGTTCTACCAATTGGTTATTTTTACTTTGTAACTTAAGTGTGGGATACTGTCGTAGTTTTCGGTACATACCTACGTCCTCCAACAGGGTTGTCATTCTATGTTTGTAGTCATCTTTTTTCATGGCGACTGTCACGTTTCCTTTATCTGCGTTCAAAATTACAATGTCCCTATTTTTTCGTAAGAAATCTTGGGTTTGTCCCACTGTATCCAACCTGTCCCTAGCTGTCAACCTGTGTCTCGTCAAAGCGTCACCTAAGAGAAGAGAATATTTTGTTCTTGCTGCCTCTTGTGCCTCTTTTTCGTTGTTGCTTTGTACCAGTTCCTCTCCGTCAGCGATGCATTTTAAGAGCGGGAATTTTTTGGCTGCTATGGGGAGCGCGAACTTTGGACCTTTTCCTAAGAGTGTTTCGATGTCTGGCGGGAACTCAGTGTTTGTTTTGTTTACGAACCATTTCGTTCCGTTGTTGTTGTTGTTAGAAACCTTAGACTTTCGTTCCTGTCTCAGATTTTCGTGTTTCTTTTGTTGAGTCTCTCTCCAGATTTTTGTTTTTGTTTCTGTTAGCAGTCGTTCGCTCTCTAAGTTTTGTTTCTGTGATCGTGAGTTGTTTTGATTGTTCTTTTATAATGTTATGTCTCAGTTTAATAAGAATGTTCAGTAATTTTGTATGGAAAAAGTGAGTATGTCTGTCTATAAGTTCTCTTATGCGTTTTGGTGTTTGTTTGTTCGATGTAAATATTTGGTCAAGTCTGGTTGTGCGTTGAATAAACTTAGGTATTAATTTGGTTTTTCTACATTTAAGTAAGAATTTTGTACTTGACTGAAGTTTTGCCATCTGCATCGATTGGGTTTGGAAGCGTTTGATGACCATCTTCGTCTCGTCGTTATATGTTGATTTTAGTTTTGCATAAACCATCCTGTTTATATTTACGGCGTGCCTTCCGTTAGTTAAGTTGTTGTTGTTTTGCGACCTTTTTGATTTAATCAAACAATTGGTTTGGCTGGCTCGAGGTCTGGGTGCTTTATTTTTCGGCGTTTTTCCCAATATATTTCGATCTCCTCCGGAGATCGTCTTCAGGGGCTACATATATTTACAAATATTACACTTAATGTCATAAAAAAAAAATTTAAACCTTGTTTATACATACATTGCTTTTTAAATTAAAGCGCACGACGTCCGATCTGCCCGCCGTGGAGTTGTAAACTAACTCTGTTCTTTTCTAGCAAGTGTCTGTATATATGTCCGCAATTGTCTGTGTCTGTTTTAAAGTTGAGCCTAATGTTTGTCGGTGTGTTTATAATGTGAAGCATCTCTATTGTTAGTCGTTTGTTGTAATATTCTTCTTGTTGTAATATGCTCACTGCATCGAAGTCTGGTCTGTGACCGGTGCTCTTACAGTGTGTGGTGAGTGCTGTTTTTTGGCTATTTATTTCTTGAATTTTGTTTATGTCCGATCGATGTCCAGAGATTCTCGTTTTTAATTTACATTTTGTCGTGCCAACATATACTTTGTCACAGCTTGTATTTTTGTCACCTGCACAGGGAATCTTATAAATCAGATTATTCTTGTCTAATTTGTCTATTTTGCTTTTCATGTTAGAAAAGAAAATATTCGTTACTTGGGCTGGTTTGTGTGCTATTCTGATGTTTTCTTTGTCATATATGTTCGACGATTTTAGTCTGTCAGAGAATCCAGGTACATATATCACAGATTTGTAAGTTTTTGGTTTGTCTATATCTATTTTGTTTTTCTCGTCCTCGTAATATGCTTGTGTCAGTTTGTGTATTATTCCGTTTGGAAAGTCATTATTTTTGAGGATTGTCCAAATTCGCCTCCTGTTTTTCTCGTGGAATATTTCGTCGCTTGTGGTAAGAATTCTTCTAATTTGATTTTTCGCTGTGTTTATTATCATATTGCGTGGGTGCTTGGAGTGGCCTGATGATGTCGGTTTTTGGTACCAATCTAATTTTATCCTATTATCCACTTTGCATACCAATGAGTCTAAAAACGGTAATTTGTCCTCTACTTCCATTTCCATTGTGAATTTTATGTCCTTATGGTATGAGTTTAATGTGTCCAATGTTTTTTGAACGTCTTCTTTCTTCACTATAGCAAATAAATCGTCCACATATTTGCTAAGTAGCCTCGTATTTTAAACTCTGGCGAGTACTTCCTCCATTATGATGTCCGCTATGATTGGTGATGCCGGGGATCCCATCGGTAGTCCTTTTAGTTGTTAGCTATAAAAATAATTTCGGTTTTTAGGCGTGTATTTTTGAAGTAGCCATTTATGCCAGCTTTTTTGCATTTTTTCGAACTTTTTCAGCTTTGACGTAGTGTAGCTTCTAAACTAATGAATGGAACTCAATGCTGTGTATAAGAAAGTCAAAGAGCATTCTTTTACCTGTAAATGAGTCTTTGATAGCCTAAATCGGTTTACCAGAACTCGAGTTAGAAATTATAAAAGTGCAAAAAACGTTTATTACACTTAAAAAAAAACTGTACCATACAAAAAATTAAAAGTGTCCTTTTCTTACTCAGGAAGATGTACCTTAACCGAAAATCACAGTTTCATGAAGTGCGTATTTCATCAATTTTTTTTTGTAAACCCGTGATATTAGTCTCATTATTATTCTAAACAAGAAAAAAAGCTAACTTCGGCCAGCCGAAGTTTATATACCCTTGCAGATCGTTCCTATTCTATTTGAAATTACAAAAATGTTAAATTTAGATTTGCAACTAACAAAATTATAGCAGTTTACGGAGTATTTTGACATTAATTAATCCATCCTTCCTATGGCAGCTATATTATATAGTCATCCAATTTATGTTATATTTAATTCTAGTTTCTAAAATAATAAAATAAACTTATATTCCAAAGTAGAAGAGAATACAATAAAAATTACCAAAGCTATAATTTTGTTCCTAATAAAATCCCTTTAGTTTTCCGATCATTCCTATGGGTGCTATATGATATAGTCCTCCGATTTTTATAAAATTTAATTCGAAATTCAGAACAGTTAATAAAATGATATATCCAAGAGCATAAGGTAATATGTAAAAAAACAAAAAAGTTATCATTTTTTTTTCAATTATTTTTCCGATTATTCCTATGGGAGCTATAAGATATAGTTGTCCGATCCGGCCGGCTCCGACTTATATACTACCTGCAACGGAAAGACGACTTTTGGTAAAGTTTCAGCTCGATAGCTTAAAAACTGAGGGACTAGTTTGCGTAGAAACAGACGGACGGACGGACAGACGGACGGACAGACGGACGGACAGATGGACATGGCTAGATCGACTCGTCTTGTCATGCTGACTAAGAAAATATATACTTTATAGGGTCGGAAACGTCTTCTTCACTGCGTTGCAAACTTCTGACTGAAATCATATACATATAAATTTTCGCTTAGATTAAATGATTTTGGGAAAATCCCATGTTTTTGGTGTTCCTTCTTTAATAACTAAGCTTTGCATTATTTACTAATTGAATTGGGAATGTAGAAAATTATAATTAGTTAATATTTGATCTTTATGAAAAAAACTTACATTTTTACTTGTCCGTCGGTGAGAATCGAACCCGGGTCTCCCGCGCGAGGAGTGAACGGCCTACGTACTGGGCCATTGCAGCACTTAAATTTGCTGTGACAACCCGATCATTGTATGTAAAATATGAAGCGAAGAACACATTTGAATTATACATACTATATATACATTATATTTATGCTAACGCAATTTATATTATGTTTTACTATAGTAATATTACTACTATAGTACATACTACATCTTTAACATACATACTACATACTACATCTTATTTTCGGTTTACCGTTTGCCAATAATACAAAAAAAAAAATAATAAAAATAATAATAAAAACATAATACAAAAAAAAAAAAAAGTTGGCATTGGGACTCGAACCGGAGTCGTTTCGATATCTAACCAAACGCTTTAACTGTCTGCGCTACGAGTACAGCCGCCCGGCCGCTGACAAGTTGATTATTTTGGTGAGCATGTGAAAACAAATATTTCTATTTTTTAGAAAAACTTTCTACTTTTTAGAAAACATTTCTATTACTTAGGGTTAGCTAAATTTTAAGGTTAGGGAACTTCTTTTTAGAAAGGGTGTTGCCAAAATATTTTATTATTTTCGTTAGCCTTTCTATTTTTTAGAAAATAATTTCTAATTTTAATGGCATTTTTTTTAGTTTTTAGGGTGATTTTTAGTTTATGGTAACTATTTCCTATGTTTAAAACTTTCTAGATTGAAGAAAAACTTTCTTGATTTTGAGAAAATTTCCTTAGTTTTAGAAATAAATTTCTTGTATTTAGGCAAAATAAATTTTAATGGCGATTTTCTAAAGGGTAAAATTTATTTTGAGTGTGTCTTCGAACAAATGGGGTGCATTATTACCTAGCATAGTAATTTATATTTATAGCATAGCATAATAAAAGCATTGATTATAATTTTAGGAATATTACCTCAATTTTAGGCGTACGATTCCCAAAAGTATGTGACCTAAAAATATGGGTTTTTAGGCAATAAGACCAATTTTTTTGGAAGCTATTGCCTAAAATAAATTTTTTAGGCAATAAATAGTGAATTCCTAAAATTTTAGGAAAATCTTTTTTCTGGGTGTAGGTAAGCAATAGTAATCTACTCTGGTAGGAAGGAAGCCTTACGTTTTAATCCCAGTTCAAACTACGAAGAAATTTTTTTGTACCGACTCAATACGGTCGATGTGCACTAGATATTGTGGACTCCAAACAGAAGAACCATATTCCAAAATAGGACGGGCAAGGGAGGTAAATAACAATTTGGTTTTATAAGGGTCATCAAATTCTTTTGACCAACGCTTTTTAAATCCAAGAACACTCATAGCTTTGTTGACAGTCGACATTATGTGGCAGTCCAATTTAAGCTTCGGGTCCAAAAGGACCACTAAATCGTTTACTGAATATATACGATCAAGTGGGGAGTTCTGAAGCGAATAACTTATAAACGTAGGAGTACCTCTATAAAAGGTCATTACGTTACATTTCAGGCAGTTCAAATTTAAGAGGTTATACTCACACCATATCTAAAAATTGTCAATGTCTGATTGTAAGGCAAAACCAGACTCTATCTTATTATATGTCAAACCAAGCTTAACATCATCAGCATACATTAGTACACGAGAATGTGTTACGATAGAGGGAAGATCGTTAATAAACAAGGTAAACAGCAAAGGGCCCAAATGACTACCCTGGGGCACTCCCGATGTCACGTGGATCGTTTTGGAAACAGCGTTTTTAAATATAACCCTCTGAGTTCTTCCATTCAAATAACTTGAAATCCAAGTTGGAAACCCAAGCTGATCTAAATTGAATAAAAGGAGAGAGTGGTTAACAGAGTCAAAGGCTTTGCTGAAATCTGTATATATAACGTCAGTCTGCATTTTTTCTTTAAATCTCTGTATTACAATGGATGCCAATTCAAGAAGGTTCGTGGTGGTCGATCTTCGCTTAACAACACCATGCTGACACGGTGATATTAGCGAGGAACATAAATGTTGCAAATGAGAAGTAATAATACGCTCAAATGCTTTAGGAATTGCCGATAATTTAGAAATACCTCTATAATTCTGAGCATCCGCCTTCGCACCCTTTTTGTGGAGAGGAATAATGAAAGATTCCTTCCAGATAGTTGGAAAAACAGATGATGAAATAGACAAATGAAAAAGTTTAAGAATCGGTTTGCAAATGGTTGATGCACAATACTTAAGAACACACCCAGGAAGTCCATCAAGACCGGGAGAATAAGTTGGCGTTGTTGTTTCTAAGTCTCTTAAAAGAGAACTTTCGGTAATTACTGGGGAAAAAATAAAATTTGCCCTATTTAAGGGATTAGGGTAGTTAGAATTTGACCAAGAAGACGAACTATAAGTAGTTTGGAAAAAGTCAGCAAATAAATCAACAATTTAAAAATCCGTCGATGCCTCCATTGAGTTGAAACGAACCACTCAAGGTAATACCGATAACGTACGCTTAATTACGCTAGCATTAACGAAGTTATAAAACTGCTTCGGATCATTTGAAAATTCAAATTTACATCGATTTAAATACATAGAATGGCAATGAACAGGAACATTAAAATCGGATCGAGTCACTACATATTTCGAAAAATTGCTCGGCTTACCAGATTTTTTATACTTTTTATAAGTGTTTGTTTTAAAATTTTTAAGTCTTTGAAGCGCATTGGTAAACCAGGGGGGCCTGTTCAGCTTTGGAGGAAGCCTATCAGGAACGCATTCATTAAAGAAAGTGTTTAAAACGCTATAGAATAGTTCAGTGGCACTTTCGATGTCCATACAGTTATAAAAATCTGTTCAATTATATTGCGAAATCATATAGTTAACTTTGTTATAGTCACATTTTTGAAAACATCTCATTTTAGTTGGCGAAACTAAAGGAGAGAGGGTATCAAGGTTGGGAAGGCAAATTGTCAATTCAATTGTAGGGTGGTATCGGTCTTCTGGTACCACAAGGGCGTCAATTTTAGATACTGTGACTTCAGATGGATCAGAAACAAACATTAGGTCTAATTGTCTATTTATGGGAAAGGCGATCGGTTCTGTAGGTGCTAAAGTTGTTAAACGTACCGAAGAAGGCAATGCCGAAGACTTACGCTTGGCATTAACAAAGTTATAAAACTGCTTCGGATCATTTGAAATTTCCAATTTACATCGATTTAAATACATAGAATAGCACGTAGAACATACATGAACGAGCCACCACATATTTCGAAAAATCAGATGGCTTACCCGATTTTTTATACTTATTATAAGTGTTGGATTTAAGATTTTTAAGTCTTTGAAGCGCATTGTTAAACCAAGGAGGCCTGTTTTGTTTCGGAGGAAGCCTGTCAGGAACGCATTCGTCAAAAAAAGTGTTTAAAACGATATAGAAAAGTTCAATTGCACTTTCGATATCCAAGCAATTGTACAAATCAGTACAATTATATTGCGAAATCATATAATTTAATTTATTATAGTCACATTTACGAAAACATCTCACTTTAGTTTGAGAAACTAAAGGAGAAAGGGTATCAGTACAGGGGAGGCCAATTGTCAATTCCAATGTAGGATGATATCGGTACAACAAGTGCGTCAATTCTAGATACCGTTACTTCATGCGGATCAGAAACAAACACAAGGTCTAATTGTCTATTTAATGAATTACGTATAAAGCTAACTTGCTGTAACGATATTTCTAAAAGACCATCAACAAAATCATGGGCGCTATACCTTTATAGCGACAAGTGGGTCAGTAGGAGGGGACCAAGAAATATCGGGGAGATTGAAGTCACCCAAAACAATCAAAAGGTCCCTGTTGGAAAGAAAGGATAGAATAGATTTAATAGAAGATAGATGTTGCTCATAAATTATTACGTCAGAGCCAGGTGGAATATAAGAACAAGTAACAAAAATAGATAGAGATTGAAGGGAAACTTTCACACTGACAAATTCAACGTCATTAGGTGCATGAGAGTGAATTCGCTCAGAATTTAGGGTAGAGGTAACGGCGATCAGAACGCCGCCCCCCTACGGAAAAGGCGATCGGTTCTGTAGGTGTTAAAGTTGCTTGACAAAACTTCAGAGTCAGTTATCTCTGGTTTCAGCCAAGTTTCTGTAAAAGCCAAGATATCGTCCGTAAAAGCCGAGGAGTCAGCATAAAGCTTGGATAGTTTCATGTTAAGTCCTCTAATATTTTGGTAAGCCAAAAATAAACTTTTCAGTTTTTTGGCACCGTCGAAGGACTGTTATTTGTTCTTGGTTTGTTACGAACAAATTCTTTTATAACTAAATCATCATTAAGCTAAAAGCATTCAGAAAGAAGTACTTTAAACACATCGGGCGGAGAAAATATTTTAAAAGATGATATCCTACGAGCGTAAGAAAAGTGAAATTGTTCAACAGCAATGTTCTCGGATGGGAATTTTTCACGAATAAATTCCAAAACATCCTCGGATGTGGGATCTGGGGTAAATCTGGAACCGAATAGTTGCTTCCTTTGTGGAACAACCGACATTTTCTTTCGACCACCAGCAGCAATCTGAAAGTCGCTCGGCTGAGACCCAGAAACAGGACCTACGGTACCTATAGGTGCGGTCGGCACCAAATTCTTGGCCTCAGCTTGACTTCCAGAAACAGGAACACCTCCGGAATAGGCTGTTTCCATAGGCACAGTGTGCTCAGTTGGCCCGGTGCCGACAGAAACTGCTGCCGCTACCGGATCTCGAGTTGGGTTTTGCCCCACGGTCGCATTAACTGCCCTTGAGCCAGCTTTTTTGGGTTTGGCCGACTCGGTTAATAATTTTTATACCCGTTACTCGTAGAGTAAAAGGGTATATAAGATTCATGCGAAAGTATGTAACAGGTAGAAGGAAGCTTTTCCGATCATATAAAATATATATATTCTTGATCAGGATCACTAGCCGAGTCGATCTAGCCATATCTGTCTGTCCGTCTGACCGTCTGTCTGAACGCTGAGATCTCGGAAACTATTAAAGCTAGAGGATTGACACTTAGCATGCAGATTCTCGGGGTTAATACGCAGCGCAAGCTTTTCACGACGATGTTGTGAGGGTGCGATTATTAGAAGATGTTTTTAATGCTTAAATTTAAATCAAGCACTATTTGACCCATCTGGTAACTTTAAGTTTGCTAAGTTGGCAGGCCCATCCCCGAACAGCCTAAACGGCGACCATGTGAATGTCAAACATCCAACCATCGCCGCCAACTTCCCGTGCTTCCAGCGTTCTCTTTTTTACAACCATTCGGCAAAGCCAGACGCAAAATTTATCGTGATTGCGAGATAAGTCATAAAGTGGTGATATAAGTGAAAAAGAACTCCCGCGCTGGACAGTGGCCATCTTCTGCAAGTCGACCTCGTCGTTTGCACCCAATCGCTTTTTAGTGTGATGATATTAATAGGTATTTATTCAAAGTTGCCGAAAACGATCGTTTCTAACCTAACAATCTGCAGATCCACCAGCATCGAAATCGAACGACAGACAGCCCACACGGTGTTCACGACTGTGGCATTTGTTGCTGTTCATCACACCCCACCCCACAGTAGTTCCTGCTGAAGCCGAAGGAGCCATCTGCGGCAAAAATCTGAAGGCTGCCAGCACCGGTCAAGTTGAAGCCACGCTTTCGCATCCTCCAGCGGCTGCGCTTCCAACGACCACCCCTCTACTGTCGGAGGATATTTAAAACTTATCATATAAAACCAGTCAAATAAATCCAGCCAAATAAACCCAGCTATATAAAACCAGCCAAATAAACTATCTTATCGGACCTTCTACAAGCAACACCAAAATGTAATCCCGACCGAAAACTTCTCGCTGCCGACAGTTGGTATGCCCACGCGGCTCGACTCTGGTTGCATGCTGTTCACTTGGACATAGTTCGATGGGCGAAGATTCGCCGCGCCTCGTGATCTGCAGCGCCTCTAGCTTCTAACCTCAGCGCCACCTCGTGTGTTGTGACCAAGTGGATAACCTTGCGTGTCACAAACTGAATATGGTATGAAAAATTAATGGAATTGTTTATGTAATGAATTTTGGATCCGAATCTCAGAAAACTTCCCCTAAAGGGAAGCTAAGTACATTTTGTAATTTACCACGCATTTGAAATCAATATGGATTCATTTTCTTTAGTAGGGGCACTTAAGTACTACACGTCGACTCTGAATTTGGGTAGGATCATGCAATATTCTCAGATTCTACAGGTTGGGTGGGCTAGGAAAAGGAGAACAACCACACCTTAGTTCTTCCGTCCAAATATATAGACGCGTCTTAAGAAATATTAATCTGGTTTAGAGTTCCTCGTATTCCTGACTGTCTACAACATTTATTCATGTAGCGCCTATGTGGAAGCAGCCACAAACGACCCACACCATTTTCTCTGAGCACGGCCGGAACCGTAAAGTAGACAGAGGGACTGCTGATGCATCACAATCGTGTATATTACAATGTGCCACGCCCCCTCTAACGCCCACAAGCCGCGAAGAACTGTGGCACCCACAGTTTTGAAGCTAGATTAACGGGAAAAAGAAAGTGTATTCGTTTCTTCAATACCTAGAGTCAAAATCTGCCAAGTGGGCCACCCCTGTTCCGAAGGTCCGATTTTCATCGAACTTTTTTACTTTTCCGGTTCACAACGAAAATATAAGAACTTCATTTGAACGGTTTTGCGAAATTTTGAGTTTTACCGGAGATATAGAGGTCAAAACATGGCATTTTTGACACTTTTTCGAAAAAGTTGCACTCAGTCATTAATTCATAACTTCGGAACGGTAAGAGATATCTTTATGATGTTTTCACTAATCGCTCAATAATTATTATGGCTTTCCAAAAAAAAATTTAAAAAAAAATTAAAATTTATTTTTCTTAAAAATAAATTAATTTTTTTTTTTAGTTTTTATTTTTTTCAGTGTTCTTCACCAGCTATAGAGTTTAAAACCATTTGAAAATGAAGATTGATTCATTACGAAACAGATAAAAAAAAAAAAGAAGAGTGGCCCGGACAAAGGTTTTTCGCAATTCGAACTTTTCGGTGGGCGCACAGCTATTTTCCATACAAAAATTTAAAAACGCGCGCAAAGCTAGGTGGCGCACTGTTCAACACAAGTGCTGCGGCTCGCGTTTTTACTTTGCATGCGCGCGTTTTTAAATTTTTGTATGGAAAATAGCTGTGCGCCCACCGAAAAGTTCGAATTGCGAAAAACCTTTGTCCGGGCCACTCTTTTTTTTTTTTTTATCTGTTTCGTAATGAATCAATCTTCATTTTCAAATGGTTTTAAACTCTATAGCTGGTGAAGAACACTGAAAAAAATAAAAACTAAAAAAAAAATTAATTTATTTTTAAGAAAAATAAATTTTAATTTTTTTTTAAATTTTTTTTTGGAAAGCCATAATAATTATTGAGCGATTAGTGAAAACATCATAAAGATATCTCTTACCGTTCCGAAGTTATGAATTAATGACTGAGTGCAACTTTTTCGAAAAAGTGTCAAAAATGCCATGTTTTGACCTCTATATCTCCGGTAAAACTCAAAATTTCGCAAAACCGTTCAAATGAAGTTCTTATATTTTCGTTGTGAACCGGAAAAGTAAAAAAGTTCGATGAAAATCGGACCTTCGGAACAGGGGTGGCCCACTTGGCAGATTTTGACTCCTATTGATTGACCAATATATGAATCTGCACATTTGACGTGCGTGATCGACTCACAGAGCCAGCAGATAATGAACGATTCTTTAGGAGAATAGGGAAGCGAGCAATTTTTCGTAGAACAAATAAGATTCTTTTTAAGGGAAAAACAATTTTATTTAAGTAAAATCAACATATAAAATGTGAAAAACCACCTCGAGTAAATTTGGCATTGCGATCAAATACCAAAACGGCAAAGACACAAAACACAAAAAATTTAAGAGCGCGAGATTCGCGAATTAATTTGAATGCAAGAGAGCGCGAGAGAAATAATCTTCTATCGACTGATCGTGGCTTGTGAGCCAACAACATGTACAAATGTAAAGCAAGCAAGAGAAGAAAATTAGAAGTACAGCAAGTACAGAGAGTGTGAGATTACACTAACAAACAGTTACCCAGCGGCGAACAAGCGATTGGGGTCTGGAGAAAACATGCATTACAAGTAAAGAAAATGTAATCGATTACTATTACTGGTTTTCGTCAGAGGAGTTGTAATCAGAGCTCCTATGACTTCGTTTTTTCGTTCGCTAACGATTTCCCTTTGTCAAAAATCACAAATACACATACAAATTATTGCCCATGTATTCGTTTTTTTCCCCCTCCGTCACGTGTGAGCTTTGACATTTCAATAATAATAACATTAATTTTGAGTATAGTTTAACGAACTTGAAAAGCATAGCCTAGCGGTTAGACTCTCTATCCAATATACATTAACAACCGTGTTCAATTCCTACACGAGAAAATAATATTTTTCTTTTTACGAATTCAACTGCATTACAATCCAGTATACGATTTTAAAATTGTATGATGAATTTTCTCCAGTCTGACTACATTTCGTATTACAATGTAACGAGTTCGCAATGGAGACCCGAAGGTGATTCGGCCCTAGCATACTTTTCCCATTACTAGTAATGCAGATTGTGTCCGAACCACATTACAAGGCGGCCATGCCTATGGCAAAGTAATCTATATATTATTATACGTTTAGAAGCGTGTAAATTACAGTAACAAAACAAAGATATTAAAATAACTATAATTACGTACCCGTTTATTGGTAGATTTATTTAAAAATACTAACACAATTGTTAGGCTAAGCTTTGTTGATAAACAAACACAAGAAACTCTCAAAAAATCACTGAAAAAGTAAAAAAAAAAACTCAGAGCACAAAGTAAACACAACCGTTCACAAGCGACGCTAAATCGTTTTTATCTTATATTTGACTAAGCTTGCCAATTAGAAAAATACTTTCGTTAGCCATAATTTTTTTAAAAGTCGTTTGAAATCTGACAAGAAATGAAATGTGGTAAATTAATAGTTTTACACGTAATGTTGCTCTAGGGTCCCTTTATAAGGTCATATGACAATATTGGCAATATCCTTAAAGGATCAAAAGTTGTTGATCGGTGAGTTTTATTTTGAGCGAAAAAAATAAAAATCACGAATAATCATTATTTTTGAGTTTTATTTTTTTTGCTCAAAAATAATGATTATTTGTGATTTTTATTTTTTTTCCTCAAAAATAATGTTTAACAATAAAAGAATAAATATAAAAATATATTTATAGTGTCTCCTTAAAGGATAAAAACGTGCTAGTCAGGCTTGTTCTATGTTGATTGGAAGTGTATGATTTATTCATTTAAAAATAGCGAAAATAATCATTATTTACGGTCCCTGGTTGTTTCTAAAAATATTTTAAAGGCCCCGCAAGGGGCTGTACGAGGTGTTGAAAGGTAACTATAAAAATATAAAATTAAAACTCATTTTGAAAACATATTTTTTAATTTGCTAAGAAGCATTGGCCAAAAATAATCCGGACCCGGACATATGCCTAAGGAAGGCGATGCTTAACATTAAGAATAAAATAACAAAGCAAATATCTAGGGAAAATAATAATAATAAGTAGACCTCGAATTTTCCCACCACGAAAAATTGATGGGTAGAAAAACAGAGTCGCTCAGAGTAAGCGTTATGGTGCTAATACAAAACTGACGGAAAAATGAATTTTTTAACGACTCTGTTTTTCTATCCGTCCATTTTTTGTGGTGGGATGATTAAATGGAGCTGAAACAGATTTCTTGTGATAGGCAAACCCCTTGGCCGTCATCTCAAAAAAAAAAATGGAAACTATTTTTAACCTTTGCTAATTTTTTTTTAATTTATCGCGCGTATCCTTTTTTTAGGTTGGTAAAAGTGGCCAGAATATGGAACAAAAAAAAAAATCAAAATATGCCAAAACATTTAAACGAACCTATAGGCAATAATGGCTAGCATTTAAAATGTCAAATTTAGTTTATTTCCTTAATACATTTTATAATTTTTAGTACAAAAAGGAAAAACCGAATATTAATGTGGCCTAAAAATGCGGCGTGTTTTTATTTAGGCATGTTTCTCCTCAAAATTTAAAAAAAAGTACTAATATATATATATCTATGAAAAGGTAATAAAATAATAAAATAAAAATAAAGTAATAAAATACAATCCAAACACACAATGTTTGAAAACAAAAAAATCCAGTTTACAAACAAAGATACATATGTACTTGTGCGCAAATTAAAATTGCATTGATAGCATTGTAACTAATAAAAAGTTTACATTCATTTATTATAGGGGAGAGGTCTGTAGGTTAAGATGGTCTGTAAGTTGGGACACTCTATTTTCTCAACATTTTTCCACTAGAAAAAAATTTTTTTTTTTTTTGTAAACCTTTTTAGTGACAAAACTATTAGGGAAAACATTATAATCCAGGCTCTAGCCAGATTTAAGCTGTGAGAGTCGCTTACCATTTTTCACCAAAAAGGTTTTTGCCCATTTTTTCAAAATTCTATAAAACATTAAAAGCGTGCTTCAAATAAATTGGTAAAAGGTTTAAAACATTAGTAATTTATCTGTTCACAAATTGAAAATGAATCAGATTAAGTTATTAATTTTTTTCGAAAACTACCCATTTTGTGTAAGTTGGGACATTTTGGGCGTCTAAGTTGAGAAACCCGTTTTGCATACAAAAAGGCCTCAGCCCAACAGAGGTCGCTTTCTGCAGAGTAAATTTCTCTGAAATTAATGTGATCGTTTAATGAGAATTTGGATTTATTTGTTATGTGATCAAAGTTTTTTAGAAACGGACGGGAAATAAGTTAAAACGAACTAAAATTGATTAAATTAACATAAATAAATATTTTTTTTTTTTTAATTTGGAGTACTTTTGGTGTGAGTTTTATTCATTTTTGTCCCAAATTACACACCTATTTTTCAAAATGCCGTTTTTTGATACTTAAAAAAAAATAATTTTTTAATTTTCCCTGGGGAAAATTGGTACCTAACACGTGAAGTTTCATAAGCGAATGTAAAAATGGGAGACTAAAAACAAAAGGTGTACCAACCTACACATATCTCGCCTATGTGTTTATTATATTTATTAAAAGTTTTTAAGAAATGACAATAGTCACTCCTATTAGAAACTTCTTGGGTACTTGGGCCCGCAGTGACGAAGACAGAGCCGAAACATTTGCTTTGCACCTACAAAATGTATTTTAGCCAAACGCCGCCACAAACTCTTTTTAACTACCGCCGCTTAGCTCTGAAATGGCAATTAACCCGATTTTGTTTCAAGCTCCTGAAATTGCTAATATCATCAGAAAGCAATTAAGGGGGGACATCTGAGTAAAATTTTAAAAAAGTCAAAAACATTTTTTTTGCTTAAAATATTTTTTAGGGTTTTAAAAATAACATACCAAAAGATAGAGTCCGGCAAAAGTGTCTAAGTATCAAAATTTTCCATTTTGCGGCGATGCCTCATATGTATATCCCAGGCTAAGGTGCCTTTAAACGCGTTTTTCTCGAAAACATTTTTTTTGAGACTGGCGGAAACATAACTCGAACAAATCTTAATCGATCGATCTGATATTTTGACAGTATATTCAAAATACCTATGTCTATCGACACACGTAGGATTTTTTTTTATATTGCTTACTTTTTTTTATCAACGACATTTTTTTCAATCACTCACCATTTTGCAAAAAATCAATATATCGCAAAAATCCTACGTGTGTCGATAGCTGTTGATGTATAGAAACTAACAAAATGTAGACAAAAAATCTAGATCAAAAATTAAGGATTTTGAAGGGGCCTACGAAGAAATGCTGCAGACTTTCGCGAAGCCTGGGAAAGACCACACAATTCCCTCATTGTACAGGCCAATAATTTTACTATCGTGCCTATCCAAACTAAGAAAACAAAACGTAATTCCGGCACATCAATTCGGGTTTCGAGAAAGCCACGGAACCATCGAGCAAATCAACCGGATAACATCAGAAATCCGTACAGCCTTCGAACATCGGGAATATTGTACTGCGATATTCCTCGACGTCTCCCAGTCATTCGACCGAGTGTAGCTTGAAGGCCTTATGCGTAAATCATAAATTTACTACCAGAAAACACTCATAAATTATTTGAGTCTTATCTCTACCACAGAGTCTTCGAGGTGAGATGCAATGCAACGTCATCCACCGAGTATAACATTGAAGCCGGAGTCCCACAAGGTAGCGCACTGGGCCCTACCCTGTTTGTCCTATACACAGCAGACATTCCTACCAACGAGAGGTTGACTACGTCCACATTTGCTGACGACATCGCAATTCTGAGATGCCCAACTAGAGGAATAGCTCAACTAGCTGATCATTTGGTGGTAGTCGAGAAATGGCTATCAGACTGGCGTATAAAAATTAATGAACAAAAGTGTAAACATATAACGTTTACCCTTAATAGACAATCGTGCCCCGTTAACTTTGAATAATACGCAGATCCCCCAATCCAACGATGTAACATATCTCGGCGTACACCTCGACAGGCGCCTAACCTGGCGGAGGCACATTGAATGCAGGTAAGTACACCTCAAACTGAAAGCTAGCAGCCTTCACTGGATTATAAATTCTCGATCACACCTCTGTCTAGACTTTAAAGTTCTTCTCTACAACTCAAGCCTTAAACCCATTTGGACTTACGGCTCCCAGATGTGGGGGAATGCGAGCAACAGCAACGTTGACATCATATAGAGCTCACAATCAAAAATCCGCCGAACTATTACTGGGGCACCATGGTATTTTCGGAACTAAAACATCCACAGGGATCTGGGCATACCACCGGTTAAAGATCAAATATCAAAGCAGAAAGCGGCCTACCATAATAAGCTTACACTGCACCCAAATAATCTCGCAAGGAACCTAACACGGGTCTCAAACCGATCTCGTCTACATCGAAACGACCTTCCAGCCCATCTATAAATATTAGGGCCCGTTAGTCCTGATTCAGTCTACATGAATGTAATTTAAGTTATATTATTAAGATTTGATATACTTATTGTTAGTCTCATTATAGAGAAGATTCAATAATTAAAGCATAGATGTAAAAAAAAAAAAAAATGACAAATTAAAATCGTAAGTATTAGAAGAGGGCTATACAAAAAATACACTTGCTCTTCTTTGTTACCATTCGAATTTTTGGAGTGGGAAGGAGGAAATGATAATGAGCGAGAGATCTTTGTTATGACAGTAGCAAGTGTATAGGTTAATATATTGAAAAATGTAAAATGGACAAAGTCGCGGCGGGAAAACTAGTTAAATCTGCAGGCGTTATGACACTTTTGTGTGTGCCATAAGGCCCATGGGCTACGCCTGACACCGTGCTTTAAGACATGTACCCTTCGTCAATACCTATCAATTAACATTAAAAAAATGTGTGCAACGCACACTAAAGACCACAAACCGCCCACAGTTCGGAAGCTAAAAATAAAATTTAAAAAGATATATCATTTTTTATACACTCATAAAAATTTCTTACTAAATTTCAGAAATCTCGACTGTGAATCAGCCAGCCTTTAAATTTAGAAAAAATATTTCTTGTTTTTAGAAAATTCACCCTTAAATATAGAAATTCTTTCTTGATACAACATTTCAAGAAAGAAGTTTTCTTGAAAATAGAAAAATTCAAATCTGTCTTTTTTTTGGGCTGTCTCTGAAAAAAATTGGTTACGTTTTTAATGGAGAAATCGCCTTTGAATTCGAGAAAAAGCAACCTTTAAGAATAGAATTTTCTTTATGTTTTTGAATTTTTTTTCACTTGGGCGAAAAATAATTCCCAACCAGTTCAAGCTCTGCTTGCATGGTAACTGCTGACCATGACAGTGATATCAGAGTCTAAGCTCACAATTCAAGAAATATTCTTTCTTGGAACAAGAATAATTTGTTCTTGTTTAAAGGCTTCTTTCTAATAGAATATTTATTGTTTTAAGAAATATATTTTCTTCAAACCACCTTAGGAACAATAATTACATTTCTTGTTTTAAGAAAATTGTTTCTTGGTTTAAAGGTGCCTTTCTAAAAGCAAATTTTTTAAAACAAAGAAGGGGTAACCTTCGGCAAAAATTCAAGAATTATTTTTCTAGATTTTATGGAAATTCTCAGGTTTTTTGTTGAGTGTAATAATACGTAAAGCTGAGGCTCTCACAATTTTAAAACTCGAAAGGCACTTTTGACTGTAATGTATTTGTTTTGTCAATACCTATCAATTGGAGCCATTGTCTTCCGCGTTAATTCTTGATTTATAGGTAGTTAGCTGAGTAACGGATCTAATAGCACCAGTTTACAAAAGAAATTGATGAAATACGCACTTCATGAAACTATGATTTTCGGTTAAGTTACATCTCCCTGAGTAAGAAAAAGGCACTTTTTATTTTTTGTATGGTACAGTTTTTTTTTAAAGTGTAAAAAACGTTTTTTGCACTTTTTTAATTTCTAACTCGAGTTGTGGTAAACCGATTTCGGTCATCAAAGACTCATTTTAAAGGTAAAAGAATGCCCTTTAACTTTCCTATACACAGCATTGAGTTCCATTCATTGGTTCAAAAGCTACACTTCGTCAAAGCTGAAAAAGTTGGAAAAAATGCAAAAAAGCTGACATAAATGGCTTCTTTAAAAATACACGCCTAAAAACCGAAATTATTTTTATAGCTTATATGGTTAGATTGAACTTCGACAAAGAAAACAAGCTAATGATCGTTAAAATCCGCCAGTAAATTTTTTTGATATGAATTTTTTAAGCTCGGAACAAAGGTGGTTTTTTACAGCTGTTAACTGAGGTTAACAGGGCTCTAACAGGGCTGTAATACACCTTCTTTCCAACTGAAATAATCTATATAAAATCGAACCTTTGGTTGTTTATTGAGTTGATGGTCTTGTCAGTTTGCCTAAAGATGTATCTTTAAGTAGAAGTTATAAAAATAATTTCGGTTTTTAGGCTTGTATTTTTAAAGAAGCCATTTATGTCACCTTTTTTGCATTTTTTCCAACCTTTTCAGCTTTGACGAAGTGTAGCTTCTAAACCAATGAATGGAACTCAATGCTGTGTATAAGAAAGTTAAAGGGCATTCTTTTACCTTTGAAATGAGTCTTTGATGACCGAAATCGGTTTACCACAACTCGAGTTAGAAATTAAAAAAGTGCAAAAAACGTTTTTTACACTTAAAAAAAACTGTACCATACAAAAAATTAAAAGTGTCCTTTTCTTACTCAGGGAGATGTACCCTAACCGAAAATCATAGTTTCATGAAGTGCGTATTTCATCAATTTTTTTTTGTAAACCCATGTAGTCGAAGCGTTCTGTGTGGATGAAATTTTAATTGTTAGTCAAAAAACATATACTTAAAATCAAAAGCACAATTTTTTTAGAATTTATAGAGCGGTTTTTTCAAGTTATTAATTGAATTGAAATTGGTGAAAGAACTCAGGAAATTTTGCAGTTTTTTATAAGATATTATTTTTTATTTATAAGATAATATTTGTTGTTGCTTTGCGCATGCTCTAGGACTTTCTTGACACGCCAATTTTTAATCATAAATGTTAACAATGTTGCTCTGGATAAGAAAGTTTGAAAGGTTTTAAAATTAATTGTTACCATTTTTGTCACATATATATTAATAATAAATATAATTAAATACGATAATTAATTATCATTTGTACCCTAGGAAACAGAAATGCATTATTTATGCATGAAAATTAGTTTCCTAATGTGTATGTGCTCACGGTTTAAATTAGCGTTGACTTTTTTCATGTGACTGCTTCAGTAATTCCTTTCTATGATTACTCGAAAAGTTTTACACATGATACAAATAATAAATATTTTTGGCTGAACAGTTGGAACTATACATAAAATATTTCAGTGTGTACAAAATACTTAAGGGAGGGAATGTATATTCCAGTCCACTTTCCATGCAGTAGATGTGCAGGGCTGGAACAAAAAGGGGAGGATTCCAATTTATTTCTTGCCCAGATTCAAAAGTCAATTCAATAGTTTGTTAGATACATCGCGACATCGGTGACAAAATTTGACTTGGAAATGGTGTAACGCAAATATGTAAACCAATCTTATCCTTACATTACACATTAAAGGCTTGAACACGAAATACTATGAAATCTAGATCGATTTTTTAGTGTCATAAAGGTGTAAACATTTGTTGTTGCAATGACTTACATTAGCAAGGAGTTTTGAAACAATTTTATTTGTGTTATTTTTGACCAACTTTCTCAATGTGTTAGTGACCAATTATTTTGATGTGAAAATATGTATAATAATATAATACTTTTGTGTCTATGTATTCACGTTGTGTATTAAAAATTATACTCTCGAAGAAAACCATTGATTAATAAGGTCTGTACAGTTTATATCTAAAATGATTGAAAACAAGAAAGGAAGCTAACTTCGGCCAGCCGAAGTCTATATACCCTTGCAGTTAATTCCTATTTAATTACAAATTACAAAAATCTGAATTTCGATTTGCAACAAACCAAATTATAGAAATTCCCGTATTATTTTGACAATAATTGATTGATCATTCCTATGGGAGCTATATAATATAGTCGTTCGATTTATGTAAAATTTATTTCGAAATTCTGAAATAATAAAATAAAGTTATATTCCAGAGTAGAAGAGAATACAATAAAAATTAACAAAGCTATATTTTTTTTCCTATTAATTTCCCATTAATTTTCCGATCGTTCCTATGGGAGCTATATGATATAGTCGTCCGATTTTTATAAAATTTATTTCGAAATTCAGGACCTTTAAAAAAATTATATTTGCAAGAGCAGAAGGTAATACGTCAAAAAACATTGAAGATATATTTTTTTTCCATTATTTTTCCGATTATTCTCATGGGAGCTATAAGATATAGTTGTCCGATGCGGTTGACTTATATACTACCTGCAATAGAAAGGCGACTTTTGGTAAAGTTTTATCTCGATAGCTTGAAAACTGAGGGACAGACGGACATGGATAGATTGACTCTTCTAGTCATGCTGATCAAGAATATATATACTTTATGGGATCGGAAACGTCTCCTTCACTGCGTTGCAAACTTCTGACTGAAATCATTATACCCTCTGCAAGGGTATAAAAAGATAAATGTAACATAAAAATGTTAAAAGTACTTTGTATTTATCCTACAAAAGATACCGAACCAACGCACTATAGGCTGGATGACCACTTTAGGTGGCCAAAAGTCATTTTTTGAAAGTCCTTAAAATTAAGATACAATGACGTCATTCTGTTAGGATAACATCAGAGCTTAATGTTACGTACCAGAAATTTTAACAGAGGCTCGCACTGTTAAGGTACAGGCTGTTAAAAAACAGCTGTTGGCAGTGTTGTGAACATGTGCGATTTTTGGCGAAAACAACAATTAAATAAAAATTGATAAAAAGTGCATTTATCTAAGTTTTTAAAACACAATATATAATGGCATCGAAAGATAGTGGTTTGTACTTTGTGTTTGTGATGTCCAACTGTTGGAATTGATCGTGCTGTCCATGTAATTTAGTATTTTTAACAACCATTCGACGTGTAGTAAAATGAAATAAAAACTAATCTTTACATAGAGTAACAAAACGAATGTGACCTAGTTTCACCTTAATATTTATACTGTGTTGTAGAGTATTCAATTCTTTTTCATATGAATGTAATCTCAAAGTCCACTTTTACCCACTTTCTGCGAAATTTCACTTTTCATGTCGCAACCTCAGGTTTCAAAATGAAGAGTTGCTTGGCATTTGGAGGTCTGCTGCAACGAGCAGTTCCTATGGGAGCTATATGATATAGTCGTCCGATTTTTCTAAAATTTAATTCGAAATTCGAGACAGTTAAAAAAATTATATTCCCAAGAGCAAAATGTAATCTGTCAAAAAACACCGAAGATATAATTTTTTTTTTATTATTTTTCCGATCCTTCCTATGGGAGCTATAAGATATAGTTATCCGATCCGGCTGGTTCCGACTTATATACTACCTGCGATAGAAAGACGACTTTTGGTAAAGTTTCATCTCGAGTAACATGTGAATTCAATGATATGTATGTAATTCCTGGCACAAGGGGTCGGTGACACGCCAATTTTTTTTTTTTCAAAATATGTTCCTTGACTTATTCCGAGCCCAAATCAAAAAGACGGACTTAAATAATTCGTTTTTTTAAAGTTAAGTTTCATGTTCATGTTTTTTTATATTACTTTAAGTTACTAAACATGTAGTTCCTACTAAAAAAAGGGCGGTGCCACGCCTTTTTTCTCAAAATATGTTCCTTTGCTTATTATAAATCAATATCAAAAAACAGAACCCAAATATCTCGTTTAGTTTTTCAGTTATTAATTTTGGCCACAAAAAGTGGTCATCCAGCCTATAGTGCAACGCCCTAGACAATATATTTAGAGATAGTGTTTCAGGTCAGCTCTCAAGACGTAATTTTCCCATTTTGGTCAATCAATAGGTATTGAAGAAACGAATACACATTCCTTTTCTCGTTAATCTAGGTTCAAAACTGTAGGCGCCACAGTTTTTCGCGGTTTGTGGGCGGTAGAGGGGGCGTGGCACATCGGCGTGAAAAACCTGCGCTGCGTATTAACCCCTAGAATCTGCATGCAAAGTTTCCAAAATGTCAGCATTAAAACAGATGGACGGACGGACAGGCGGATAAACGGACATAGCTAGATCGATAGGTCCTGATCATGAATATATATGTACATTATTTTGGTCGGAAACGCTTTATTCTTCGAGTAACGGGTATAAAAAGGCACAATACGATGAAAGAAGCTCTAATTTTTTTTCCATTTTTTCCATTCCGTCTGTTCGTCCGTCTGTCCGTTTATCCGTCTGTCCATCTGTCCGTCCGTCCGTCCGTCCGCGAAAAGCTGTGGCTCCCACTGTTTTAAAACTAGAGCAAAAGTCCCATTTTGTTTGGGTTATTAATGCCTACCGAAATTTAAAAGAAATTTTTTTAATCGGGCCACTCAGTAAAAAGTTATAAGCAAATAATGAAATGTCCGGTAGATGGCGCCACTTTTAAGCGTCTGCTTGTTTTGCCCTGGTGAAGACTGCTTGCCTTAGCTGAGTAACGGGTATTTGATAGTCTAGGCACTTGACTATGGCGTTCTCTCTTGTTTGAAATGCTATAAACGCCCCCAAATGTAGTTTGTGTAAATGTAATGTAATTTGTAATTTGGTTTAACAATGCGCTTCAAAGACTTTAAAATCTTAAATCCAACACTTATAATAAGTATAAAAAATCGGCCATCTGATTTTTCGAAATATGTGGTGGCTCGTTCACATTTCAATGTTCTCAACAGTCATTGCTATTCTATGTATTTAAATCGATGTAAATTCGAATTTTTAAATGAGCTGAAGCAGTTTTATAACTTTGTTAATGCCAAGCGTAAGTCTTCGGCATTGCCTTCTTCGGTGCGCTTAAACTCAGAAGAGGCATCGACGGATTCTGAAATTGCGGGTTTATTTGCCGAGTTTTTCCAAATTACTTATAGTTCGGCTGCTTGGTCAAATTCTATCTACCTACAAATTACAAGGATTCAGCAACAACAACGCCAACTTATTCTCCCGGTCCTGATGGACTCCCTGGGTGTGTGCTTAAGTTTTGTGCTTCAACCATTTGCAAACCGATTCTTAAACTTTTTCACTTGTCTATTTCATCATCAGTTTTTCCAACTATCTGGGGGGACTCTTTCATTATTCCACTCCACAAAAAGGGTGCAAAGGCGGATGCCCAGAATTATAGAGGTATTTCTAAATTGTCGGCAATTCCGAAAGCATTTGAACGTATTATTACTTCTCATTTGCAACACTAATGTTCCTCGCTAATATCACCGTGTCAGCATGGTTTTGTTAAGCGAAGATCGACCACCACTAACCTCCTTGAACTGTTATCTGTTGTAATAAATGGATGTAAGAAAAAAATGCAGACTGATGTTATATATACAGATGTCAGCAAAGCTTTTGACTCTGTAAATCACTCCCTCCTTTTATTCAAATTAGATCAGCTTGGGTTTCCATGTAATCTATTAACTTGGATTTCAAGTTATTTGAGTGGAAGGACTCAGAAAGTTATATTTAAGAACGCTGTCTCCAAAATGATCCACGTGACATCGGGAGTGCCCCAGGGTAGTCATTTGGGCCCTTTTTCTGTTTACCTTGTTTATTAACTGTCTTCCCTCTATCGTTACACATTCTCGTTTACTAATGTATGCTGATGATGTTAAGCTTTGTTTAACATATAATAAGATAGAGTCTGGTTTTGGCTTACAATCAGACATTGATAATTTTCAGATATGGTGTGAGTATAACCTCTTAAATTTAAACTGCCTGAAATGGAACGTAATGACCTTTTATAGAGGTACTCCTACGTTTATAAGTTACCCGCTTCAGAACTCCCCACTTGATCGTATATATTCAGTAAACGATTTAGGTGTCATTTTGGACCCGAAGCTTAAATTGGACTGCCACATAATGTCGACTGTCAACAAAGCTATGAGTGTTCTTGGATTTATAAAGCGGTGGTCAAAAGAATTTGATGACCCTTATAAAACCAAATTGTTATTTACCTCCCTTGCCCGGGATCAAAACGTAAGGTTTCCTTCCTACCAGAGTAGATTACTATTGCTTAATTTACCTACACTTGAAAACCGTAGAATAATGCTTGGTACTATTTTTATGCAAAATCTTATAAGAGGTGATATTGATTCTGTAGAACTGGTAAACCGTTTAACTTTTAATATACCCGTTAGACTAACACGAAATTATTACCCTCTTAATTTGCCCCGATGTACATCTAATTTTAGTCTGCATAAGCCCTTTCGCATTCTCTGTACTAATTATAAAAATCTTTATCATTTAATTTGTACTTCAACTTCTATCCCTGTATTAAAAACTAAAATTTTATCTCATTGGCTTCAATCATAGTTATAGCCATGCGTCCCGTATTTATTTGTTTCATGTATTTTCCTCGCGAACTCGTATTTTTGCCCGAATTGACAAAGGGTTTCGCGCGTAACAAGCACGTGCTTGGTATCGCTGGGCCACTTGTTTGTACTGCTCGTAGTGCATCAACGTCCATCATATAATAGGTAAAACAAGAAAGGAAGCTGTAACAGCCGAGTAAAACACACAATTTCAGTTGCTTCAGTTTCTTTTTCACTAATACTTGAATTCAACATACGACGCGATCCACCTCACGTCGAGGTCAGTTTACGAATCCCGTGGCAGATTCGAGTCCCGCTCAGCTTACGCAGGTTCCCACATCTCTCCCTTTTTTTTCAGACGCAGTCTGAGTCCTCCTTGTGGCATCTGTGAGGTGGGCTCCCCATCACTTGGTTCAGTTGAGGATGATTCATCAGTCCGTTCCGGGGATTGGTCCTGCACTGGCTGAACCGCAGCAGCGGATTCGACTTTCTTAAGGTGACTTACGTTCCTGGTATACGACTTTCCATTTCCTGTTACATGGGCTACATTACCGTCTCTGCTGGTAACCTCGTAGACAGTTGGATCGAAAGTTGGAGTTAACTTGCGGGGAAAAATGAAATTTTTAATTAGAACCTTGTCACCTACAGCTAATCCGATATCTCCCGCCCTTCTAGCTGCATCTGCTATCTTCTTTTCCTTTTCTTTCTGGCACATGTCCCTATTTCTTTCCTCCGAGTCCACCACCTGATCTGAGATGTCCTCAATTCCGGGAATTTTATCCCGTATTGTTCGATTGTACATCAGCTGTGTTGGAGTTGCACCCGTTGTACTATGGCGTGTTAAACGAACTTTTGCAGCTCTTTCTTGTTGTTGCTTTTGCTAGCATATGCGATTTTGAGACGTTTGACCAGCGATTTGTTCATATTCTCCACTTCGCCGATCGCTTGCGGCCAATATGAAGGAGTTGTAAGTAACTCAATCCCGTTTGTTGTACAAAATTCTTTGAATTCTGTGCTTATGAATTGGCGTCCGTTGTCAGCTGTCAGTGCTTGAGGAAAGCCTAGCCTTGCGAAAATTTCCTCAATCTCGGTTATTATGGCCTTTGACGTGATGCTCCTCGTTATTGTGTACTCCATATATCGGGAGAAATAATCGATTAGGACTAAAATATTTTCTCCGTTTGGTAGCAGCCCCAAGAGATCGGTTGCCAAACACTTTTATGGGCCGTTTGGAAATGAGTGTCTTTTCATTGCAGACACCAAAATGCAGCTACGACAGGTTTTTACAAATTCTTCCGATTCTCTATCCATTCTTGGCCACCATACCTTTGAGCGGAATCGTCGCTTCATTGCACTCTCGCCAGGATGACCCTCATGTGCTAGGTCTAACACTTTCCTTCTAAGATCTTTCGGGATCACTAGCTTTGTTCCTCTTAGTAGCAGATTACCGAGGGCCGACACTTCAAATCGAAATGGATAGAATGGACTCGATGTTGCTAGCTTCCATGAATCCTCCCTTAGGCACGTCATCGCATCTATTATTTCCTCATCTTGAGTACTACTATCGGCTATCTTTGAGATTGATAACGAAACTGGAATTGAATTTGAGACAATATGAAATATGTTTTTCTCTCCCTGCCAATCGAATGAGTTCGCCTCCGTTTCCTGAGACAGTCTTGACAATGAGTCGGCGATATTTTCTTTTCCTGGCTTATACACCACTCGGAAACGGTACGACTGTAGACGTAGAAGCCACCTTTCGATGCGGGCTGGAGGTCTGGAGGTGGGCTTAAATATGGCCTCAAGAGGCTTGTGGTCCGTTACTAAGTCAAATTCAAGACCGATTAAATAAAAATAAAACTTTTCTACTGCCCAGACTAATGCAAGACTTTCCTTCTCTGTTTGGGAGTATCTTTTCTCTACATCTGATAAACTCTTGCTGGCGAACGAGATGACACGGGGAGTTTTATCTTTGTCTAGTTGCACCAAAACCGCCCCTAATGCTAATGGACTAGCGTCCGCAATCAATCTTGTCCGATCTCTTAACGTAAAATATGATAACATTGGAGCTATCGATACCTTCTCCTTTAACTGTTTAAAAGCTAACTTCTGCACCTCGCCCCATATGAATTTCTCTTTGAGCAATCCTCTCAATGGCTCTGTGGTATCCGCCAAATCTGGTATACATTTTCCAACATATGTAAGCAAACCTAAAAAACTGCGGACCTCTTCCTTATTTTTCGGTTCCCTAAAATTTTGTATTACCTTAATTTTATCAAACAAACTTCTCCTCGTTAAGTAACACATTATGTTCCCGAAAAACATCTTTTACTTTGTTCAGCGCCATGTCGTGCTCGTCGAGGGTGTTGCCAAAAACTGTCACGTCGTCAATATAGTTCAGGGCATTTCGGCATTGTGCCAGCAGTTCCTCCATCAGCCGCTGAAAAATCTCCGGAGTCGAGTTCACTCCAAATAGCAACCTTTTACACCTGAACAGCCCACGGTGCGTAATGAATGTCGTTATCTCCCGGCTTGTATCGTCAAGTTCAAGCTGATGATAGGCGTTTTTCAGATCGAGCCGCGAAAAGTACCTTGCTTCCTTCAGCTTTGTCATTAATGAGTCGAAAGTAGGAAGTGGATAATTTTTCCTCTTTATGGCCATGTTTGCCCTGCGCATGTCCAAACACATACGAATGTCTCCACCTTCTTTCAATGCGATGACAATTGGCGATATCCATGAGCTCGGACCAGTCACCGGTTCTATAATATCAAATTTTAGGGCTTCATCCAGTTTTGTGTTTACCTTGTGCGCCAACGCCGTAGGGACCCGCCTCATGGGCTGCTTGACAGGCACCACCGTTGGATCGATCGAAAGCCTTATTTGGAAATCTTTTCATTTCGGAAACGCACCAACCTGCTAAACTCGATTTATGTTTAAACCTAATTTTAAAACATTGAGTTGTATCGCCGTATCAAATCCTAGTAATGATTGTCTACTGTTTTCTATGACGTAAAACGTAGCAATCACCTTCGGGTCACTCTTTACGCTTATTGGAGCCTCAAATACCTTTAATATTTTAAGAGGTTGTGTTTGGAACCTGAGTCAATAACCATCTTCATCGTCTTGCCTTCGACTTTGCATGGAATAATCTCTTCTCTATCCTTTTTAGCGGCTACTCGAAAACAATCAGTATTCACTGATTTTCCGCCTTCGTACCCCGAATCACAATTAACCAGCCTGATGTGAGTGTCCGTACGCCGTGAGCGTTTCGCTCATGGCTCGTCCGCGTCGTGGTTGGCCGCTCTTATCCTGGTCTTGCATTTCCGTGCGAAGGTCCAATCTTAAAGCATTTCCTGCACGTGGCGCTTCTTGCAGGGCAATCTGGGCTGTTCTCCCGGTGTCTCTTTCTTCCGCATCGACCACAGTCTGCCCGTGTATCAGGGTTTCGCGTCTTTTGATATACAATCTTTTGAATTGTGTTCTGAGGGCCAGCTGCGCCCATCGTACTTGTCTGACCGTTAACCTGCTCTTCGATGTGACACATCTTGATGAATTCGCTTAGAGTATATTCATTCTCCAAGAGTTTCCTTTTTAGGTCCATCGGCGCCCAGACATCTATGATCTTGTCTTTGAGACAGATTTCCTCAATTTCCTTCTTGGTTTCGCCGTATGAGCATTTCGCAACTTGTCGACGTAAACGCATTAAAAATTCGGTAAAGCCTTCACCTTCCAGAGGTGACATAGTCCAATATAGATGCCTCTCGAAAACCGAGTTCCGTTGTGGGGAAAAGTACTCATTGAGTTTCTCCACTAGCGGTGTAAAAATATCATTATTGTCTTCCTCGTCGAAGGCAACCAGCAGTGTCTCCCACTCATTTCTCCACAAAGCCTTGTCTATTGTTTGGAAAAGAAATGGTTTAAGCTCTGCCATTCCGATAAATTGCAGAAATTCAAAAACACCAAACAAAAACAATAAATTAGATGTCGATTTCCCTTGTTTATTTTTTTTTCAGCTCCCATTATATCAACACGAGCTCGTTGTTATTATAAATGTTGTTTTATCCCCACCATACTTTAAAACATGCTCTCTTACATGCTTTCTTTCGATTCTCATATTTGTCATTCGCCCTTGCTCTCTTAAGTTTTTTTTTAGGAATTTAATGCGCTTTCTTGCGTTGCCTTTTTGCAATCGCTCTTGCTCTCTTAAGATTAGCAGGAATTTAATCCGCTCTCTCATTTGCTTCACCCACCTATTCTATTCGTGGCGTGATCTATATTTTTCATCTTCTTTTTTTTTCTGCCTGAATTGAATCGGCACTCGATGTACAGGAGCTTCACCCACTTATTCGTTTTGTGGCATGCCAAGCATACATATTCACACACGCATATACATATTTTGATCTACACGTATACAATGTACACTGTACATATATATATATTTTTTTTTTCTCACACACTTTTGTACGTGTACAATGTATGCACCTAACATTTATGTTTTAGCAATGTATGTGCGTGTGTGTGCTGACCGCTCTTCACCTCTCACGCATTTGCATGTGCTTTTTTTTTTTTCTTTACCTGCGCCTTCGGCAGCCGTAGTTACTTATTTAATTTCCTTGTTCTTTCCGTTAGTAGTTTTTTAATAGTTTTTAATCCTCGTCTCCAATGTAACAGCCGAGTAAAGCACAAAATTTTAGTTGTTTAATATTTATTTACTCAGTCGCTGACTGCACGCTTTCATAGTTTCTTTTTCACTAATACTTGAATTCAACATACGACGCGATCCACCTCACGTCGAGGTCAGTTTACGAATCCCGTGGTAGATTGGAGTCCCGCTCAGCTTACGCAGGTTCCCACAGAAGCTAACTTCGGCCAACCGAAGTTTATATACACTTGCAGATTATTCCAATTAAATTTTTCTGAAAGATATTAAGATAGCCCACAAAGTTGCATACCAACAATTTATATAACTCAAACGAATCTCAAGTGGTGCATAACTGAAAAAATCAAAGCTTAATTACAAAAAAAATTTTTAAAATAAACGGTAAGAGTTAAAAAAAAAAAAAAACGATCTTTATTTTTCTATCCTCTATCGATAAAAAAAGTTTGGATTGATTCTGAGGTTTGACCCAAATTGGCCTATCATGTTTCACGTGGAGAGAGCCATTATGTTATTGTAAAAAGTCACGCTTAAAAGTTATTCAGAAACGAATGCCTAAGCATTGAATTTTGTATGTGCGTATCCAAACTGTAAGAATCGTTCGTTCGTTATTGTAAAAAGTCACGCTTAAAAGTTATTCAGAAACGAATGCCTAAGCATTGAATTTTGTATGTGCGTATCCAAACTGTAAGAATCGTTTAAATTGTTTTAAACCAGTCCATTTAGGAAACTTTAGTTTTACGACTTTTGAAAAAACAAGCTAGTTTGGCGGGAAAACCGCTAGAAAAGGCTAAATTTTGTAAGTCCGTAACTTGCGAAATATATATAAAGCTTGTGCTTCACCTCTTTTTATAGGTATTTTTAAATAAAATAAACTCCTCCTTAACAAAAGGTAAGTAAATGCAATGCTTAAAAAACCATAAACAAAGTATTTTTTTAAAACTTTTTTTTTTAGCTTTTTTTTATTTTTTTTTTAAAACGCCTGTAAGGATTTTCTTTCCTTAAATTTTGGTATGTAACACGTTATTGTAAATAGTCACGTTCACGTTATTCAAATACAAAAATGGCCACTTTTGTTAGTTCAGAACAACTAATCTTGCTCGAGCATTTAACTGTTAAGATACAGTCTCCATATAGAAAACTTTTTTAACGACTTTTGACAAAACCCGTTAGTTTATCGCTAGTACTAGATCCTATGGCAGCAAACGTATAAAGAAGACAGTAGTAGATATACTTGATATGAGTCATGTTTAAAACAAAAACCCCTGATATCAAACAAAAACACCTCTTAACGAAGTAAAAAACTAGTGACGATTGCACCTTCAACATATACAAGTTTTGATATCAACATTTGTGACGAAAGATGATTACACACATGATTAAATACACTTTTTGAAATTTATTTTTGATGGCACCCGCGGGTATTCCGATGTACAGCTTTTTTTAAATTTTAAATTCTCTTAAAAAAACTTCATCTTAAATTTAAAAATTGTTAAAAATATTTTTCTGAAATATATTAAGATATCCACAAAGTTGCATATTAAAATAGGTTAAACGAGTCTCAAATGCTGCATAAATTTAAAATTGGAGCTTAATTCTGAAAATATTATTAAAAAATAAGCGGTAAGATATAAAAAAAAACAAAAAAGAAAGCGAAGTGAGCTTTACCAGTTTTTCCTTAAAGTAAGCTCCAAAAAATAGATGTCAAATGAATAGAATTCATGTGCATTACACAAATAACCCTTCAGTTCCAGAAATCACTTTTCACTCGTGAATCACTATATGAATCACTCGTGACATGTCATTTGACACCGGTGACGCACCGGTGATTTTCCATAGAGACATTAGTTCGGGATGTCCTACCCCGTCCCATAGTGACAGGGTGAGTGAAATTTTTCGAAGACACTCGTGATGTCACAAAGTGCCTTATACAAATTGGTTATATGAGAGGTCACCCACTCGTGACATGTCACTTAGTATTTCACGTGAGACTTTCAGAATTTTTTCAATGGAATGACACTTCTGAAAATCCATCATCGTGTCACCTGTGTCATTGGTGATTTCTTGAATGTCTTTTTAAAAATGCCATCAGGAATTTCATTTTCAAAAAAATTCTTTCCGTACATTATCGAGTATTACTCTAAAAGAGTTGAAGTCCATTTGCGTCATGTTCCCCCATAAACCATAAGACCTAAAATTCTGGAAAAAATTGGTTCTGAATCGTGTGTTAGAGGAGGTGTGCACTAAGAAAGGATTTTTTAAATTTCGGCTCCTAAGGACTCCCAGGAATTTCAAAAAATTCAACATTTCTTGATTAAAACATTAACCATTCCCACAGTTTTCAACCAAACAAGTTGATATTTTTATTTTTTTTTTGTGGAAATCTTTGAAACCCCAGAAGATGAGCTCCAACCGACTTCCGGTTGGGGCACTTAATTAATTTTTCCGCACCGATTATGCGAACGGATCCGTTTTTGGTTTAAAGTGTGAAGCTATGCCATACAATCAATAGTGTAAAAATGCCATCAGGAATTTCATTTAAAAAAAAATTCTTTCCGTATATTATCGAGTATTACTATAAAAGAGTTGAAGTCCATTTGCGTCATGTTCCCCCATAAACCATAGGACCTAAAATTCTGGAAAAAATTGGTTCTGAATCGTGTGTTAGAGGAGGTGTGCACTAAGAAAGGATTTTTTAAAATTCGGCTCCTAAGGACTCCCAGGAATTTCAAAAAATTCAAAATTTCTTGATTAAAACATTAACTATTCCCACAGTTTTCAACCAAACAAGTTGATATTTTTATTTTTTTTTTGTGGAAGTTTTTGAAACGCCAGAAGATGAGCTCCAACCGACTTCCGGTTGGGGCACTTAATTAATTTTTCCGCACCGATTATGCGAACGGATCCGTTTTTGGGTTAAAGTGTGAAGCTATGCCATACAATCAATAGGGTATTTTTTTTTTTTTTGACCCACGGTTGATTTTATTTAATTGTTTTTATAAGATTAAGGGGGTTGCGGGGGGCCTTTTTTGGAAGCACGTTGTTTTTGTTTTTTGTATGCTTCGGCAGTTCGCAGCACTCACGAACGAATTCCGAACACAGCTCTCACAAAAACAACGTCAGCAAAAGCAGAGCGAGAGAGTAAAGAGCAGAGAGAGTCATTTGAAGCACAAGAGAGGAAGCCAAAATTTTTTTTGCTGGTTTAGAAACACCTGATCAAAATTTCACAATTTGGATAACTTTTGACTTTAAATAATTTTTAGAATGGATTTCAAGGAGAGAGCAGTGCAAAATTTTCAGTGCTCAAAATTACATGTAAAAACGAAAACACACACACACATCGACAAGTCGGCATGTACATATATGTATGTAAAATTATCTAAACACAAGTTTTGAAAGAATTGTTATAGAGGATGGGCGGACGAACGAAATTGTTTGAAAGATGTGTATCCAAAAGACTTACAAGAAACCTTAAAAATTGCAAAATTTTGACTTTTAGATCGAATTACTCCCACAGTTTAAACCCAAAAGAGTGCTTTAGGTGCGCCATGTTTTAGTTTTCTTTTATTTCCGGAAATATTTTAATCGAGGTGGTCAGCCCCAACCGACATGGGGGCACTTCATTTTGTTTAACCTACCGATCCTGCGTTTTTCGCTTAAACCATGTTGACCGTAGCGTTTCAGTATTTGTGTGTTATTGTTTATATTTTGTTTTAAGTTTTAAAGGTTATTTGGGGTTAATTGTTTATATTTTGTTTTTGTGTGTTATTGTTTATATGTTGTTTTAAGTTTTAAAGGTTATTTGGGTTAATTGTTTATATTTTGTTTTAAGTTTTAAAGGTTATTTGGGGTTAATTGGCAGCACGCTGTCTGGTTTTTCTTTTAGCTGACCAAAATGGTAGATTAAGAATACAAGAACGCATGAGTTAAGATGGGAATAAGGTGAGGTTAATGCGGGGTTAAAGTTTCAGTTAAGGCGTTATTAGCTAGATTAGGGTAACGGTAAAACTAATGTAAAGAAAGGGTGAATGTGAGAGAAGTAAGTTTTTTTTGTACTTTCGCAAGGATCAGGTGGGTTAAGGTGACAAACCAGAAAAAGTAATGTTTAAGTGGAATTAATTAGGCAAGAAAATTTTTTTTCATGTATGACTAGAGTGGGGTAATTGTTGGCTAAGGAAAGAAAAAACTGGTGTTATGGTACAGAAAGTTGGTTGGATGGTTAGGGGTTAGGCGAGGAAATAGTGAAAACAGCATTTAGTGCGGCCCCAACAGATCCTAATTTCTAAATTTTCACTTTTACACTTTAACCGCATTCTCTCTTAAACCAATTGATATTCCTGAGATCTTGGTATGCAATCCTTTAAGTTTTAGCAATACCTTTAATTTGGTGTACTACTCATTACGATCGGACTATTACAGTCGCCTTCGCACACTCTCCTGGTGCGCTTCGTCACTACATGGACTGCCGTCCATAGTGATAAAAGAAAAGACCGATTTTTAAGGAGATACAACCACAGCCCAAACCGTAAGAGTTAGAGCAGCCAAATATTTGCACAGTATACTATTGGGGGCCTAACCGACCACTAAGATCCGATATGTCCCCCCAGTGGGGGGCATCAATATTTGGAAGAAAAAATTAGATTTATTTAAATGCATAACTTCTAAAGTAGTTAGAATTTCGAAATTTGTATTTTACAGAATTTTAGGTTTTGAAAAGGGATAATTGGAAATTAAAAGGAAATTTCGAAATCCCCTATAATTTGGGGGCTACGTTTAAAATTTACTTTCGGATTTAAAAAATCTTATCCGCTGCTTCGATTAAGATAATTTTTGGATCATTGTTAATTCTATGGCTTGAGTGCTTAAGTTTATTTTTTTAAGTTTTTAACATTTTGTAAAGTATTTTTATTGAATTTATTTAGTTATTGCGTTGCATTTTGCGGGAGCCTGCCGAGAGAGCGGATGCCAAGTGAGCGACGGCTGAGAGAGCAAGAGCCAAGAAAACTGATTATGGGAAGGGGTAGTGCTGTGTGGAAGGGGGAGGGGAAAGGAATAACTATTAATGGACAATTTTTTTAACTAAATTAAAAAATTAAATTATAAAATCAGTTAAATAAAAAATTGTTTTAGTCAAATGTATAAGTTAAGTAAATCCAAATTTCCTATTTTTTTATGATTAAATCTAACACGAAATTAATTGGTTTATTTCGAAATTCAATAATGCTCCTAAAATGTAAGGGCATACACATGTCGCTGCGTCACACAAATTTTACCAGCAAAATTTTGGTTGCTAGCTGAACATAACTGTAAAGCGCAAAAGAAAAGATAAAGAGATAACGGACCAGCCGAAATTTGTCTCTGCTAGCGTCGAGAGCAGTCAGATTATAAGACAAAGAAAGAGAGCGTAATAAAAAGTATCGGCTATTCTTTCTCGCACGTCGAAGCTGCGCCGACTGCTCTGCTGACGTAGGCAGCGGCCGTGCGTTTGGCCTAGTGAGAACTGACGGAAATCTATTTATTTTGTATATTTTTATTTTCGGCAAACTGGTAAAGGTCCTCAATCTGTAGTTGTTGGGTATGTCGCAATTTAATTATTATACCCTTGCATATTCTTGATCAGGATCAATAGGGGAGTCGATATAGCCGTGTCAATACCGTTTGCTAAAAGCTAGCGACTTAAAACTTTCACAGTCATCCTAAGACATGTGTACGCAGATCAAGTTTGAAAATCGATCGGACGTCTATATCCTAAAGCTCACATAGGAATAATCGGATATAACTTGCAAAAACTGAAGATTTTTCTCGCAGTGTAAAAGCTATTGACATGAATCTATCCAAATCGTATTTTTTTGTGCATACCTTCATTAGGGTAAAAACGCGTGCCGATCGGACGTCTATATCCTATAGCTCCCATAGGAATAATAGGGTGTAATCGGTTAAAATTTGATGCTTTTCAGGATATTTCGCACAGTGTAAAAGCTATTGACATGAATCTTTCCAAATCGTATTTTTTTGTGCATACATTGATCAGGGTAAATGCGCTTGCCGATCGGAAGTCTATATCATATAGCTCCCATAGGTACAATAGGGTGAAATCGGGCCAAATTTGTTCCTTGTATTAAGAAGACTTCGTGTTTTTTTTACCGAATTAGGATTCTTTTTGTTACTTTGAGACAGACTTTTAGCAGACTGCAAGGGTATTAAAACTTCGGCTTGCCGAAGTTGACTTCCGTCCTCGTTTTTCTCTTAAAAAATATCCTAAAATTATTCTGAGTAATTTTTGTGAAAGATAAGGAGTGACACTTTTAAAATACTTTGACAGCAAAACTAACCATAAATCCGTTTGCCTGTAAATCTAACGAAAAGGTGTCAGTTTTTTAGCATGTTTCCAACTTTGAGTTTCTTTTGCTCAGAGTCCATGGGTCGGGAACTTTTTTGAGAACGCAGTTTAATTTGGGAATTCGAAACGAATTCAAAGCAGTAGCATCCATCGAGGTAAATTTCTAAGAATTAATTTTTTAACACAGTGTAATCCAAATAAGCTTATATATTTTATTTAGTTGGTTAACAATTATCTGATAACATATCTTAACTAGGGATACACAAACGTATTACAATTCTAACGGTTCGAGGTGACTTAAAATATTAAACGGAAGAGTGCTAAAAAGGTTCATGTTGGGCATACTTACCCTACACAAAGGCAAGCGCAAAGGACGGAATGAACGAATAAATCTGGATGGCACGTTTAATTGTATATAGGAAAGGAGTTATTCAAAGTCAACGAGACCGAAAAGAAGCCTCTGAACAAACATTATGGCATTGCAAATTCTACGGTGTTGTAAAGACGGCAAGTCGATTAATTTAAGTCTGCCTCGATAAGATGGAAGTAGTCTGCCAGAATCCCATCCAAGACTACGCAGTGCAAAGATCAGAAACTGCTCTTGTACCGATTCGATAATGGTCTGAGGCTCCTTAGATTGCGGCGCTCCACACACAGGAACAGTATTCCAGAATCGGACGTACCAAAGCTACATACAGTGTTTTGGTAGTGTACGGGTCGTCAAATTCTTTGGCACCCACAGTTTTTAAGCTAGATTAACGGGAAAAGGAATGTGTTTTCGTTTCTTCAATACATATTGATTGACCAAATGGGAATATATTTTTACATAAATATTCTAATACAGTCCACTTATACTACAATGCATTTTTAAATAAATTCCAAGACCCTAACAACACAAACATACAGTACCACACGGCCATTATTGCATAAATCCTATTTTTTAAAAATGTATTTCGTGGTTTATAAAATAAACTTTTCCGCGTGTAAAAAATATATAATCCAGCCACAGTAAATATTTCCAAATCAAAGTGATCCGCTGAAATTTGTAGCTTTGTGATTTTACTGTGTTTCCAGCTGCGTTCATATATTTTTACATAAATATTCCAAAATACAGTCCACTTCATCTGCTTACATTTTCGAGCTAATATATTTTGCATTTCGCAGCTATTTCGCTATTCGTAATCGAATTCTCCAGAACTCCCGCAATCGGTGACTTCCAATATCCAGTTGTTAGCCACACACATACATACATACGTACTCTACAAGTATTCTGCAGCGCACAGTGGGTAAAGTGCCTACAATAATTTTAAAAACGAAATTCCAAATTTTTGATCTTATTACAATACATTTAATTATTAATTCCGGAAGGCGCACTATACGTAATCCCGCAAAATAAATTCCAGTACGGCCGTATATCCTGATATTTTCGATTGGTTCTTAAAATTCTAATTTTCTTCTGAACTATTATTATTTTTTTAAATTAATTTTTTGTGTCATCAATTTAAATTTAAATATGGTTTGAAATATCATCCGAAGCAAAATCAGCTCTAAATAAATATAGTCACAGCTGACACTCTGAGCCATTTTGAAGCCACTTTCAACTTTCCGGGTGCACCCACACCAACACCACACACCGTCGCGAGCACGTCAGTTCCTTATGGCAAAAGGTGAATGGTGTATATAACATATGCTCCGATTGTATTGTGGCTGCACGCGAATGCGCCGCAAATATGAAACAAGAACAGATACAATCAAAGATATCCGATCAGATCCTTGAGCAAATCGAACAGGGCTCCTCCCAATCATCTCATCATCCAGCATCTTCTCCCCAAGAATATATTTAGTTTGGCTGTCAGCTTCCTCCGATCGACACAGAGGTTTTTCGCACCATTATCTTCGCTGGCCCACTTTCCGGGTCCTTTTCACGGCGATTTAACGCCCGTTGAAAAATTATTTTACTTAAGTTCCAAAACTAGTGGCGAAGCTCATTCCATAGTTTCCGATGGCTTCCGCTTAGCTTGGAGAAATCTAACTGAGCGTTTCGAAAACGAACGGTTTTAGGTGAACAGCCATATAAAAACATTGTTTAGCGTGCACTCCATTACAGAAGAGTCTGGGGAAGCCTTGAAGAGTCTTCAAAACACCATTCAAGGATATTTAACTGCCTTAGAACTATACGGCATTCAAATTGACTAGACCCTAGTCTAGTTTACATTTGTTCTATTAAGCTTCCAAAGCTCACGCTATCATTATGGGAGCAATCCATTAAAAATAAAGCCGAGATTCCTACTTGGCTAGGTTAGGTTAAGTTAGGTGAGAATGGTTGGGGATTATAAACTAATCCCCCCACTTAGGCCATATTAGGCCCCTTGTGATACCATTTGATCTCAGAATCGATCCATTTCCCTAGCTAATGGGTTATTGGGGTTCTTGAACCAGTTGGTTTTTTTCAGGAAACAAAGGTTTGGAAGTGTGTATCTACCTAGTGATTGAAAACGCTTGAGGTTGTGCGCTGGACAGAAGCATAGGAGGTGTTCAATGTTCTCCTCTTCTTCTAGCTGTTTACAGCTGCGACAGTAGTCGTAGCTGCTGAGTCCTAGCCTGCACGCATGTGTCCCTAAAGGACAGTGGCCCGTGAGGGCATTAATTAGAGTGGAGATGTCTGGCCTGTTGCATTGTAGCAGGGTTTTGGTTCTTTTCGGGTTGTAATTACCCCAGGTGAGCCTGGACATGTGACATGTCGAGATCGTATTCCAACGGCTGTTGGAGAGGGTATACAATCTTTGCTTGAGGTGAAGCTTACAGGTAGCTATGGGCATACCCACCGTGTCCTTATCCTGAGGGATGTCGGCGGTTGTCCGTGTCTTGCTAGTTCGTCCGCTATGCAGTTGCCCTCAATGTTACGGTGTCCAGGCACCCAGATGAGGCGTTCTGGATCTGATGTGGGACGTGGTCCCATTCTAAGCGGGTGGGTATGAGAACCTTGTACCTTTTTTCGAAGTTGACTATAAGTGGGAAATAGTCTGTTGTGTTTGGAATATACCTCTAATTTGTCAGTATAGTGGAGTGACCTGATGAGCCTGTTGACCAGGCTGACGCTTCGCAGAGCATCAGCGTCGTTGCTGATGCCCAGCTTTTGGCAATCAGTTCTAGAGGTTCAAGGTCAAGAATTGTGTTCAATGCTTCGGTGGCGGTGGTGGGAAGTGCCCCACTTATGCAGTGTTCTGCGTTTCTTTGGATCTTGTGCAGATTCTTTAGGTTGCAATTCCTTTCTAGGGAGTGCCACCAGACGATGTTTCCGTAGAGAAGGATGGGTCTGACTATAGCAGTGTATAGCCAGTGGACTATTGCGGGAGAGAAGCCCCACTTTCGCTTAATCGCTTTTTTGCGGTCCGCGAAGTTCTCTGCCCAGAGAAGTTTTTTATCAAGAATGACCCCTAAATACTTTGCGTGGTTGCTAAGGGTAAGACGAGTTTGGTGTAGCCCGCAGCGCGCGGATCACCATGAGAGTGTGGATAAGGCTGTCTCCATCAGGTTGCAGAGCGTTTGAGGAAAGAATTAGTTGAGGAAAGAATTAGGCTTTCGGAAGAATTAGGCTTGATATGTTATACTTCCTTGTAAATAGAACTAGATCTGTCTTTTCTGGGTTAACACCCAGCCCGCAGCGCGCGGATCACCTTGAGAGTGTGGATAAGGCTGTCTCCATCAGGTTGCAGAGCGTTTGAGGAAATTTGCTTGCAGTAGGATGACCACGTCCACTTTAGTTCCCTTTTCCTCTAGAAGTGATAGAAGTTAAACTATTATTCATAGAAGAGGGGAAAGTACACCGCCCTGCGGTGTTCCTCTACTAACGTTCCTAGTCGCTTGTGCCGATCCCATAGTGGAGTATACTACCCTACTGGAAAGTATGGTATGTATGAGTCCCACTATAGGACGCTCAATGCCCAGTTCCGACATAGCGTCAGTGATAGCAGTTGGGGTGACATTGTTGAAAGCGCCTTCTATGCCTAGAAAGGCTGCCAGGGAGTATTTCTTGTTACGGAAACCTTTCTCTATGCAAGATACTAAGGAGGGAAGGGCAGTATCTGTTGATCTACCTTTACGATACGCGTGTTGTGCGTTGGAGAGTCGGCTAGGGTTGGTAGTTAGTCTGATGTGTGTGTCAATTGTTAAATGGCTTTCCAGGGTCATTAACAAGAAGGAGGAGAGGCTTATAGGACGGAAGTTCTTTAGAGAGGTGTGAGAGGGCTTACCGCCCTTTGTTATAAATATTACCATCCAGTAATGGTAATGGTGATTCTGTGCCAGACAGCTGTGAAAGATGACCGTCAGCCAAGGGAGGGTTGTATCTATTGTCCGTTGTAATTGGGCTGGGAAGAAGCCGTCAGGGCCAGGTGATTTGAGTTGATATCCCACTTAATACGTTCAGGGTTTGAGATTTTGACTATACTTTGCTCGTCGGGGTTCTCCACCATGAGGAGGTTCTCTACTGCTTGCGTGTTTTTAGGGAAGTTGGTGTCTAGCAGGAGTTCCAGGGTTTTCTGGCTATTTCACGTCCAGGTGTCCTCCTTGGTTTTAAGGTAACCAACGGTTACTGGAGATTTTGCTAAGATTCTTCTGAGTCTGGATGCCCCCGCTGTAGATTGCTACTGCAGAAGCCCATTCTCCACGCTTTGATTTTCTAATTTCCTTTTTGTACTAGCTCAGCTTCGTATGGTACGTGTTCCTGGAAGCTTCACTCTGTTGAAGTAGCTTCTGCACTCGCTTTTTAGAGCCGCCAGGATGGTTGTTGACGCACTTTGCGTTGTTTGAATATTGAATTTTGTTGATTAGTGTAAGGCGACAGCGGGAGCGCAATAGAACTTTTGATCGCTCTCGCGAATTCGCCCCGTCTCTCGCCCCTATCGTTAAGTTAGGCTTAAGCGTCATTATATTGAAATTAAATGTTCAGTTGTCATATATATATATACATAATAGTATTAAATTTTCAGTGGTGTTCCACCAAGGCGGTTTGTGTGTTTTTTTGACTGTTCTGATTGGGCAGGCCGTTTTAATGGCCTCTCCACAGATGTCAGTAAAAGTATTGACTAGGTTTTCTAATTCGTGACTGTCGAGTATGTGAGTCGGTGGGGTATTTAGGTTTCTAGCGAGAAGTTTTTTGTAGGATGAGTTCCTTAGATGAGTGTGTGTTTATGAGTGCTGTGCGATGATATTTTGTAATTGCCCCTCTTGGTCATGAGCCAGTTAGAATGATGCTATGGTTTGATGTGTATGTGAGATTAGCTCCAGTCTGACTGAGGTCAGGTCGCTTTCGCTTAACTGTGGGATTAGAAATGTGTTAAAGTGTGTTTTAGTAAGAATGCAGGTCCTAGGTTTACCCTTACCCTTAATATGAAAAAGCTTGTATTTGGGGGTTGATAAGCCACAGATGTTGTCTCCAACAATCCATGGCTCTTGGATGAGGACTATGTCTATAGTACCCGTTGCCAGGTGGGTGAGGAGGGCAGCAGATGCTGCCTAGCTGTGGTGCAGGTTAATCTGCAGATACTGCACCATTATGGGGGCTAGGTTCGGGCTGGGTTCCCTCTGATTCCTTCACTATATCCTGTAGCACACCACGCCCCAGACAGGCCGTGTCGTGGGTGTACAGCTGCTTCAAGTCCTCGAGGAGCTCCGTGTCGGTAACACATACCCTGTGTGGAGGGTCTCCTCTCGCTCCTTTTCGTCGTCGCACGGTGGTTCGTAGGACGCACAAGCAGCAAGGTTGTCCGCCGCTAGTTTGTCCGTGTCGTAGATGCGGAGTTGCATCTTGCCGAAACCGTAATTGACACGGTATTGTGCTGCTGCAAGTGGTTCCAGGTATTTCTGGTTGAAAAGGATCACCACGTTCATAGTGACGCGCTCTGACCTTAACCACCTTCCAACCTTCTGTTGGAAGCTTTGGGTTTAACCTTGTCAAGAGGCTAGGAATAGCCTCTGGCTCAGAGGGTTCAGCCGGCAACCACACCCTCGCCCTTGGCCTCGCAGACGGCCAGCTTAGCCCCGGGGTAGACTTCGCCAACTTTGGTGATGGCAGCCATGTATAGTGCTGCCGATCTCTCGTCCTCGCAGGCGATCAACTTGACGCTGCCCTAGGACCACCCTGCATCTGTGCAGTTTGGGAGCGGTCCTGGGTTCTCGTCCAGCACTTTCAATGCCACGGTCGCAAGTGCCCTCCTAACCAGACCCCACTGACTCCTAGGGATCCTGCCGCCTTCATCGTTGTGGTCGATGACGCCGATGATCTTTCGATCCTTTACCACTTTGGGAAAGGACCTCGACCACGTGCCGCGGCTGGTTGTCTTGGCTTTCTTGCTCGCTGGTTGAGCCACTTCGATCGACTTCTCCCCTTTGTTGCTGTCGCTAGGTATGTTTGCGGGGTCGAAGTCTGGAATTACCCCCTTTGCCCAGGCTATATCCTCCTGGATCTTAAGATAATCCTCCTTTGACGTCTGGTCCTCTCGTATAGGGTTGGTGGCCAGACGTTTCAAAATGCGGTAAGCCTTTTTGCGTTCCAGTGGTCCTGCCTGGTTTGGTGGTGTCCGCTGAAACTCCATAGCCCTAGTACTTACCACAAGGTCAGCCCTAGTCTGGCCTTTGCGGTTTGTCGGGGCTGTGCGTGGTCCGCTAACCTTGGCTGGTGTGGATGTGGCATGCGCTGGGGCTTTTTGTACGGCACCCTTGCTTAATTGGTCGTCTGTGGTGGTGATTTCCGACTTTTTATGAGTGTCGGGCTCTGTTGTTTTTTAATTGATGTTTATGTTAATATTCTCCATGATTGTTCCCACGAGCTGCGGAGAAAGGACAGGTCCACTCGGGCAGAGATCCGCTGTACCCCGGTAAGGCTGGATTATAACAGGCGGTCGCCACTTGCCTAAGCCCACCGTTAGAGACTGAGCTATTTGTTGATCCGGGCTCCAAGCCAGATTGACTCTCGGCACGGTTCGAGTGACACCTTGGTCCTGCCCAGGGTGAGATGAGTGTTGGGGGATAGGGAAGAGGTAGGCTTATGAGTAGGGCGGCAGCACAAGCGCGACGTCGGTACTGCTACGGCGCAGATGCCCGCTGACAGTCCGGGGCTACTTATTGGCGCTTCATGTTGAGGCTTGGCGGTTGCTGGGCCGTATCAACATCCACGCTTATTCGTAGCTACCCCGGACAACCAGGGCGTTCGCTATTCGCAACCTGCGACCCGTTCGGTGGCCTTCAGCTCGGCACCCTCCAAGCCATCCCACTAGCTTATTGGCCGAACACTTCTTGGCCAGAGCTAAATTCTTTTTTAACAGCGCGATAATTTACTCCACGTCTAGCCCAAACAGACGCATCGAATGGCAGGATCGTCAAGAATAAATTCTTTTACCACGAGGATACTTCCAACACCCAAGGGCTGCGATCTGTGTTTAAAAGAGAAACACCCCGTGCGTATATGTCCAGCCTTTCTCCAAATGCGGGTAAATAATCGTTTAGCCATAATCCAAGGTAAACAGTTATGCTCCAACTGCTTTGCAAGCAGCCATAAATTGCAGGATTGCAAAAGCGCTCACAATTGTTTTGCTTGCCATTGAATGTTCACGCCAAAACGGTGTTTTGGAGTCAGTGTCGAGCGGCATTTTTCTCCAGATCTCCACATTTCGCTCGCTCGCACTGCCCTTTCGTCTCCCTCTCAAACTCTCCCGCAACTCTCCGCTCCGCTCTGGAGCTACTAAGCTTAGATTATTGTAATTAGTTATATTTCCAAGTGTCATATAAACAGCCGCACGTCGCGCAAAACCCGAAGTTTTTTCACCCGTGATTTCGTTACCATTTCTGCAAGGATTTCAGCCGCATTTCCCTTGGAACTTAGCAATTTCTACGATCAAGCCACCCCCGCTCGATCATTTTTTAATAACACCAGTTTACAAAAAATACCCACTTCATGAAACCATGATTTCCCATGTTTCCGAAAAGAGCACTTAAAATATTTTGTGTGGTACAGTTTGTTTTGACACTTTTTTATTTTTTAACCCGACTTCCGATGAACCGAATTCGGTCATAAAATACTCATTTTGCAGGTAATAGAATGCCCTTTAACTTTCTTATACACAACATTGAGTTCCATTCATTAATTTAGAAGCTATACTTCGTCAAAGTTGAAAAAGTTGGAAAAAATGAAAAAACGCTCGCATAAATGGTTACTTTAAATATACACGCCTAAAAACCGAAATTAGTTTTATAACTGCCTGCTTGGTTTGCCCTGCTTGAGACTGCTAGCTTAAGCTGAGTAACGGGTATTTGGTAAACTGGTGTAATTAGAGTTCCATTTTTATACCGTTGCAGAGGGTATTATGATTTCACAAACTAGTCCCTCAGTTTTGAAGTTATCGAAATGAAACTTTACCAAAAGTCGACTTTCTATTGCAGGTAGTATATAAGTCGGAACCAGCCGGATCGGACAACTATATCTTATAGCTCCCATAGGAATAATCGGAAAAGTAATTGAAAACAACTTGTGGCTTCGGTGTTTTTAGACATATAACCTTCTTCGCTTGGTAATAACAGTTTTTTAATAGTTTTGAATTTCGAAGTAAATTTGATCAAGATCGGATGACTCTATTATCGGAAATTAATAGGAACGAAATTATAGCTTTGTTAATTTTTATTGTATCCTCTTCTACTCTGGAATTTAAGTCTATTTTATTATTTCAAAATTTAGATTTAAATTTAACATAAATCGGACCACTATATTATATAGCTGCAATAGTAAGGACCTATCAATTAATGTCAAAATAATACATAAACTTCTATAATTTAGTTTGTTGCAAATCTAAATTTAAAATTTTTGTAATTTCAAACGTCATTTTAGACCACAAGTTTCTTCGGCAATGATGCTTAGAATCATTTCAAGAATACGTGTTCCCTATACGATTCGTCACTTTTTCGGCCCCATACAAATCGACACGCCCTAGTGGTTCTCTTCTATTGTTTTTTACAAAACATCAATAACTCGAACTTTCAAAACTAAAAAATTATTTTAAAACATTTCGTTTAAGATTCTTGGGTTTTTGGATATTAAAAACAAGAGGGAACGCTATAGTCGAGTGTCTCGACTATCAAATACCCGTTACTCAGCTAAAACAAGCAGTCTCAAGCAGGGCAAACCAAGCAGCCGCTTTAAAGTGGCGCCATCTACCGGACATTTCATTATTTGATTATAACTTTTAACTGAGTGGGACGATTTACATTTCGGTAGGCATTAATAACCCAAGCAAAATGGCGTTTACACTTTTGCCCACCACAGCATTTCGCGGTTTGTGGGCGTTAGGGGGGAGGGAGGGTTTCCCACTTTGGTTTATCAATATGTGTTGAAGAACCGAATACACATTCCTTTTCCCGTTAATCTAACTTCAAAACTGTGGGCGCCACAGTTTTTCGCGGTTTGTGGCAGTTAGGGGGCGCGCGGCGAGAAAAACTTGCGCTACGTATTAACCCCTAGAATCTGCATGCCAAGTCCCAATCTTCTAGCTTTTATAGTTTCCGAGATCTCAGCGTTCATACAGACGTGTGCCACAGTTTTTTGCGGTTTGTGGGCGTTATAGGGGGCGTGAAAAACTTGCTCTGCGTATTTAACCCTAGGATCTGCATGGAATGTGCCAACCGTCTAGCTTTTATAGTTTCCGAGATCTCAGCGTTCATACAGACGGACGGACGGACAGACGGGCATGGCTAGATCGACTCGGCTAGTGATCCTGATCAAGAATATATATACTTTATATGGTTGGAAACGCTTCTTTCTACCTGTTATATATTTTTGCACGAATCTAATATACCCTTTTACTCTACGAGTAACGGGTGTAATAAAACAAGAAAGGAAGCTATCCTCGGCAGCCAAAATGTATATACCCTTGCTGATCATTCATATTTATGGTTTTGTGGCCCATTTTTCAATACATATTGAAGAAACGAATACACATTCTCTTTCTCGTTAAGCGAGCTTCAAAACTGTGGGCGCCACAGTTTTTCGCGGTATGTGGGCATTATAGAGGGCGTGGCACGGTATGCAAAGTGCCAATCTTTTAGCTTTCATAGTTTCCGAGTTATCAGCGTCCTTACAGACGCACGGACGGACAGACGGACATGGCTAGATCTACTCGGCTAGTGATCCTGATCAAGAATATATATACTTTATATGGTCGGAAACGCGTCCTTCTACCTGTTAAATACTTTTGCACGAATCTAATATACCCTTTTACTCTACGAGTAACGGGTATAATTAACGTAGCTAAAATGTTTTTCTTAATAATTTGCAATGTTTGCATAGAAACGGGCAGATAGACGCACGGAAATTTTTTTTGGTCAATCAATAGGTATTGAAGAAACGAATACATATTTTTTTCCAGTTAGTCTAGCTTCAAAACTGTGGGCGTCAGAGGGGGCGCTAGAATCTGCATGCAAAGTGTCAATCCTCTAGCTTTTATAGTTTCCGAGATCTCAGCTTTCATACGGCTAGTGGTCCTGATCAAGAATATATATACTTTATAGGGTCGGAAACGCTTCCTTCTACAGGTTACATACTTTTGCACAAATACAATATACCCTTTTACTCTACTAGAAACGGGTATAAAAATAAGTTTTTTTTCCACGAATGATTTTATATCATCATTTTCTTTACGATTTCAAGGTAATGGGAGGCCTACTTGGCAGCGCGTTGTTTTTTTGCTTTGGGAGTCCGGACGAATAACGGACGATTTTCGAACACAGGTCTCGCAAAAACAACGTCAGCAGAAACGAAAAAGGAGAGCAATGTGCAGAGAGAGTCATTTAAAACTACAGAGAGGTGGCCAAAACTCTTTCGAAAAACATTGTAAGCCAGGCTTATAATAATTTGGTAAAATGTTTAAAACATTAGTAACAAATTAAAAAGAGAATTTGATTAATTTGACAGTCAGAAAAAAGTTGATGTAAACTTGAACACTTTGAGCGTCTAAGTTGGAACAAACGTTTTAAATACAGAACAATGGAGATTGCTATAGTCGAGTGTCTGAGCCATTAATTACTCGTTACTCAGCTAAAGCAAGCAGTGGCATGCCGGCCAAACCAAGCAGTCTTTGGCACATTAAAAATGCCAATGTTGTTTGCGTATTTATGAAAACTTTATTCTTATTCTCAAACGAAATAATAGCGTGGCTGGTAAATTCGTCGGCTGTTGAACAAAAGTGTTAGCGATGGTCTTTCTATAACCTACTGTTAACTCGTTGGTTTTCCGATAGATTACTTTTGCAAATGTTGTTTTACTGCATCTGTACGGATAAATACATAGTCTAAACAGCTTCTGAACGTGGATATAAAGGTCGAAAGATTCGGCTCCGCATCGAGGTCGTTAAAGAATTCATTTGGAAGTCGTAATGGAACTCCATATATGTCGCCAAATCGTGCAATCCATTGGGTCCAAAAGGCGGTGGCAATTGTTTCTGCGGTAATGTTGGTTAATGATATAGCTTCAGGCCAACGTGAGAAACGATCGATCATTGTAAGACAATAGCGGAAATTCTGATATGCTGGCATTATTACTATGTCCAGATGGACATGATCAAATCATCCGCTTGGAACATGTATCTTTTCAGGAATCAAGTGGTTGTGCTTGCTGATTTTAGAACGTTGACAAGCTATGCAGTTTCTGCACCAGGTTGTCACATCCTTGTTCATGTGAGCCCAGACAAATTGTTGACGAATTTGCTGCGATGTTGCTCTGCCGCTTGGATGTGATAAGTTGTGAATGAAGGCAAATACTTGTTTACGAAGAGCCCGAGGAATGTAAGGCCGCGTTCGACCCGTTGATATGTCACAGTATATCCAAACATTGTTGTCAAAACTAGTCCTCTGCAGCTTAAATGAGGTGTTTCTTTAAAGCAGCACTGCCAACTTCTGGTCTGACGCCTCCGACTCCTCTATCTCTGCTGTAGTCACAGATACCGGCATTGAGATAGCACACAACCTCAAAAGAGCATCTGCTACTGCATTGTCAGTGCCCTTTAGATGAACCATGGTTGTAGAAAATTGGGATATAAAGCTGAGATGGCGAACTTGTCGAGGTGATGCCTTTTCCGGACGCTGTTTGAAGGCGTAAATGAGGGGCTTGTGATCCGTCTTAATTACAAAATTACGCGCTTCGATCAAATGCTTAAAATATTTGACTGCTTCGTAAATGGCCAATAATTCTCTGTCATAGGTACTGTAGTTTTTCTCTGTAGAACTTAACTTTTTCGAGAAGAATCCCAGCGGCTGCCAACAATCATTTGTGAACTGCTCCAGTACGGCTCCTATTCCCATGTTGGAAGCATCACACACCAATGCAAGTGCAGATCCTGGCGATGGAAAGGAAATGACTGCAGCTTCGGCTACACTCTTTTTGCATTCTTCGAAGGAGGAAATAAGTTCAGGAGACCTTATGATTTTGCGATGATCATTTTTCCTTACATTTTTTAGCAGCTTAGATAAAGGTGCTTGTATATGCGAGGAATGCGGAATGCATCGACGATAATAACTAACGATGCCCAAGAACCTTCCGAGCTGGTTGATAGTGTCTGGGAGAGGGTGGTTCTGAATGGCGTCAACCCGATGCCTTGGTGGTTTAATCCCATCACTATTAATGACATAGCTAAGAAAACGTACCTCTGATTGAGCTAACTGACATTTGTCCACGTTGATGCAAAGTCCATGCATCTGAAGAATTTGAAGAACATTGCGAAGATGGTCTTCATGCTGATTTACGGAATCTGACATGATTAAAATTTCATCAATGTAACATAGTCAATGCCCCGAAAAATGTTATCCATAAATCTTTGAAATGTTTGTGTGGCGTTCCTCAAACCGAAGGGCATGTAAAGAAATTCGAAGAGACCAAATGGTGTGCATATAGCGGTCTTCGGAATGTCGGCCATGGGAAAGTGGTAATAGGCTTTAACCAAATCCAAAGTGGTAAATATTCTTTTTCCATGCAGTTGCTCGGTGAAATCTTGCAGGTTTGCTATCGGATACCGGTCTGGTATTGTGGCTGCGTTCAGTTTCCGGTAGTCACCAAATGCACGCCAGCCCCGTCTTTCTTTGCTACCATATGAAGTGGTCTGGACCAAATTCCTTTCTCTAATAAAAAGTTTACCTCTGCCTTAGCAGCGGAGTGGGAGTGGGCATTGCACGGTTGAGACAGAACTTCGGCCATGATGAACTTCCAAGTAAAGCTGCTTTGAAGGTCTAAGTCAAGTGTTTTAACTATATTACCGTATGTCCTGATCATGGTTTGGTTGGCTGCAAGCAATAGCAAATTCCTTGGCTTGATTTTCTGTTTCACCAGTGACCCAGGTAAAACAGAGACCACTGACCCAGAGTCTATAAGGTAACGAATTCCTGATTTCTTGTCGCGAATGTATAGTCGGTGATCTAATAGTTGGATTGGAGCATTTTGAAATTCGCTGGTGATGTCGTCGCTGTCGTCAACCAGCGTGTTTGATGTCAACCAGCGTGTTTGACGATGTTGCAATTTGGAGTTTTAACTATATTTTATAATAAGCCGTGTCTCTTCTTTTCACGGTGAAGTACAATTTCGAAGTAGTAGTAGTGTGAGCGGTGTGACCAGCTTGTTACTTTGCAAATAAAACTCCAAATTGCAACATAGCGACGTGTGCGGCCCAATGCGAACCAAATCAAATGGTGGTCGCAAATATTTTGTCACCTTTATAGATGACTACAGCCGCTATTGTGAGACACATTTTCTTAAGCAGAAATCTGATGTATTCGAGGCTTTCAAGGCCTATAAAGCCTCGGCGGAAAACTTCACAGGCAGGAAGATTAAGGCTCTTCAATCAGACAACGGCACCGAGTATTGCAATAAGGCAATGGAGGAGTTTTTCAAGACACATGGAATAAGGAGACGACTAACCACGCCGCACACGCCGCAACAAAACGGGATTGCGGAGCGGCACAACCGTACGTTAATCGAGATGGCCCGCTGCATGATGAGGCAGTCTGGGGCGCCACCATCGTTTTGGGCAGAAGCGGTAAACACGGCAAGCTACATCCGAAACAGATGTCCGACAAAGGCTTTAGATGGCGGAATTCCTTATACCCAGTGGACAGGTAAAATACCGTCTGTATGGCATCTGCGTATTTTCGGTACAAAAGCATATGCACTTGTTAAAGGCAAAAATCAAGGCAAGTTCGAATCAAGGTCTGAAGAGTGCATTCTGGTTGGTTATGACTCAGAGTCCAAAGCGTATCGTTTGTATTCTCCGAAGAGGCGAGTGACTTTCGTAAGCAAAGATGTTAAACTTTTGAATATTCCAGGATTCAACAGCGCTCACTCCGAGTTCTACGATGACGAGCAAGAAATCGGCGTTGAAATCCATACAAACCAAGAAGCTGATCGAAGTCATTCGGAAGACCACGATGATGACTCATCAAGCGACGAAATGATACAAACAAATGCGCCGAAACATGGTAGAGGACGTCCCAAAATAGAAAGGAATGGGAAACCCGGAAGACCGCGTAAAATGTATCATCCAACGCAGGAGGAAATAGTTAAAGATGCCGATCTACCACCGAACGACGTATTTGAGAAATGCGAAAGTGTTTATGTAGCCATCACGGATGATCCGGAAACCCTAGACGAAGCGAAGAGCTCCGTTGACTCTATCGGCTGGTCCCAGGCAATAGAGGACGAATACATGGCGCACATTATCAACCAAACGTGGGAGATAGTTGAACGGCCAAATGATAGAAAGGTTATCGGAAACAAACTAGTGTTTCGAACCAAGGACGATGGCTCTAATACAGGAAAGAAGAAAGTTCGACTTGTAGCCAAAGGCTGCTCTCAGCGTCCTGGAGAGGATTTCCAGGAATCGTTTTCCCCGGTGGTGCGATCTACGTCAATAAGGCTATTGGCAGCTCTAGCAGCAGAATTTGATATGCAAATCCATCAGATGGACGTCGTCACTGCTTACCTCAACGGCGAGCTAGAAGAAAAGGTGTACATGAGTGTTCCCGATGACTTCATGGAGTTTGCGCGGCGATTAAAAGCAGGTGGACCCATCGGATCCAAGCAGATTGCAGCTGATCCCAAAATTGTGGCTATGGCAAATGAGATGACCGCAGGAGAAAAGAAAGCCACAAATCCCACATGCCTAATCAAAAAGGCGCTTTATGGATTACGGCAATCAGGTTTGCGCTGGTACTGCAAGCTCACCGAAAAACTTAAAGAAATCGGATGCGAGCCAACGAAACAGGATCCATTTTTTTTTTGCAAAGAGAGAAGAGCAGAAAATTTTGTTTATCACTATTTATGTCGACGATTTATTGTTAGCCACAAATCACCCAGAATGGCTAGTTCAAGCGAAAGATCATTTAAGCAAGGCGTTTGAAATGAAGGATATTGGCCCTGTTAAAAACTGTTTGGGTATCGAATTTGATCAAAACTTGCAAAAGCGTACAGTTTCAATGTCACAGCAAAAGTATATTGATATAGTTTTGAAGAGATTCGGAATGGTTGATTGCAAACCTGCTGCAACTCCAATCGAGGCGAAGAGCTCACTTAAACGACCGGAACAACCCAACAAAAATGAAATGGAACGGTATCCATATCAAAGTTTAATTGGCACTTTAATGTTTATTTCAGTTACGACTCGACCAGACATCGCCTACGCAGTGAACTTCTTAAGTCAGTTCAACTCGAACTACGATGCTAACCACTGGAAAGCAGCTAAGCGAGTTCTTCGATATCTACGCGGATCGAGGAACCTGGGACTACTTTTTCAAGGCTCAGGCGAAGATTTGTATGGCGTTGTCGACGCAGACTGGGGCGCAAACTTAACCGATCGGCGCTCATATTCAGGTCAGGCGTTTATCCTTGCAGGTGCGGCTGTGAGCTGGGAGGCACGCAAGCAAAGGACCGTGGCACTATCCAGCACGGAGTCTGAATATCTGGCAATGTCTAGCGCAGCCAAGGAAGCTGTGTATTTAAAGTCACTCCTAAATAGTCTAGGCTGGACCTGCGAGACTGTCAAGATTTTTAACGACAACCAAAGCGCTCAGAGATTGGTCAAAGGCTTTGGTTTCCATCCACGCACGAAGCACATAGACGTACGTCATCATTTCATACAGGATATGCACAAGAGTGGTGACATCGATATAGAATACATGCAAACCGATAAGATGCCAGCCGATGTCATGACCAAAGGGCTTAGTAGTTTAAAACATTCGAATTGTATTTCTTGGCTAGGCATCACTTGTATCAATTAATTTATATATTGTTACTTTGAGGGCGCGTGTTGCAATTTGGAGTTTTATTTGCAAAGTAACAAGCTGGTCACACCGCTCACACTACTACTACTTCGAAATTGTACTTCACCGTGAAAAGAAGAGACACGGCTTATTATAAAATATAGTTATAATTTCCTATGAACTTAACGTTCAGTCGTGGTGTTATTATTTGAAACGGATCTACTGGGGGTAATTCACGCAAGGAATTCCACAAATTCTCACAGACGACAGTCGTGTTAGCTTAAAGTCTGGTTGAACGAGCAAGGGTTCCTGCACTTTATGGCGTTGGTACCAAAACGTTGATGATAGTAACATAATTGAGAGTTGGACTCTGTCATACCTTGGACGTTTTCAGGACTACGCGATGTGCCAGACGATCGGTTCGATGATGGTTCCTTTAAGCGCCTAACTTCGTCTTGTAAAGTATTTACTTGTTGTGAAAAGGAACGTAAAGAATTAGTCACATCTTTGAGGGTTCCACCCTGCTCGAGGGCGTTTACAGAGTTGTTCATAGGCAGAGCACTGTCACATGCGATCGAAAATGTTGAAGTTAGTGTCATTGTCCAGATCAGATTCCTCCCAAACGGTTAAGGTTGGCCGAATAGACTGTGGCATTTCTGCGAGAAAAAGTGTGTGAATGATATTTTCGTTACCAGGATCCGGTGCAAGACGTCGCATGTGTGTTAAAGTCTCGGATGGCTTAAGACCCGCAGTTTCGCGGAGAAGGCGTCTTGAGAGCTTGGTATTTGTTGATCACCGGAGGACGTGTTACCAAATCCTCTACAGACAAAATAACATCTTCATCTAAATTGACTGTTATCAAATCAAACATATCTGCATCATCGGTGATGTTGTGAAGCCGGAATGAGCGCTCGACTTGTGAAAACTATAGCTGGGGATTATTACGTGCGAAATTCGGTAACTTTATCGACACATGCTGAGTGGGAACATGTAATGCCGGTTGCTGTTGCTGGATCTGAGAAGAATTTGTTCGCAAATCTTCCAGTTGCTGTTGAAGCTCCCGAATTTGGGCAGTGAAATCGACATTTCCTCCTTCATCCATTGCGTCGTCGTTAGCGATCTCGTTGTCAGTAAAAATAAGTCTTCTCGGAACCAACGATCGCAAATTGTAGCGCGACTCTGGCATTAATCGGGTTTACTGGCTTTAAAAAGTTGTGGATGGTGTTGGTGCGGAAGCCAATTGATGTTGAAACGTCGGGGTCACCAATTTGGCACATTAAAAATGCCAATGTTGTTTGCGTATATGTGAAAACTTTATTTTTTTAATAGCGTGGCTGGTAAATTCATCGGCCGTTGAACGAAAGTGTTAGCGATGGTCTTTTTATAACCTACTGTTAACTGGTTGGTTTTCCGAAAGACTACTTTTGCAAATGTTCGCTAGAGGGATAATAAGGGACGCCACAAGTCGCTTTAAAGTGTCATATATTGGTCAATCAATAGGTATTGAGAAAACGAATACACATTCCTTTTCCCATTAATCTAGCTTCAAAACTGTGGGTGCCACAGTTTTTCGCGGTTTGTGGGCGTTAGAGGGGGCGTGGCACATCGGCGTAATCTTTTCTTTTCTAGAGAGATTACCTTAACCGAAAATTCTAGTTTCATTAAGTGCGTATTTCATAATTTTTATACCCGTTACTCGTAGAGTAAAAGGGTATATTAGATTAGATATTAGAAGCTTTTTATATATGATGGACGTTGATGCACTACGAGCAGTACAAACAAGTGGCCCAACGATACCAAGCACGTGCTTGTTACGCGCGGGACCCTTTATAATTTCGGGCAAAAAAGCGAGTTCGCGAGGAAAATACATGAAACAAATAAATACGGGACACATGGCTACAACTATGATTGAAGCAAATGAGATAACATTTTAGTTGTTAATACGGGGATAGAAGTTGAAGTACAAATTAAATGATAAAGATTGTTATACTTAGTACAGAGAACGCGAAAAGGCTCATGCAGACTAAAATTAGATGTACATCGGGGCAAATTAAGAGGGTAATAGTTTCGTATTAGTCTAACGGGAATATTAAAAGTTAAACGGCTTAGCAGTTCTACAGAATCAATATCACCTCTTATAAGATTGCGCATAAAAATAGTACCTAGCATTATTCTACGGTTTTCAAGTGAAGGTAAATTAAGCAATAGTAATCTACTCTGGTAGGAAGGAAGCCTAACGTTTTGATCCCAGTTCAAACTACGAAGCGCAAAAAGAAGAAATCATTTTTGTACCGACTCAATGGTCGATGTGCACTTGATATTGTGGACTCTAAACAGAAGAACAATATTCCAAAATAGGACGGACAAGGGAGGTAAATAACAATTTGGTTTTATAAGGGTCATCAAATTCTTTTGACCAACGCTTTATAAATCCAAGAACACTCATAGCTTTGTTGACAGTCGACATTATGTGGCAGTCAAATTTAAGCTTCGGGTACAGAAGAACACCTAAATCGTTTACTGCATATATACGATCAAGTGGGGAGTTCTGAAGCGTATAACTTATAAACGTAGGAGTACCTCTGTAAAAGGTCATTACGTTACATTTTAGCCAGTTCAAATTTAAGAGGTTATACTCACACTATATCTAAAAATTGTCAATGTCTGATTGTAAGCCAAAACCAGACTTTATCTTATTATATGTCAAATAAAGCTTAACATCATCAGCATACATTAGTAAACGAGAATTTGTTACGATAAAGGGAATATAGTTAATAAACAAGGTAAACAGCAAAGGGAACAAATGACTAAGTCTCTTAAGAGAGAACTTTCGGTAATTACGGGGGAAAAAATACAATTAGCTCTATTTAAGGGGTTAGGGTAGATATAATTTGACCAAGCAGCCGAACTATAAGTAGTTTGGATAAACTCGGCAAATAAATCCGCAATTTCAGAATCCGTCGATGCCTCTTTTGAGTTTAAGCGTACCGAAGAAGGCAATGCCGAAGACTTACGCTTGGCATTAACAAAGTTATAAAACTGCTTCGGATCATTTGAAAATTCGAATTTACATCGATTTAAATACATAGAAGTGACTGTTGAGAACATTGAAATCTGAACGAGCCACCACATATTTCGAAAAATCAGATGGCTTACCCGATTTTTTATACTTATTATAAGTGTTGGATTTAAGATTTTTAAGTCTTTGAAGCGCATTGTTAAACCAAGGAGGCCTGTTTTGCTTCGGATGAAGCCTGTCAGGAACGCATTCGTCAAAAAAAGTGTTTAAAACGATATAAAAAAGTTCAATTGCACTTTCGATATCCATGCAATTGTACAAATCAGTCCAATTATATTGCGAAACCATATAATTTAATTTATTATAGTCACATTTACGAAAACATCTCACTTTAGTTTGAGAAACTAAAGGAGAAAGGGTATCAGTACAGGGGAGGTCAATTGTCAATTTCAATGTAGGATGATATCGGTACAACAAGAGCGTCAATTCTAGATACCGTTACTTCATGCGGATCTGAAACAAATGCAAGGTCCAATTGTCTGTTTATTGAATTTCGTATAAAGCTTACTTGCTGTAACGATAATTCGAGAAGGCCATCCACAAAATCATGGGCTGATAAAGGTGTAGCGGCAGGTGAGTCAGTAGGAAGAGACCAAGAGATATTAGGGAGATTAAAGTCACCCAAAACAATCAAAAGGTCTCTGTTGGAAAGAAGGGATATAACGGTTAGATGAATCCGATTGACTTCAGGTCTTTTTCATTAATTTCGCTAAAACCTTTTCTTTCAAAAAAAAAATATCTAAAAAAAAATAGTTTTTAATTTCTTATAAATAAAAACAAAATAAAATTTAAAAAAAAATTTAACCATTGCCCCCACAAAAAAAAAATATTTTTTTTATTTTAATATATGCGTCATAGTGTTAGTTACAATCGGTTTTTGTAAAGAGTTGAAGCCATTTTTAGTTTTTTAAATACCGAAAGTTTTTTAACAAGCCGTCGCCTTTCTTCTATGAACGCACGCCAAAGCATGTTGTGCATCTCGCTCGCTCTTATTACATGCTTATGGTTTTCATGCTTACGAGTCATTTAACAGTCTGTTGACCATATCTGACTAACAAATAGGAATTCTTTGCTTAAAATATTATTGCATTATTTTTTTGTTTATTATTGAATTTTTTTAAAATTTTTTCAACATAAAAAAAAATATTATTTTTTTAACAATTTAATTTAAAAAAAATATTTTTTTTAAATTAAAAAAATATTAACTTTTGTTAAAATAATGACCTAAGCAAATAAAAAAATAATTATATAATATTTCAAGCAAAGAATTCCTATTTGTTAGGCATACATGATTAAATGACCCGTAAGCATGAAAACCATAAGCATGTAATAAGAGCGAGCGAGATGCACAACATGCTTTGGCGTGCGTTCATAGAAGAAAGGCGACGGCTTGTTAAAAAACTTTTGATATTTAAAAAACTAAAAATGGCTCCAACTTTTTACAAAAACCGATTGTAACTAACACTATGACGCATATATTAAAATAAAAAAAATATTTTATTTTTGTAGGGGCAATGGTTAAACATTTTTTTTTAATTTTAATTTGTTTTTATTTTTAAGAAATTAAAAACTATTTTTTTTTAGATATTTTTTTTTGAAAGAAAAGGTTTTAGCGGAATTAATGAAAAAGACATGAAGTCAATCGGATTCATATAACCGGAGATACAGATTTTCAAAGAGAGGGTACTTTTCCAAATTTGACAATTTTTGGCCAACTTAAAAAAATTCTAACTAAAAAAATAATTTTTTTTCGGTCAAATCCTGATACACGTGTTTACTTATTTTCCGAATAGTATGTGTAAAAAAAGTTTCAGGCAAATCAAAAATGTGGCCCAATAAAAAGTGTTCGGTTTGTAGAAGAACCGCCCATATGTTTATACCCGTTACTCGTAGAGTAAAAGGGTATATTAGATTCGTGCAAAAGTATGTAACAGGCAGAAGGAAGCGTTTCCGACCATATAAAGTATATATATTCTTGATCAGGATCACTAGCCGAGTCGATCTAGCCATGTCCGACTGTCCGTCTGTCTGTCCGTCTGTCCGTCTGTATGAACGCTGAGATCTTGGAAACTATAAAAGCTAGAAGATTGAGATTTGGCATGCAGATTCTAGGGGTTAATACGCAGCGCAAGTTTTTCACGCCGATGTGCCACGCCCTCTCTAACGCCCACAAACCGCGAAAAACTGTGACCCGTTCTGTATGAACGCTGAAATCTCGGAAACTATAAAAGCTAGAAGATTGGGATTTGGCATGCAGCATCTAGGGGTTAATACGCAGCGCAAGTTTTTCACTCCGATATGCCACGCCCCCTCTAACGCCCACAAACCGCGAAAAACTGTGGCACCCACAGTTTTGAAGCTATATTAACGGGAAAAGCAATGTGTATTCGTTTCATCAATACATATTGATAGACCAAAGTTGGAAATCCCCCCTCCCCCCTAACGCCCACAAACCGCGAAAAGCTGTGGCGCCCATAGTTTTAAAGCTAGAGCAAAAGTATAAACGCAATTTTGTTTGAGTTATTAACGCCTACCGAAATGTAGAAGAAATTTTTTTAATTTTTTGAAGCGGCTGCTTGGTTTGCCCTGCTTGAGACTGCTGACTTTAGCTGAGTAACGGGTATTTGATAGTCGAGGCACTCGACTATAGCGTTCCCTCTTGTTTTCATATCAAGTGGGACATCGAAAAGTCTTCGAAAAAATAGTATGGCTGTGAATTTGTATTTTTATTGTATTTTTAGTATATATTAGTAATATAGCGCTTTATATGCGTTGGTCACACGTTCATTTACTTCGTAGTGCGTAAATAAATTTCTACAATGCATAAACAATTTGAAAAACCCTAACTTTTTAAAATATTTTGGTCCAAAGAACCGAATACACATTCCTTTTCCCGTTAATCTAACTTCAAAACTGTGGGCGCCACAGTTTTTCGCGGTTTGTGGCAGTTAGGGGGCGCGCGGCGAGAAAAACTTGCGCTACGTATTAACCCCTAGAATCTGCATGCCAAGTCCCAATCTTCTAGCTTTTATAGTTTCCGAGATCTCAGCGTTCATACAGATGTGTGCCACAGTTTTTTGCGGGTTGTGGGCGTTATAGGGGGCGTGAAAAACTTGCTCTGCGTATTTACCCCTAGGATCTGCATGGAATGTGCCAACCGTCTAGCTTTTATAGTTTCCGAGATCTCAGCGTTCATACAGACGGACGGACGGACAGACGGGCATAGCTAGATCGACTCGGCTAGTGATCCTGATCAAGAATATATATATACTTTATATGGTTGGAAACGCTTCTTTCTACCTGTTATATATTTTTGCACGAATCTAATATACCCTTTTACTCTACGAGTAACGGGTATAATAAAACAAGAAAGGAAGCTATCCTCGGCAGCCAAAATTTATATACCCTTGCTGATCATTCATATTTATGGTTTTTCAATACATATTGAAGAAACGAATACACATTCTCTTTCTCGTTAAGCGAGCTTCAAAACTGTGGGCGCCACAGTTTTTCGCGGTATGTGGGCATTATAGAGGGCGTGGCACGGTATGCAAAGTGCCAATCTTTGAGCTTTCATAGTTTCCGAGTTCTCAGCGTCCTTACAGACGCACTGACGGACAGACGGACATGGCTAGATCTACTCGGCTAGTGATCCTGATCAAGAATATATATACTTTATATGGTCGGAAACGCGTCCTTCTACCTGTTACATACTTTTGCACGAATCTAATATACCCTTTTACTCTACGAGTAACGGGTATAATTAACGTAGCTAAAACGTTTTTCTTAATAATTTGCAATGTTTGCATAGAAACGGGCAGATAGACGCACGGAAATTTTTTTTGGTCAATCAATAGGTATTGAAGAAACGAATACATATTTTTTTCCAGTTAGTCTAGCTTCAAAACTGTGGGCGTCAGAGGGGGCGCTAGAATCTGCATGCAAAGTGTCAATCCTCTAGCTTTTATAGTTTCCGAGATCTCAGCTTTCATACGGCTAGTGGTCCTGATCAAGAATATATATACTTTATAGGGTCGGAAACGCTTCCTTCTACAGGTTACATACTTTTGCACAAATACAATATACCCTTTTACTCTACTAGAAACGGGTATAAAAATAAGTTTTTTTTTCCACATTACATTTTTTAGCAGCTCAGATAAAGGTGCTTGTATATGCGAGGAATGCGGAATGCATCGACGATAATAACTAACGATGCCCAAGAACCTTCCGAGCTGGTTGATAGTGTCTGGGAGAGGGTGGTTCTGAATGGCGTCAACCCGATCCCTTGGTGGTTTAATCCCATCACTATTAATGACATAGCTAAGAAAACGTACCTCTGATTGAGCTAACTGACATTTGTCCACGCTGATGCAAAGTCCATGCATCTGAAGAATTTAAAGAACATTGCGAAGATGGTCTTCATGCTGATTTACGGAATCTGACATGATTAAAATTTCATCAATGTAACATAGTCAATGCCCCGAAAAATGTTATCCATAAATCTTTGAAATGTTTGTGAGGCGTTCCTCAAACCGAAGGGCATGTAAAGAAATTCGAAGAGACCAAATGGTGTGCATATAGCGGTCTTCGGAATGTCGGCCATGGGAAACTGGTAATAGGCTTTAACCAAATCCAAAGTGGTAAATATTCTTTTTCCATGCAGTTGCTCGGTGAAATCTTGCAGGTTTGCTATCGGATACCGGTCTGGTATTGTGGCTGCGTTCAGTTTCCGGTAGTCACCAAATGCACGCCAGCCCCGTCTTTCTTTGCTACCATATGAAGTGGTCTGGACCAAATTCCTTTCTCTAATAAAAAGTTTACCTCTGCCTTAGCAGCGGAGTGGGAGTGGGCATTGCACGGTTGAGACAGAACTTCGGCCATGATGAACTTCCAAGTAAAGCTGCTTTGAAGGTCTAAGTCAAGTGTTTTAACTATATTACCGTATGTCCTGATCATGGTTTGGTTGGCTGCAAGCAATAGCAAATTCCTTGGCTTGATTTTCTGTTTCACCAGTGACCCAGGTAAAACAGAGACCACTGACCCAGAGTCTATAAGGTAACGAATTCCTGATTTCTTGTCGCGAATGTATAGTCGGTGATCTAATAGTTGGATTGGAGCATTTTGAAATTCGCTGGTGATGTCGTCGCTGTCGTCAACCAGCGTGTTTGATGTCAACCAGCGTGTTTGACGATGTTGCAATTTGGAGTTTTAACTATATTTTATAATAAGCCGTGTCTCTTCTTTTCACGGTGAAGTACAATTTCGAAGTAGTAGTAGTGTGAGCGGTGTGACCAGCTTGTTACTTTGCAAATAAAACTCCAAATTGCAACATAGCGACGTGTGCGGCCCAATGCGAACCAAATCAAATGGTGGTCGCAAATATTTTGTCACCTTTATAGATGTCTACAGCCGCTATTGTGAGACACATTTTCTTAAGCAGAAATCTGATGTATTCGAGGCTTTCAAGGCCCATAAAGCCTCGGCGGAAAACTTCACAGGCAGGAAGATTAAGGCTCTTCAATCAGACAACGGCACCGAGTATTGCAATAAGGCAATGGAGGAGTTTTTCAAGACACATGGAATAAGGAGACGACTAACCACGCCGCACACGCCGCAACAAAACGGGATTGCGGAGCGGCACAACCGTACGTTAATCGAGATGGCCCGCTGCATGATGAGGCAGTCTGGGGCGCCACCATCGTTTTGGGCAGAAGCGGTAAACACGGCAAGCTACATCCGAAACAGATGTCCGACAAAGGCTTTAGATGGCGGAATTCCTTATACCCAGTGGACAGGTAAAATACCGTCTGTATGGCATCTGCGTATTTTCGGTACAAAAGCATATGCACTTGTTAAAGGCAAAAATCAAGGCAAGTTCGAATCAAGGTCTGAAGAGTGCATTCTGGTTGGTTATGACTCAGAGTCCAAAGCGTATCGTTTGTATTCTCCGAAGAGGCGAGTGACTTTCGTAAGCAAAGATGTTAAACTTTTGAATATTCCAGGATTCAACAGCGCTCACTCCGAGTTCTACGATGACGAGCAAGAAATCGGCGTTGAAATCCATACAAACCAAGAAGCTGATCGAAGTCATTCGGAAGACCACGATGATGACTCATCAAGCGACGAAATGATACAAACAAATGCGCCGAAACATGGTAGAGGACGTCCCAAAATAGAAAGGAATGGGAAACCCGGAAGACCGCGTAAAATGTATCATCCAACGCAGGAGGAAATAGTTAAAGATGCCGATCTACCACCGAACGACGTATTTGAGAAATGCGAAAGTGTTTATGTAGCCATCACGGATGATCCGGAAACCCTAGACGAAGCGAAGAGCTCCGTTGACTCTATCGGCTGGTCCCAGGCAATAGAGGACGAATACATGGCGCACATTATCAACCAAACGTGGGAGATAGTTGAACGGCCAAATGATAGAAAGGTTATCGGAAACAAACTAGTGTTTCGAACCAAGGACGATGGCTCTAATACAGGAAAGAAGAAAGTTCGACTTGTAGCCAAAGGCTGCTCTCAGCGTCCTGGAGAGGATTTCCAGGAATCGTTTTCCCCGGTGGTGCGATCTACGTCAATAAGGCTATTGGCAGCTCTAGCAGCAGAATTTGATATGCAAATCCATCAGATGGACGTCGTCACTGCTTACCTCAACGGCGAGCTAGAAGAAAAGGTGTACATGAGTGTTCCCGATGACTTCATGGAGTTTGCGCGGCGATTAAAAGCAGGTGGACCCATCGGATCCAAGCAGATTGCAGCTGATCCCAAAATTGTGGCTATGGCAAATGAGATGACCGCAGGAGAAAAGAAAGCCACAAATCCCACATGCCTAATCAAAAAGGCGCTTTATGGATTACGGCAATCAGGTTTGCGCTGGTACTGCAAGCTCACCGAAAAACTTAAAGAAATCGGATGCGAGCCAACGAAACAGGATCCATTTTTTTTTGCAAAGAGAGAAGAGCAGAAAATTTTGTTTATCACTATTTATGTCGACGATTTATTGTTAGCCACAAATCACCCAGAATGGCTAGTTCAAGCGAAAGATCATTTAAGCAAGGCGTTTGAAATGAAGGATATTGGCCCTGTTAAAAACTGTTTGGGTATCGAATTTGATCAAAACTTGCAAAAGCGTACAGTTTCAATGTCACAGCAAAAGTATATTGATATAGTTTTGAAGAGATTCGGAATGGTTGATTGCAAACCTGCTGCAACTCCAATCGAGGCGAAGAGCTCACTTAAACGACCGGAACAACCCAACAAAAATGAAATGGAACGGTATCCATATCAAAGTTTAATTGGCACTTTAATGTTTATTTCAGTTACGACTCGACCAGACATCGCCTACGCAGTGAACTTCTTAAGTCAGTTCAACTCGAACTACGATGCTAACCACTGGAAAGCAGCTAAGCGAGTTCTTCGATATCTACGCGGATCGAGGAACCTGGGACTACTTTTTCAAGGCTCAGGCGAAGATTTGTATGGCGTTGTCGACGCAGACTGGGGCGCAAACTTAACCGATCGGCGCTCATATTCAGGTCAGGCGTTTATCCTTGCAGGTGCGGCTGTGAGCTGGGAGGCACGCAAGCAAAGGACCGTGGCACTATCCAGCACGGAGTCTGAATATCTGGCAATGTCTAGCGCAGCCAAGGAAGCTGTGTATTTAAAGTCACTCCTAAATAGTCTAGGCTGGACCTGCGAGACTGTCAAGATTTTTAACGACAACCAAAGCGCTCAGAGATTGGTCAAAGGCTTTGGTTTCCATCCACGCACGAAGCACATAGACGTACGTCATCATTTCATACAGGATATGCACAAGAGTGGTGACATCGATATAGAATACATGCAAACCGATAAGATGCCAGCCGATGTCATGACCAAAGGGCTTAGTAGTTTAAAACATTCGAATTGTATTTCTTGGCTAGGCATCACTTGTATCAATTAATTTATATATTGTTACTTTGAGGGCGCGTGTTGCAATTTGGAGTTTTATTTGCAAAGTAACAAGCTGGTCACACCGCTCACACTACTACTACTTCGAAATTGTACTTCACCGTGAAAAGAAGAGACACGGCTTATTATAAAATATAGTTATAATTTCCTATGAACTTAACGTTCAGTCGTGGTGTTATTATTTGAAACGGATCTACTGGGGGTAATTCACGCAAGGAATTCCACAAATTCTCACAGACGACAGTCGTGTTAGCTTAAAGTCTGGTTGAACGAGCAAGGGTTCCTGCACTTTATGGCGTTGGTACCAAAACGTTGATGATAGTAACATAATTGAGAGTTGGACTCTGTCATACCTTGGACGTTTTCAGGACTACGCGATGTGCCAGACGATCGGTTCGATGATGGTTCCTTTAAGCGCCTAACTTCGTCTTGTAAAGTATTTACTTGTTGTGAAAAGGAACGTAAAGAATTAGTCACATCTTTGAGGGTTCCACCCTGCTCGAGGGCGTTTACAGAGTTGTTCATAGGCAGAGCACTGTCACATGCGATCGAAAATGTTGAAGTTAGTGTCATTGTCGCCTCGAGCCTTTTGTCGGCCACTTTCGCCAGTTTGTCCAGATCAGATTCCTCCCAAACGGTTAAGGTTGGCCGAATAGACTGTGGCATTTCTGCGAGAAAAAGTGTGTGAATGATATTTTCGTTACCAGGATCCGGTGCAAGACGTCGCATGTGTGTTAAAGTCTCGGATGGCTTAAGACCCGCAGTTTCGCGGAGAAGGCGATTGAGCTTTGATTGGGGCGTCTCAGAAAATTTGTCTAGCAGCCGCGTCTTGAGAGCTTGGTATTTGTTGATCACCGGAGGACGTGTTACCAAATCCTCTACAGACAAAATAACATCTTCATCTAAATTGACTGTTATCAAATCAAACATATCTGCATCATCGGTGATGTTGTGAAGCCGGAATGAGCGCTCGACTTGTGAAAACTATAGCTGGGGATTATTACGTGCGAAATTCGGTAACTTTATCGACACATGCTGAGTGGGAACATGTAATGCCGGTTGCTGTTGCTGGATCTGAGAAGAATTTGTTCGCAAATCTTCCAATTGCTGTTGAAGCTCCCGAATTTGGGCACTGAAATCGACATTTCCTCCTTCATCCATTGCGTCGTCGTTAGCGATCTCGTTGTCAGTAAAAATAAGTCTTCTCGGAACCAACGATCGCAAATTGTAGCGCGACTCTGGCATTAATCGGGTTTACTGGCTTTAAAAAGTTGTGGATGGTGTTGGTGCGGAAGCCAATTGATGTTGAAACGTCGGGGTCACCAATTTGGCACATTAAAAATGCCAATGTTGTTTGCGTATATGTGAAAACTTTATTTTTTTAATAGCGTGGCTGGTAAATTCATCGGCCGTTGAACGAAAGTGTTAGCGATGGTCTTTTTATAACCTACTGTTAACTGGTTGGTTTTCCGAAAGACTACTTTTGCAAATGTTCGCTAGAGGGATAATAAGGGACGCCACAAGTCGCTTTAAAGTGTCATATATTGGTCAATCAATAGGTATTGAGAAAACGAATACACATTCCTTTTCCCGTTAATCTAGCTTCAAAACTGTGGGTGCCACAGTTTTTCGCGGTTTGTGGGCGTTAGAGGGGGCGTGGCACATCGGCGTAATCTTTTCTTTTCTAGAGAGATGTACCTTAACCGAAAATTCTAGTTTCATTAAGTGCGTATTTCATAATTTTTATACCCGTTACTCGTAGAGTAAAAGGGTATATTAGATTAGATATTAGAAGCTTTTTATATATGATGGACGTTGATGCACTACGAGCAGTACAAACAAGTGGCCCAACGATACCAAGCACGTGCTTGTTACGCGCGGGACCCTTTATAATTTCGGGCAAAAAAGCGAGTTCGCGAGGAAAATACATGAAACAAATAAATACGGGACACATGGCTACAACTATGATTGAAGCAAATGAGATAAAATTTTAGTTGTTAATACGGGGATAGAAGTACAAATTAAATGATAAAGATTGTTATACTTAGTACAGAGAACGCGAAAGGGCTCATGCAGACTAAAATTAGATGTACATCGGGGCAAATTAAGAGGGTAATAGTTTCGTGTTCGTCTAACGGGAATATTAAAAGTTAAACGGCTTAGCAGTTCTACAGAATCAATATCACCTCTTATAAGATTGCGCATAAAAATAGTACCTAGCATTATTCAACGGTTTTCAAGTGAAGGTAAATTAAGCAATAGAAATCTACTCTGGTAGGAAGGAAGCCTAACGTTTTGATCCCAGTTCAAACTACGAAGCGCAAAAAGAAGAAATCATTTTTGTACCGACTCAATGGTCGATGTGCACTTGATATTGTGGACTCTAAACAGAAGAACAATATTCAAAAATAGGACGGACAAGGGAGGTAAATAACAATTTGGTTTTATAAGGGTCATCAAATTCTTTTGACCAACGCTTTATAAATCCAAGAACACTCATAGCTTTGTTGACAGTCGACATTATGTGGCAGTCAAATTTAAGCTTCGGGTACAGAAGAACACCTAAATCGTTTACTGCATATATACGATCAAGTGGGGAGTTCTGAAGCGTATAACTTATAAACGTAGGAGTACCTCTGTAAAAGGTCATTACGTTACATTTTAGCCAGTTCAAATTTAAGAGGTTATACTCACACTATATCTAAAAATTGTCAATGTCTGATTGTAAGGCAAAACCAGACTCTATCTTATTATATGTCAAATAAAGCTTAACATCATCAGCATACATTAGTAAACGAGAATTTGTTACGATAAAGGGAATATAGTTAATAAACAAGGTAAACAGCAAAGGGAACAAATGACTAAGTCTCTTAAGAGAGAACTTTCGGTAATTACGGGGGAAAAAATACAATTAGCTCTATTTAAGGGGTTAGGGTAGATAGAATTTGACCAAGCAGCCGAACTATAAGTAGTTTGGATAAACTCGGCAAATAAATCCGCAATTTCAGAATCCGTCGATGCCTCTTTTGAGTTTAAGCGTACCGAAGAAGGCAATGCCGAAGACTTACGCTTGGCATTAACAAAGTTATAAAACTGCTTCGGATCATTTGAAAATTCGAATTTACATCGATTTAAATACATAGAAGTGACTGTTGAGAACATTGAAATCTGAACGAGCCACCACATATTTCGAAAAATCAGATGGCTTACCCGATTTTTTATACTTATTATAAGTGTTGGATTTAAGATTTTTAAGTCTTTGAAGCGCATTGTTAAACCAAGGAGGCCTGTTTTGCTTCGGATGAAGCCTGTCAGGAACGCATTCGTCAAAAAAAGTGTTTAAAACGATATAAAAAAGTTCAATTGCACTTTCGATATCCATGCAATTGTACAAATCAGTCCAATTATATTGCGAAACCATATAATTTAATTTATTATAGTCACATTTACGAAAACATCTCACTTTAGTTTGAGAAACTAAAGGAGAAAGGGTATCAGTACAGGGGAGGTCAATTGTCAATTTCAATGTAGGATGATATCGGTACAACAAGAGCGTCAATTCTAGATACCGTTACTTCATGCGGATCTGAAACAAATGCAAGGTCCAATTGTCTGTTTATTGAATTTCGTATAAAGCTTACTTGCTGTAACGATAATTCGAGAAGGCCATCCACAAAATCATGGGCTGATAAAGGTGTAGCGGCAGGTGAGTCAGTAGGAAGAGACCAAGAGATATTAGGGAGATTAAAGTCACCCAAAACAATCAAAAGGTCTCTGTTGGAAAGAAGGGATATAACGGATTTAATAGCAGACAGATGGTGCTCATAAATGAGAAAATCAGTGCCAGGAGGAATATAAGAGCAGGTTACAAAAATAGATAAGGATTGCAGGGAAACTTTGACACTAACAAATATCCCGAAAGATTCAAAAGGCCGTCTCGAGTCTGCCTCATAAAGCTAGTCATATCACTTACCAGTGTTCTGCAGGTCTCACATGCCCACATGAGACCGGCACGCTGCTCAAGAAAGTCTTTCACTCTGCCATTAAATCCTGCACATTTAACATGCATGATCGTTTTGCAGAACCGGCAGAAAATAAAATCTTCACCAGAAGAAAGAGTACAATTTTTCATTGAGCAAATAAGGGCCATTATAAGAAAAATCAAAATGTAAATATTTAAGGAAATAAAATAAAAAAGTATAAGGGCGCGGATCACGAATTAAATCGAAGAGAGCGCGAGAGAAAAGTATTCTATCGACTGATCGTGGCTTGTGGAAACACCAACAAACTATAACGCACGGACAGTTACAATGTAAAGCAGGCGAGAGGGAGACAATGAGAAAGGACCCAAAAGTCTACACGAAATTTAGAGATGTACAAAGAGAGTGAATTTTACAGTTATAATAGAGAGCGGGAGAGAGAGAAGAGAGAGAGAGAGTACAAAAGTTTCAGCAAAAATTAGGAGAGTGCAAATTACACTAACAAAGCAAATATATTAAATAAATCTAATGGAAAAGTTAAAATAAACTATAACCACGTACCCGCTAACTGGGAGATCAATTTAAACCACTAACACAGTTGTTAGGCTAAACTTTGTTAATAAAATAAACACAATACACTTGCAAAAGATCACGAAATAAAGCAAAAACTCAGAGCACAATGGTAAACACAACCGTTCACAAGCGACGCTAAATCGAATAAGTTTAAAGTATATATATTCTTGATCAGGATCACTAGCCGAGTCGATCTAGCCATGTGCGTCTGTCCGCCTGTCTGTTCATCTGTCTGTCCGTCTGTCTGTCCGTCTGTCTGTCCGTCTGTCTGTCCGTCTGTCTGTCCGTCTGTATGAACGCTGAGATCTCGGAAACTATAAAAGCTAGAAGATTTGGATTTGGCATGCAGATTCTAGGGGTTAATACGCAGCGCAAGTTTTTCACTCCGATGTGCCACGCCCCCTCTAACGCCCACAAGCCGCGAAAAACTGTGGCGCCCATACATTTGAAGAACTAAAATAAATTAAATTAACATAAATTAATAGTTTCTAAAAGATTGGACTATTTTTGGTGTGAGTTTTAATGACTTGAATGACTTCTTGAACTTTAAAAAAAAATTGGTTTTGCTTAGGCTAAACCAAAAACTATTTTTTTTTTTAAATAGGGCAGCTATATTATATAGTCGTTCGGTTTGTGTTCAATTTAATTCGAAATTTTGAATTAATTAAATAAAGTTATATTCCGAGTGGAAGAGAATATAATAGAAATGAACGAACTAGCCCGCCAACATTTTCTTTTCGGTATAACTTTTAAACGGAGCATCGGATTGTACGATATGATTTTTATCGCATCGAGTATGCGATCGGATCCGTTTTTGGTTTAAAGTGTGGAGCTATGCCATACAATCCATGAGTAATTTTTGTTTTTTTTTTTTTTGGTCCCACGGTTGTATTGATATGATTGTTTTTGTAAGATTTTAAGGATGCGGATGCCTATTTGGCAGAACGTTGTTTTTGTTTTTTGTTTGCTTCGGCAGTTTGGACCACTCAAGATCGAATTCTGAACACGCTCTCACAAAAACAACGTCAGCAGAACCATAGCGAGAGATTAAAGAGCAGAAGCAGCGGAAATATTCAGCAGTTAGAGTTTATGGGCTTTACTAAAAAAAGTAAGCAAACAACAAAATTGATTACGACATACATACAAGCAAATGCAACGCTGATAATCTAGATATTACCAGCTCAAGCCACACATCAAGAATTGTCAAATTTTGCCGTACAATCCTTAAGTTATTTTATATTTTTCTTCACCTTTGTATGTATGTATGGTTGAGTTTATATGCATTGCTCCTAAATTTGCAATGTTTCTGGGGGACTATTCGGCTGTACGTTACTTACGTTTTTACACTCGCAAAAACAACACCTGCAGAAGCTGACCGAGAGAGCAAAAAGCAGGGAGGGACAGTTGTTTAAAAAAGGGGGCGACGAGAGTTTTTTCGGCTTTACAAACACCTAACCAAATTTTCAAAAGTACGATGGAATAGAAAAAGACGAAATTTTAAGTGAAAGTGTGTAGCATAACCTGTTAAATCCATAAGTAAATTTTGCTCTGATTTTCAAAAATTTTAAAGAACGTCTTAAAGGGAAGACCGGGGAAAATCTTTCAGTTGTCAATTACCGATTTCAAAAACAGAACGACACACATCCACATCGGCAAGTCCGAATATATGTGCTATGACCACTACGAAAATATTTAGCAGTTAGAGTTTTTGAGATCTATTCTTAAAACTATTAGAGGGGGTATGGTTGATTCCTATTTTTATGAATTTTTTCACACTATACGGTTAATGTCAGATCAAATATTTTATTAGTATATCAAAGTACAATTTTTAACTACACAGAGAAAAAAACGGAACAATACCAAATTGATATTGACTCCTCAATTTTACATATCAATTTTTCCATATTAAAATAATACGAATTCATACCAATATGATACGAAATCATAACAATTACCAATGTTGATATGAATCCGTAACAGATTAATATGAATACTTCTAAGATTGATATGGTCGGTTCTTTTACAAACCGAACAGATTTGGCCAAAAAAAAAATTTCACATTTTTGATTTGCCTGAAACTTTTTTTACACATACTATTCGGAAAATAAGTAAACACGTGTATCAGGATTTGACCGAAAAAAAAATATTTTTTAGTTAGAATTTTTTTAAGTTTGCCAAAAATTGTCAAATTTGGAAAAGTACCCTCTCTTTGAAAATCTGTATCTCCGGTTATATGAATCCGATTGACTTCATGTCTTTTTCATTAATTCCGCTAAAACCTTTTCTTTCAAAAAAAAAATATCTAAAAAAAAATAGTTTTTAATTTCTTAAAAATAAAAACAAAATAAAATTAAAAAAAAAAAAAATGACCCGTAAGCATGAAAACCATAAGCATGTAATAAGAGCGAGCGAGATGCACAACATGCTTTGGCGTGCGTTCATAGAAGAAAGGCGACGGCTTGTTAAAAAACTTTTGATATTTAAAAAACTAAAAATGGCTCCAACTTTTTACAAAAACCGATTGTAACTAACACTATGACGCATATATTAAAATAAAAGAAATATTTTATTTTTGTAGGGGCAATGGTTAAAAATTTTTTTTAAATTTTAATTTGTTTTTATTTTTAAGAAATTAAAAACTATTTTTTTTTAGATATTTTTTTTTGAAAGAAAAGGTTTTAGCGGAATTAGTGAAAAAGACATGAAGTCAATCGGATTCATATAACCGGAGATACAGATTTTCAAAGAGAGGGTACTTTTCCAAATTTGACGATTTTTGGCAAACTTAAAAAATTCTAACTAAAAAAATAATTTTTTTCGGTCAAATCCTGATACACGTGTTTACTTATTTTCCGAATAGTATGTGTAAAAAAAGTTTCAGGCAAATCAAAAATGTGGCCGAATAAAAAGTGTTCGGTTTGTAGAAGAACCGCCCATATGTTTTTCATATCAAGTGGGACATCGAAAAGTCTTCGAAAAAATAGTATGGCTGTGAATTTGTATTTTTATTGTATTTTTAGTATATATTAGTAATATAGCGCTTTATATGCGTTGGTCACACGTTCATTTACTTCGTAGTGCGTAAATAAATTTCTACAATGCATAAACAATTTGAAAAACCCTAACTTTTTAAAATATTTTGGTCAAGTAAACATTGGAAAATAAATATTTCCCCATACATATTATCCAAAATTGCATTTTAAAGTTGAGCATGCTTGAACGAGCCAATTTTACTTTTAAGTTGAGCTAATACATTCGGGTGTTACATGGCGCGATGGCCCAATGGGTAAAGCGTCTGACTCCGATGCGAGAGGTCCCCGGTTCTAAACCCGGCGAAGGCAGAGTAAATAAAAAGTTTTTAAGACGCATAATTAACATTCCTTAACAATATTAAAAACAAAACTGTGGTAAAAAAGTTAAGATGATAAGCCCAAAATAATATCAGTACCTAGCACCTTGGCCTCTGAGCCATGCCCACGTTTTTTTTTCGTGGCAGAATGCTTTTCTGAGTCCAAGAAAATACAATACAAAAAATTTTGTAGCAAAATTTGATATGTGCGCATAACAATCTGCATTGAAAAATACCATTTTAATATAAATACCATTTAAATATAAAATACCAATTTGGTATGTTCGAAAATATAATTTTGATATGGCCACATAACGGACCAAAATTGATATGAAAAAATACCCGATTGATGACCAGTTTTGGTATTTTTTTTCTCTGTGTATGTTTTCAGAAATTTTCATCAAAAAAATTTTAAAAATTGAGCCGTCTGCGGCCAAGCTTCGTAGGCGCCTCCAAGAAAAGAGGTTTTGCGGTGAACAGTATAACTCGTTACTGGATCATCAGAAAAAGAAAAAAAAAGTGTCCATTACTTAAAATGTTTCTAAAAATAACTAGGTCCGAGCTTTTTTTTTTAATTTTTGGATATTTCTATTCAATTTGAAACTATAAAAATGTTACATTTATATTTGCAACAAACAAAACTGTAGCAGTTTACGTATTACATTGACAATAATTGAACCATCCTTACTATGGCAGCTATATAATATAGTCGGCCGATTTATGTTAAATTTAACTCGAATTTCTGAAATAACAAAATAAAGTTATATTCCAGAGTAGAAGAGAATACAATAAAAATTAACAAAGCTATAATTTTGTTTCTATTAATTATACCCGTTACTCGTAGAGTAAAAGGGTTTATTAGATTCGTGCAAAAGTATGTAACAGGTAGAAGAAAGCGTTTCCGGCCCTATAAAGTATATATAATATATATTATATATTCTTGATAAGGATCACTAGCCGAGTTGATCTAGCCATGTCCGTTTGTCCGTCTGTTCGTCTGCCCGTCTGTCCGATTGTATGAACGCTGAGATCTCGGAAACTGTAAAAGCTAGAAGGTTGGCAATTTGCATGCAGATTCATACGCAGCGCAAGTTTTTCACGCCGATGTGCCACGCCCCCTCTAACGCCCACATACCTCCAAAAAAGTGTGACGCCCACAGTTTTGAAGCTAGATTAACGGGAAAAAGAATGTGTATTCGTTTCTTCAATACCAATTGATTGACCAATTTGGGAACCCCCTCCCTCCATAAGCCGCAAAAAGCTGTGGCGCGCACAGTTTTAAAGCTAGAGCAAAAGTGTAAACACCATTTTTTTTAAGTTTTAAGGCCTACCGAAATGCAGAAAAAAATTTTTAAGTCGGATTACTCAGTAAAAGCTCATAAGCAAATATTGAAATGTCCGGTAGATGGCGCCCTTTTGTTCTGATTGAGACTGCTTGCTTTAGTATTGGTAGTGGAGGCACTTTTTTTACGATTATTCCTATGGGAGCTGTAAGATATAGTTGGCCGATCCTGTCGGTTCGACTTATATACTACCTGCAATAGAAAGACGACTTTTGGTAAAGTTTCATCTCGATAGCTTTAAAACTGACTAGTTTGCGTAGAAATGGACGGACGGACAGACAGACATAGCTAGATCGACTCGTTTAGTCATGCTGATATACTTTATAGGGTCGGAAACGTGTCCTTCACTGCGTTGCAAACTTCTGACTAAAATCATTATACCCTCTGCAAGGGTATAAATATATGCACGCAGCAGGAAACAAAGTAAAATCACTAAAGGTGCCAATTTTGGCGGATAACTTTGAATTCGAAATTTTTACTGTGGCTGGATTATATACATATCTTTAGGCTAGGTTAGGTTACACGGACGGCCCTCATGGACGAGGCCATGCATAGGCCAATATGGCCCTTAGTTGTCCAGCTAATCTGTATGAACCTCGAGATATTTTATTAGGTTTTAATGTCCACAAGGATCGAGGTGTATTTCGCGAAGGCAAGAAGTTCGCCTGGTTCCCTGTTGGAGGCGTCTTCTAGTAATGCCAGAACTGGGCCACCGAGGTATCTTGTTCTTGCTCGTGAGAGAGCCGGGCAGTTGCAGATAAGATGTTCCAGCGTTTCGATAGCCCCCGGTTCATCGTATTTCCTGCAGGTGCGGCTGTTGAGTATTCCGATCGCAGTTGCGTGTGATGCGGCCAGACAGTGGCCTGTGAGGATTCCCACTAACAGTCTGCAGTCTTTCCGAGGAAGATGCAGTACATACTGCCTGAGTTTTTCATTGCGTTCTTTGCACATTGTTCTTGCAATTCGGCTTTTGCTGCTTTTTGCCCGCGTGTCCGCCTGGTTCTCTAGGGCGCTTTGTAGCGTTCTGAGGGAAACTAGCACGTTCTCCGTTCTGTCGTTCGTCAGCTCAACGCCCTCCTTTGCAAGAACGTCAGCTGTCTCGTTGCCATCGATGCCCTGGTGGCTGGAAACCGAATAGATCCGCACTGACTTCGTCGTGCTAAGGTTATCTAGTGCCTCCCTGCTCGCCATTACATTTTTGGAACTGACCGTTGACGACGCATGGATCTTATCGCCGCTTGGCTGTCCACAAGAATTTAATGTTAGTTACGTAAGCGAAAACTTTAAAAAAATAACAGTTTTAATAACAGTTAAACGTGAAGGTTTTTTTTTTATTACAGGAACTCCCCTACCTTTCGATTGGTAGTCTTGAGATGGAGTTTATTTATTTATTTCGCCACTTGAATACCTTCTTTTATACCCTTGCAGAGGGTATCACGATTTCAGTCAGAAGTTTGCAACGCAGTGAAGGAGACGTTTTTAACCCCATATATACTTTTAATCAGTACCATCAGTACCCTTCTGTTCATCCGTCCGTATGTCCGTCCGTTCCTACGCAAACCAGTCTCTCAGTTCCAAAGCTGTCGAGCTTACCCTAAAGTCCTCTTTCTATTGCAGGTAGTATGTAAGTTGGAGTCGGCCTGATTGAACAACTATATCTTGTAGCTCCCATAGGAATAATCGAAGAAATTATGGAAAAAAATATAGCTTCGATGTTTTTCAACATATAAAATATAAATAAATAAAATAAAAACGATTTGATTTGCGTTTGTGTGGACTGTATTAATTGTATTCTTTCCAGTTGAGAAGTCTATTTGTCACTGAATGCAATTTCACAAGAAAACGCCATTGCAGCGGCATTGCCAATAAGCCAAAAAATGTGTATACATGTTTTCTGCTACATAAGGAATAGTATGTAGACTACAATAGAGATGATTAAAGCTGCAAACGTTCACGAACATCCCGGCACGCGCGGGCAATACAGCAACGTTTGTGATTGGTCTGGTCATCTCTTCTGTCGGGGTATTCAATTTGATTGCTCGAACGATGTTTTCCTTCCCTAGATAGGTTTCCAAAACCCGTGCAATGTGCCAAAATGCCAGTGGTGAATTGGACTCCTTTATGTGCACGACATCACCGGGCGAGAGGTTGGGTGTTGAAGTAGTCCATTTTGGACGTTGTTGCAGGGTAGTCAGTTACTCCTGATGCCATTTCTTCCAGATTTTCTTGGAGCATTGACAGGATGCCTTGCCAATCTCCTAATCGGCCCACTGGGCTGTGACTCACATCGGGATCTGGAACTGTTGTTAATGGTCGCCCAATTAAGAAGTGGGCGGGTGATAAGTAGTTGGATTCGGTATCCGGTGTGTGGCATAAAGGCCGTGAATTTATTACTGCGCTAATTTGTGCAAGAAGGGTGAAAGCTGAGCGTGGAGTTTCCAGTGATTCTGCAGAAATCTAGCTTGACACAGCGAACTGCGAATCCAATTTCACTCCTAGAGTGCTAGTTACGTAAGGAAATAAAGCGTCGCAAGGCAGTCAAGAGGGTTTCAGTCGTAAGGTCTGTGGCAAGTTCCAGGTGGACCAAGGTGACCATGCAAACAAACAGCATATGTAGCCCTTGCTGATACGAGGCTTCCGCCTTTGCATCCTTTAGAAGGATTGAACCTGCATAGTAGCAACAAGTATACACAAATGGAAAGGCTTGTGTAAGGCGAACGCTGGGTAAATCAGCCATCAGTTGCTGGGAGTGGTGAAGTCGTCCGCTAAACCTTAGCAAATTGTTTTCGACGATAATTGATGCTAGTTTAATCAGCTGTGATCGGTTCCTTAGGAGTTTCTTAGTGAGGAGCAACCGATAATCATCTTGGAACAACCTCGTACGTGCTTTATGCCGCCTTGAGCTCGTCGAATGTAAGAGCACTAGATACCCTTTCGCGAGTTGGACTTCGCGTACGTTGAATAAATCGCTTCATGTAGCCGACAATATGTACGAGCGTAAGCCAGCGATTAGTTCGTCAAGTTAATGAATTTGAGTTGCGTCAGCCAGTGTAGTCAAACAGTTTGATTTGTTTTCTTATTGTATGCGTTTATCTGTAAGAGATAAACCGAATCGTGAGTAGTTCCACTTTACCATTAATTGATCCTTGTTCCGTAGCCATGGAGGCCCATTCCACCAAAAATGGAAGTCAATGAGATCAGCAGCCATCAGTCCCCTGGCCGCACAGTCAGCTGGGTTTGTTTTAGAGTCTACGTGACGCCAAGCACTCATTGCAATGGCGTCAAGGATTTCCGAGGTTCTATTTCCAACAAATGTTTTGAGTTAGCTGGATCATACGATAACCAGGAGAGCACTATTGAAGAGTCGGACCAGCCAAAAACAGGTATATTCTTGTGACGTAAAACAGATGTCATCGAGTGTATTAGTTAGCTTAGAAGATGTTCAAACCTAGACGTGGCAAGGATTGATACGTCAGTGGAGCCACCCTTGTTTTTGCAGCCACAATGGACACCGAGATAGAGCCATCGTCATTTGTGACTCTGCTGTACACCACAGCAGGGTGAGCCTTAGTCGGTGCATCCAAAAAACCTGAAGTTCGATGTTGTCCGGATGGTTGGCAACAAATCGTGGAAGTTGAAAATTTGGATGAGTGTCCAGATCTGCTCTCCACCTCTGACATAGAAATCCTTCTGCATGATTTTCGAAGCACTCTGGAATTCCTCTTGATGATCTATAGCAAGCACTCGCACTGCCAGGAATGGTGCTCATGAAGTTCCGTAACAGTGCACAATTGAAAATGCTCGGGATCGGATGGATCCTCACTCCAAACAATTTTTTGAAAACTGCGGTGCTTTTCGTCGCTCCATTTTTGGCGATCTCCGTTGAGAACGCATATTTATACATTTGAAAACTAAGGCACACCGTGAATAAATAGCGCTGGATACTGGGCCCTGAAAACAGGGTGTCATTTAAAGCTTTACCGTAGCTTCCGACCCAGGGTGGTGTGGTAGATAAAACTGATTTCCAGTCACGTTTTCCTCAGGTAGCACCTCTCGCATGTGCTCCATGTATTTCCGCATTAAATATACGTACTGTTTACGCAGCTGCTCATTCTGCTGTAGCGTTTCTCCGAAATTGGGGGATTCATCGCGACTGTGAGTGGATAAAAAGTGCTCCTGGACTGGATCATCTTCAGGCTCCAATGTGAGCTGGGCAGAAGCATAGGAGGTGTTCGATTCTCTCCTCTTCTTCTATCTGTTTACAACTACGACAGTAGTCGTAGCTGTTGAGTCCTTGCCTGTGAACGTGGGCCTAAAAGACAGTGACCCGTAAGGGTATTAATTAAAATGGAGATGTCTACTCTGTTGTGTTGTCAAAGGGTTTTGGTTTGTTCGGGTTATAATTTGGCCAAGTGAGCCTGGAGGAGTGGCATGTTGGGATAGCATTTCAGCGATTGTTGGATAGGCTGTACAATGGCTTACACGTAGCCACGGGCATACCCACCGTGTCCTTATCGCGAGGGATGTCGGCGGTTGTCGCTTGTCTTGCATGCTCAATGTCTCGGTTTCCAGGCACCTAAATGAGGTTGATTCTGAGATGAATGGCCAGCTCGTTTAGAGATTTGCAGCATTCAGAGGTAGTTTCTGAGTTGGATGTGTAGGAGTCGAGGGCCGTGAAAGCTGCCTGACTATCCGAAAAGATGAAGATGTCTGTGTCGTAGTGTTTTGATGTATCCAGGTGAGACATGGCTTCCTGGATTGCCATAACCTCCGCTTGGAAGACACTACAGTGATCTGGTAGACGAAATGAGACTTTTATGTCTAGTTCGGGAGAGAAGACTCTCCCACCTGCTTGGAAGTTAAGCATGGAGCCATGTGTGTATATATTGACGGCGCTCTCGATTTGGTGAGGGGGGTGGTCCCAATCTGAGCGGGTAAGTATGAGAACCTTGTATCTTTTTCGAAGTTGACTATGGGTGGGACGTAGTCTGTTATGCGTGGGATGTAACTCTGGTTTGTTAGTATGGTAGAGTGACCCGTCGAGCCCGTTGTCCAGGCCGCGGAGCCTCAGTGCTGTTGCTGATGTCCAGCTTTTGGCGACCAGGTCTAGAGGTTTAAGGTTAAGAATTGTATTCAGTGTTTTAGTGGCGGTGGTGCGTAGCGCCCCACTGATGCAGAGCTCTGCGCTTCTTTGGATCTTGTGTAGATTCTTAAGGTTGTGCTGTTTTTCTAGGGAATGACACTAGAGGATGTTTCCGTATAAAAGGATGGGTCTGACTATCGCATTGTATAGCCATTGGACTATAACGGGAGAGAAGTCCCACTTCCTCCCTATAGCTTTCTTGCATGCAAAGAGTAATATGGCCGCTTTACGTGTACGGTCTGCGATGTTCTCTGCCCAGCAGAGTTTTTGTCAAGAATGACACCTAGATACTTTGCTTTGTTGCCAAGGGTTAGGCGAGTTTGGTGTAGTATTGGGAGTGTTAGACTTGGTATCTTATACTTCTTTGTAAATATAACTAGTTTGGTCTTTTCTGAGTTGACACACAGTCCACATCGCGCTGTCCATCTTGAGACACTCTCAATAGGGATAGGGCTGTTTCGATTAGGTTGCAGATAGTTTGAGGAAATTTTCCCTGCAGTAGGATAACCATAGGCTTCCACCTTTGCTCAGCCTTTTTGTAGAAGTGATAGAAGTTTATTAACTACTATAACCCATAGAAGAGGGGAAAGTACACCTCCTTGCGAGGTTTCTCTACTGACTGTCCGTGCTCGATTGTGCTGACCCCATAGTGGAGTACACTAACCTACTGGTAAGAATGGTATGTATGAGTCCTACTATAGGCCGCTTAATGCCCAGTTCCGCCATAGCGCCAGTAATAGCCGTTGGGAAGAACCTGTCAGGGCCGGGTTATTTGTAAAGCTTAAAGGAGTTGATAGCCCACTTGATGCGTTTAGGGCTTGAAATATTGGCTATGCTCTGATTGTCTAGGGTCTCCTCTATATAGAGATCCTCCACTGCTTGCGTGTTTTTAGGGAAATTAGTGTCTAGCAGGAGTTTAAGCGTTTCCTGGCGGTTTCCCGTCCAGGTGTCACCATTGGTTTTTAGGTAGCCATCGGTTTCTGGGGATTTTGCTAAATTTCTTCTAAGTCTTGACGCCTCCGCTGTAGTTTCTATGCTATGGTACATGTTACAGGAAGCTTCGTTACTGTTGTACTTAGCTTTGTTGAAGTAAGTTCCTCACCCGCTTTTAAGAGCCGCCAGGGTTGTGTTCCACCATGGCGGTTTGTGTTTTTTTTGACCGTTCCGCATGGGCCTTGCCGCATGGGCCTTGCCCCACCCAGGATGAGTTCCTTTTTTTTATATTCCTTTATTATTTAACACTTATATAAAAACTAAAAAAATGGAGACATACAACAAAAGTAGGGGCTTTGATTGCGCGGTATCACCGCAAGGTATTGCTTCGCGCTACTGTATCCATCTAGGCTGAGGTTTCTCTCCTCTCCTTCTCTCCTCTCCTTCTCGATGCAAAGCAGCGTTCGCAGTACACACGCTGCGTAGGCTGCCGTCGCTATCCAGTTCTCCACACTCAACAGCTTGGGGGGCACAAAGGTTTCAGGCTGGACTTTTACCCCAGTGGTCTCTTCCAGCATTTGGCGATCGTATGCAAATCGACGACATTCGAAGAGGACGTGATGAGCGTCTTCGACAATCCCACTGCCGCACTCTGGGCAACCTTCCTCGGTGTCATGTCCGAAGCGCTTAAAAGGAGCCTGCGTCTATCCTGTTTCGGTCCCCTGGTATTCAGCAGGATCCTGCAGATAGATCCTGTGGTCTCGCTTGCCTTCTTGTTCACGAACATTAAGTGTTCCCGATAGGATAGACGGGTGCCCAGCATGACACCCAGGTACCTTATGGCACGTTGCGATGAGATCGTTATCCCTCCGATCTGGATATTCGACGACTCCACTGCTTTCCTGCTTGATATCAGCACCGCTTCTGTTTTATGTGAGGCCAGCTCTAGGCCTGCCACTGAGAGCCAATCCTCCACTGCTCGAATTACGCAGTTTGCAGCTGCTTGCACGCCGGCATTCCCTTTTGCTATTCCGTATCGCCAGTTTGAGTGCCTTCTTTGCACTCCTGAAGTTCGTGTTGCAGGCTGAGAGATTTGCGGTGCCTCTCGCCCTTTGAACGAGGCTCCTGGCTCGAAGACAGGTCCTGCGCAAACTAGCGATTTCCTCGCTCCACCAATACACTGGCGCATGGTGCTTGCGATAGGTCTTACGCTGTTGTATACTTTGGTCGCATGATTCCTCCAGTCGCTGCTTCATCTGCCGAGTCCAGCTCCGAGATGGCCAATCCTTCCAGTACATTGGCAAAGGTCTGTGGCCTAAAGGTGTCAAGGCTGTAGGCTTTTCTTGGCCCGGTCGGCGGCTGGCTATGGCACGGAGATTCACCAACTATCACCAGTATGACCTCATGGTCACTGGCCGGGAACACCTCGCCTATCCTCCAGCGTGCGCTGCTGGCTATCGAACAGCTCGCAAACGTTAGGTCGATGATTGACCCAGCCCCAGCTCTGTTGAAAGTGTGTTGGGAGCCCTCGTTCAACAGTGCGATCTCCAGTGACGCAACAGCTTCAAGGATGATGCGTCCCCTGGCGTTTGTATAGGAGGAGCCCCATTCCTCGGCCCAGGCATTAAAGTCGCCACCGATAACCACGTTGCTCCGTCCTCTCAGATCGCTGCACAGCTCGTCCAGGATTCTGCTAAAAGTCGCCAGTGGCAGACTGGGAGCCAGGTAGCAGTTGTAAAGCCATGTGTCGCCTACATTCGCTTGGACGAACCCCTCCGCTGACATCGTTTCCCGCAGGGGTGGTGCACCCGCTCCGCGGAGCCACAGTGTCGCTTTGCCTGTGCGATTCGTGACCCAGTCGTTGCTTCTTACTATTCTGTAGGGCTCGCTAAGTAACGCAACCTCCGAACCCAGTTCTGCGCACTGTCTGCTCCAGTAGACCCTGCGCGGCCCTGCAGTGGTTCAGGTTCAGCTGGATCAACTGCATGTCGGTCGAGGTTTCCCTATCCCGCTGGTTGTGGCTAAGCAGAATCTTCAACCTGCCTGGTGCCTCGTAGCCTTCTTTCCCGCCGCAGAGCAAATGAAGCATGAAGGCTCCTTGCTGCACTTGGCTGCCTTGTGCCCACGTTCACCACATTTTATGCAGCAATCGCTCCTATCCACTAGGCACTTGCAGTTCGCTGTTATATGACCGGGTTCCAGGCATTTAAAGCATCTTGGGGGGCTTGTCCTTTCCCGGATCCTGCAGATGGATGAGTTCCTTAAATGAGTGTGTGTGTATGAGGTGTTGTGTTATGATGTTTGGCACTGACCCCTCGTGGTCATGAGCTAGGTACGATGCTATGTGGTATTAGAAATGCGTTAATATGTTTTTTTTTTAGTAAGAATGCAGGTCCTAGGCTTACCGTTGATAAGCCACAGATGTTCTCTCCAACAAACCATCGTAGAGGACTATGATGACTATTGGATGACTATGTCTATTTTGCCAGGCGGGAAAGAAGGGCAGCAGATGCTTCCTTGCTGTGATGCAGGTTAATTTGCTTCCTCCCCTATGTCCTGAAGCACGCTGCGCCCCAGTCGGGTCGCGTCGTTGGTAATCGCGTCCCATTTGGTTTGTTCCGTCTGACACCTTCCGCAGAATTGATGCGTCTACCTTTGTAGTAGTTGGTAGGCTCATAAACTGCTCCAAAAATGAGTTAAAAAAGTGCGGTGGGCGATTGTATCATTCTTAAAGGCGTTCCCAAGCAGTGTTATAAGCTGTATCTGAATTAGTGTTGGGTTGGTCGTGAGTAAGTGAACAAAAAAGAGTTGCTCCCTAAACTGAGTGAGTGAACATGTTCCTTCCAACTTGTTCTTTATTGTTCACTTGTTCATTTTTGCTCACTTGCTCTTTTTGGTTCACTTGTTCAGTTTTGCCCTCTTACTTGCTCTTTTGTGTTCACTTGTTCAGTTTTGCTCTCTTACTTGCTCTTTTTTGTTCACTTGTTCAGTTGCTCTCTTTTGTTTTTTTTTTAATTTTTGGACGCATTGTGCATACGGTCCTACAGCTGTCAGCTGTTTTCTCAGAGCGCGCAAACCGGATCATTCTTCCAAAAAGTTTGTTTCAAATTCGTAATAAGATGTCCGCCAGAAAATATAGTGAAATTTAGAGCCACTTTGAAGATTTGGGAGACCAGCAGACCAAGTGCAAGTATTACAAGGCAACTTTGAGCTGCAAGTCGCAAATCAATTTAAGCAGACACCTTAGGAACAGTTCGTCAAAACGAAGAGGAGCAGGATGCAATTCCTGTAAAAAGTGCGCAGCCAAAAATTTTGGAAGGAATCATACTAGAATGGGATTTAAAAATAAAGTGGTAGTTCTGAAGCGTTTTTCCAAATAACAACGGAAATCTTCTCTGAAACGAACGTGACACTGTCGAAAGTTATTGTGCTATCTGGCATTTTGCAAAATAAGATTTTAAGCATGATGACATTGACCAAAAACAAAGAGTGCATACAAGTAGAAACAAATGCTCGCTTTCATGATTATGAATCTAACATTTTGTACGATGAAAGCACTATATTAGACCCCAGATTCAAAGGACGAGTATTTAAATCAGAAGACGCCTACAAAAAGGCAGTAGATGGTTTGAAAAATAAATTGATGCCAATGGGTTTGGACACTGCTCAGTCTGAATCTGCCGTAAAAGATGATGCCTGCCAAACCAAACCCAATCAAGATGATGATATTTGGAATGATTTTGACAACACGTTCCAAAAAGTCAATGAGACCACCAACAGCACTGACGCAGTCATCAGAGAACTGGACAAGTACTTAGCCGAGGAATATATTATGCGAAAAGATGATCCATTGGTTTGGTGGAATCTGCGTAAAATGCAATATCCTGTCCTATACTCTCATTTGTGCCATGTGAGCGTATATTCTCAGGAGCAGGAGAAACAGTTCGGAAAAGACGTACCCTTGTAAAACCCTCAAATGTGGAAAACCTCATGTTTTTGCACAGAAATTTATAATTACAATGTACGTATACTTATATTTTCCTAAAATGTGTATTAATAGCGTTTTTGTATTATACCGCTCATTAAACCATCCAAGAAGAATTTTATTTACTTTTTTCTCGAAAGAATGCACAATGAATGTTGCAATTTGAGTTAAACCCAACTGATGTTGAGCTACTGCAAAGATGTCGGTAAGTTTAAAAACTAAAACATGTTAGACATGAATATTTAATATTATTAAGCTCGTGCTATATTTCATGTCGTCTGCAGCATAAATGGCGGACGCCTGCAGAGATTGGCCTCTACATGAAGTCATTGAATTCAGTTTTAAAACAGGATATGGCATTGAACTGAAGATGCTATTGATGCAAAAGTGCAACTCTACTTCTAATGCAGAGTAGAAGTATGAAGAATTGGTCAGCATGATTAAATTGTTATGCGAACAAATCTCAACGGTCGCATGCGTTCTGAAGAGAACGAAGGAATTCGTAATTCAATTTTATTATACCCGTTACTCGTAGAGTAAAAGGGTATATTAGATTCGTGCAAAAGTATGTAACAGGCAGAAGGAAGCGTTTCCGACCATATAAAGTATATATATTCTTGATCAGGATCACTAGCTGAGTCGATCTAGCCATGTCCGTCTGTCCGTCTGTCCGTCTGTCTGTCCGTCTGTCCGTCTGTATGAACGCTGAGATCTTGGAAACTATAAAAGCTAGAAGATTGAGATTTGGCATGCAGATTCTAGGGGTTAATACGCAGCGCAAGTTTTTCACGCCGATGTGCCACGCCCTCTCTAACGCCCACAAACCGCGAAAAACTGTGACTCGTTCTGTATGAACGCTGAGATTTTGGAAACTATAAAAGCTTGAAGATTGGGATTTGGCATGCAGATTCTTGGGGTTAATACGCAGCGCAAGTTTTTCACGCCGATGTGCCACGCCCCCTCTAACGCCCACAAACCGCGAAAAACTGTGGCACCCACAGTTTTGAAGCTATATTAACGGTAAAAGAAATGTGTATTTGTTTCATCAATACATATTGATAGACCAAAGTGAGAAACCCCCCTCCCCCCTAACGCCCACAAACCGCGAAAAACAGTGGCACCCGTCTGTATGAACGCTCAGATCTCGGAAACTATAAAAGCTAGAAGATTGGGATTTGGCATGCAGATTCTAGGAGTTAATACGCAGCGCAAGTTTTTCACGCCGATGTGCCACGCCCCCTCTAACGCCCACAAACCGCGAAAAACTGTGGCACCCACAGTTTTGAAGCTATATTAACGGGAAAAGCAATGTGTATTCGTTTCATCAATACATATTGATAAACCAAAATTGGAAACCCCCCTCCCCCTAACGCCCACAAACCGCGAAAAGCTGTGGCGCCCATAGTTTTAAAGCTAGAGCAAAAGTGTAGACGCCATTTTGTTTGGGTTATAAACGCCTACCGAAATGTAGAATAATTTTTTTTAATTTTTTGAAGCGGCTGCTTGGTTTGCCCTGCTTGAGACTGCTGACTTTAGCTGAGTAACGGGTATTTGATAGTCGAGGCACTCGACTATAGCGTTCCCTCTTGTTTTTATTTTTGTTATTTTGGTCAAATCGTAATGATACTCATTTTATAAACAATAAATAATAGTCACTATATATATAAAATTGAAACTCTTATATGTATATATACATATATGTAAAAAGCTTATGTACATAGGTCTGTATGGTTGAGGAATAAGTGGGCTGAAATGCAGGGCTCAAATCTAATCTTAAAATTAATTGAGCAATGAACAGTGAGAAAGTTGAGGACAGAACATCTGAGCACAAGAACAAGTGAGCAAGTGAACAAGTGAGCAAGTGAACAAATGAGCAAGTGAACAAGTGAGCTAGTGAACAAGTGAACAAGTGAGCAAGTGAACAAGTGAGCAAACTCAGTGAGTTGACTCCTTAAGAAAAAAAGAACAAGTGAACATGTTCACCCAACTGAGCAGTTTTTACCCAACACTGATCTGAATGTGATGGGACTTTTGGGTGTTGAACAAATGATGTTTGTTATGAACCTACTTTTATATATGTCCTGAAAGGAGGGCCACTCTGTGTAGTTGCCAGAGAACCGCTTAATTTGAACTTAATTTGTAGTTGCCAGAGAACCGCTTAATTTGAATTTTCGGCAATTCACTTAGATTGCATTTCGCCGTGAGTACCGAATTTGAATTCGCCAAACTGACGTCACCACCAACATAAGACGGGGTACTGCAACTAGCCTGACTTACAGAAAGTCACTCAAATAGTTGTTGGCTTTTCAAATTGACAATTGCTGCCACTCGCAGTGCCTGTAGATATGTTCAATCGTAGAGCATCACTTCTTTCTTTGATAATTGCGTTTGCCCTCAGGTACTTCTGTTCGCATTATCGATCTCCGTATCGACGTATCCTTCCACTCCCTTGTGAGGAGCAATGCCATCGCCGAACTGGTTGAACTCCTTCCAAACTTCGTGAAGAAGTTGTATGCGCGTGTGATGTTGGTCTTGAGCCTGGCATGGCTCTTAAAGACTGATTTTAATTGTTCCATTGCAATCAAGTACCCTCAGAATCAAAGAATTTCATTAACCGTCCAAGAATCCGAATTGAAGGACCAACAGTATGGTCCGAAATAGGTGAGGTTAGCGCGGCGGCTGATACAAGGTCAGCCCACTTAGGCCATCGCTGGCCCGTTGTGATACCGCCATGAATCATATGTACCCTTTTACCACGAAAGTTAGAAAGAGTTCCAGCCCGTTTCCTTTATGAAAACTGCTATTTTCTTCGGGGGGACAGCTGCTAATTTAGCTAGATTGTGAAGAAAGTAGGAAGAACCTACGCCTGATTAGGGCAGCACAGGAACAGAAGAAGTGTTCTACTGGTTCTTCTTCTCCATTGTTTTTGCAGCTTCCTTAGCCGCCCAAGCCTCCCTGGAGGTAAAGACTGCTTTGAACGTTGTGGTGGTGTGTTCCTCGGTGTAAGCAATAATCTGTTGATTGTATGTTTGCGCCTTCTGATAGGATGGATGTGTGCCCATATCGTTGAACTGTCCAGCAGTTTGTGTCTCGCAGACGTCGTGCTGTGATGGTTGCAGTTTTTTTCGCCACCAGTAGGATTGGGGATATGCTAGTAACAGCGTTGAGCGTTCTAAGAGCTCCTGTCATGCATAGTTGATCTAGTCTCTGTTTAGCGCCCGTAGCTTAGAACTGTACAGCAGGGCTGGCCAGCAAATAGATACCCCGTACAGGAGGATTGGTTTTACTATGGCGCTATATAGCCAGCTAACTACATACGGGGACATCCCCCACTTGTGGCCTACTGCCTTTTTGCAAGTGCAATGTTAGCTTTTCGGACTCTGTCCGCTATAGTGAGATTCCAGTTCAGTTTCTTGTCTAGTACAAGCCCCAAGTATTTTGCACTGTCGCCAAACTCTAGAACGGAATTGTTTAATTTTGTCTTATACTTCCTGGAGAAGAGAATAAGGTCGGTTTTACGGGGATTTACGTTTAACCCACTTTCAGATGCCCATCTTGATAGTTTTCTTAGTTTAACTGTCATGATGTCACAGAGGCTTTGCGGAAACTTTCCCCTAAGCATAACAACCATATCGTCTGCATAAGCAACAATCTTGCACCCTCCATCTTCTATGACGCGTACCCCCCTTGAGGGGTACCTCTGCTGACATGCCTACACAGAATAGATGCTCCCAGTGAAGAGGTCACTTTTCTACTCAGTAGCAGCTGTGTGACTAATCTCACCAGCATAGGCTCAGCATAGCATTGGTTATTGCCTATGTTATTGAAAGCTCCTTCTATATCCAAGAAGGCGGTTGTTCTGCAGGGATTTTTCTATACTGGATGAGAGTGAAGTGCGGTTTCTGTGGATTTGCCTTGCAGGTCTGCATGCTTAGATTTATATAGTAGTGAGGAATTAACTGTTGTTTTCAGGTGTAACCCTATTAATCTTTCCAAGGTTTTGAGAAGGAACGTTGAGAAGGACGTTAGCCAGGAAGCGGAAATGTGGCCTATATTAGACCCCAGATTCAAAGGACGAGTATTTAAATCAGAAGACGCCTACAAAAAGGCAGTAGATGGTTTGAAAAATAAATTGATGCCAATGGGTTTGGACACTGCTCAGTCTGAATCTGCCGTAAAAGATGATGCCTGCCAAACCAAACCCAATCAAGATGATGATATTTGGAATGATTTTGACAACACGTTCCAAAAAGTCAATGAGACCACCAACAGCACTGACGCAGTCATCAGAGAACTGGACAAGTACTTAGCCGAGGAATATATTATGCGAAAAGATGATCCATTGGTTTGGTGGAATCTGCGTAAAATGCAATATCCTGTCCTATACTCTCATTTGTGCCATGTGAGCGTATATTCTCAGGAGCAGGAGAAACAGTTCGGAAAAGACGTACCCTTGTAAAACCCTCAAATGTGGAAAACCTCATGTTTTTGCACAGAAATTTATAATTACAATGTACGTATACTTATATTTTCCTAAAATGTGTATTAATAGCGTTTTTGTATTATACCGCTCATTAAACCATCCAAGAAGAATTTTATTTACTTTTTTCTCGAAAGAATGCACAATGAATGTTGCAATTTGAGTTAAACCCAACTGATGTTGAGCTACTGCAAAGATGTCGGTAAGTTTAAAAACTAAAACATGTTAGACATGAATATTTAATATTATTAAGCTCGTGCTATATTTCATGTCGTCTGCAGCATAAATGGCGGACGCCTGCAGAGATTGGCCTCTACATGAAGTCATTGAATTCAGTTTTAAAACAGGATATGGCATTGAACTGAAGATTGAATTGATGCAAAAGTGCAACTCTACTTCTAATGCAGAGTAGAAGTATGAAGAATTGGTCAGCATGATTAAATTGTTATGCGAACAAATCTCAACGGTCGCATGCGTTCTGAAGAGAACCAAGGAATGCGTAATTCAATTTTATTTTTATTTTTGTTATTTTGGTCAAATCGTAATGATACTCATTTTATAAACAATAAATAATAGTCACTATATATATAAAATTGAAACTCTTATATGTATATATACATATATGTAAAAAGCTTATGTACATAGGTCTGTATGGTTGAGGAATAAGTGGGCTGAAATGCAGGGCTCAAATCTAATCTTAAAATTAATTGAGCAATGAACAGTGAGAAAGTTGAGGACAGAACATCTGAGCACAAGAACAAGTGAGCAAGTGAACAAGTGAGCAAGTGAACAAATGAGCAAGTGAACAAGTGAGCTAGTGAACAAGTGAACAAGTGAGCAAGTGAACAAGTGAGCAAACTCAGTGAGTTGACTCCTTAAGAAAAAAAGAACAAGTGAACATGTTCACCCAACTGAGCAGTTTTTACCCAACACTGATCTGAATGTGATGGGACTTTTGGGTGTTGAACAAATGATGTTTGTTATGAACCTACTTTTATATATGTCCTGAAAGGAGGGCCACTCTGTGTAGTTGCCAGAGAACCGCTTAATTTGAACTTAATTTGTAGTTGCCAGAGAACCGCTTAATTTGAATTTTCGGCAATTCACTTAGATTGCATTTCGCCGTGAGTACCGAATTTGAATTCGCCAAACTGACGTCACCACCAACATAAGACGGGGTACTGCAACTAGCCTGACTTACAGAAAGTCACTCAAATAGTTGTTGGCTTTTCAAATTGACAATTGCTGCCACTCGCAGTGCCTGTAGATATGTTCAATCGTAGAGCATCACTTCTTTCTTTGATAATTGCGTTTGCCCTCAGGTACTTCTGTTCGCATTATCGATCTCCGTATCGACGTATCCTTCCACTCCCTTGTGAGGAGCAATGCCATCGCCGAACTGGTTGAACTCCTTCCAAACTTCGTGAAGAAGTTGTATGCGCGTGTGATGTTGGTCTTGAGCCTGGCATGGCTCTTAAAGACTGATTTTAATTGTTCCATTGCAATCAAGTACCCTCAGAATCAAAGAATTTCATTAACCGTCCAAGAATCCGAATTGAAGGACCAACAGTATGGTCCGAAATAGGTGAGGTTAGCGCGGCGGCTGATACAAGGTCAGCCCACTTAGGCCATCGCTGGCCCGTTGTGATACCGCCATGAATCATATGTACCCTTTTACCACGAAAGTTAGAAAGAGTTCCAGCCCGTTTCCTTTATGAAAACTGCTATTTTCTTCGGGGGGACAGCTGCTAATTTAGCTAGATTGTGAAGAAAGTAGGAAGAACCTACGCCTGATTAGGGCAGCACAGGAACAGAAGAAGTGTTCTACTGGTTCTTCTTCTCCATTGTTTTTGCAGCTTCCTTAGCCGCCCAAGCCTCCCTGGAGGTAAAGACTGCTTTGAACGTTGTGGTGGTGTGTTCCTCGGTGTAAGCAATAATCTGTTGATTGTATGTTTGCGCCTTCTGATAGGATGGATGTGTGCCCATATCGTTGAACTGTCCAGCAGTTTGTGTCTCGCAGACGTCGTGCTGTGATGGTTGCAGTTTTTTTCGCCACCAGTAGGATTGGGGATATGCTAGTAACAGCGTTGAGCGTTCTAAGAGCTCCTGTCATGCATAGTTGATCTAGTCTCTGTTTAGCGCCCGTAGCTTAGAACTGTACAGCAGGGCTGGCCAGCAAATAGATACCCCGTACAGGAGGATTGGTTTTACTATGGCGCTATATAGCCAGCTAACTACATACGGGGACATCCCCCACTTGTGGCCTACTGCCTTTTTGCAAGTGCAATGTTAGCTTTTCGGACTCTGTCCGCTATAGTGAGATTCCAGTTCAGTTTCTTGTCTAGTACAAGCCCCAAGTATTTTGCACTGTCGCCAAACTCTAGAACGGAATTGTTTAATTTTGTCTTATACTTCCTGGAGAAGAGAATAAGGTCGGTTTTACGGGGATTTACGTTTAACCCACTTTCAGATGCCCATCTTGATAGTTTTCTTAGTTTAACTGTCATGATGTCACAGAGGCTTTGCGGAAACTTTCCCCTAAGCATAACAACCATATCGTCTGCATAAGCAACAATCTTGCACCCTCCATCTTCTATGACGCGTACCCCCCTTGAGGGGTACCTCTGCTGACATGCCTACACAGAGTAGATGCTCCCAGTGAAGAGGTCACTTTTCTACTCAGTAGCAGCTGTGTGACTAATCTCACCAGCATAGGCTCAGCATAGCATTGGTTATTGCCTATGTTATTGAAAGCTCCTTCTATATCCAAGAAGGCGGTTGTTCTGCAGGGATTTTTCTATACTGGATGAGAGTGAAGTGCGGTTTCTGTGGATTTGCCTTGCAGGTCTGCATGCTTAGATTTATATAGTAGTGAGGAATTAACTGTTGTTTTCAGGTGTAACCCTATTAATCTTTCCAAGGTTTTGAGAAGGAACGTTGAGAAGGACGTTAGCCAGGAAGCGGAAATGTGGCCTAACGCCGTAATTTGGCATAAAGATTCTAGGGGTTAATACGCAGCGCAAGTTTTTCACGCCGATGTGCCACGCCCCCTCTAACGCCCACAAGCCGCGAAAAACAGTTTTGAAGCTACATTAACGGTAAAAGGAATGTGTATTCGTTTTTTCAATACCTATTGATTGGCCAATATATGAACCAAATATGAAAATGGGATTATTGTTACCTGTAGCGTGCTAAAACTAAGGGTAGCTTGGTTAAAAGAAAAGACAGAAAGGTCAAAAATCTATATATGTATATCAAAACAAAACCGTGAAAGACATAGAAACGTCCCTAGAGACCCATCCCAAGGAATTACTGGGCGCATATCACGCATCATGCCCGACATCAAGAACAAGAAAGAAGACCAAGCCACCATGGTGGAATCGGGAACTAACACTCAAAAAAAATAACCTCCAAGAATTCCTCAAAATCGCCAATAAGGCAGACAATAAGATCATCAACGAGGAATACAAAATCCTGCTTAGGGATTACAAGAAGGAATGGGCAGTGAAGGGGCTCTATCAGCACTTATGCAATCGCACTTCCCAGGATGCATGGATGTCCTAGACGCCAGCACGCACCAGGACATAGCAACTGGCGAAGAGCTCCAACCAAACGATCTTATAACACCTAAGAAAATCAACTGGGCCATAGACTCCTTTGCAGGCGACCAAGGAAAGGATCAACCCATGGCTGTATGAAACATACTCGGCATGTCTAAGCACGGGCTATATCCCAATCCAATGGAGGACCTCTCGGATTGTCTTCCTCCCAAAGGCGGAAAAGTGCAGTCACGCCAGCCCCAAGGATTACAGGCCGATAAGCCTTACCTCTTTTATACTCACAACTCTGAAAAAGCAACTGGATCTGCACATTAGGAATAATGTAGGGTGACTAATGTCATCCAAACAGCATTCCTACACCAAAGGGAAATCTGGGGAAACGGCACTACACTCGCTAGTAGCAACCGTTGAGAGAGCCCTACACACTAAGTAATATGCGCTCGGAGTACTTGTAGATATATCCGGAGCATTCAACAATGTCAAGACGGATGCTATAATGGATCGCCTAGAAGCGACTAGCATGCACCCTGCAATAAACCTCTGGATAAGAAACCTGCTTAGCTGCAGGCGGGTACTTTCAAAGTGGGCACTGCTTCCATGGTAAAGGGGGCACACAGAGGCACACCATAAGGTTGGGTCCTCTCGCCTCTTCTATGGAATTTGGTGGTCGACGATCTAATTAAGAGATTCGTGAGGAGAACACCAAAAATAACTGCCTACGGGGACGACATAGGCCTAATTATTACGGGAGTTTGTTCAGCTCCATAATGGAATCAACACTAAGGGAGATATGTGAGTGGGCCCCATTCTCTTTACTAAGAGATACAAGGTATGGTCGGGACCATACTCAACTGGTAGGAGCGGGCTTATCCTGTACGGACCCTAAGTAAGGCTGTCTTATAAGCTACTCAGCGACTGTAGTATATTCCAGGCAGAAAACTTTACCATAAAGAAAGCGGCAGAAGAGCCTCAAAATATAAACCGACCATACGATGTGGTCAACCTGTTCGTGGACAGCCAAGGGGCGATAAGATCCATGCCGTCGTCAACGGTCAGTTCCAAAAATGTAATGGTGAGCAGGGAGGCACTAGATAACCTTATCACGAAGAAGTCAGTGCGGATCTATTGGGTTCCTAGCCACCAGGGCATTGATGGCAACGCTATAGAGCGACCTGGAGAACCAGACAGACACGCGACCAAAAAGCAGATAGAGGAATACCAAGTAATTACCAAGTAATTTTTAAATGAATACGAATGATCTTCCCCAGTTGTTTTACGAGGTCGTTTTATTGTTAAGGAATCTCAAGGATTATACAGTTGTGAATAGTTTAACAACTCCCCACAAATTCCTGCTATTCCTCAACGGATAGCCGGACGTGTACCAGTTACGCGGCGAATTGGCATAGTAGCGTCGCGGCGAAGAAAGTTTGGAGAGTAAAAGATTGGAGAACAAGGAGTGGAGAAAAAGAGATTTGAGAGTCTAACTATGGAGAGAAAGAACTGTGACAAAGAGAGTTTGAAAAGTTAGGGCGGAGAGAAAGAGAGTGGAGATTTTGCAGGCAGAGCCAAAGTGCTGTGTGCAAAAGGAAATTACGAAACTGCACCGGACTTTGGTCTCGGCCGTTAACTTCGGATCAGCAAGATAAAGTGCCACATCTCAGCAGCGGAACGGCACACAGGCGTGCCACATGAATCAGGAGAACCAGGGGGGCGTTAGCAACACGCAGAACTACAAGTGAAGTCGTGGGAAGCAGCGCCGTGGAAGCTACGTCGAGACGTTCGGGATTGGAACACCAGGAATCTCCGAATTGAGACATAGGTAGCTGAGGTCCAGAGTGCATCATACGGCTAGGTCAAGGCGATCTCTTTACTTAAACGACGCATTACGCATGGAGAATCGATCAGTGGTTGAGCGGTAAAAGCCTGCGACTAGAAATCGAGAGCTCGGGGAGAAACATGTATAAATCCAAGGCGACTTGCCAGTACGTCAAGTAGAGAGTGATCAGGTCCAAGAGGAATCATCCAGAAAGGGAGAGCGGGCTTTAGTTTGTTGTCTCAAGTGGAGACCTCAAGGAGAGCGCAACGGTTTGAGTCGTAAATTCCCGGAACGGCATGTGTCGGAACCCCTAGTGAAACGAGGCAGAAGAGAGAGCGGTCGATCGTTTCTGGTGGAGAACTCCAGGAGAGCCCAACGGCTTGAGTCGTAAAGTCGTCGATTCAACGCATTAGAGACGAGTCGTCAAGGACATTCAGGATGCTTCATGGATCTTCAAGGAGCTACAAGACCGGCGTTAGGAGACGATAAAACGACTTATCGACGCGCGAAGACAACGTATCAAGGACAGTACGAGCCCCAGTAGCCAACGTGTGGCGACCTCAAGGCCAGCTGTGTTACTAGAACCTCTGTAACCCGCAATAAAAACCCCTAAGAACCCTTGAATTCTGTACCTTCTCACTGATCTATTGGGCGGTCACGTTTAATAAATTTGGTAGGACGAACACACACAACTATACACAAATCTCGTAGCGAGCAGATAAATAAATCAGTTTGATACACAGTTTAAAGTTTTAAAGAAAACCGTTAGAGCCGTTTTTGGAAAAAAAAAATAAAAATGTTATTTTGGGAGTGGGGTATCACAGTAATCTTTTATTCACTGATGGCTTCCGGTGAAGCCTGCGCAGATCAGCTGTTTTGGTATTCACCGAGGGATGCTGACATGTGGATGACCACTGGCTTTGGAAGCGAGATGGTATCTGCACATGCCGTCCTCCTCGCGTTGTCGGCGATGTTGACTGCGGGGCGTCGATTGCTGGAGATGTTGCTGGTTTCGTCGGTTGATTCGATGCATCCTCCCCGATGGCCCGGTCGTCAGGCAGGTTTGCTGGCTTAAGTCGATCGATGCTGACTCTTAGTCGTTTGCCTTTCACTTCTACGTCGAAAAATTTGTCCTCTCGGTGTAGGATAGTATATGGTCCATCGTACGACGATTTTAACGGGGAGCGTACGGTGTCGTCTCTGATGAAGACATGTGAGCTCGTATGCAGATGATTGTGTACGAATGAGGTTCTTGTTGTAGCGTGGTCTGAAGTTTGCGGTGGCTGGAGCTGCGTCATGATGTTCCGCAGGTTCTTGACGAAGTCGGAATTGCAATCTTCAATCGCTCAATGATGCCATTCGAAGCCGGGTGGTATGGTGTGGTTCTGCTCAATTTTACGCCTAGGATCACTCTTGGAAGAGGCCAGATTCAAACTGTCGTTCTCACCGGCAAACTCCAAATTATATTTTGTCCATAATTTGTGTGTGCTTCATGCGCTTAGAGTAGAAGATCAGTGGATGCAGGTGCTCTTCACTAACTTGGTGAAGCGCTGCACCGATTGCATAATTGCTGGCGTCGACCTGAAGTGCAAGGGGTGTGTTGGCTGTCGGTGCCAGGTCGGATTTGCAGTGCGCAAGTGCTTTACTGGCATTCTCGGTCCACTCCAACGGAGATTGATCGTTCTTTTTGTTGCCAGGGATGAGCGCTTGGACGACGGCTGCTTGCGGCAAGAATCGCTGGTAGTAGTTCAGCATGGCAATGAATCGGCGCAATTCGCATAACTTTGTCGGCTTCGGGAACTCATTTATCGCGTTCACTCGTTCGATCGTTGAGGATACGTCGGCTGCCGAGATAGAGACAAAAACGATCTTAAGGTGTTGACGGTGCTGTGCTTTATTTGTCGAAGCCACACAAATGTCGTCGATATACACTGCCACAAAGTCGAGATCGCCGAAAACGTTGTTCATCTGCCGTTGAAACGTTTGCGATGCATTGCGAAGTCCAAATGTCATCACATTGAACTCAAAAAGCCCAAACGGTGTGATGATGGCTGTCTTCTCTCGGTCTTCCGGGGCGAGCGGGATTTGGTGATAGGCGCTGACCAGACCGATGGTAGAGAATATGGACTCGCCGGCGAAGGCCTGGTTGATATCGTGGATGTCACCACACGGCCGACATTCACCATTCTTTTTCTTTACCATATGTAATGGCGATGCCCGGTCGGCATATCCCCGCTCCAAGCATACGTGTGAATTTGCCCTTGGCGATGGTCAGAGCCTCAGCATTCAGTCGGCGAGCCTTAGCAAATACAGCTTGGCCTTTTGTCGCAATGTAGTGCTGCACTCGGGTGTTTTGCACGAGCTCATCGTCGAAAACCGGAGGCAGAGTCAGGGTTTATATAGTAAGATCATGTCGTGGTACTCACATTCGTTTAACACGGTCGATATGGGTGAGTACTGGACATGGCGAAGCTCACATATTGTAGACATTGATGTGGTCCCATCCATGATTTTGCATCGCTTTACGTCCATGATGAGACCGTATCGGGAGAGGAAGTCGGCACCGATGATGGCTTTTGACACGTTGGCCACTATGAACGTCCAGGTGAAACAGCGACGGAGACCAAGTGTTAGAGTCACGGTTCTTGTCCCGTAGGAACTAATTGGTGTTGCATTGGCGGCGTATAGGCGATGGGTTGAAGATGGTTTGAGGTGTGGGAACGCGTTGGCGGCGAGAACTGATATGTCCGCATCTGTGTCTATCAAATATTCGGTGTTGTGCGTGTTGAGCGTGGGGTGCGCATACTCACAGGTGCGGTCAGCCATTAGCGCGAGATTGTCGAGCTCGCTTTGTGCCATCGCCACTACGAGTCGCAAGCCCTCGGGCAACCGCTCCAACCACATGGCTTTCAGGACGTCTTCTCCCATGCCACCCCTGGCCAATTCGCGTATGTGCCGCAGCAGCACAGATAGCTTGCTATCAGCGAGCTCCAACGCCCGGAACAACAGCGCGAACTGGGCCTGAGTTGAGGGCCGGTGTTCATCAATAATTTTTGCCTTTATCGCTTCGTATTTTCCAGTGGGCGGCGGATTTCGCAAGATGTACATGATCGTTTCCAGGTATTCTGCAGGTGACGCATACGTCCGGGGGCCCTTTCAAGTGAGGGGGAGCCTTTAACGACACTCGGCTGATCTCAACTGATGTCTGCTCGTCGACACCCGGCTTGGGTGTGTTCGATTGCAGCGGAGCGGACGAACTCGGGCAAAATGCAATAGGCTGCTGGAGAGCAGTTGGCTCAAAAATTGCCGGTTGGAGCGGAGATTGCGGTTGAAGTGGCACCTGCGGTTGGTTATAAATAGAATTAGTTTTGTTTATAACTTTTTATACTTTATATATTTTATATTAAATTCGTGCAAAACTATATAACTGGTTGAAGGAAGCTTTTCCGACCATATAAAGTGTTTGGACCTTGTATAATATTCGAGTTTAATTTCATTTTATTGTATAAAGTTATCTTTTCTTGGAACCTATTCCTGTATTATTTCCTGTATCAACATTCTTGTACACACTACCTATTCGCAACATGTATAATTTGTCAAATTTGGAGACCTTAACCTTCGGCTCGAAGTTAAGGGCTTACCGATCAATAAACGACTTGAAATCAGACCAGCAAACTAACTGCACGCGTTTGGTTTCACCCTAGATTCGCTAGGGAACGTACATTTTGGCGACCGTGACAGGACTCACGTTCTGTATCAAGTTTAATTTCAAGTTCAACTCGCATACTTCGGCGAACTCGTTTGAGAAAAGTCAACCATAGATTTGATCAATCGGATCAACACACAGCGTGTGTGGCGAGATATCGTTCGCGCATCTACGACCCGGTACCTAATACGTGACATTTCTCCGTGACAATAAAATCGTCATCGCCGAAAGTAATCAAATCATAGTGCCACCAATTTCGTGTTCCTCCTCGCACCATTTCGATCTGTCCGAGCGGCAGAATCATTAACCTAAAGGAACTAAAATTGAAGCATCGTCGCATCGATTACATAACCCCAGTTATGTAACCGTCTCATAACCCACACATTCGTAGTGGAACCTAACCATTTGGTTCTCCCTTTTGATCTACATTCTTCATCTGGCAACTTTGTTCACTGGAAAGTGGAATTCAAGTACTGACTTATCGATACTTCCAACAAACGGTCACACTCAGCAAGGGCTTTGGAAACACATCACTAGTGGAAAGCTGTACTTGACTTGGAGAATAATTACGACGCAATAAGATGACCAAGCCGGAAGAACGTTTAGCTACTCTTTTACAAGAAAAGAGCAGCCTACTTCTGGCCATGAAGAACCTCAAGAAACATGTGGAAGCTGATACTCAAATGAATGCCGCAGAATTGGATTGCCGAGCGCAGGTGCTAGACGCTCATTTCAGGCAAGCGTCTCAAATTCAATCCGACATTGAGCGTCTAGACCCAGAAAACCAAGAGAGAGAGAACCTCGATGAGTTTTTCATTACAACCAAGGCAGCCATTCTCTGCAGCTCCTCCAAACTTAAACGAGAGAGAATAGAAGACACCAGCTTTCTAAGTTCTACTTCTTCCCAGTCACATCACACTCGATTGCCTTCATTAAAATTGCCCAAGTTCGATGGAAAATACAGCGAGTACAGCCGATTTATGACTGCATTTACGCACTTGGTGGACGATGACGTCACAATTAACCCAGTCGACAAGTTCAATTACCTCCTTAGTTGCTTGTCCGACACCGCCTTGAGTGTTGTATCGTCTTTTCAAGTTTCGGAGAAGAATTATCCCAAAGCCATGAATCGCCTCAAGGAGCGATACGACAAGAAGGTGCTCATCTTTCTGGAGCACATATCTAGCTTGTGCGCCCTACCCATCATGGAACCCGCAGACGCCAATTCGCTGCGTGGTATCTTGGACACCGTTTTTGCACTGCGCGGGTCATTGCTATCTCTCGGCTCAGAAACTGATATTCTCAACGCAATTTTAATCCACAATGTTCTCCTGAAGGTAGATTCAGATGCTCGGCAAGCCTACAATCGATCTCAAGATTATGACACGTTGCCATCTTGGGACAACTGTTATAAAACGCTTAGCCGACACAGCGAATTCCTGGACTGCAGCGCGCCTTGCATCATTAAGGAGCGGCTGCCAGAAAAGCGCCAGGAGAAACCAACCGACAAACGCCACGGCAATCTACGCAAGGCATTTGTCGCCGCCCAGAACAGCTGTCTGAAATGCAAATCAACGGATCACAACATCGGTAAATGCCCATCATTTGCTGCACTCACCGTGGATGAGCGGTTCAACATTGCCAAGCAACTATCCTTGTGCATAAATTGCCTCGGAAAAGGGCACATGGCAGGCAAGTGCAGTTCCAAATTTAAGTGCCGCGTATGCCGGGGACTGCACCACACTTGTTTGCACCGATACACACAGCCTTCTCATCAGGTCATCACATCATCGCCAATGGATGACACTTCTCAAGCGGACCACTGCACAACTCAAGCAGTATCCCTTCTAGCCAGACAGTCCAGACGTGCTCTCATACCAACAGCAGTGGTTCTCATCAAGGACAATTGTGGGTCCTATCAACAAGCACGAGCTCTCCTCGACTCGGGATCGGAGGTCAACTTCATCACCGAAGAATTGGCAAAGCGGCTTCAACTGACCCGTGTTCGGCAACAATATGACATCTGTGGCATTGCAGATGCACGTGCTAAAATGAAATTCTCAGTCACCACAACAGTAAAGTCAAGAATCGGACACGGGGAGTGGTTGCTCGAGTTCGCCATAACCAAATCCATCACTCAAAGCCAGCCGGAGAGCATTGTCGATACCAACGGATGGAAGCTTCCGGTCGGAATCAAACTGGCCGATCCTTTCTTCTACAAACCAAGCAAGATCGACATTTTAATCAGCATCCAGGAATTCTTTGGTCTCTTGGAAGAAGGAAAAATCTCTCTGGGTCCAAATCTACCCTATCTGCAAAATTCCTCACTTGGGTGGCTGCTTGGCGGCAGAATCGACGAGCCTGGAAGAGTAAAGGCACACGCATTTATATGCAAAACGGAAAGCGTTCGCGATCTCAACGTCAACTTGCAGCGCTTTTGGGAAATAGAAGAACTGAGCACAGAGAGGCAAGCACTCACAGAGGAAGAAGAAGCCTGCGAAAACCACTTCAAATCTCAGGTGACAGTTCTTGCCTCTGGACGCGTTCAGGTATGTTTACCATTCAAGCACTCTCCTGACGCTCTGGGCACATCAATGGAGACAGCCCAATCTCGATTTCTACAACTGGAGAAGCGCCTAGAGCGCAACCCTTTGCTACGGGATATGTACAGCCAATTCATGAGCGAATATCTCTCACTCAATCACATGCAAATTAGAGACCATATTGATCTCTCCCAGCCACACTACTTCATTCCCCACCATGGAGTTCTACGTCCGGACAGCTCCACAACGAAGCTAAGTGTAGTATTCGACGCGTCAGCTACAACATCGAACAACATGTCGCTCAATGATATTGTTATGGTCGGCCCAACTATCCAACAGACGCTCTTACTAACACTCCTCTCATTTCGCATTCACAGACACGCTCTCACTGCAGACATCTCTAAAAAAAAGACATCTCTGGGCACATCAATGGAGACAGCCCAATCTCGATTTCTACAACTGGAGAAGCGCCTAGAGCGCAACCCTTTGCTACGGGATATGTACAGCCAATTCATGAGCGAATATCTCTCGCTTAATCACATGCAAATTAGAGACCATATTGATCTCACCCAGCCACACTACTTCATTCCCCACCATGGAGTTCTACGTCCGGACAGCTCCACAACGAAGCTACGTGTAGTATTCGACGCGTCAGCTACAACATCGAACAACATGTCGCTCAATGATATTGTTATGGTCGGCCCAACTATCCAACAGACGCTCTTACTAACACTCCTCTCATTTCGCATTCACAGACACGCTCTCACTGCAGACATCTCTAAAATGTACCGACAATTAATGGTACACCCCAACGATCGCAAGTTTCAACTGATATTTTGGAGGTCTTCAGCTGAGCAGCCACTGAAAATCTATCAGCTCAACACGGTGACCTATGGAATGGCATGCGCACCATTCTTAGCAATACGGAGTCTTCAGTTCATCGCCCAACGAAAACAAGAGCAGCATCCTGTTGGCGCCTCTGTACTCCTCGAAGACATGTACGTCGACGATCTGCTGACAGGGGCAGATTCCATCGAAGAGCTACAGCAGAAGGTCTTCGAAGTTAACACGATTCTCGCGGACGCAGGGCTGGCACTTGCAAAATGGAACGCAAGTCATCTCATTGAAACAAATACGGAGTTTCATATCAAGCCGAACGGAAACAATGTGACAAAGGCCCTCGGCATGTCATGGAAGCCTCTATCAGACGTATTTTGTTTTCGATATGCGCTGCCATCGGGCGGAGAGATTACCAAACGACGCGTAATTTCAATCATGGCTCGTCTCTACGACTTACTTGGCTTGCTCAGCCCAGTGGTCGTTCGCTGTAAAATCTTCGCTCAACAACTCTGGCTGCAAGGAGTTGGATGGGACGACACTCTCCCATCTAACCTCAACGGGGACTGGCATCGAATTGAGTCGGATCTCCAGAACGTAAACCAAGTCGAAATACCTCGATTTGTAAACTCGTCGCCACATCATCTAGGACAAATCCATGGGTTCTCAGATGCATCAGAGCATGCATATGGCTGTTGCATTTATCTGCGCACAACAATCGACGGCAAGTTTATATGATAATTTCAAAGTCAAAGGTAGCGCCAACTAAGGCACTCTCGCTACCGAGATTGGAGTTATGTGGAGCCAGTCTGCTCTGCAACGTATGGCAAAAAATTAAGCACAAGTTCACAAACTTAATCGATTCGACAATCTTTTGGACAGATTCGCAAATTGTGCTTCATTGGATAAATCTACATTCGTCACAGCTCAAATGCTTTATTGCCAATAGAGTATCTACAATTCAAGAACAATCGATTGATGTAACTTGGCGACATGTACCAGGAAAGAGCAACCCAGCAGACATCGTCTCACGCGGATGCGCAGCTTCGAAATTATCGGACACAATTTGGTTCTCTGGCCCTGAATTCCTCAGATTAGATCCGGAGTTCTGGCCACAATCACCTCCAGATTGTGAATTTGATGACCTCTACTTGGAAAAGCGGAAGGCAGTCTCATTCGCATGCAGCAGCATTCGATCCACAGATGACAAAACAAAGATAGCGGATGATCCACATCTCGGAAGCGTCATGCTAGAAATTGTCAATCGCACTGGGTCCTATCGACGTCTTCTCAGAATAGTAGCATACGTCCTTCGTGTATTCAACAGAGTTCCAGCCAACAGGAAATTCTCAGTTCAAGACGCAATGGCCATCGCCCCCACAGAACTAAATCAGGCATTCACACACATCGTTGCTGCAATTCAAAATGCTTCGTTCTCAAAGGAAATCTCACAGCTGGCCAGGAATCAGGAAATCAAGGACAAAACTATTCGAGGATTCTCGCCTTTCTTGTCAAACGTAGAAGTAGGAACCTACACACTCACCGTTCTACGAGTAGGAGGTCGACTAACTAGAGCCCCAATTCCTATCGACGCGAGATATCCTATGCTCCTCCCAAAGGACCATGATTTCACCTGGAAGTTTGTCAATCACTTGCATAGGACTAACATGCATGCTGGAGCCAAAGCGCTTGTGGGATTACTTCGTCTACACATTTGGGTTGCGAATGCCAAAAAATTGGCATCTTCTGTAGTCAGGCAGTGCGTCCACTGCTACCATTACAAGCCCAAACTTGCTAACCAAATCATGGGTTCGCTTCCTTCTGACCGACTGCAGACCGTCAGACCATTTACTGTAACTGGAGTAGATCTGTGTGGACCGTTTTTAACATCCTATCGCATACGCAGCAAGGTGCCATATAAGACTTATTTGGCGATCTATGTTTGCTTTTCATCAAAGGCGGTACACATAGAGCTGCTCTCAGACCTTTCAACTAATACTTTCATTCTCTCGTTGAAGCGCTTTGTTTCTCGTCGTGGCAGCCCTTGTCGCATATATTGTGATAACGCGACAAATTTCACTGGAGCCAGCGTCCAACTCAACCGCTTCAAGCAAGAACTCTTTAGTCAGCAAACTAAACAAGATCTGGAAACCTTCAGCAACGACACTGGAGTTGAATTCTGCTTTATTCCGCCAAGAGCTCCACATTTCGGTGGACTCTGGGAGGCGGCGGTTAAATCTATGAAGAACCTACTCATCAAATGTATGTCAGACAGCGGGATGACATACGAGGAACTGCAGACGATCGCAATTGAAGCCGAAGCCATCCTGAATTCTCGGCCAATTGCTGGTCATTCAGAGGATCCCAATGACGGGGAAGCTCTCACCCCTGGTCACTTCCTCACTGGTTCGTCCCTTAAGGCACTCCCTGAACCAGCAGTGGATGACAGCAAGTTATCGTATCTAACACGATTCCAACGCATAGCATACACAAAAAGACGCCTTTGGGACCTGTGGCGGCGGGATTACCTGCACACGCTTCAGATGCGAGCAAAATGGACTTCTCCAATGGTAAACCTCGAACCTGGTCAGATTGTTCTCATACATGAAGACAATAGCCCTCCCCAGCACTGGCTAACTGGACGCATCATCGACTCGATCAGTGGAGAGGACAATAAAGTTCGTGTGGTCAATGTTCAAACGGCCAAAGGAGTCATACGACGACCAATCTGCAAGATCGCACCTCTGCCGATCCAATATGGTGCTTGAAAGGTTGTACACCTTTCAACGGGCGGAGTATGTTTGGACCTTGTATAATATTCGAGTTTAATTTCATTTTATTGTATAAAGTTATCTTTTCTTGCAACCTATTCCTGTATTATTTCCTGTATCAACATTCTTGTACACACTACCTATTCGCAACATGTATCTCTTATAAACATTACCGATTCGCAACATGTATAATTTGTCAAATTTGGAGACCTTAACCTTCGGCTCGAAGTTAAGGGCTTCCCGATCAATAAACGACTTGAAATCAGACCAGCAAACTAACTGCACGCGTTTGGTTTCACCCTAGATTCGCTAGGGAACGTACATAAAGTATATATATTCTTGATCAGGATCACTAGCCGAGTCGATCTAGCCATGTGCGTTTATCCGCCTGTCTGTCCGTCTGTCTGTCCGTCTGTATGAACGCTGAGATCTCGGAAACTATAAAAGCTAGAAGATTTGGATTTGGCATGCAGTTTCTAGGGGTTAATACGGAGCGCAAGTTTTTCACGCCGATGTGCCACGCCCCCCCTAACGCCCAAAAACCGCGAAAAACGGTGGCACATACAGTTTTGAAAGTAGATTAACGGGAAAAGGAATGTGTATTCGTTTCTTCAATACCTATTGATTGACCAATATATGAGTTTTAAAATCATTAAAAGTTATGAGCATATAGATAGTTATATCTTATTAAGCTTATCAAGCGACTGCTTGGTTTGCCTTGCTTGGGAATAACGGCTTGCTTCAGCTGATAGTCGACTATAGCGTTCTCTTTTGTTTCCAACCTGAGTTGGTTATTTAGAATTAACGTATTTAGAATTTTGAAGTCAATTTTTTATCTTTGATGTACACTGGTCTGCATAATTATTATGACAAGTTTGAAAGTTAAATCTACTCATATTTTGAACTTATAATATACACTTTTGGCACCTATATAAAAAGAATGCCACAATTCCGTTAAAATGACACAAAAATGTTCTTAATCCATTAAGCACCCTTTGAAATATTAGACATTTTTGTAAAAGTCAAATTTTAGACTTTTTTCCTGGGGCTTAAAACAAAAATGTCTTGATGCAAAGTTTTTCCCCAAGCAAAATTAATAATAACTGCAATTATTAATGACTGCAAAAAAAATTTTCAAAATCTCTATCCATGTATTTTTTATGATTTTTTAAAAATAGCTACAAATGGCAATTTTATCCGCCTTTTCCTCCTTTTCATACAAAATTTTACTAAGAAATTTCCATTCAAAAAATCATAAAAAATTCAAGGAAAAAGATTTTGAAAATTTTTTTTGGAAGGTATTATTAATTTTGCTAGGGAAAAAACTTTGCATTAAAACATTTTTGTTTTAAGCCCCAGAAAAAAAAGTTTAAAATTTGACTTTTACAAAATATCTAATATTTCAAACGGGTGATTAATAAGTTATGAACATTTTTGTGTCATTTAAACGGAATTTTGGTGTCCCAAAAGTTTATATTATAAGTTCAAAATCTGAGTAGATTTAACTTTCAAACCTGTCAAAATAATGATGCCTACCAGTGTAAGTGCTGTTTTATGCGACTGATGTTTTACCCTTTTTCTTTGTCTAAAATAAAATTAACTTTTTATTAGTATAATATTTTGCATTCATTTTATTTCAGGACTCTATAAATAAAATTATCAATTTTTTCTCTCACTTACAGATTATTTATGTGTAAAAATATAAAGTTATTATTGCTATGAAGTTAATAATCGAAATACTGAGATTATTTGTAAGAAAGCCGTCAACGGGCGAAACTTTTAGAGCTTGGATCCTATCTGCTCTTATGGTTCACGGAGCAGTAGCTGGCAACCCGGATGCAAAACGGCTATATGATGATCTATTAAGCAACTACAATAAATTAGTTCGGCCAGTTGTTAATACCACTGATGTTCTCAAAGTTTGCATAAAATTAAAACTTTCGCAGCTTATTGATGTGGTAAGTTGGAGCTACAATTACGAACTCATACAGTTGTGTTAAAGTCTGTTTTATAATTATAAATATATTTTTATAAAATACAAAATGTAAAATATTATCCCTAAAGATTATAAAAGAAAAGACCGATTTTTAAGGGTATACGACCACAGCCCAAACCGTAAGAGCTAGAGCAGTCAAATTTTTGCACAGTATACTACTGGGGGCCTAACCGCCCACTAAGATCCGATATGTCCCCCCAGTGGCCTCAAACAGCTCCAGCATTAATTTTTGGAAGAAAAAATTAGATTGATTTAAATGCATAACTTCTAAAGTAGTTGGAATTTCGAAATTTTGATTTTACAGAATTTTAGGTTTTGAAAAGGCATAATTGGAAATCAAACAGAAATTTCGAAATCCCCCATAATTTGGGGGCTACGTTTAAAATTAACTTTCGGATTTAAAAAATCTAAACCGCTGCACTATAGGCTGGATGACCACTTTTTGTGGCCAAAATTAATAACTGGAAAACTAAACGAGATATTTGGGTTCTGTTTTTTGATATTGGTTTATAATAAGCAAAGGAACATATTTTGAGAAAAAGGGCGTGTCACCGCCCTTTTTTTAGTAGGAATTACATGTTTAGTGACTTAAAGTAATATAAAAAAACATGAACATGAAACTTAACTTAAAAAAAACGTATTATTTAAGTCCGTCTTTTTGATTTGGGTTCAGAATAAGTCAAGGAACATATTTTGAAAAAAAAAAAATATATTTATATTTTTGAAAAAAATGCCAGGAATTACATACATATCATTGAATTCACATGTTACTCGAGATGAAACTTTACCAAAAGTCGTCTTTCTATCGCAGGTAGTATATAAGTCCGAACCAGCCGGATCGGATAACTATATCTTATAGCTCCCATAGGAAGGGTCGGAAAAATAATGGAAAAAAAATTGTATCTTCGGTGTTTTTTGACAGATTACATTTTGCTCTTGGGAATATACTTTTTTTAACTGTCTCGAATTTCGAATTAAATTTTAGAAAAATCGGACGACTATATCATATAGCTCCCATAGGAACTGCTCGTTGCAGCAGACCTCCAAATGCCAAGCAACTCTTCATTTTGAAACCTGAGGTTGCGACCTGAAAAGTGAAATTTCGCAGAAAGTGGGCAAAAGTGGACTTTGAGATTACATTCATATGAAAAAGAATTGAATACTCTACAACACAGTATAAATATTAAGGTGAAACTAGGTCACATTCGTTTTGTTACTCTATGTAAAGATTAGTTTTTATTTCATTTTACTACACGTCGAATGATTGTTAAAAATACTAAAATACATGGACAGTACGATCAATTCCAACAGTTGGACATCACAAACACAAAGTACAAACCACTATCTTTCGATGCCATTATATATTGTGTTTTAAAAACTTAGATAAATGCACTTTTTATCAATTTTTATTTAATTGTTGTTTTCGCCAAAAATCGCACATGTTCACAACACTGCCAACAGCTGTTTCTTAACAGCCTGTACCATAACAGTGCGAGCCTCTGTTAAAATTTCTGGTACGTAACATTAAGCTCTGATGTTATCTTAACAGAATGACGTCATTGTATCTTAATTTTAAGGATGTCGATCTAGCCATGTCCGTCTGTCCGTCTGTCCGTCTGTCCGTCTGTCTGTCCGTCTGTCCGTCTGTCCGTCTGTCCGTCTGTCCGTCTGTCCGTCTGTCCGTCTGTCCGTCTGTCCGTCTGTATGAACGCTGAGATCTTGGAAACTATAAAAGCTAGAAGATTGAGATTTGGCATGCAGATTCTAGGGGTTAATACGCAGCGCAAGTTTTTCACGCCGATGTGCCACGCCCTCTCTAACGCCCACAAACCGCGAAAAACTGTGACCCATTCTGTATGAACGCTGAGATCTCGGAAACTATAAAAGCTAGAAGATTGGGATTTGGCATGCAGATTCTAGGGGTTATTACGCAGCGCAAGTTTTTCACGCCGATGTGCCACGCCCCCTCTAACGCCCACAAACCGCGAAAAACTGTGGCACCCACAGTTTTGAAGCTATATTAACGGGAAAAGAAATGTGTATTTGTTTCATCAATACATATTGATAGACCAAAGTGGGAAACCCCCCCTCCCCCCTAACGCCCACAAACCGCGAAAAACAGTGGCACCCGTCTGTATGAACGCTGAGATCTCGGAAACTATAAAAGCTAGAGGATTGGGATTTGGTATGCAGATTCTAGGGGTTAATACGCAGGGCAAGTTTTTCCCGCCGATATGCCACGCCCCCTCTAACGCCCACAAACCGCGAAAAACTGTGGCACCCACAGTTTGGAAGCTATATTAACGGGAAAAGCAATGTGTATTCGTTTCATCAATACATATTGATAGACCAAAGTTGGAAACCCCCCTCCCCCTAACGCCCACAAACCGCGAAAAGCTGTGGCGCCCATAGTTTTAAAGCTAGAGCAAAAGTGTAAACGCAATTTTGTTTGGGTTATTAACGCCTACCGAAATGTAGAAAAAATTTTTTAAATTTTTTGAAGCGGCTGCTTGGTTTGCCCTGCTTGAGACTGCTGACTTTAGCTGAGTAACGGGTATTTGATAGTCGAGGCACTCGACTATAGCGTTCCCTCTTGTTGACTTTTAAATAACTCATTCGCGGATACACGAAGGGATTTGCAGAATGAATCCCCCGAGTCGGCTGAAAAGTACAATGAAATTTTATATTTAAAACTTTAAATTTAAATGCATTTAAAAACTTGTTTTGAAACAACCCACACAATCCAGTTATTTTTTGCTTATGCTACCATTCCGTACGTATTCAGAATTCCACGAAGATCCCTTAGGGACACACCAAAGACAATATAAACATTTAGAGATGTAACGTACATTCTTTGGATTGTAAGCGAAATTTTAGTTGTGTATTTTCTATGTGGACCGAAAGTTAAAATAGCAATTTGAACGGTTTTTGATGGTTTTCTGATCCTTTTTTATAAGCGTTTACACACATAAAGTGTTCAAAAAAGAATTTGAAAACAGCGTTATTATTTGAAAACAGCGTCTTATATCCTATAAGAACTAGAGGGTTGGTACTTTGGATTTAGATTCCTTAGATTTAGTAAAGTTTATCATGCTAATGTGTCATGCCCTCTCTAACAGTTTTGAAGTTAAAATTAAATTTTTAACGGAAACTTACTTTCCTATATTAAACATTGAGTTTCAAACATTGAGTTTCAAACATTAAATTAGAAGCTACGCTTCGTCAAAGTTAAAAAAGTTGGAAAAATTGCAAAACCGCTGGCACAGTGGCTGAGTTTGTTCTTCTTTAGATTTGATTCCTCCACCTGCTTTTTTTTCGCGTGTCCGCTTCTCCAGGGAGCTTGTAGAGATGGAAGGCAGGCAGGCTCGTCTTCCGATCTATCGTTGTTCAGCTCTTTCCTTTGCAAGAACGTCAGCTGTCTCGTTGCCATCGATGCCTTGCTGTATGGGAACCCAATAGATCCGCATTGACTTTGTCGGGCTAAAAGTCTCTAGTGCCTCTCTGCTCGCCAGTAAATTTTAAATCTGACCGTTAACGACTGCATGGATCTTATTGCTGTACAACGCCTAAGCCTATCCTTACTACGTGGCGTGAGACGGGTCGAAATTGCGAGAGCGATCGAAAGCTTTATTTCGTTCCAACAATCCAACAAATTTTAAATTAAACAAGAAAGGAAGCTAACTTCGGCCAGCTGAAATTTATATACTCATTCCTAGGTGAGGTTAGGTGCGAACGACTGCCAGACTATCGTCTGGCACACTTAGACCTCTGTGGGTCCGTTGTGATACCATATGATCTCGTTTTTCCCTTTTTCGGGGTCCCGTGTCTCATTATAGAAGCCTAGAAGCATTTTAGGATGATTAGCATGCCTTCCACCATGAAGATTTCACAAAGGAGTTTATGTCCTTAAGCTTGATCTCCGATATTTCGGTCAGATCGTTAAAGAAGGGGTTTCCTAAGTGCTTCAGTCTAAGTCTGCAAAGGGCTGGGCAGAAGCAGAGAAGGTGTTTCACCGTTTCTCTCCTTCTTCATCCCAGCAGCTTCTACAAAAGTCATTTTTGGTGCTTTTAGCCTGCCGGCATGTGTGCCGACTAGCCAGTAACCTGTAAGGGCTCGAACTAACATGCCACACTCTGTGCGGCGGAGTTTGAGTAATGATGACGTTCTTTTGTTGTTAATCACTGGCCATGTCTTCTTAATCACTGGCCATGTCTGCCGTATCACAGGCACTGTTTGTTTAGCTTGCAAGTTTGCCCATGGCCCGATACTCTTCTTTTCTGAAAGGACAGGCATGAGGGTGCCCTGCCTGGCTAACTCGTCCGCTATACAGTTGCCTACAATGTTCCGGTGACCCGGAACCTATATTAGGCTGATAGTAAACTTTCTAGCCATCTCGTGGAGAGATCTGCTATTGTTCGGGAGTTGGTGCTTGTCGAATCGATTGATTTAATAGCCGCTTGGCTATCAATATATAATTATATATATTAGGCTGGTGTTCCCTAAGCAATCAAGTGCTTCCTTTATAGCATGTACCTCGGCTTGGAAGTCGCTGCAGTGATCCGGGAGTCTGAATGACTTCCTGGTGTCCAATTGTTCGGAGTATACTCCTCCGCCAACGTTTGCGTCCAATTTTGAGCCATCTGTATAGAAGCAGATTGCGTCTGGCGAGCCCGGTCGGCCCTGCTGCCATTCTTCCCTATTTGGGATCAGGGCCCCGAAGGGTGTGTGTCTATACTCATGAGACTTGCATAGATCCGTTTTCTTCGGAACCGACTTATCATGCTGAAGTATATTGGCATGACCATAAAATTGGGCTTTCCATTGTCCGGTATCCCTCACTCGAATGGCTGCCGATTTGGCTCTTTCCATGCCTGCTAAGTCCAGGCTCGGGAGGTTTAAGATCGCATTCAGCGCTTCGTTTGGAGTAGTTCTAAGGGCTCCGCTAGTACACAGAGCCGCCATGCGCTGTACTCTGTTTAGGGGAGTTAAGATACATTGTTTTTGTAGAGCGGTCCATCATAGAGCCACCGCGTATAGGAGGATTGGCTTGACTACCGCTGTGTAGATCCAGTTGACAATTTTAGGTGACATGCCCCATCTTAGCCCAATTGCTTTTTTACCGTAAAGTGCAATGGTTGCCTTTTTGGTTCTCTCCTGAAGTGCAACGACGATCCGACAAGGAAATGGCTGACGCAAACGGTCGGCCAACTGAAGGCATTGTGGGAGGGGGCCAAGCTAGAGGTGGTGGACAGGGAACTAATCCCATCCTCACTAAAGACGAAAGTGGTCTTCCCCATCGTAATCCAAGGGGGTCAGGCGCTGAAGCTGCTTTAACGGCAGAATCCAGACGTCCCAAAGGGCAGATTGGAAGATTCTGCACATGACCAACCCACTACCCAGTGAGGGGGGCCAAAGCGTGGTTCTCCAAATCAACAAGGAGGCGGAGGATCTGCTGTACCCAAGATTCGGGAAGAGCGCCACACCGAAGGCAAGGGCGCAAATATCATGCAGGCAGGCGAGAAGGAGAAGGACTTAAGTCCTGATGCCATCGTGGATGCCGCCCAGGACCTCGCTCTGGATGACTCGGAAGACGAAGAGGACGGTGACCGGACAGTTATAGCCAACCCGTCGAGAGAGATGAGCCAGCCGCCCATGACTCTGAGGGTGCTGCAGCTCAATCTTAATAAAAGCATAATCGCATCGGCGGAGTTCCTGATTGCCCTGGAGCAAGGGCCCGTCGACATAGTCTTGGTTCAGGAGCCATGGATTGCCTCGGAAAATATCGTGGCAGGACTAAGGTCATCAAGCTACAACACATTCTACTCACCAGCGGTAAGCAGGATCAGAAGCGCTGTACTTTTACGGAAGGGAATCCATGCTAATCTTTTGCCTCATTACAGCTCTGACGACTTGACTTCGGTGATGCTAGAAAGCGGGGAGAAGCGCCTCTTGGTAGCGTCCCGCTACATGGCACACGATAGACCGTCGCCACCAGAAGAGTTAAGCATCTTAGTGGAATTAGGCTCGACGGATGACCAACTCCTCATTGGTGCAGATGCCAATGCACACCACAGCGTGTGCGGAAGCACCGACAGCAACGACAGAGGTGAGTCACTCTTAGACTTTATTCTATCTACACATTTATATATAGCAAACGTGGGGGAGGAACACACCTTCGTAGGTGGCACCTCGTCAAACGTACTAGATATAACACTTGTAAAGGGATAGAGTACTTTGGTCTCCGAATGGAGGGTCCTAAAAACGCCATCCTTCAGTTCAGATACAATTTTAAAAGTACCCAAAAGGAAACTGTGTATAGAAACCCCCGGAACACGAACTGGGGAAAGTTTACAAGGACAGTGACCTCAAAACTCGCGACTAGCCCGGGCGCAGTAAAATCCGTGAAAGACATAGAAACGTCCCTAGAGACCCTGTCCAAGGAATTACTGGATGCGTATCACGCAGCATGCCCGACATCAAGAACAAGGAAGAAAACCAAGCCACCATGGTGGAATCGGGAACTGACACTCAAAAGAAATAACCTCCGAGAATTCTTCAAAATCGCCAAAGAGGCAGACAATGAGATCATCAATGAGGAATACAAAATCCTGCTTAGGGATTACAAGAAGGAATCACGCAGGGCACAGAGAAACTCGTGGTGAAACTTTTGCTACAGAATCGAGAACGTCCCGGAAACTGCTAGGCTCCGGAAGCTGCTTTCGAAGCAGCCTACCATACAGAGTCAGCTAAAGCGCGACGACTGACAATGGACTGAGGGCAGTGCAGCGGCCCTAACAGCAAATATGCAATCGCACTTCCCAGGATGCACGGATGTCCTAGACGCCAGCACGCACCAGGACATAGCAGCTGGCGAAGAACACCCCCCAAACGGTCTAGTAACACAAATGAAAATCAATTGGGCCATAGACTCCTTTGCGGGCTATAAGGCACCAGGACTTGATGGAATATTTCCAGCCATGTTGCAGGCGACCAAGAAAAGGATCACCCCATGGTTGTATGAAATATACTCGGCATGTCTAAGCACCGGTTATATCCCAATCCAATGGAGGACCTCTCTGTGGAAACGGCACTACACTCGCTAGTAGCAACCGTTGAGAGAGCCCTACATATTAAAGAATATGCGCTTGGAGTATTCGTAGATATATCCGGAGCATTCAACAATGTCAAGACGGATGCTATAATGGATCACCTAGAAGCGACTAGCAAGCACCCCGCAGTAAGCCTCTGGATAGGAAACCTGCTTAGCTGCAGGCGGGTACTTTCAGAGTGGGCACTGCTTCCATGGTAAAGGGGGTCCTCTCGCCTCTTCTATGCAATTTGGTGGTCGACGATCTAATTATTACGGGAGTTTGTCCGTCAGCCCTCAGCTCCATAATGGAATCAACAGTCAGGGAGATAAGTGAGTGGGCGGAAAAGGTGGGACTCAGTATCAATGCGGACAAGACGGACCTCATTTTCATTACTAAGAGATACAAGGTACCGAAATGGACCCCCCCAAAAATTGGTGCAACCAGGCTGACCCCGAAAGCACAGGTCAAGTACCTCGGAACAATACTGGACTGCAAGCTTGCATGGAGACCCAATATATTAGAAAGGGTGAAAAAGGCCACCGTGGCGCTGTATGCATCCAAGAAGATGCTTAGCTGCACATGGGGCCTGTCGCCTACTCTGATGCACTGGATCTACATCTCGGTGGTGCGTCCGACTATGATGTATGGACCCTTAGTTCAATCGGCCGAAACATGATCAACAAAACGGACTACATGACCCCCAGAAGGAGGGTTAAACAACCTCGTTCATGGGCCCAGACGACTGGATAACGGGTCAGGACCAGACTCAACACCTCAACATAGACACAGACGGCTCCAAGATGGAAGGAGGAGTAGGAGCGGGCTTATACTGTACGGACCCTGAAATAAGGCTGTTATATAAGCTAACCAGCGACTGTCGCATATTCCAGGCAGAAGTCTTCGCCATAAGGAAAGCGGCAGAAGTGGCTCAAAGTATAAACCGATCATACGATGTGGTCAACTTGTTCGTGGACAGCCAAGCGGCGATAAGATCCATGCAGTCGTTAACGGTCAGATCCAAATATTGAATGGCGAGCAGGGCAATAGATAACCTTAGCACGACGAAGTCAGTGCGGATCTATTGGGTTCCCAGCCATCAGGGCATCGATGGCAACGAGACAGCTGACGTTCTTGCAAAGGAGGGCGTAGAGCTGACGAACGAAAGAACGGAGAACGTGCTAGTTTCCCTCAGAACGCTACAAAGCGCCCTGGAGAGCCAGGCGGACACGCGGGCAAAAATCCAGCAGGGAACCAGGCGAACTTCTTGCCTTCGCGAAATACACTTCGATCCTTGTGGACATTAAAACCTAATAAAATATCTCGAGGTTCATACAGATTAGCCGGACAACTAAGGGCCATATTGGCCTATGCATGGCCCCGTCCATGAGGGCCGTCACCTAACCTTAGGAAAAGGGAGAGACGGTGGCTGAGTGCTATGCTCGAATTTTAGCTCGGATGATTTTTGCTTCGGAAGTTATGATTTTAATTTTTCTATATTTTTAGCGTGGCCTCAACAAACTCCATTGGAAACCATTATTTACCAGTCGTTATTGATGTTTGCAATTTGAACGTGAGACAGAGGCTTCATGTACCCTAGTTTCAAAATAATTTTACCAAAATAAATTGATGAGAAAACCATTAAGATGACTAAAACGGCGATCGAATTGAAATTCTTGGTGAGTATAATGCAACAATAGATTATCGAGGAATCAAAAAAGAAATTGTTGTTGTGATCACAAATACAGCGAATCCAATTTTACTTTGTAGAACATTCTTAAGGGCTTTCAATTTCGAGCTAGTTCAAGTTAATGATGTGGATAGAAAGAACAACATTCTGTTATCACAAGCCTAATTAAAAATGAGTTTTCAAAAGTCTTTAGTTCTGGCTTGGGCTCTTACAAAAATAGTAAAGTTACATTGGAGCTTGATAAAGGTGCCAAGCCAATATTTTTCAAGCCTAGACAGTTGCCTTTAGCCTGGAAAGACAAAGATCAAGTTAAATTACGCTCTTTAATTAAATAAGGAGTTTTAGAACAGGTTGATAGTTCTGATTGGGGGACTCCTTTGGTTCAAGTTCTAAAACTTAATGGCGACATAAGAATCTGTGGCGACTACAAAGTTACTTTAAATAAATCATTAATTGATGTACGATACCCTTTATCTAGAATTGACGACATTTTTGGAGCTTTAGAGGGAGGCACGTTGTACTCCAAAGTGTACTTAAGTAATGTATACAACCAGTTAATTTTGAATGAAAAGTCTCAATTGATGTGCACTTGAAGCACAAAAATGCAACATTTACCTATCGGTATAAAAACTTCAGACATCACAGTCACTGGTAAACTTTTACAGGAACAAATTTCGAATTTAATAGGGTCTTCCCACAGAGACCCATCCACCATCCACCATCCGTTGAACGGTACGTTGCCGTACCGAAAATTTTCCAGTTAGTTCCCCGTTAAAATTTGACGGACTTTGACGGGCTCTTTTATGCGATAGTTAGCCGATGATTTTTCGGTGCACCTCTGAATTCTTCCTCCTGACTGTGAAAATTGGAACGTTGACTATGAAATCATATTCAAACCAATGGCGGGAAAAAATTTTAAAAATGTTTAGGCTTGTTGATTTTTGGAAATTCATTATTAACATTTAGTTTGTTGTAAGCGAAAAGGGCATTGCAAGCCGATTATTATGTGTGGGCCAAAATTTGAGCTATTCTGGGACCGAAAACATTATTTTTTGCTGATAAGATTCAAAACATATTGTGCAATACTTAAATAATCACCAATTTTAGTTACAAGTGTAGTATATACACCTATAAAGTTTAATATTGCTTTAAATGGCCAAACAGCACACAATTGGTTTTGTTTACATTTTTTGCACCATTAATATTGGCTAGACAGTGGCGTAGTAAGAACGGAGTGTGGAGGTTCGGGAGGTTAGGCTCTCCCCCGTCAGAAATTTGTATGCAGATTTGTTGTAGGATATGCTCTAGCATTGGATATATGTTTTAAATTATTATCGTATGCTATTTATGTTGTTTTATTCTACAATAAGATTAGGAGAACAACATTATACAACTGTTTTCCCAAGTTAAGACCCCCCTTTAATTATTTTGACATGAGCAACTGCTCTTCAAGTCAGCTGTTATCGGATGGTGGAAGGTGGATGGTGGATGGAAGCTCTGTGGGAACACGAATTTCACATTTGTCAAAAATCCCAACCGTTTCACACGGATGGACTCTTTGGGAAGAGGCTATAAAAGTAGTTCTGAGCAAGCTGAAATCGGCAGGCCTAAAATTAAGTAAAGGCAAGTGTGAATTTTTTAAGCCACAAATTCGCTGCTTAGGATTTTCCATACACCCAAAAAAAAATTCGATTTGAAACGTAGGTCAATTTTACATTATTTAAGATCAATTTTAACTTGATATGGGCCTATGATCGAAGTACGACAGTTCGAATTTCGAATCTGTCTTTCTCGTTTCAACTCACGTCATTTTGCTCTCCATATGGCGTATTGCTCTCTTTTTCGAAGTGAGAGAGTCTTCGAGAGAGAAAATTCGGCAAAATGACATTATTTAATGTCAATTTGATGAGTATTTCATGTAAAAACGATGTGTTGTATGAATTACCTGACATTTACATGACCATATCGAATTTACGGGAACATGTTTTTTTTTTTGTGTGCACACACAAATGGGTAAATACAAAATTACTAGTATTTTGTTGGCACTAATTCCTAAAAACGTTTCGGAATTAAGAGCTTTGCACAAATTATAAATCCATTGTATTGTCTACTTCGTAAGGATACAACATTTATATGGACATCTGATTTCCAACTGGCGTATAACACAATCAAAAATATAATTACTTCTGAACAAGTGTTAGTTCACTATAATCCAGATTTACCCATCGTTCTAACGACTGATGCGAGCTGCAGTGCAGTTTCAGGCATTTTGTCACATAGGTTCAAAGATGTTCTGAAACCAATCGCTTTTGTTTCTAGGGGCTTGTCAAGTTGTGAAAATAATTATAGCACACTTGAAAAATAAGCGTTTGCCATAATTTTCAGTGTAACAAAATTAAAACAGTACTTTTTAGGCAACCAATTCATTTTAAAAACTGATAAGCCGTTGCTAGGGATTTTTAACGAAAACAAAGCTTTAATGGCATCTGCGCGCATACAAGGATGGGATCTAATTTTGTCAGGTTTTAAATATGAGGCTGAATATATAAAAGGTACATTAAACATTGCTGATGGCTTATATCGAATGCCTCGATGGAAAACATCTAAAGATAGTGAAGAATACAGCTATGAGAATTTTATACAGTCCAATAGTACATTCAAATTGAATTTCATAAGTGTTGCTCGAGAAACGTGACAAGACACAATTTTCTCAAAAGTGCCATTAAGAATGGATAATTATCTAGTTTAGTTTGTATATTATGTTAATAAAGCTAATGAACTTTCGTTGAGTATGACGGCATATTATGGGGATATCGTGTTGTAATTCCAACCAAGTTAAGATATCAAGTTTTAAAAGAACTTTATTTATCACATTTAGGCGTTGAAAAAACAAAAATATTAGCTCGAATGTAAAAAGGTGGCCTGGTATTGGCAATGAAATAGAAAATTTAAATGGAGACTGTATACCATTTCAAGAGCTACAGCAAAGTCCCGACAAAAGCTTGTTAATTCCATTGCAATCCAATGGTCAAGCTTGGAGCAGAATTCATATTGATTTTGCTGAACCAATAAAAATTATTATTTTCGAAATGGGTCGAAGTAATTAAAACTAAAGACATCACATCCACCTTTACTGTTCCAAAATTGAGAGAATTATTTTCTAGGTATGGCTTGGTAGACACCTTAGTTAGTGATAATAGAAGACAGTTTACATCTGAAGAGTTTAAAATATTTATGGATAAAAATGGCCTAAATAATGTTTTAACAGCACTAGGTCATGCAGCAACTAATGGGCAGACAGAAAACTTTGTAAAAACTATAAAAAATCTATTAATGCAATTATCAAATTTAATGAAAATTGTGATTTTGATGTTGTCCTTAATCGTTTTTTGATTGACTATAAAATTTCTATTCATTGCACAACAGGTGAGTAACCTGCAAAACTATAAAAATAAGATTTTCTTTATTGAGACCACCCAAAGTTACTGAACATATATTAAAGAAACAAGATAAGAGTAAAGCTTCTTATCGAGGAAAAAGCAACGAGAGATTTGAAGAAGGTCAAAAAGTTATGGTTAGAGACTATAAAAATCCTTACAAGGCAAGTTGGACTCAGGCTACTGTAGAGCAACAACTAGGGCCTCGATCTTATTGTTGTATCTTAACTCATAATAATCGCGAAATTAAACGCCATTTGGACCAAATAAGAAACCAAGATAATTTTATTAATAATGACAACGAAAGTGGAACACGGGAAATGATGTCGTAAGCAACGAATCAAATTGAGCACAAAACAGTGATAACTATAATGAATTAAATTTAAATGAACAACCTATAGCCACAAGAGAGTTAAAACCACGTAAGGAGGGACAGGTTGTGAAACCAGAAACATAAATATCTTGACTTGAATAGATTTATTATCATAAGTTCGCTAATTTATATTCATACCCAGAAGCAGAGCGAAGGACATTGTCAGCCAGCCAACGCGTCACGACAGATCGAACTACGAAGAAACGTCACGGACGATAAGCCAAGGGGTGAAGCTAGGGCGGAACGTTCGTTTACACTAGGCGTTGAAGCGAAGTTAAGCGTTTGGCAGCATCCTTGCGTAACTTGAACTGCCCGCGCGATCTGAGTTAAACACTAGTGGGACAGTCCAGGACAGAGCCGGGGACAGGTGGTGGTGTATCGAAAGGAGAGATTCCTAGAGACCGCGGCCTCTGTTCACCCTAGTCTGAGAACGGTGACCCGTGCAGCTGATCTCCTGGCGAGTAGTCGTCGATCCCACGCATCCGAGACGAGCAACGCCAAGCAGCGTCAGGGAGCTTCAGCACCTTCAGGGAGCTTCAGTGCCTTCACGGAGCTTCAGGGATCTTCGAGGGAGCTACAGGGAGCTACAGAGCCGGAGCAACCAGGCCACGAGAGGAGCACCCCGTCATTAAGGCGACTAGGAGTCGTCGACGGCCACGAATGGCGAAATTAAGGCCAGCCGAGCCCGCAGTATCACTATACTAGTACGCCCGTAATAAACCCACTAAGAACCCGAGAATTCTGAGCTTCCTCACTGGTCTACTGGGCGGTCACGTTTATTATAAATTTGGTGGGACGAACACACAACTGTACTGAGCTAGCCGCACGAATCTCGTAGCGAGCAGACCTAATAAATCTGTTCGTTACATCTGCCGCCCAACATGGGGCGTTATTTCACGTCTGTAAAATCGGGAAGCAGATCGCTTCCAACAGACATTATTTTTATTTTTATTACTGAATTTTATTGATATTACTGAATTTTATTGATAATAGTGAATATTAGTAATATTATTATACATTATTGAAGTTATTATTACCTATATTTATTGATACATTTTGAAACTGTTCTTTTATTTGCTGAAATCTTACCTTAAGATTTGTATAAAAGAAAACACCTCTTAACGAGGTAAAAAACTAGTGACGACCGCACATTCAACATACAAAAGTTCTGATATCAACATTTGTGACGAAAAATGATCACTTACATGATTAAATACACTTTTTAAAATTAACTTTTTCGGCACGCTAAAGTCTTAAAAAATAGTTTACCCTTTATATGCATTTTATATTGCAGCGTAGCGAAGTCAACGCGATTAGCATATTAAATTATCTTTTTAACAAGGTATAGCACGAGTCTGTAGCTTTAGTCGTTTAAAAACTATAAGCCGTCAAAATCTAGCTTTTTTTTAATGAATTCCCGCCAAACTAGCAAGTTTTTCCAAAAGTCGTAGAACAAACGTTTTTCATATCCTGCTGCTAAACACAGTAAAATTTATTTCAGGACCCTAAAACCACGATTTGATGCATACAAACAAAGGGACAAATTATTTCCTTTTGGGAAGAAGAAGAAAATCTTGTTTTCGGTATAACTTTTGAACGGAGCGTTGGAATTTCTGATATGACTGCTGCTAAACACAGTAAAATTTATTTCAGGACCCTAAAACCACGATTTGATGCATACAAACAAAGGGACAAATTATTTCCTTTTGGGAAGAAGAAGAAAATCTTGTTTTCGGTATAACTTTTGAACGGAGCGTTGGAATTTCTGATATGACCCCTCATATTAAGCGCATTTTCAGTAAAAATACAACGAGCATAGTGCGAGGGCATTTTGCAATGCCTTTAAGATGGTGTATTACTCGGTATCCGATTCTACCGAGTAATACACCATCTTAAAGGCATTGCAAAATGCCCTCGCACTATGCTCGTTGTATTACAGCAGATTTTTAATTCTGCGGCTATATAATAGTAATCGCCATCGCACACTCTCCTTGTGCGCTTCGTCACTACATGGACTGCCGTCCATAGCGATATAGTTCTCACTCTGTACAAAAGGGCCCCTTGCGGGAGACCATTGATAAGGCTCCCGCTTAGGCAAACAGATGTAGTCTCTGCGTAGACCGCAGCAGCGGATTCGACTTTCTTAAGGTGACTTACGTTCCTGGTATACGACTTTCCATTTCCTGTTACCTGGGCTACATTCCCGTCTCTGCTGGAAACCTCGTAGACAGTTGGATCGAAAGTTGGTGTTAACTTGTGGGGAAAAATGAAATCTTTAATTAGAACCTTGTCACCTACAGCTAATCCGATATCTCCCGCCCTTCTAGCTGCATCTGCTATCTTCTTTTCCTTTTCTTTCTGGCACATGTCCCTATCTCTTTCCTCCGAGTCCAGCACCTGATCTGAGATGTCCTCAATTCCGGGAATTTTATCCCGTATTGTTCGATTGTACATCAGCTACGTTGGAGTTGCACCCGTTGAACTATGTGGTGTTACGTTATACATTAAAACGAACTTTTGCAGCTCTTTCTTGTTGTTGCTTTTGCTAGCATATGCGATTTTGAGACGTTTGACCAGCGATTTGTTCATATTCTCCACTTCGCCGTTCGCTTGCGGCCAATATGAAGGAGTTGTAAGTAACTCAATCCCGTTTGTTGTACAAAATTCTTTGAATTCTGGGCTTATGAATTGGCGTACGTTGTCAGCTGTCAGTGCTTGAGGAAAGCCTAGCCTTGCGAAAATTTCCTCCATCTCGGTTATTATGGCCTTTGACGTGATGCTCCTCGTTATTTTGTAATCCATATATCGGGAGAAATAATCGATTAGGACTAAAATATTTTCTCCGTTTGTTAGCGGTCCTAAGTGATTGGTTGCCAAACACTTTTATGGGCCGTTTGGAAATGAGTGTCTTTTCATTGGGGCCGGGCGTACCGGAGCAGACACCAAAATGCAGCTACGACAGGTTTTTACAAATTCTTCCGCTTCTCTATCCATTCTTGTCCACCATACCTTTGAGCGGAGTCGTCGCTTCATTACACTCTCGCCAGGATGACCCTCATGTGCTAGGTCTAACACTTTCCTTCTAAGATCTTTCGGGATCACTAGCTTTGTTCCTCTTAATAGCAGATTACCGAGGGCCGACACTTCAAATCGAAATGGATAGAATGGACTCGATGTTGCTAGCTTCCATAAATCCTCCCTTAGGCACGTCATCGCATCTATTATTTCCTCATCTTGAGTACTACTATCGGCTATTTTTGAGATTGATAACGAAACTGGAATTGAATTTGAGACAATATGAAATATGTTTTCCTCTCCCTGCCAATCGAATGAGTTCGCCTCCGTTTCCTGAGACAGTCTTGACAATGAGTCGGCGATATTTTCTTTTCCTGGCTTATACACCACTCGGAAACGGTACGACTGTAGACGTAGAAGCCACCTTTCGATGCGGGCTGGAGGTCTGGAGGTGGGCTTAAATATGGCCTCAAGAGGCTTGTGGTCCGTTACTAAGTCAAATTCAAGACCGATTAAATAAAAATAAAACTTTTCTACTGCCCAGACTAATGCAAGACTTTCCTTCTCTGTTTGGGAGTATCTTTTCTCTACATCTGATAAACTCTTGCTGGCGAACGAGATGACACGGGGAGTTTTATCTTTGTCTAGTTGCACCAAAACCGACCCTAATGCTAATAGACTAGCGTCCGCAATCAATCTTGTCCGATCTCTTAACGTAAAATATGATAACATTGGAGCTATCGATACCTTCTCCTTTAACTGTTTAAAAGCTAACTTCTGCACCTCGCCCCATATGAATTTTTCGTTAAATTTGAGCAATCCTCTCCTCTCTCATCCGCCAAATCTGGTATACATTTTCCAACATATGTAAGCAAACCTAAAAAACTGCGGACCTCTTCCTTATTTTTCGGTTCCCTAAAATTTTGTATTACCTTAATTTTATCAAACACACTTCTCCTCGTTAAGTAACACATTATGTTCCCGAAAAACATCTTTTACTTTGTTCAGCGCCATGTCGTGCTCGTCGAGGGTGTTGCCAAAAACTGTCACGTCGTCAATATAGTTCAGGGCATTTCGGCATTGTGCCAGCAGTTCCTCCATCAGCCGCTGAAAAATCTTCGGAGCCGAGTTCACTCCAAATAGCAACCTTTTACACCTGAACAGCCCACGGTGCGTAATGAATGTCGTTATCTCCCGGCTTGTATCGTCAAGTTCAAGCTGATGATAGGCGTTTTTCAGATCGAGCTGCGAAAAGTACCTTGCTTCCTTCAGCTTTGTCATCAATGAGTCGAAAGTAGGAAGTGGATAATTTTTCCTCTTTATGGCCATGTTTGCCCTGCGCATGTCCAAGCACATACGAATGTCTCCACCTTCTTTCAATGCGATGACAATTGGCGATATCCATGAGCTCGGACCAGTCACCGGTTCTATAATATCAAATTTTAGGGCTTCATCCAGTTTTGTGTTTACCTTGTGCGCCAACGCCGTAGGGACCCGCCTCATGGGCTGCTTGACAGGCACCACCGTTAAATCGATCGAAAGCCTTATTTGGAAATCTTTTCATTTCGGAAACGCACCAACCTGCTAAACTCGATTTATGTTTAAACCTAATTTTAAAACATTGAGTTGTATCGCCGTATCAAATCCTAGTAATGATTGTCTACTGTTTTCTATGACGTAAAACGTAGCAATCACCTTCGGGTCACTCTTTACGCTTATTGGAGCCTCAAATACCTTTAATATTTTAAGAGGTTGTGTTTGGAACCTGAGACAATAACCATCTTCATCGTCTTGCCTTCGACTTTGCATGGAATAATCTCTTCTCTATCCTTTTTAGCGGCTACTCGAAAACAATCAGTATTCACTGATTTTCCGCCTTCGTACCCCGAATCACAATTAACCAGCCTGATGTGAGTGTCCGTACGCCGTGAGCGTTTCGCCCATGGCTCGTCCGCGTCGTGGTTGGCCGCTCTTATCCTGGTCTTGCATTTCCGTGTGAAGGTCTTGGAGCATTTCCTGCACGTGGCGCTTCTTGCAGGGCAATCTGGGCGGTTCTCCCGGTGTCCCTTTCTTCCGCATCGACCACAGTCTGCCCGTGTATCAGGGTTTCGCGTCTTTTGATATACAATCTTTTAAATTTTGTTCTGAGGGCCAGCTGCGCCAGCTGCGCCATCGTACTTGTCTGCCCGTTAACCTGCTCTTCGATGTGACACATCTTGATGAATTCGCTTAGAGTATATTCATTCTCCAAGAGTTTCCTTTTTAGGTCCATCGGCGCCCAGACATCTATGATCTTGTCTTTGAGACAGATTTCCTCAATTTCCTTCTTGGTTTCGCCGTATGAACATTTCGCAACTTGTCGACGTAAGCCTTCACCTTCCAGAGGTGACATAGTCCAATATAGATGCCTCTCGAAAACCGAGTTCCGTTGTGGGGAAAAGTACTCATTGAGTTTCTCCACTAGCGGTGTAAAAATATCATTATTGTCTTCCTCGTCGAAGGCAACCAGCCATGTCTCCCACTCATTTCTCCACAAAGCCTTGTCCATTGTTTGGAAAAGAAATGGTTTAAGCTCTGAAATTCCGATAAATTACTGAAATTCAAAAACACCAAACAAAAACAATAAATTAGATGTCGATTTCCCTTGTTTATTTTTTTTTCAGCTCCCATTATATCAACACGAGCTCGTTGTTATTATAAATGTTGTTTTATCCCCACCATACTTTAAAACATGCTTTTTCAGGAATTTAATGCGCTTTCTTTCGTTGCCTTTTTGCAATCGCTCTTGCTCTCTTAAGATTAGCAGGAATTTAATCCGCTCTCTCATTTGCTTCACTTACCTATTCTATTCGTGGCGTGATCTATATTTTTCATCTTCTTTTTTTTTCTGCCTGAATTGAATCGGCACTCGATGTACAGGAGCTTCACCCACTTATTCGTTTTGTGGCATGCCAAGCATACATATTCACACACGCATATACATATTTTGATCTACACGTATACAATGTACACTGTACATATATATATATTTTTTTTTTTTCTCACACACTTTTGTACGTGTACAATGTATGCACCTAACATTTATGTTTTAGCAATGTATGTGCGTGTGTGTGCTGACCGCTCTTCACCTCTCACGCATTTGCATGTGCTTTCTTTTTCTTTACCTGCGCCTTCGGCAGCCGTAGTTACTTATTTAATTTCCTTGTTCTTTCCGTTAGTAGTTTTTTAATAGTTTTTAATCCTCGTCTCCAATGTAACAGCCGAGTAAAACACACAATTTCAGTTGTTTAATATTTATTTACTAGTCGCTGACTGCACGCTTTCATAGTTTCTTTTTCACTAATACTTGAATTCAACATACGACGCGATCCACCTCACGTGGAGGTCAGTTTACGAATCCCGTGGTAGATTGGAGTCCCGCTCAGCTTACGCAGGTTCCCACAGGAGCTAACTTCGGGCAACCGAAGTTTGCAGATTATTCCAATTCAATTTTTCTGAAAGATATTAAGATAGCCCACAAAGTTGCATATCAACAATTTATATAACTCAAACGAGTCTCAAGTGGTGCATAACTGAAAAATCGGAGCTTAATTACAAAAAAAAAATTTTTAAATAAATGGTAAGAGTTTAAAAAAAATAAAAAAAACCGATCTTTATTTTTCTATCCTCTATCGATAAAAAAAGTTTGGATTGATTCTGAGGTTTGACCCAAATTGGCCTGTCATGTTTCACGTGGAGTGAGCCATTACGTTATTGTAAAAAGTCACGCTTAAAAGTTATTCAGAAACGAATGCCTAAGCATTGAATTTTGTATGTGCGTATCCAAACTGTAAGAATCGTTAAAATTATTTTAAACCAGTCCATTTAGGAATCTTTTGTTTTACGACTTTTGAAAAAACAAGCTAGTTTGGCGGAAAACCGCTAGAAAAGGCTAAATTTTGTAAGTCCGTAACTTGCGAAATATATATAAAGCTACAGACTTGTGCTTCACCTCATTTTATAGGTATTTTTAAATAAAATAAACTCTTCCTTAACAAAAGGTAAGTAAATGCAATGCTTAAAAAACCATAAACAAAATATTTTTTTAAAACTAGCGGTCCTAAGTGATTGGTTGCCAAACACTTTTATGGGCCGTTTGGAAATGAGTGTCTTTTCATTGGGGCCGGGCGTACCGGAGCAGACACCAAAATGCAGCTACGACAGGTTTTTACAAATTCTTCCGCTTCTCTTGTCCACCATACCTTTGAGCGGAGTCGTCGCTTCATTACACTCTCGCCAGGATGACCCTCATGTGCTAGGTCTAACACTTTCCTTCTAAGATCTTTCGGGATCACTAGCTTTGTTCCTCTTAATAGCAGATTACCGAGGGCCGACACTTCAAATCGAAATGGATAGAATGGACTCGATGTTGCTAGCTTCCATAAATCCTCCCTTAGGCACGTCATCGCATCTATTATTTCCTCATCTTGAGTACTACTATCGGCTATTTTTGAGATTGATAACGAAACTGGAATTGAATTTGAGACAATATGAAATATGTTTTTCTCTCCCTGCCAATCGAATGAGTTCGCCTCCGTTTCCTGAGACAGTCTTGACAATGAGTCGGCGATATTTTCTTTTCCTGGCTTATACACCTCTCGGAAACGGTACGACTGTAGACGTAGAAGCCACCTTTCGATGCGGGCTGGAGGTCTGGAGGTGGGCTTAAATATGGCCTCAAGAGGCTTGTGGTCCGTTACTAAGTCAAATTCAAGACCGATTAAATAAAAATAAAACTTTTCTACTGCCCAGACTAATGCAAGACTTTCCTTCTCTGTTTGGGAGTATCTTTTCTCTACATCTGATAAACTCTTGCTGGCGAACGAGATGACACGGGGAGTTTTATCTTTGTCTAGTCCGATCTCTTAACGTAAAATATGATAACATTGGAGCTATCGATACCTTCTCCTTTAACTGTTTAAAAGCTAACTTCTGCACCTCGCCCCATATGAATTTCTCGTTAAATTTGAGCAATCCTCTCCTCTCTCATCCGCCAAATCTGGTATACATTTTCCAACATATGTAAGCAAACCTAAAAAACTGCGGACCTCTTCCTTATTTTTCGGTTCCCTAAAATTTTGTATTACCTTAATTTTATCAAACACACTTCTCCTCGTTAAGTAACACATTATGTTCCCGAAAAACATCTTTTACTTTGTTCAGCGCCATGTCGTGCTCGTCGAGGGTGTTGCCAAAAACTGTCACGTCGTCAATATAGTTCAGGGCATTTCGGCATTGTGCCAGCAGTTCCTCCATCAGCCGCTGAAAAATCTCCGGAGCCGAGTTCACTCCAAATAGCAACCTTTTACTCCTGAACAGCCCACGGTGCGTAATGAATGTCGTTATCTCCCGGCTTGTATCGTCAAGTTCAAGCTGATGATAGGCGTTTTTCAGATCGAGCTGCGAAAAGTACCTTGCTTCCTTCAGCTTTGTCATCAATGAGTCGAAAGTAGGAAGTGGATAATTTTTCCTCTTTATGGCCATGTTTGCCCTGCGCATGTCCAAGCACATACGAATGTCTCCACCTTCTTTCAATGCGATGACAATTGGCGATATCCATGAGCTCGGACCAGTCACCGGTTCTATAATATCAAATTTTAGGGCTTCATCCAGTTTTGTGTTTACCTTGTGCGCCAACGCCGTAGGGACCCGCCTCATGGGCTGCTTGACAGGCACCACCGTTAAATCGATCGAAAGCCTTATTTGGAAATCTTTTCATTTCGGAAACGCACCAACCTGCTAAACTCGATTTATGTTTAAACCTAATTTTAAAACATTGAGTTGTATCGCCGTATCAAATCCTAGTAATGATTGTCTACTGTTTTCTATGACGTAAAACGTAGCAATCACCTTCGGGTCACTCTTTACGCTTATTGGAGCCTCAAATACCTTTAATATTTTAAGAGGTTGTGTTTGGAACCTGAGACAATAACCATCTTCATCGTCTTGCCTTCGACTTTGCATGGAATAATCTCTTCTCTATCCTTTTTAGCGGCTACTCGAAAACAATCAGTATTCACTGATTTTCCGCCTTCGTACCCCGAATCACAATTAACCAGCCTGATGTGAGTGTCCGTACGCCGTGAGCGTTTCGCCCATGGCTCGTCCGCGTCGTGGTTGGCCGCTCTTATCCTGGTCTTGCATTTCCGTGTGAAGGTCTTGGAGCATTTCCTGCACGTGGCGCTTCTTGCAGGGCAATCTGGGCGGTTCTCCCGGTGTCCCTTTCTTCCGCATCGACCACAGTCTGCCCGTGTATCAGGGTTTCGCGTCTTTTGATATACAATCTTTTAAATTGTGTTCTGAGGGCCAGCTGCGCCATCGTACTTGTCTGCCCGTTAACCTGCTCTTCGATGTGACACATCTTGATGAATTCGCTTAGAGTATATTCATTCTCCAAGAGTTTCCTTTTTAGGTCCATCGGCGCCCAGACATCTATGATCTTGTCTTTGAGACAGATTTCCTCAATTTCCTTCTTGGTTTCGCCGTATGAACATTTCGCAACTTGTCGACGTAAACGCATTAAAAATACGGTAAAGCCTTCACCTTCCAGAGGTGACGTAGTCCAATATAGATGCCTCTCGAAAACCGAGTTCCGTTGTGGGGAAAAGTACTCATTGAGTTTCTCCACTAGCGGTGTAAAAATATCATTATTGTCTTCCTCGTCGAAGGCAACCAGCCTTGTCTCCCACTCATTTCTCCACAAAGCCTTGTCCATTGTTTGGAAAAGAAATGGTTTAAGCTCTGAAATTCCGATAAATTACTGAAAAATGTAAAAACACCAAACAAAAACAATAAATTAGATGTCGATTTCCCTTGTTTATTTTTTTTTCAGCTCCCATTATATCAACACGAGCTCGTTGTTATTATAAATGTTGTTTTATCCCCACCATACTTTAAAACATGCTTTTTCAGGAATTTAATGCGCTTTCTTGCGTTGCCTTTTTGCAATCGCTCTTGCTCTCTTAAGATTAGCAGGAATTTAATCCGCTCTCTCATTTGCTTCACTTACCTATTCTATTCGTGACGTGATCTATATTTTTCATCTTCTTTTTTTTTCTGCCTGAATTAAATCGGCACTCGATGTACAGGAGCTTCACCCACTTATTCGTTTTGTGGCATGCCAAGCATACATATTCACACACGCATATACATATTTTGATCTACACGTATACAATGTACACTGTACATATATATATATATATTTTTTTTTCTCACACACTTTTGTACGTGTACAATGTATGCACCTAACATTTATGTTTTAGCAATGTATGTGCGTGTGTGTGCTGACCGCTCTTCACCTCTCACGCATTTGCATGTGCTTTCTTTTTCTTTACCTGCGCCTTCGGCAGCCGTAGTTACTTATTTAATTTCCTTGTTCTTTCCGTTAGTAGTTTTTTAATAGTTTTTAATCCTCGTCTCCAATGTAACAGCCGAGTAAAACACACAATTTCAGTTGTTTAATATTTATTTACTAGTCGCTGACTGCACGCTTTCATAGTTTCTTTTTCACTAATACTTGAATTCAACATACGACGCGATCCACCTCACGTGGAGGTCAGTTTACGAATCCCGTGGTAGATTGGAGTCCCGCTCAGCTTACGCAGGAGCTAACTTCGGGCAACCGAAGTTTATATACCCTTGCAGATTATTCCAATTCAATTTTTCTGAAAGATATTAAGATAGCCCACAAAGTTGCATATCAACAATTTATATAACTCAAACGAGTCTCAAGTGGTGCATAACTGAAAAATCGGAGCTTAATTACAAAAAAAAATTTTTTTAATAAATGGTAAGAGTTAAAAAAAAATAAAAAAAACCGATCTTTATTTTTCTATCCTCTATCGATAAAAAAAGTTTGGATTGATTCTGAGGTTTGACCCAAATTGGCCTGTCATGTTTCACGTGGAGTGAGCCATTACGTTATTGTAAAAAGTCACGCTTAAAAGTTATTCAGAAACGAATGCCTAAGCATTGAATTTTGTATGTGCGTATCCAAACTGTAAGAATCGTTAAAATTATTTTAAACCAGTCCATTTAGGAATCTTTTGTTTTACGACTTTTGAAAAAACAAGCTAGTTTGGCGGAAAACCGCTAGAAAAGGCTAAATTTTGTAAGTCCGTAACTTGCGAAATATATATAAAGCTACAGACTTGTGCTTCACCTCATTTTATAGGTATTTTTAAATAAAATAAACTCTTCCTTAACAAAAGGTAAGTAAATGCAATGCTTAAAAAACCATAAACAAAATATTTTTTTAAAACTTTTTTTTTTAGCTTTTTTTTATTTTTTTTTTTTAACGGCTGTAAGGATTTTTTTTCCTTAAATTTTGGTATGTAACACGTTATTGTAAATAGTCACGTTCACGTTATTCAAATACAACAAGAGGGAACGCTATAGTCGAGTGCCTCGACTATCAAATACCCGTTACTCAGCTAAGGTCAGCAGTGTCAAGCAGGGCAAACCAAGCAGCCGCTTCAAAAAATTTAAAAAATTTCTTCTACATTTCGGTAGGCGTTAATAACCCAAACAAAATAACGTTTACACTTTTGCTCTAGCTTTAAAACTATGGGCCCCACAGCTTTTCGCGGTTGGTGAGCGTTAGGGGGGAGGGGGGTTTCCAACTTTGGTCTATCAATATGTATTGATGAAACGAATACACATTGCTTTTCCCGTTAATATAGCTTCAAAAATGTGGGTGCCACAGTTTTTCGCGGTTTGTGGGCGTTAGAGGGGGCGCGGCACATCGGCGTGAAAAACTGGCGCTGCGTATTAACCCCTAGAATCTGCATGCCAAGTCCCAATCTTCTAGCTTTTATAGTTTCCGAGATCTCAGCGTTCATACAGACGGGTGCCACTGTTTTTTGCGGTTTGTGGGCGTTAGGGGGAGGGGGGTTTCTAACTTTGGTCTATCAATATGTATTGATGAAACAAATACACATTTCTTTTCCCGTTAAGATAGCTTCAAAACTGTGGGTGCCACAGTTTTTCGCGGTTTGTGGGCGTTAGAGGGGGCGTGGCACATCGGCGTGAAAAACTTGCGCTGCGTATTAACCCCTAGAATCTGCATGCCAAATCCCAATTTTCTAGCTTTTATAGTTTCCGAGATCTCAGCGTTCATACAGAACGGGTCACAGTTTTTCGCGGTTTGTGGGCGTTAGAGAGGGCGTGGCACATCGGCGTGAAAAACTTGCGCTGCGTATTAACCCCTAGAATCTGCATGCCAAATCTCAATCTTCTAGCTTTTATAGTTTCCGAGATCTCAGCGTTCATACAGACGGACAGACGGACAGACGGACAGACAGACGGACAGACGGACAGACGGACAGACGGACAGACGGACAGACGGACATGGCTAGATCGACTCGGCTAGTGATCCTGATCAAGAATATATATACTTTATATGGTCGGAAACGCTTCCTTCTGCCTGTTACATACTTTTGCACGAATCTAATATACCCTTTTACTCTACGAGTAACGGGTATAAAAATGGCCACTTTTGTTAGTTCAGAACAACTAATCTTGCTCGAGCATTTAACTGTTAAGATACAGTCTCCATATAGAAAACTTTTTTAACGACTTTTGACAAAACCCGTTAGTTTATCGCTAGTACTAGATCCTATGGCAGCAAACGTATAAAGAAGACAGTAGTAGATATACTTGATATGAATCATGTTTAAAACAAAAACCCCTGATATCAAACAAGAACACCTCTTAACGAAGTAAAAAACTAGTGACGATTGCACCTTCAACATATACAAGTTTTGATATCAACATTTGTGACGAAAGATGATTACACACATGATTAAATACACTTTTTGAAATTTATTTTTTCGGCACCCGCGGGTATTCCGATGTACAGCTTTTTTTAAATTTTAAATTCTCTTAAAAAAACTTCATCTTAAATTTAAAAATTGTTAAAAATATTTTTCTGAAATATATTAAGATATCCCACAAAGTTGCATACCAAATATTAAAATAGGTTAAACGAGTCTCAAATGCTGCATAAATTTAAAATTGGAGCTTAATTCTGAAAATATTATTAAAAAATAAGCGGTAAGATATAAAAAAAAACCAAAAATAAAGCGAAGTGAGCTTTACCAGTTTTTCCTAAAAGTAAGCTCCAAAAAATAGATGTCAAATGAATAGAATTCATGTGCATTACACAAATAACCCTTCAGTTCCAGAAATCACTTTTCACTCGTGAATCACTATATGAATCACTCGTGACATGTCATTTGACACCGGTGACGCACCGGTGATTTTCCATAGAGACATTAGTTCGGGATGTCCTACTCCGTCCCATAGTGACAGGGTGAGTGAAATTTATCAAAGACACTCGTGATGTCTCAAGTGCCTTATACAAATTGGTTATATGAGAGGTCACCCACTCGTGACATGTCACTTAGTATTTCACGTGAGACTTTCAGAATTTTTTCAATGGAATGACACTTCTGAAAATCCATCATCGTGTCACCTGTGTCATTGGTGATTTCTTGGATGACTTTTTAAAAATGCCATCAGGAATGTCATTTTCAAAAAAATTCTTACCGTACATTATCGAGTATTACTATAAAAGAGTTGAAGTCCATTTTCGTCATGTTCCCCCATAAACCATAAGACCTAAAATTCTGGAAAAAATTGGTTCTGAATCGTGTGTTAGAGGAGGTGTGCACTAAGAAAGGATTTTTTAAATTTCGGCTCCTAAGGACTCCCAGGAATTTCAAAAAATTCAAAATTTCTTGATTAAAACATTAACCATTCCCACAGTTTTCAACCAAACAAGTTGATATTTTTATTTTTTTTTTGTGGAAATCTTTGAAACCCCAGAAGATGAGCTCCAACCGACTTCCGGTTGGGGCACCTAATTAATTTTTCCGCACCGATTATGCGAACGGATCCGTTTTTGGTTTAAAGTGTGAAGCTATGCCATACAATCAATAGGGTATTTTTTTTTTTTGGACCCACGGTTGATTTTATATAATTGTTTTTATAAGATTAAGGGGGTGTCGGGGGGCCTTTTTTGGAAGCACGTTGTTTTTGTTTTTTGTATGCTTCGGCAGTTCGCAGCACTCACGAACGAATTCCGAACACAGCTCTCACAAAAACAACGTCAGCAAAAGCAGAGCGAGAGAGTAAAGAGCAGAGAGAGTCATTTGAAGCACAAGAGAGGAAGCCAAAGTTTTTTTTGCTGGTTTAGAAACACCTGATCAAAATTTCACAATTTGGATACCAGATTATATAATGAATGCAATTCTATGTCAAAATGTGAAGCTAATCCGTTAAATCCATAAGGAATTTTCGGTTTGACTTTAAATAATTTTTAGAATGGATTTCAAGGAGAGAGCAGTGGAAAATATTCAGTGGTCAAAATTACATGTAAAAACTAAAAAAAAACACACACACCCATCGACAAGTCGGCATGTACATATATGTATGTAAAATTATCTAAACACAAGTTTTGAAAGAATTGTTATAGAGGATGGGCGGACGAACGAAATTGTTTGAAAAATGTGTATCCAAAAGACTTACAAGAAACCTTAAAAATTGCAAAATTTTGACTTTTAGATCGAATTACTCCCACAGTTTAAACCCAAAAGAGTGCTTTAGGTGCGCCATGTTTTAGTTTTCTTTTATTTCCGGAAATATTTTAATCGAGGTGGTGAGCCCCAACCGACATGGGGGCACTTCATTTTGTTTAACCTACCGATCCTGCGTTTTTCGCTTAAACCATGTTGACCGTAGCGTTCCAGGTATTTGTGTGTTATTGTTTATATTTTGTTTTAAGTTTTAACGGTAAAACTAATGTAAAGAAAGGGTGAATGTGAAAGAAGTAAGTTTTTTTTGTACTTTTGCAAGGATCAGGTGGGTTAAGGTGACAAACCAGAAAAAGTAATGTTTAAGTGGAATTAATTAGGCAAGAAAATATTTTTTTTCATATATGACTAGAGTGGGGTAATTGTTGGCTAAGGAAAGAAAAAACTGGTGTTATGGTACAGAAAGTTTGTTGGATGGTTAGGGGTTAGGCGAGAAAATAGTGAAAACAGCATTTAGTGCGGCCCCAACAGATCCTAATTTCTCAATTTTCACTTTTACACTTTCATTGCTCTCTCTCCCAAACCAAATGATTTTCTTGAGGTCTTGATATGCAATCCTTCAAGTTTTAGCAATACCTTTAATTTGGTGTATTACTCATTACGATCGGACTATCACAGCAGATTTTCAATTTTGCGGCTATATAATAGTAGTCGCCTTCGCACACTCTCCTTGTGCGCTTCGTCACTACATTGACTGTCGTCCATAGAGATAAATTATTACTGAATTGAATCATTAACACATTTAAGGAAGGGCGTGTTAGATATTGTTAACGTAAAGACAATTTTGCCACTCTGTTAATTACGATAGACATCATGTTAAGTTAAAATGCAAGAACTATGTTAAATCTAAGTATAAGGTAAAAAAAAGAACATTCTGGTATTGCTATTAAAAGCGTGCAGTACAACACACTGATAAATAGTTGGAATCGACAGAGAGAAAAATCGTTGAGTATTTTATACTTTCCAATTTCTTTAAAAGAGTTCATTAGGTTATCGTTGATCATGGAAGTTATTCGTCCATCCGAATCTTTGAAAACAATGCAAGAGGCCTTGACCAAAGCCATGACTGAAGCATTATCCGCTTTGTCTCCTAAAGATAGCCAAAAAGGGAACTTATTTACTTAAAATCAGGATCGTTATGTACCTTGGAACCACTAGGTACAGAACGATCCTGATTTCACTTCAATGTGATAAGGAACATGGTAACTAGAGGTGTTGAAAGTCGTCTGAGCGCATCAGTCAAATTATAGGAAATTGGAAGCTTAAGTTTACAGGAACGTCAGGCATGAGCGTATAAAGCTTTCAATATCGCATTGAAGCCCTAACAAATCAAACCTTTGATAGAAATTTTGAGTTATTGACGTGGCAAATAAGTACAGTACTTGAAGATACTGCAAATTAATGGTATTGGCGATGTCACAAATGCGTGGAAAAACTAGAGTGGTCACCTTAATGCCAAACGTTGCGTATACAATTTAAGGAGGATCAAGCGGATCTTAGCATTCAAGAATCTACACTGGCAAAAAAAACCTAGTAAATGTCACTATTTTATCATTGCTTTTATTATTTTCCTCAGCGAAATAGATCATAATATGAAAATAGTAAAATCGTACATGAAACATAGTTAATTTGTTATTATTTTTACAGTAAATTCAAAGATTTTTGTATCTAACTTGACGATTTTTTTTTACACAGAATGTGTTGTGTTTAATTTTTAAATTGGTTCTATTTTTAAATGAGCGGTTAAATTGTTTAAATCAAAGATGGAAATATTTACTTTGAAGTAGGTTAGGTTAGGACAGCTGCCAGGCTACAACATGGCACACGTAGACCTCTGTGGGTCCATTGTGGTACGGTTTGATCTCCATTTTTGGGTCCCCTATCCGTTAAGAGTCAGCCTTTAGGTTGGTTGATCAGCAAGTCCCCCATCCGGAGGATTTAATAAAAGAGCTCAAGTTCTTAAGGTTAACCTTCGATATTTCGGTCAGGTCAGTTATGAAAGGATATCCTAAGTGTTTCAGTCTAAGCCTGCATAGGGCTGGGCAAGAACAGGGTAGATGTTCCACCGTTTCCTCTTCTTCCTGTTTCGCCAGTGAGTGTTGGCTAAATTGTTGAATTGGTTTTTAATAATTAGCTTGCACGTAGCCATAGGCATGCCAACATTCTCCTTTCCTGGAAGGAGAGGTATGGTGGTTCCTTGCCTGGCTAGCTCGTCCTCTATACAGTTGCCTACGATATCCCTGTGACCCGGAACCCATATAAGGCTGACAGTAAACTGACTAGCCATCTCGTGGAGAGATTTGCGACAGTCTGTTATTGTTCGGGAGTTTGTGTTTGTCGAGTAGATTGATTAAATAGCCGCTTGGCTATCACTACATATGTTTATGTGTCTGTCTTGGGTGTCTATGTCCCTTATAGCATACACTTCCGCCTGGAAGACACTGCAGTGGTCAGGAAGTCTAAAAGACTGCCTGATTTCTAATTGTTCGGAGTATATGCCTCACTCTACGTGTCCGTCTAGTTTGAAGCCGTCTGTATATAAACAGGTTGCGTCTATTGAGTCCGGTCGGCCCCGATCCCATTCTTCCTTGCCTGGGATCAGAGCTTCGATGGGGGTGTGGCTGTATTCACGGGTTTTACATAGATCCGTTTTTGGCGGGATCGATTTGTCATGCTGAAGAATCTTAGCGTGACCATAGAGTTGGGCTTTCCATGGCCCCGTATCCCTCAGTCGAATGGCTGCCGATTTGGCCCTTTCCATGCCTGCTAAGTCCAGGCTCTGGAGGTTCAAAATCGCGTTCAGCGCTTCGTTAGGGGTAGTTCTAAGGGCTCCACTAATACACAAAGCCGCCATGCGCTGTACTTTGTTCAGGGGAGTCAGGATACATTTTTTGTGCAGAGCGGTCCACCATAGAGCCACTCCATAAAGTAGGATTGGCTTGACTACCGCTGTGTATATCCAATTGACGATTTTGGGGACCCATCTTACCCCAATTACTTTTTTACAGGAGTAAAGTGCAATGGTCGCTTTCTTGGTTCTCTCTTGGTTGTTTAAGCCCCATTTAAGACGCTTGTCTAATACTAACCCCAAGTATCTTGCGTGCTCGCTAAAAGAGAGATTACAGTTGTTTAGAGTTGGTGGGTTAAGATTTGGGATTTTGTATCTATTTGTAAAAAGGACTAATTCCGTTTTTGAGGTATTTACCCGAAGTCCGTTTTTTATAGTCCATTCCGATAGTGTTTTTAGTTACCATTAAAGATGATAGCGACATCGTCTGCGTATGCCACTATTTTACAGCTTCCTCCTTCGAGAATCCGCAGTAGTTTATTTACCGCGATATTCCACAAGAGGGGTGATAGCAGTGACTGAGTGATTTCTCGATGTTGCTTACTACCGAGTGTAACGCCGATTCTGTCGACTTTGGTTTATGCGTGTTGCGCCACTGACATCTGCGTCGGGTCAATAATGTCTCTAATGTGTAGACCTATCAGTCTTGCTGTGATCTTTAGCAGGAATGATGTCAGACTTATTGGTCTAAAATCCTTCGCTGTAGTATGGGTGGCCTTCCCTGCCTTAGGGATGAAAACGACTTTCGTTTCCCTCCACGCCGTTGGTAGTTCTCCTATTGCAAGAATGGTCTGGAAGATTTTTCTCAGCCAGTTTATAGCTAGCTGTCCTGCTTGCTGAAAATTGTCCGGTTCCGGCGATTTGTATGGTGTGAAACTATGAATGGACCAGTTTATATTACGGTCCGATAGTAGGAGATTTAAGTTTATTCCTTCTCCAGTGTGTCTACCTGGGGGGTGTCCTGTTTGCAGGCTCCCTGGGAAGTGAGCGTCTAGGAGTAGGTTTAGGGATTCTTCACTAGAGTCCGACAGTGATCCGTCAGCCTTTTGAAGATAGCCCAAGGATACGGCTGTCTTAGAAAGTATTTTTCTGAGCCTTGCAGCATCTGTTGTCTTTTCAATATCTGAGCAGAAGTTCGGCAATACAGTTCTCTTCTCCTTCCTGATGGCCTTTTTGTATGTGGCTAGTTCCTTTTTGTAGCATCGCCAGTTTGTGTCCTCATTTGTAGCTTTCGCTCTGTTGAACAGGCTTCTGCATTTGGCTCTGAGGATTGATAATTGCTGGCTGCACCAAGGAGATTTTTTCTTTCCTCTTGGTTTTCCTAAAGGGCATGCAGCTGTGAATGCCGCGCTGCATGCTTCCGTGAAATTATGTACTATATTATCTAGCTCCTGAGTGCAAAAAAGTGTTTTCTGGCGGTTCCATGGGGAGGAAGCTCGACAGAATTTGTTTGTACTTATTCCAGTTTGCCCGCCTGGTGTTGGCGAAGCTGTCCGGCTTAGGTGACTCTAGGGACAAAGTTGTCTCTATAAACCTGTGATCTGAGAATGAGTGCTCATCGATGACAGTCCAGTTCGTATCTGTGCTTATGAGTGAATCTGTTACCAAGGTTAGATCTATGGTCGTTTGGCACGCTTTTGTTATAAAGGTAGGGGTATTGCCCCTATTACAAAGAAATAAGTTTGTAACGAACTGTTTTTAACTGTCGGATTGCTACGTAAACGCCGCGACTAGCTCAGAGATATTGTGTGTTCGTCCCACCAAATTTGTATTGCGTGATTGCCCGTGACCCAAGAAAATGCAGAGATATCCGATTGGGACAAATCGGAAACTTTATTAAGTTTTCTTTTCGCTGGAATTGGTTTCTTCGTCAGCTGGCTGTTGCGGCTTGCCGGGTCGGCGACGTGCCTTCCTCGGCTCAGGATTCACTCTGTGCATTCCTCGGCGGCGCTCCTTCGACGGCGTCGCTGCTCTCGCCTCCCTTCGTGCGTGGTGCTTGTGGACTCCTGCGGCGTCGTTCTCCAACGGCGTCTCTCCGGTTCCACCCGGCCTGTAGGACTCAAGAAGTCTGCACAACCTCCCTTTCGGGTCCGACCAGAATGATCCTGGGATCACCTGTTCGTCGTGTTCCCTGGGGTCGGTCTGGCTCTAGCCTGAGAAACAAATGTCCCGACAGGTCAAATCCGAGGATTCAGCCTTCTCGTCAGTCCACCGTAACCCCGACGCCTGGCACAAACTCTTGATCCGCGCTTACCCTGCCGGTAGCTCGTCCCTCTCTCGACTCTGCTCCTGTCCTGCACTCGTCTCCACTCCAATCTCTGTGTCCTGCCGATCTCACCGTTGCAGTCTCAGCCTTGGCCTAGCGTCTTGACTCTGGTATCTTGATCTGGGCGGTGAGCACTCGGTTTCTACGGTACTCTCACGGCCACGCACTCGATTGAATCCTCGCACTTGTATCTTGATCTTGATCTCTGGTTCGTTGGTTGCACTTGTACTTTCGCTCGCGTTTCTTGGTTATCTGTCCCGAGCTACGCCTGCGCCGTCCCTTTTATAGGCAGCGGCGAGGTCCCGTTATTTCCCTTTTTGCACACGGCTCGCTAGGGTCCAATGTCCACGTGTGTCCCGTAAGTTCCCTTTGCACACGGCACGCATCGGGTCCAAGATGTCCCGTTAATTCATGGTGCATCCGCTTTGCGCCGGTTCAAAGTCCACGGCTTTACAGTTCGACCTTATTGCCCTTTGGCGGCGTGGGTCCAAGGACCAGCGCGGCACCGTTATATCACGGTCTCTCCGCTTTAGCCGGGTCCAAGGTCCAGTATTCACCGGTGGACCTGGATGCCCTTGGATTCTGCCGCATTCTCGCTGTTGCTAGGGGCTCTCCTGCCTCGAGATTTGTGGGGAGTTTTACGACTCCTCACATGTCCCCCTTTCTTCGGAAATGTGTTAAAGACGGTGCTTTCTCCTCCCGGCGCACTCCGTCGACGTATCTCAGCTTCCTCGTTGTTGTCCTCGTCCTCCGTTGCTCCTGGTTACCTACTCCTCATGTTGGCCACCAGTCCGGACGCAGCGGTGCAATCTCAGCCTTTTCCTGTAGGCATCTCGACGACCGCGTCTAACCCTCGCTGATGCCTTCTCCTGCTGTTGGCCACCGGTCGGATCGCAGCGATGCCAGTCTCAGCCGTGTCCTATAGGCATCTTGACCCCCGCGTATAGATCCTCCCGTGCCGTCCTTACTCCTGCTCCTTGTTCCTTGACGATTCTCTCACCTCAGTTGCTGATCCTCGCCTCCGCTCGGAATTTTGAATTTCCGCGCCGCTCCTCGTAGAAATACGCCGCTTCTATTTCCACGATCTGGCAACTCCGCTCCTACTCACAATCGCGTTCATCGATCGTGGTGAACGGCGTCGCCACTTCCATGTCTCCAATTCCAGTTATCGATATTTTCAGCGTTGCCATTTTCCGTTCCAGTCGCAGTGTGACCAATAGCGTGGCCACTGAGAAAAATCTAGTATTTTTTCCATGTCGTTTTCCCTATCGATCGCACTATCGATCGACCGCCGCTATCGCAGCGCCCCCATCCCGATTTTTCATTACCGCGTGGTTGCAGCTGAAAATGGTGAGTTTTTATCTCTTTTTCTACATCTTTCCAGCTTTCTGACCACTTGTTTACATTTTGCAGCTCCATGCCGATGTATGAATGCCCCTTGATGATGCTCCGGGGTGCGGACCATGGCCCCGCGCGCCCCGGAAGACAACTTGCGGCTGCAAGTGCCCCCCGTGTCCCGCGCCTGCGGCAGCCTCGCGACGTATTTGCCGGCCCGCGCGCCTGGCCTCGCGCTTCGCTGATCCGCTCCTGGCATGGCTGCCGTAGAGGTCGTTGACCCCTTTTTGTTGTTGTGCTGCAGTCGGTGCTATTGCTTGTGTTGTTGTTGCTGGCGTATTTCGCCTCGCATTTGGCCGGGTTGTTGTCGTTGTTGCCCATGCTTGCTTGTTGTTGCCGCGGTTGATGTTTTGCTGGCCACGGTTGTTGTAGCCCGCCGCGCCTGCGCGTATGTCGTCGCGCTTATACCCTCCCCTGTCCCAGAACATACTCCTCTCTTCTGTTCTAGCCCCAATCTGGGGCACCTTTATTCAGCGCGGTAGACGCTGACGTCGCCGGTTGCGGACACCTTGATGCGGTACCGGGCCCCGTTCGCGACGACCAGCTTGGCCCACCGCTTCTGCCGCGCTCTCCCTCGCTGCCGTCGTGCCTCTATTGCCACGCTCGGTGGCCACTCCTCCTCCGCGATCGGAATGAAATCAAATAAAGACTCACCTCTGTCGTTGTTGGTAGGGCAGCCCCACTAAGTATGGTGGGCGTTTGCATCGGATCCTATTACCAAACATTTTTTTAAGCTCTTCACATTCCTGTACCAGTCTTCTGACTAGCACATCTGGGGGGTCTAGCTTTTCAAAAGCCAAGTAGACCGATAGCATCCTTATAGAGCCGTTTTGCAGCTCCAGGCTTATTGCCGTGCTATCTCCGTTGCTGTAATTGCGAAGCAGAAATGTACTAAGATGCCGTTTGGCTAAAATACAGGTTCGAATTTGACCTTGTTTGGGGTCAAGCATAAGCTTGTATTCTTTTGTTCCTAGTCCAGCAACCTTGCCTCCTGCTATCCAAGGTTCCTGAACTAAGACCAGGCGAAGCAAAAGGGCAGCAGACGCTGCTTTACTGTGGTGTAGGTTGATCTGTAGGAGTTTTAGAGACATCCCCAGCTGTAACCTCCACCACAGTAACGTCGGCCTCCGAATCGCTAAGGTCCACTTCGTCAATTGCTGGTCCCAGCGCTCGCATCTCTTTGCTCAGCGACGAGTCGGTTGAGTAGCCTGGCACACCAGGGGCCTCCACTTCCTCCGCAGGCACCTGCTCAGCTGGGTTGCTGGCAGGGCTTCCCGCGGAATTAGAGTCCCCTTTATTGATTTTTATGTGTATGGCGCTGAAACCAAAGTTGAGCACTCCCCGAGCAGCCTCTATAGGAGCGACAGACTCCTTATTCAGCACCACGATCGCTTGGTTCACATCGCCTGCATGCTCCTCCACCTTAACGATTTTCCAGTCCTTTGCGGGGAGATGTGGGTTGCATTTTTGCAACATATATAGGATGTCCTCCGGTGATTTGATTGCTGCTGGGAGCCAAATTCTGGCTCGGGGTCTACTGGGGACGTCACACCAATCTGGTTCGACTATGTTCGCCCCTTCGTATACTGATCCGAGCTGTGCTGCCGCCTGTTTGTATAAGTCAGCTCATCGCTGATTATCGCAGGACACCACTTTTACACTGCCCTGGTACCAGCCCGCGTCCATGCAGCAAGGCGATGAACCGGGCTTCTCGCGTACCATACGCAGGCATATAAGAGACAGCTGGGACTCAACCGCCTTCCATTTGTTCCTGGGGATCCTGTTCTCCGGATTTCCCCTGTCTATGAGTTCAAGTAGGACCCGATCTTTGGTGATCTCGGCAAAGGAGACCGACGGCTGGATCTTTGATCTCTTCGCCGACGGACCAGGCAGCTCTATGAAGCGTTGCCCATTGTTTGGTCTTTCTGTCCCCCGACATCCCTAGTTTGGGATGGGGCCCTTTCTGAGCCCTACTGGTGCTTGCAGTGGAACCATCGTTCATCTTTGCAGCGGCGGGTTTTTGGGGAGTTCCCGACTCCGGCCCTGAGTGAGATGTTTTTTGGGAGAGGAGGGGGTAGGTAGTGTGTAGGGTTTTGGGTTTGTGTAGAGCAACTATTTAGATGCGGCTGAACAACTCGCATCGTCGGTACTTCGTCGGTGCAAGATACCCGATGGTTGTCCGGGGCTGATTATTTGCTGGGGCTTGCGTCCACGATTCCGTGATTGATTTCTGCCACCAGTTTATTTACAGCTGACCTCCGGAAGGAGAGGTCGTTCGCTATGCGCAACCTGCGTCCCGCTCGGTGGCCCCAGCTAGGCGTAAGAAAGAGAGATTTGTTTGAATGCTCTTGTAAGCATTTTGTCAGGAAAGGAAATAATATGAGTATGGCTCAGGGGCCAAGTGTGCTTGCTCTGCTACTATTTTGTGCTCGGGGGTATGAGGTTTTTTATTAATTAATCTAACAACTTTTTTAATACATTATTGTTTTTCAAATAGTTATAGAAATGTTAGATATGCATCTTAAAAACTTTTTAAGTTGCTTTAGCTGGGTTTCGAACCGGGGTCCTCCCGCGTAAGAGGCAGACGCCTTACCAATTGAGCCATCGCATTATATGCATAAGTTAAACCTAACACGTTTGCGAACTTTTAAAACTTTTTACTTGGCCTTAAAATGAAACATTTTCCATGTAAAAATTTTATTTAAAAGAATTTAATTTGAATCTTTTAGTTGAAAGGTATTTTGTAAAGTATTCATTTCTAAAATGTTTTATATTCAAATTAAAAGAGTTCATATTTCGGATAAATTGCGAATGTATTCAATCTAAACATATAAAACCTTTAATTATACCATGTATTCTAGCAACTATTTATAACACCAGTTTACAACAAAAATTGATGAAATATGCACTTTATGAAACCATGATTTTTCGTTAAGGTACATCTCCCTGATTTAGAAAGAGGCACTTAAATTTTTTTGTATGGTACAGTTAAACGTTTTTGGCACTTTTTTATTTTCTAACTCGACTTCTAATAAACCGAATTCGGTCATCAAATACTCATTTTACAGGTAATAGGGCATTATGTTAACTTTCTTATACACAGCATTGAGTTCCATTCATTATTTTAGAAACTATACTTCGTCAAAGTTAAAAAAGTTGGAAAAAATGCAAAAACCCTGGCATAAATAGCTACTTGACAAATACACGCCTAAAAACAGAAATTAGTTTTATACCATATACACCATAGAAAGGTGCACCCAGACAAGTGGTGTCGAAAGCGTCGAATACAGATCAAAGTCCACAATTACTTCATCAAGTATCCCAAATTTTCCCATATCCCTGACATTCCATTGCATTGGTGGACACCTAGCAACAAACTTGATCCGTGATCGAGTATCTTTTAAAAACTTGTCTTCCTCCGTTCGAACTGCAGATGGTAATAAGCAAAATATCGTCGGAAAAGTAAGCACAATTGTTCAGTTTGATGGACAAACAAAACCCATAACATTTTATATTATTCAATCATTAATACAGTCATTGTAGCTGGGCATTGATTTTTGGACGAAGTTCTTGCTACTTCCATCTAAGCTAGCTGCAGCTAATAATGTTACTAATATTGAAGAGTTAGACGGTAACGACCTCAGAGCTCTTTCAGATACACAGGAGAGGGTATTAAAAGATGTAATCCTTATGTTCCATTTCCTTCACTGAAAACTCATCTTCTATTCCATAATATCGATTGGCAATAATCAATAAAAAACAATAAATCTTTCGTGACAGCGTGTATCCCACTTGTTTCAAGGCCAAGTGTGATTTTGGCCGGGAGGTTTTGTAGTGTCGCTTGTCACTCCAGTTTCCTAAAAGTAGGCACCCAGTGTACAGCTTTTGCAGTAATGCAGATCTACAGTCATACTTAAAACTAGTCGATTGCGTGGGGAAAGGCAATCCTATGCCGTCGCTGAGGGGTACATCCGTAAAGTCAAGCTTACCAATGTTCTCTTATGTTTTGGATTGTCCAACTATACAGTGGGAATCGGATCCCTCCGCTCTTATTTTACGTGGCATGTTCCTCAATAAAGGGATTAAAACCACGGCACTCTCATGCAAACACAAGAGGGTGTATAGTGCGTGTGTCCAGACCAACGCCCGGTACATAGCAACCACCCCGGTAGCAATTCGAATGCTTTCTTGTCGGGCAAGCGATCCCGACAAGCACGGATGGTAGTCGCCTCTTACGACAAGCTATGACAAACTGGGGTAGTTTTCTTCCCCGCTAACCACACGGAAAGTGCAGCTCAAAGTCTTAAAAAAAAAAGAATAACGAGGTTAAGTTAAGCCACCAAATCAGTCAATTGATTTTTAATACTTTTCTGTCGGGAAACTTTCAGCCCTGCCTTACAGCTGACTCTAATTTAAAACAATAAGAGATTACAAAAATGTTAAATTTAGATTTGCAACAAAGAAATTTATAGCAATTTTTCTATCATTTTGACATTAATTTATCGATGTTTAATTTAGATTTGCAACAAAGAAATTTATAGCAATTTTTCTATCATTTTGACATTAATTGAACGATCCTTCCAATGGCAGCTATATAATAGACTCTTCCGATTTATGTTAAAAGAGAATACAATAAAAACAAGAAAGGAAGCTCAATTCGGCTAGCCAAAGTTTATATACCCTTGCAGATCTTTCCTATTCAATTAATAATACAAAAATAATAAATTTAGATAAATTATTTGTTGCACCAAACAGAATTACAGCTGCTTTCGTATTAATTTGACATTATTCGATCGATCCAGCTATATTATATAGCCGTTCGATTTATGTTTAACTTAATTCGAAATTCTGAATTAATAAATTAAAGTTATACTCCAGAGTAGAAGAGACTACAATAGATATTACCGAAGCTAACATTTTTTTCTTATTAATTTTCCATTAATTTTTCGATCGTTCCAATGGGAGCTATATGATATAGTCGTCCGATGGTTATAAAATTTTATTCGAAATTCAGAACAGTTTTAATAATAATATTCCCAAAAGCATTAGGTCATATGTCAAAAATCACGGAAGCTATAATTTTTTTCACGGACCGTAAATAATGATTATCGATGTATTTTTCAAACAAAAAAATCATCCACTTGGAAAATCCATATAAACAAATGAATTATACCAATTGGCTACTATTTGTATGCTCTATCTATATCCGCAATGATTTTTTACTCTTGATTTTTATACATTTTACTCCATTTTAATAATTACTTGTTGAGTTTTTTTTTAATCGCTCAAAGAATAATTATTATTATTGTGAGCGAAAAAAAAATCGATCAAAAAATAATCATTATTTGTTTGGTCAAAATATCGCTCAATGTCAATATCTTCTTTTTCAGAGGTTTCTTTGGAAAAATGTTTGAGCAGCGTGGAAAGCTCGTTTTCAACCCCTAAATTGGTTCTAACTGCTTTAAGATGCAAACTTTATGCAGATTCGTTGCAAAATCTGCTTTATGTTAAATTAAAAAAATAAATTTTTGATTTATAAATGATTTTTGTTTTTCTATAACTAGTTTTTTGAATTCGTCGAGGCTTACCCTTTAAGGTTGAGCATTAATTTTTTTCGAAGATACTTTTGGGAAGAGAATATTTCAGTATGAGCAATATTTTGGGCGAAAAAATATGTTTTAAAGTAATTTATTTGTAAAATTATTTTAAAAAATTTTGTTTCCAAATCTAAAAATATTTTTTTGGGTTCGTCGAGGCTTACTGTATAGAGCTGCGCATTTCCGAAAAAACTTCTGAGAAAGAAGATATCGCACTTTAAGCGATATTTTGAGCAAAAAAATAACGCTCAAAAAAATATCATTATTTTTTTATCGATATTTTTTTCGCTCACAATAATAATAATTATTCTTTGAGCTATTGAAAGAAACTCAAAAAGTAAATATTAAAATGGAGTAAAATTGATAAAAATTTTTAAATAACACTGCTCGACAGTGTTTCTGGTGCAGGCCAATGGGCATTAAATGGTGTTAATATAGACGTATATAAGCATAACTGCATACTTGGTTTTCGATCGACCGGGTGGTATTTGTGCAATCGCGGTTTGAACAAAGTAGCAACATTTAATGTTTTGATTTAAGATATCTTCGAGGGTCTGTACTCAATTGTATAAAATATATCACAAAAAATTGCTTAGGTGCCCTTTTACATAATTGCATTTAAGGTTCCATCATAATTTGAGTCAATCAAAGCCTATGAGCCATTTAAGTAATTTGTTCACCTCTATTCACAACCAATTTGATGCGGTGAACAGGTTTAAAAAAATAAGTACAAGGAAATATATGTGCCTCAAAATATTGTACAGGCATCTAGAGGCGTCTCCACCCGAATTTTTGAGATAAATATCCACCTTGTACGTCAAAGGATGGAATTTTTACAGTTTTTTCCATAAGATCGTAAAAAGTAACAAGTATTTTTTAATATAATTTTACAGAAATATTTGACAGATGTGTAAAATTTTACCTTTTAATTTGACTAGCAGTAGGCGCCGGACATCGAAAAATTTTAATTTCAAGGGGTTAGTATGCATATTAAAAATCTCCCCCTTACAATTTTAAGGCTACGCCATTATAATATTTAAAAAACCTACTGTGTGAAATAGCGGCCAACTCGTTACAAAGGAGTGAGAACGACTTGCGAAGCCCCCACAGCTACAAAATTAATTAATTGTCTTGCTATTTCTTACACGTGCGTCATATTGTTTAAACAAATTGAAAGGTAAATTTTTACGGATCTGTCAAATGTTTATGTAAAATGATATTTAACATGAAAGAAAGCTAACTTCGGCCAGCCTAAGTTTTTATACCCTTGCAGATCGTTCCTATTCTATTTGAAATTACAAAAATGTTAAATTTAGATTTGCAACAAACAAAATTATAGCAGTTTACGGAGTATTTTGACATTAATTAATCGATCCTTCCTATGGCAGCTATATAATATTGTCATCCAATTTACGTATATGTTAAATTTAATTCGAAATTCTAAAATAATAAAATAAACTTATATTCCAAAGTAGAAGAGAATACAATAAAAATTAACAAAGCTATAATTTTGTTCCTATTAATTTCCCTTTAGTTTTCCGATCGTTCCTATGGGAGCTATATGATATAGTCGTCCGATTTTTCTAAAATTTAATTCGAAATTCAGAACAGTTAAAAAAATGATATTTCCAAGAGCATAAGGTGATATGTCAAAAAACACATAAGTTATAATTTTTTTTCAATTATTTTTCCGATTATTCCTATGTGAGCTATAAGATATAGTTGTCCGATCCGGCCGGCTCCGACTTATATACTACCTGCAATAGAAAGACGACTTTTGGTAAAGTTTCAGCTCGATAGGTTAAACACTGAGGGACTAGTATGCGTAGAAACGGACGGACAGACGGACAGGCGGACGGACAGACGGACATGGCTAGATCGACTCCTCTAGTCATGCTGACCAAGAATATATATACTTTATAGGGTCGGAAACGTCTCCTTCACTGCGTTGCAAACTTTTGACTGAAATCAAAAATTATATCTTCGGTGTTTTTTGACATATTAACTATTTCTCTTGGGAATATCATTTTTTCAACTGTCCTGAATTTCGAATTAAAGTTTATAAAAATCGGACGACTATATCATACAGCTCCCATAGGAACGATCGGAAAACTAAAGGAAAATTAATACAAACAAAATTATAGCTTTGTTCATTATACCCTTGCAGAGGGGTCTGTCCATCCGTTTCTACGCAAACTAGTCCCTCAGTTTTTAAGCTATCGAGCTGAAACTTTACCAAAAGTCGTCTTTCTATTGCAGGTAGTATATAAGTCGGAGCCGGCCGGATCGGACAACTATATCTTATAGCTCCCATAGGAATAATCGTAAAATAATTGAAAAAAAATTATATCTTCGGTGTTTTTTGACATATTAACTATTTCTCTTGGGAATATCATTTTTTCAACTGTCCTGAATTTCGAATTAAATTTTATAAAAATCGGACGACTATATCGTACAGCTCCCATAGGAACGATCGGAAAACTAAAGGGAAATTAATAGAAACAAAATTATAGCTTTGTTCATTATACCCTTGCAGAGGGTATAATGATTTCAGTCAAAAGTTTGCAACGCAGTGAAGGAGACGTTTCCGACCCTATAAAGTATATATATTCTTGGTCAGCATGACTAGAGGAGTCGATCTAGCCATGTCCGTCTGTGTGTCCGTCTGTCCGTCTGTCCGTCCGTTTCTACGCAAACTAGTCCCTCAGTTTTTAAGCTTTCGAGCTGAAACTTTACCAAAAGTCGTCTTTCTATTGCAGGTAGTATATAAGTCTTATAGCTCCCATAGGAATAATCGAAAAAATAATGGAAAAAAATTATGTCTTCGGTGCTTTTTGACATATTACCTTCTAATCTTGGGAATATAAATCTTTTAACTATATAATATAGCTTCCATAGGAACGGTCGGAAAACTAAGGGGAAATTAATAGAAACAAAATTATAGCTTTGTTAATTTGTATTGTATTCTCTTCTACTTTGGAATATAAATTTATTTTATTATTTTAGAATTTCGAATTAAATTTAACATAAATCGGACCATTATATTATATAGCTGCCATAGGAAAGATCAATCAATTATTATCAAAATAATACGAAAATTGCTATTGGTTTGTTGCAAATCTAAATTCAGATTTTTGTAATTTGTAATTAAATAGGAATTAACTGCAAAGGTATATACACTTCGGCTGGCCGAAGCTAGCTTCCTTTCTTGTTTTTATTGTATTCTCTTCTACTCTGGAATATAACTTTATTTTATTACTGCAGGGTCGCCCGCAGCTTCGCCTGTGGAAATCAAGATTATACTTCTGACTTAAATTTATATTTGCTACTTTAATTAAATTTAAACCATTCCTCATTTCCACACCACCATAGAGGTAGAGGTTTTGGAGTGTTTTTATACCCTTGCAGAGGGTATAATGATTTCAGTCAGAAGTTTGCAACGCAGTGAAGGAGACGTTTCCGACCCTATAAAGTATATATATTCTTGGTCAGCATGACTAGAGGAGTCGATCTAGCCATGTCCGTCTGTCCGTCTGTCCGTCCGTCTGTCCTTCCGTCCGTCCGTTTCTACGCAAACTAGTCCCTCAGTTTTAAAGCTATCGAGCTGAAACTTTACCAAAAGTCGTCTTTCTGTTGCAGGTAGTATATAAGTCGGAGCCGTCCGGATCGGGCAACTATATCTTATAGCTCCCATAGGAATAATCGGAAAAATAATTAAAAAAAAATTATAACTTATGTGTTTTTTGACATATTACCTTCTGCTCTTGGGAATATAATTTTTTTAATTGTCCTGAATTTCGAATTAAATTTTATAAAAATTGGACGACTATATCATATAGCTCCCATAGGAACTATCGGAAAATTAATGGGAAATTAATAGGAAAAAAATTATAGCTTTGTTAATTTTTATTGTATTCTCTTCTACTCTTGAATATAACTTTATTTTATTATTTCTGAATCTCGAAATAAATTTAACATAAATCAGACGACTATATTGTATAGCTGCCATAGGAAGGATCGATCAATTAATGTCAAAATACTCCATAAACTGCTATAATTTTGTTTGTTGCAGATCTAAACTTAACATTTTTGTAATTTCAAATAGAAAAGGAACGATCTGCAAGGGTATATAGACTTCGGCTGGCCGAAGTTAGCTTTCTTTCTTGTTTTTTTGTGGTTTCCCCAGCAGGCCTATTCCACAGTGCATTTAAAATATATTTAAAAAAACTTAAAATTTCTGCAAGACTTCTCTATAAACGATATTTTTGGCTTTTCCTTCTGGTGCTAAAATAATTAAAGACTCAGAGGAACTAACTCTTGAACAGGCCACATAAAACTGACCATGAGAAAACAATCGTCCCTTAAATCTAGTCCAGCTACCTTTAAGGTCTGACCTTGCGATTTATTTATTGTTATTGCGAAGCAAACTTTTACAGGGAATTGTAGTCTTTTAAACTGAAATGGTAGGTTTGATGGTATTAGGGGTATTCGAGGTATAAAAACAATTTCTCCTTTGGCACAGCCAGTAAAAACTACTGCTTCTATTAAATTTTTATGAAGAGCTTTTACATAGTTACATTAGTTACATAGTTTTGGAGGTCTTAAATTTCTTAAAAGCATAATTGGTGCACCAATCTTTAGCCTAAGAATGTGTAAGGGAACTCCGGATGGATTTTGTTGGTTGAGAAATTCAACCGGATACTGAACTGCTTCATCAACATCAGTGACTGAATCAATAGACTTATACGCAACTTCAATACCATCAAATGATTTTAAAAGTGTGTTATTTATTAACACAGCTCTATCATTTCTAGCAGTCAATATTGCTCTCTCCGAAAACCAATCTAATAATTTTGTTGAGATTTTAGAAATTTCAGGAAATATTTTTGATGTGAGTTCGTCAAGGGAAGATACAACCGTTCCTAAGCATGAAGGAATAATTATTTTTCCTTCGACAGTTGGAAAAACACCGTCTCCAATTCTCAATAATGTATGTGCAAAAATTCCAGCAGTTGTATCGCCTTTTAAATGCACACGCATGTTTTTAGTTAGGCACAATTTTTGAATTGTAGGCCAAAGAAATGATGCTTTTAGGGAGGCTTGCATTTCATCAGCCCTTGTCCCTCGAGGAACAACAGGAAGCGTTTGTCGAAAATCTCCAGATAATAAAACCGTGATACCTCCCATTAGAAAATCATTACCACGAATATCTTTCAACATTCTATTCAAAGCTTCAAATCCACCCTTATGAGCCATGGTGCATTCGTCCCAAACAATAAGTCTACATTCTTGAAAAACCAATGACATGTTAGACCGTTTAGATATTGAGCAACATGGAAATTCTACATTTATTAAATCCAAAGGAAGTTTAAACACTGAGTGGGCTGTGCGACCTCCATTTAACAGTGTAGCAGCTATCCCTGAAGAAGCAACAGCCAATGCTACATTATTATTTTTTCGTATTTTTGCTAACAACAAATTCAATAAAAATGTCTTGCCTGTGCCACCGGGGGCATCCAAAAAATATATTTCACCGTTTTCATTTTGAACACTTTGTAATATTTTTTGAAATACCATTCTTTGTAATTGTTGTAATTTATTTTGCTTATATATTCCCTATTTATAAGTAGTCTACTAACTCTAATCGGTTCGGGCAAACCATAGTCTAATAGACACGTCCCTCCAATTGACAGTGTTATATCTTCGATTAAAGTAAGACATTTATTAAACACCCTATCAATTAAACCTTGATTGACTTCTGCCACTATTAGAGAAAATTCGTACAAAATGTCTTCTGAAAAGCTTTCTTTATACATTTCCCAAAGATGTGCGGCATCAGCCATTTGACAATTTACCGCAAAACATCACCGCAAATAAATCACGTAATTGAATTGGCGATTTACATAAAGCGGCTTCCTTTAAAGTATATTCCCAGTGTTTGTCATCTTCTAGTAAGCCTAGGGCCTTACATGGCATTTGAAATGTGGCATACGTAATATTATTAACTGTTTTAAGAAATAAGAATGAGGTTGGGCCCCGCACTTCATGAAGAAGAAGTCTTAGTTAATAGCATTCACTATTTTTAGGGTGTATTGTATACACTCGACCTAAGATATTATCCATTTTAATTCCGGGAAAACCAGGTACAATTCTACCATTCTTTCTCCTTTGAAACTTTTTTTGTTCCACGTGAAATAAGTAGGTAGTTCAACATAAAGAAGGGTCCTTGCAAATAGATCAGTTTTACAAAGTTCGAAAAACCCAGTCAGTGTCGTCATTGATGCGTTGTTTAACTGGTTAACTAATTGATTTTGATTATTAGGATCAAAATATATTCGTTGACCATTTTCTAAATGGACAGACAAATGAACAACAGCCGGAAACCTCTCATGTATTGGGAAAGCAAGAATTCTCCATACTGCTTCTGAACTACTGATATATCGACCACTTTGATAAAATTGAACCTCATTCTTTTCGCTTTCCAGAGTAACTGTAGCTTGATCACTGCCCTTATTGATGTATTTGCAAACGTATTTAATTGATTTTATTGAACTGCAGACCTCTACATTAATATGAGCGTCAAAGGTCCGCAAGAGAACACAATTATAAGGCACTACCCACCTATTGTCAATTATGTTTCCATTAATTTCTATGGTGAAGCCACCATCGTCAGGCGATCTTCGCCTATATTTAGGGTAACCATCTTTTCCGGTAACAGTTTCCTTAAGCAACGATCGCGGAAACTTTTTGGAACAATTACCCTCGTTCATACATGGCGATTTTAAGTTCAAACGGCCACATGGCCCATGAATCATATTAGCCTTAACAATCTCATATAGGAGAGGATCCTTTTCAGAATCTGGAATTTCTGCACATATAATGGAATCAATTTGTTGAGGCGTGATCTTAGACTTTAACCAAATCAGTATATGTGCATGCGGAAGACCACGTTTCTGCCACTCTATCGTATACATAAAGCATTGCACTTCCCCAAACAAACTATGTTTATTAATTAAAGACATTAAAGCTTTGACCTTTAAATAAAAGACTCGGGAAATAATATCATGACGATCGTGAGGCTTCTGCCCTAAAAATAGTGCACTTTTTATTTCTTTCCATTTCCATTACAGGTAAATGTTATAAAAAGATCAGGACGACCATAATAACGAACATACGTCATGGCATCTTGAGTTTTTTCGTGCATGTACCTTGGCGAACCAGTAAAGAAAGAAGGTAAAATTACCATCTGTCCAAACTGAGCTAAATCTACATCGTTCCTACCTATAGCATCTTGAAGATGTATGTAGCTTTCTGCTCTCAGCTTTTTTTGATTTAGCCGAATAAAATTAAGCCTTTCTGTTTCCATTTTAGCATACATATCAACCAAAAAATTGCTAAAGAGAGCTCTAATATAGTGCAGGTGGTTACATTCATTTTCTCTAAGCATTATTCGGAAACTGTAAAAATCTAATGCTGAGACTGTTTTCTTAACGTTTTTTTTTTTAAACACGGTCAATTTTGGGTATATCTGTAGTATAACCATCTTCTCCATGACAAAAAAGTTAATGGATATTGTAGGGCGTCATAAGATCGGTGAAGTTCACTGATTCTTTTTAATTGATTATTATAACCCTCAACAATAATGTCCCTTTTTTCAAATTGTTGGTCAACTAATACCAAAGCGACCTCATTTGCTTGGGGAGCGTTATAACAACCTCTATGAGCCCTAACAGGCCTTTTATTGGCGTGAATAACCATTTTAAAATGGCTACAATTCTTTGGAATTTTTTTAAGAGCAGCTTTAAAATCCTTAACATATGGAATACTTTTATGCAGCATCGACTGCAGTGATTTAACTAAATCATTTTTAACTCCAGAACTGTTTTTACACCTTAAATCGGCTTCTGCATTGTCCTCGCCAATAAAATAAATTTGAAGAAACTGAGCTTCCTTTTCAGAAGCCGGCAAAACGCTACCAACTAAATGGTAAACTTGCCCCTGTACCTTAAATGTGGGCATATATCCTTCATAAATAACTTTTGTCGCACCAAATGAAGTCATTTGAAAGCAATTATTATATTTTCTGGTAAGGCCCATGAAATGTGTATGGTCTGGGTGATCACCGTTTAAAAGACTTGAAAGAGGATCTGGTAATGTTTTAAAAGATGGAAGCTGAACTTTTCCCTCTTTGCAACACATACCTTTTTACTCTTCCTTCCATTTTAAGGCGCCACAAAATGAGCATCTATTATTCATTATTCCAATATCAACTGATTTATCAGAATTGTATGCCAGATTTAAATCGTATAAAAAACCAGAATTATTTTTTGCATTCCACGAATGTGTACGCTTTGTATTAATTCGATGTGTTTTATTTTTTGTGTTTCGTTCCTCACGATGTCTATCTTAATAGTTATTATTTTCAATCTTTATACCCTTGCAGAGGGTATAATGATTTCAGTCAGAAGTTTGCAACGCAGTGAAGGAGACGTTTCCGACCCTATAAAGTATATATATTCTTGGTCAGCATGACTAGAGGAGTCGATCTAGCCATGTCCGTCTGTCCGTCCGTCTGTCCGTCTGTCCGTCCGTTTCTACGCAAACTAGTCCCTCAGTTTTTAAGCTATCGAGCTGAAACTTTACCAAAAGTCGTCTTTCTATTGCAGGTAGTATATAAGTCGGAGCTGGCCGGATCGGACAACTATATCTTATAGCTCCCATCGGAATAATCGGAAAAATAGTTGAAAAAAAATTATAACTTATGTGTTTTTTGACATATTACCTTCTGCTCTTGGGAATATAATTTTTTTTATTTGTCCTGAATTTCGAATTAAATTTTATAAAAATTGGACGACTATATCATATAGCTCCCATAGGAACTATCGGAAAATTAATGGGAAATTAATAGGAAAAAAATTATAGCTTTGTTAATTTTTATTGTATTCTCTTCTACTCTTGAATATAACTTTATTTTATTATTTCTGAATCTCGAAATAAATTTAACATAAATCAGACGACTATATTGTATAGCTGCCATAGGAAGGATCGATCAATTAATGTCAAAATACTCCATAAACTGCTATAATTTTGTTTGTTGCAGATCTTATGCAGAGCATAAGGTAATATATGCTCTTGGAAATATCATTTTTTTAACTGTTCTAAATTTCGAATAAAATTTTAGAAAAATCGGACGACTATATCATATAGCTCCCATAGGAACGATCGGAAAACTAAACGGAAATTAATAGGAACAAAATTATAGCTTTGTTAATTTTTATTGTATTCTCTTCTACTTTGGAATATAAGTTTATTTTATTATTTTAGAAATTTCGAATTAAATTTAACATAAATTGGATGACGATATTATATAGCTGCCATAGGAAGCATCGATTAATTAATGTCAAAATACTCCGTAAACTGCTATAATTTTGTTTGTTGCAAATAGAATAGGAACGATCTGCAAGGGTATAAAAACTTCGGCTGGCCGAAGTTAGCTTTCTTTCTTCTTTTCTTTTTTTTTCGAGTAAAATCAGTAAGTTGAACTCTTCTTTTAGTGTTCTTTTTTTTCATAGAAGGAACTTGTAATATATTTTGAGTGGGAGAGCTACTATCATTAAAGGTTTCAATAGGCTTGTAGACATCATAATGTCCTCCTCCTTTTTCACTGAAACGAAGTCTTTTTATGGTACTGCCCTCTGTACCAGTAACTGCAATGCGGTTTTGATTATAGTGAATTTCTATATAAATAGGGTACAGTTTACCAGCAGCTGTTAGCTCAGCAAACGAACCATACGTGTGCGGTTTTATCATGTCATTTTCATAATCCACAGGATTGGGATAAGGATTTCCATTAGAATTATTAGTGGCATTAGCAAACGAACTCCATTGGCTAACTACTAATCTAACTATTGAGTTTCGAATTACATCAGCATAACTTTCATTGTCAAACAAAACGTAGGACACGGCTCGGAATAAGCAAGCTCCATCACCTGTTATATGCACAACAGAGTAAGGTACCAGAGCACCATCTATATCTAAATACTCTACATCCATTGTAAGCAGTAAATTTAGAAAAAAATCAATATTTTAAAATGCTTGTAATTTAAATAGTTATTTATCTAACTTTTTTTAAATATATAAGTTTTCGCAATATTAATATTGATGATGTTTATATATTTGCAAAATATATTGCAAAAAATAACTTGACACTGCACAGCAAGGACTTGTAGATATAAAGATAATAGTTCAGTTAGTTAAGACTAAAAAGTAACATGCGTATAAAATTTTATTTAAATAATTTTCATGCAAAACTAAATGTAACTTAATTTTGAAATGTTAATAAATTTCAAGTTTTAAAGAAGTCTGCCGATTACAGATAGATTGCTTAAGGCAACAGTTTTGAAAATTATATTTTTCAATATGTATAACGCTTAATTTCACAATCCAACAAACAAAAGTTTGTTATTTTGACCATTAAAGCTATAGAAGCAGCTATAGAGTTATTTTGTAAACTCAAGGTCTAACCGGTTTAATATAACTTTTTGCTTTTTAGCTTTTGTAATAGGTTTGATAGACGTTACTCAAATTATTTGAAAATTACAGAGTGTGTTATACAAACTTCGTCTTGGCAACCAAAAAGCTAACTAAATGTAAGCTAATTATTTTTTTAAATATTAAGAAATTTTAATTTTTAAAAAAGTCTGCCGATTACAGATAGATTGGTTAAAGCAACAGTTTTAAAAATTATTTTTTTCAAAATGTATAACGCTTAGTTTCACAATCCAACAAACAAAAGTTTGTTATTTTGACCATTAAAGCTACAGGGTCAGCTATAGAGTTGTTTTCTAAACTCAAGGTCTAATCGGCTAAATAACTTATTGTTGTATAGTAGCTTTAATAAACGGCTAAGTGGCGTCACTGAAATTATTTTCAGTGTACAGAATATTGTTATACAAATTCCGCCTTGGCAACCAAATATCAACTTAATTTTAATTAGGAAACATTCTGTCTTACCACGAAATGGTTAACGGAAATAAAGTTTAAACAATAATTTGTGTAATCACAATTTAACTGGTTTTAATGTATGAAAATTGATTACAACACTTTTCATCTTATCATCAAGAGAACTCAACGATAACTAATTGCCAAGAGAAAACTATGAAACCAATTTGCAGACAAATTAATGAAATATGTTTTGCAAACCATATCACTACACACTATATTTCTCTTAACTTCCTCTCTTAGCTTTCGTTTTTATTGGTTTTTGTAAAACAAATTTGTGTTGTGAATAAAAATCTGCATTACAAAAAAAAGAAGTAGAAAATTCGAAGCTTTGGGCGGGATTTGAACCCATAAAACCAAAAATCCCCTCAACCGTTCTGCATTTATTACTCATAGATGCATTTACACTCTAGACCACCAAGCTCTTTGGTAATTGGCAGATTAAAGTATAGGAGAAGCAGATTCAATTCTCTTGCCAAAATTAAAGTTAAGAAAATAAGAGAAAATAAATATGCATATATTCTCTTACGGGTATCTAACAAAAACAAAAAAAAAACGTTAATTTATTTTTTCTCTCATCTCTCTCTTTATTCTATGTGCAGCTGCACTCCACCAAAGATGTAAAGTAGAAGAACAGAAAAAAAAGTATTTTAAAATGAAGTATAGGCCCATGTATAACGTTATAATAATTTTGACGCTTTTGGACCCCCAAAAACATTGTCCATATATCATTTGGCTGACAAAGACAACCCCCAGCCTCCCTTCTCAAGCATTAATTGATTACGTAATATTTGGATGGCACATAAAAATAGTTTACAAAGTAAAAAAAAAAATAATGCCAATACGTGCAACACTAACCAGCTGAGCTACACTATCACTTAAATAAATTACGGCAAAGGGTCATTTAATGGGCCGTAAAAAAGTATGCAAAAGATTAAATGCTTCCTAAAGAGTCGGGGTTATTATTGTTCACTTGCACTTTGCTAACGATGAGAAAGAGAAGAATAAAAAGACGAAAATAATTCAATTTTTACCCCCTCCCTTTTCATGCCTAAATTGATTACGTAATATTTGGATGGAACATAAGAATAGTTTACAAAGTAAAAAAAAAATAATGCCAATATCAATTTTGGCAAGAACTGAAGTGGGCTTGAACCCACGACCAACAGGTTACGTTGCATTTACGTGCACACTAACCACCTGAGCTACACTATCACTTAAATAAATTGCGGCAAAGGGTCATTTAATGGGCCGAAGAAAAGTATGCAAAAGATTAAATGCTTCCTAAAGAGTTGGTGTTATTATTGTTCACTTGCAGTGCAAGTCTTGCACTTGCTAAAAATGAGAAAAAGAAGAATAAAAAGACAAAAATAATTCAGTTTTTACATTTTATTTTTTAAAAAAATTAACAACTTTGATTAAATTGAAGGTCTACGACCTGGCTGAAGGCGCAGATTCTTAAATTTCTTTTCCATTACATATACGTTTTCCCGAGTACTCTCCAGGTCTGCTACCTTCTTCTTCATTGTCTTCAGTTTCTTCTGCAACCTCTTGCACGTTTGCGTCAAAGTTTTAATCGTTTTACTTTGCATTTTTAACTGCCGGTTAACTTTAATAAAATGTTGATTTTGCTTTTTTCCTTGCTCATTTATTTTATTTTAGATCCTTGCTCATTTATTGATTTCCCCTGAACACATTGCGCATGTTGCGGTGCATGTTGCGCAACGTTTAGCGGGAAATGCTGCGTGAAGTGCAGTGGGACGGGTTGCGGGATGGGTTGCGGGACGTGTTGGCACACAACTGGAGGCGGAACTCCAGAGCTATATGGATAGCTCGAATAGCTAGCTGGAGATGCCGTGTAATTGGGTTCCCATGCAACCCACTGCCCAGAACCACTTCCATGGGGATTCATTTTGAAACTGAAAGAATTGCTCCCTAAAAACATATATATGTAAGTGCAAATTGGCCGAATTACGAATGTATATATGTGTGTGTATTCCATCAGTTTACTTCCCTCTCTTTGAACTTAACCTTTTTATCCCGAAGATTTTAAATATGGTAGAATCTTTTTCTATAATTATATTAATTTTCAATTTTTTTAAAAAATACCGATCGCTATTATATAGAAGGACAAAAACAATAAAATGTTTATCAAAAACAATCTAAAATTAAGATTATTCATTGTTTTTATTCATTTTAGAACTCTTTTTTTTAATTATAATAACAAAAATTACAAATTATAATTAAAATTGAATAAATTAATTTATTAATCTTTATTTTTTTTTAAACTTAACTTAATTTTTTAAATTTTAATTTAAAAAATATGCAATTTTTTCAACATTTAAACCAAGCTATGTTTACTTTATTTGCTTGACAAATAATATTAATGCACTATTACTATCAGAACCGAAGAATGTAGAAAAGATAATTTTATGCACATTGGTAACTAAAGGGTTAATAAAAAATCACATACTCTTGACTTAGAAGAAGTTTAAAATGGAAACCACAGTAAAGAACACTTGAAAGGAGAAAAAAAAAGTCAAAATCTACATTGGCAAGAACTTTGGTGGGTTTGAACCCATGACCTGCAGATCACATTGCTTTTAAATGCAACCTCAGACACCTGAGCTACATTACCACATAAAAGCACTGCAGCAAATGGTCATTTAGTGATACCTATAAAAGTATGCAAGGGAAAAGACTACATGCTTTCTAAAGGGTTGGTGTTGTTGTACGATGTGGCTTCCTTGCAATTTAAAGGTCGTGTTTTTAAATCCGAGTTCTTACCAATAATAGAGTTCAGTTACAAAGCAAAAAAAAAAGTCAAAATCTACATTGGCAAGAACTTAAGTGGGCTTGAACCCACAACCTGCACATAACATTCCATTTAGAAGCAACCTCAAACACCTGAGCTACGTTACCACTTAAACGCACTGCAGCAAATGGTCATTTAGTGGTACGTATAAAAATCACAAATATCAAATATTTTGTGTTATTTTTTAAAGTAAATGTCTACGACCTGACAGTGGACATATTTTTTGAACCATTAGGTTGACAATGTATACATCTGCATGACTGGAATCAAACAGGCTTTGAAATGATTCCATTCGAATAGAATAGAAGTAAATAAGTGCTAAGCAAACTACGAATAGAGTTGATTGAATCTTAGTAGGTTTAGAGTATAATAGCAAAAGCGTACAGTGAAATGAGTGATACAAAAAAGGTGATTGTCAAATTCGAGTAAGCTGAAATTATACGAGTTATTCGAAATTTTTGAATTATTTCGTGCCGTTAGTAAAATCGAACGGAAAAAAATGGAAGAGATTGCAATGCTGTAAGTACTTTTAAAGCAAATATTAAGTCTTTGCTTCGTTGGAGCAGTTTAGTTAAGCTAGGCTTAACGTTGCATAATAACCACAAGTTTTGCCGTGTCTTTCGTTAATATTTCCTAATGGGGATTTTAAATATACATAGTAATAATATAATCCACCACACCATTTGGTGCTTCTCCTCCTTGGTCCGCGAATTCTTAGAATTTAAATATGAAAATGGCATGGTTGGTTTCTGTGGCAAGCTAAAACTAAAGGTAGATTTTTAATTTACAAAAAAATAACAAAAAGGGAGTTTGTTAGATAAATTCTTAAGAAGTTACGGTCCAAGAAAGACCATTCCTTTCTGACTCTGTACTACACTATTTTGTGCTTCTCCTCCTTGGTCCGCGAATTCTTAGAATTTAAATATGAAAATGGCATGGTTGGTTTCTGTGGCAAGCTAAAACTAAAGGTAGATTTTAAATTTACAAAAAAATAACAAAAAGGGAGTTTGTTAGATAAATTCTTAAGAAGTTGCGGTCCAAGAAAGACCATTCCTTTCTGACTCTGTACTACACTATTTTGTGCTTCTCCTCCTTGGTCCGCGAATTCTTAGGTTTTAAATATGAAAATGGCATTGTTGGTTTCTGTGGCAAGCTAAAAGTAAAGGTAGATTTGTAATTTAAAAAAAACAAAAAGCCAAATATATATGTATTTCAAAACAAATTTCATTTTACATTTTGTCCTTATGACGTCATGTAGGAATTCGAATGGATTCGAATAAATTCGTCTGAGTTGTTCGTATTCTCATTTACTCGATTCGTTGTACATCACTTTTTCTGGTTCGACTGAGTTTTACGTCAGCACACTTATTTATTCAAGCCAGTTTCCCTACATATTCCAACTCATTCAACTCATTTTGAACATTGTCAATTCGAATATGTATTTTTTGTTATTCATGCAGATGTCTAGTTGACAATAACAAAATCAAAAGAGAAGCAAATATTTATGAATATCTATCTATACATCAAGAAAATTAATTCGCATTTAAGAATTATTTTTTGGTTTTAAGTATTTTGTTTTTATTAATTTTTCACCTTGATTTGGAATTTATTAACAAATTAATTTTTACCTTGATTAGGAATTTATTAAGTGTAGGATATAGCAAAAGAATTAATTGATTTGAATATTTATGTTTTTTAATATTATCAATGCACTTTGAATTTTAAAACACAAAAATCGGTTTGAAAATGTCTTAAACCTGTTGGGGAAATAAAAATGATATTCTTTCAGCAAAAGGATATCGGTATTATCATGAATTTGAACTTAAGCAAATCTCACTTCCTTAGTCAGCTGAAATGCACACACACACACACGCACACTTGCACATATCTATTGGTTGGGGGTCTAAATACGCATTTTAGCGTGCGTGTGTGTGTACGCAACGGGGCCAATTTATGTTTTTATTTTGTTTTTACAAATCCACAGTTTGTCAATAATTCAACATTTGAAAGGTAATAAGTAGTTTGGAAACATTTCGTCTTAGCTTAACGGGTTTTTTAATTAAAAAAAAATAAAAACAAATTTAAGGAAAACTTCGATTACAAAAATCTAAAACTGATCGGAGCAGCAGGATTTTGCAAATAGTAAAATTATTTAAAAACCGACTTTAAATGTATATACATACGAATTTTCCTTGAAATTTGCTTAAGGGGAATTGAATAGCTCCACCGATAATTTAAAATTTAACGTTTAGCTAAAAGAATGAAGCAACAAAAAAAAATTATCGATATATTCGCATTTTTATGCGCGCAATTTGGTGTTTTGTGGCTGTGGTATTTTTCCTTGCCTTTGCACGGTCACACTTGGAGGAACGTCTGAATAAAAAAAAAACAACAACACATAGGTGAGAGCCCATGACGTCACAATAAAAAAAACCAAATTGGCGACCTTGACGAAGGGGGCTGAATTTCAAAAAAGTTTAAATGCAGTTATTTGCGGGTATCCCATAAAATTATGAAGAGCCATTTTTTAAACCATTTTGACAACATTTATAACAGAAAAATTGCAAAAGAAAAAATTAAGAAAAAAAACAAATCGAATTTTGGGGCACTTTGGGGCCGCTTATGGCTCTAATTTATATCATACACTACATACATACGGCTCCTAATTATTTCCGAATTTATGGTTTTTTTTTCAGATTTTTATGTTAATCCGTTCTGGGTGAATTTCCACACTGACTTTTTTAATAGTCTTCAATTATATCAAACAAAAACACCTCTTAGCGAGGTAAAAAACTAGTGACGATCGCACCTTAAACATACAAAAGTTCTGATATCAACATTTGTGACGAAAGATGATTACACACATGATTAAATACACATTTTAAAATTTATTTTTTCGGCACTCTAGTTTTAAGAACAGACTAGTTTTTAAGAACACACGCCCATTTTCTATTGCAGAGTGCCGAAATAATAAATTTTAAACATAAGTCATATCAAGTATATCTACTACTGTCTTCTTCATACTTTTGCTTCCATAGGATCTAGTACTAGCGTTTTATTCCCGCTTACGCACAAACAAAATTTAATGCTCCAGCAGGATTAGTTGTTCTAAGCTAGCAAGAGTGGGCATTTTTGTATTTGAATAATTTTCAAACGAGACTTTTTACAATGACGTGTTACATACCAAAATTTAAGGAATCTCAAGGCCTCTGCGGATTAATGTTTTAAAGAAAATCGTTAGAGCCGTTTAAAAAAAAAAAATTTGTTTTGCTTATGGTTTTTTAACCATTGCATTTACATACATTTTGTTAAGGAGGCGTTTATTTTATTTAAAAATACCTTTAATATGAGGTGAAGCACAAGTCTGTAGCATTATTATTTCGCAAGTTACGGACTTACGAAATTTAGCCTTATCTAGCGGTTTTCCCGCCAAACTAGCTTGTTTTTTCAAAAGTCGTAAAACAAAAGTTTCCTAAATGGACTGGTTTCAAAAAATTTTAACGATTCCTTGACCCTACAGTGTGGTTACGCACATACAAAATTCAACGCTTAGGCAGCGTTAGTTGTTTTGGGCTAGCCAAAGTGGCCATTTTCGTTTCTGAATAACTGTATAACTGTATAACAGTAACGTGTTATATACCAAAATTTAAGGAATCTCAAGGGCTATATAGTTTAAAGTTTTAAAGAAAATCGTTAGAGCCGTTTTTGAAAAAAATAAAAATAAGCTAAAAAAAAGTTTAAAAATTTTTGGTTTTGTGCATATCTGTTTAACTATTAAATTTACACAAATTACATATAGCATTTCAAAATACCTTTAAAACGAGATGCAGCACAAGTCTGTAGCTTTAGTAGTATAGAAGTTACGACCTTCCGTATTTTAGCTATTTTTAGCTGTTTTCCCTCTAAACTAGCGGGTTTTTCCAATAGTTGTAGAACTAAAGTTTCTTATATCGATATGTTGAACATCATATCAAATTTTCAGGACTTTAAAACCATGTTTTGGGACACACAGACAAACTGACAAACTGACAAACAGAATTAAATTTTCATTTTGAGTAGGCCCCCAGAAATTTGTTTTCGGTATAACTTTTGAACGGTATAACTTCTGATATGACCCTCATATTAAGCGGCCCCAACAGATCCAAATTTCTAAAATTTCACTTTTACACTTTCACCGCTCTCTCTCCCAAACCAATTGATTTTCTTGAGGTCTTGGTATGCAATCCTTTAAGTTTTAGCAATACCTTTAATTTGGTGTATTACTCATTACGATCGGACTATCACAGCAAATTTTCAATTTTGCGGCTATATAAAGTAGTCGTCTTCGCACACTCTCCTGGTGCGCTTCGTCACTACATGGACTGCCGTCCATAGTGATTGATTTAGATTTCAGAATTTCGAATTAAATTTAACATAAATCGGACGACTATATTATATAGCTGCCATAGTAAGGATCGATCAATTAATGTCAATATAATACCTAAACTGCTATAATTTTGTTCGTTGTTGTTTGCAAATCTAAATTTAACATTTTTGTAATTTCAAATTGAATTGGAATGATCTGCAAGGGTATATAAACTTCGGCTGGCCGAAGCTAGCTTTCTTTCTTGTTAATTTTACAATGCAGCAAAGAGCTGGCATTGCCTTTTGGAACGTCAGGGATAATTTGTCGTGCAATGATTGCATCCTCATCTAATCGGTCATTGTTGACGATTTCGATAGGCATTCGAAGTTTTCGGTTTGTACGGCAACTTCGAAGCGCCGGACTTGGAGTTTTTTGCACACTTCACGCAATTTGATTTGTAAGTATTATCTGCTCCACAACCGTAACAAAAAAGTCGTTTATCGGCTAAACAATTCTGGTAAATGTGGCCATCTTTGCGACAATTCCAGCATTTTAAGGTAAACGCGTCTACTTCTAGCTCGTTCTCCGATTCAGAACCTTTATGTGAATCAGATTCTGGAATCAGTTCTGAGATATCGCGTCTAAATGGGTTACCTTTACCATACCCGTGCGCACGTTTGACGTCGTCGAGAAAAGCTTCGCGTCGACGACAAGTTTCTCTTAACTGTGAGACTGTTGAAATGTCGACATTCAGTAGTTCATGTCGTATATCAGGCCTTAGATTATTCTTGAGAACTCGGACAAGTTTGCGCGAGTTCCATAGTAGCTCTAGTTGATCGACTAAAATGTTTACGCTATCGTAAAAGCTAGCGAAGGTTTCGCCAGGCTTCTGCTTTCTGTTTCGGATCAACTCCTCGATGTTAATATCGTCCCTCTTCTGACGAAATTGCATTCGTAAAGCAGAACATAACAAATCCCAGCGGACTTCGGTTACCGATTTATGGTAACGCCAATAAAATTCGTTGGCTTTGCCCTCAAAGAGAACGCTAGCGTTCCTGCAAAGGACCGAGAAATTTCCATCTAATGTTTGATGCGTTAACTCCTCAACTCTATAAATGAAGTTGTCTACCGAAACACCGGATCCCGAGTATTTAATTTGTACCGTTTACAACACTATTGTTACTGCTCTGAGCGCTTCCAGATGGACCTGGGGTATTATCGGCTACTTCTTGTTGGCGACCTTTAGATTGGGACCGAGTTTGTAAACCCTTTTCGACCACTGGCCTGCAGGAAATTTTGCATACTGGGCACAAGTCGCTTTTCTTGAAATGCGCGTCAATGCACTTTTTATGAAACTCGTGATGGCATGTAGTTTCGAAAAGTTCAGAGGCTGATTTAATTTCGGCCTTACATATCGGACAGACTGGCTTGGTGGCTTCCTGTGAGCCTTTGCTTGGTGATCGGTCTATTCCCATTTTTACAATATTTTAGAAATAATAAATTTTTAAAGAAATAGAAAACCAACGAGTAACCTTCGTAGTAGGTAAAACCAAAATCTTTTCGATATATAAACCAAACAAAATTAGCAAAACTGAACTTTATGCTTGATGTTCCCCGTATCGTAGGATAGATAAATATTATAACTGCTAAACTTTCTCGGGGAAAAAAATTATAGGGAAGAGATAAAGCGGACTTCTCGTTTTATTACTTAAAATTAAGTCCAAGTTGGGAGGCGGTTAAATTTTTCAAAAATGTATTGCGGACAGAGAATAGTTTGAAAACCAATACTGTTGTATTCCTGCTACACTGGCAAAAAATGTAATCCCTCTAAGGCTAAACGAAATTAAAACTTCTTTAGGTCTTTCGTGGATAGTGTACCACTTGGAGTTGTACCTGTATTCCGAAACGCTTGAGTCTATAAACTTTTTAATTTACCTAGTGTGGCTAAGACAATGATGTAGTAAATCAGAAAGGGTCAGAAGATCTACCGAAGTTAGATACTTCTGCTGTTTCCTCGGACTAAGTTTTCTAAACATCACTGACTAAGTAAAGGAAAATCCTAACTTTGATTATTACTTTTGGACAGCAAAACAAACTAATGTTTCTTGTCTCAGTTCTCCAAGGAAATTAACAACCCAAGAAAGGTATTTTGTTTAGTGAAGGAAGTAACAGATAAAATTAAAGAAGTGTAGAAAAGAATTCAAATTTAATTATCGGTGAGTCGAGTGACTACTGTACTCACTAAGGCCCCACACGTCTGGTCGCCACTTTTCTTATTAATAATAATGAATTATCTCTGTAGCGGGTAACGACTGTATGTGGTTGACGTATCGGGAATCTGCAGTTGCGGAGCACGCTATAGGATCCGGCACTCGCTCGTCGGCTTTGGGGGTGGAGGTCTTGTGCCTAGAGATTCACATACTGGCTACACATTATTATTGCTAAGATTAGAATTGAGCGTGCTAGCGACAAGAGAGGATAGACTAAACTAAAACCGGAAGAGAATGATAATTAAATTCTGGAATAAGTATTACAGGGACAGAAAAGAATCCACGGATGTTATTGTGGCCCTCCCAACCTATGATCACCTCCTCAAAGCATGGCTTCGGTGACCCCTTTATACCCTACGATCGAGAAATCATCAGCTTAGTTCAGTTCAGGTCAGTTTAGATATTCATGGTTTTATTTACGTTCACTGTAGCAATTAATTTTGTTTTGATTGCGATATAAACCATACCTAAAGTTTATAAAAATTATGTATTCAGACAATAAAGTAGAGAGAGGTAATATTCATAATATAACAAGGTGATTTTAATTGATATAAATTTAACTTAAAGAAATAGTTTTGCATTTGTTCCAGGAATGTAAAGACCCCCAATCTCCAGTTAAGCGAAACACGTTATGTTGCGATTTTAATAATGTTCTTTATTGGCCTTCCGCTCCGGCCGGCGTCACTGCAACCAATGATATAGCGTTGCCAACTGGCAAACTATCAGCCGAGCCTACGGCTGAGAGCGTGGGAGATTACTCTCATCCTCAGCGCCGCTCTCCACTGGTACAGATCTCCACACCCCTTCCTTTTTCTTTAGACGGAGTCTTAGGTCCTCGTTTGGGATATCCTGCTTACTAGACATCGAATCCTCCTGCGCCATTGAATCCAACGTCTTCGAGGGTTCCTGTGGCCTTAAAGTTTCAGGTGTTGGCTGTAAAGAGATTGAAGATGGAGGATAGGAGTCGGCGTCGACGTCCACCGGGTTTGTCAACTTTGGCGATTTAGTCTCTACTATCTTTTTTAGGTGAGCAACGTTTCTGGTGTACGTCTTACCACCCCCGAATATCTGGACAACATTTCCTTCTCGCTTCGTAACCTCATAGGTTGTCGTATCAAATGTAGGCGTCAATTTGTGTGGGAACACTACGTTCTTTAGAAGTACTTTGTCTCCAATACGAATGTCAATACTTCCCGCGCTCCTGGATTTGTCTGCTAACAGCTTCCCTTTTTCTTTTTCCCGCAGATCTTTGTCTTTTTCCTCTGAGTCTGCCATTTCGCCAACAAGATCCTGAACGCCTGGGATTTTATCCCTAATCACCCTGTTGAACATAAGCTCCGTCGGTGGAGCGCCTGTGGTACCATGAGGTGTAACATTGTACATCAACATGAATTTCTGGATTTCTTTCCTGTAGCTGTCGTTATTTGCATGAGCTATCTTTAACCGTTTCACGAGAGAACGGTTCATGTTCTCCACTTCGCCGTTGGCTTGGGGCCAGTAGGGAGGTGTAGGCATTAACTTAATGCCGTTTGTGTCGCAAAAACTTTTGAACTCAGCGCTTACAAACTGCCTTCCATTATCAGTGGTTAGCGTCTCTGGAAATCCTAGACGTGAAAATATCTCCTCCATCTCGTCAATAACTGTTTTGGATGATATACCTTTTTTCTCCCTTCCCCCCTCTTTCTCCTTCTCCCTCCTTTCTTTCCTCCCCCTTCCTCCCTCTTCTCCCTCTCCCTTTTCTCCTCCTCCTCTCTTCTCCTCTTTCTCTCTTTCCCTTTCTTTCCTTTCCTTTCCCCCCTTCTCCTCCTCTCCTCTCCTCTTTCTCCTCCCTCCTTTCTTTTCTTCTTTTTCTCCCCTTCCTCCTTCCCCCCCCCTTCTCCTCTCCTTTTTTCTCTTTTCCCCTTAGATCGGATTAATTTGAATTCGATATACCTTGAGTAATAATCAATGAGAACCAATATATTCTCCCCGTTCGGCAACGGGCCCAAAAGATCTGTTGCTAGGCATTTCCAGGGTCCATCCGGAAACGGGTGCCGTTTCATGGAGGCAGGCTTTGATGGCATTGACACTATAAGGCAATCTCGGCACGTTTTAACGTATTGTTCAGCATCTTTGTCCAAACATGGCCACCAAACCTTCGAACGAAGTCTTCGTTTCATGGCACTTATTCCCGGATGTCCTTCGTGGGCCAGGTTAAGGATTACTTCTCGCAGTTTTCGTGGAATTACTAACCGGGTGCCTCGCAGTAAGATATTACCCACTATCGACAGTTCCAGGCGAAACGGGTAATACGGGCTTGACAAGTTCGCTTTCCATGAGTCTTGATTAAGACACGCCATTGTATCTACTATCTCTTCATCTAAGATACTCATTTCGCTGACTTCAGATATGGAGAGCGATTTGGGTATGGATGTTGACAGTATGCGAAAAATATGCTCCTCTCCAGCCCAGTCATAAGGTTCAGCATCTGTATGTTGGCAAAGCCTCGACAACGAATCAGCAATATTTTCTTTTCCGGTTTTATATTTAACTTGAAAACGGTAAGATTGTAACCTCAGCAACCACCTTTCAATTCTAGCTGGGGGTCGCGATGTTGGCTTAAAGATCGCCTCTAATGGCTTGTGATCGGTTATTAGGTCAAATTGCAACCCAGCCAAATAAAAATAGAATTTCTCGACACCCCACACTAGCGCAAGGCTTTCCTTTTCGGTTTGCGAATATCTCTTTTCCACCGGTGAAAGGCTCTTGCTGGCAAATGATATAATTCGTGGGGTGTTAGCTTTGTCAAACTGGACTAGTACAGCCCCAAGAGCCACCGGAACGAAAGTTTCGGTACTGCCGCAATTTTCCCTTTTAATGCTTGAAATGCTTCGTCCTGCTCTTTACCCCAAACAAACGGTTCATGGCTCTTTAATAGTTTCCTTAAGGGCTCGGTGCTGTCTGCTAAGTCGACCACAAATTTAGCCACGTATGTAGCTAGACCAAGGAAGCTGCGTATTTCTTCTTTATTTTTGGGAGCTCTGAATCCAGTAATAACCTTTACCTTTTCTGGGTCAACTTCAATCCCTTGATCAGATAAAATGTGACCTAAAAATTTTAGTTTCTGGGTTCTTAGTGTGCATTTATTTTCGTTCAACACAACATTATTATTTTCTAAAATTGTTTTAACCATTTCCCCCCTTTTTTCCCTTTCCCCCCCCCCAAACTATTTTATCCCCAAATTATTTTAAAGAATTTTTCCCGGGGAGATAAGAGTTCTTCCATTAACCTTTGAAAAAATTCCGGGGCCGAGTTCACTCCAAACATTAAACGTTTGTACCGAAACAAGCCACGGTGTGTTATAAATGTTGTAATTCCCCTGCTGGACTCGGCCAATTCCAATTGATGGTAGGCGTTTTTTAAGTCGAGCCTTGAGAAATATTTGGCGCCCGTAAGTTTAGTCATAAAATTATCAAACGTTGGTAAAGGGTAGTTTTCTCTTTGAATAGCTTTATTTGCTCGCCGCATATCTATGCAAATGCGAATATCCCCATCATCCTTAAAGGCAATAACCATCGGTGATATCCAGGCACTTGGGCCAGATACGGGCTCTATGATGTCCAAAATTAAAGCTTCTTCTAGTTTCTCATTAATTTTTTCTTCCAACGCTGTCGGTACCCGTCTAATAGGTTGTCGGATGGGAGTAACGGATTCGTCTATCGAGAGTTTAACCGAAACATCACGCCATTTGGGAAACGGTTCCACTTTTTCAACTCTATGTACGTTTAGTCCCAGTCTTAAAACGTTGAGTTTAATAGCAGTATCACGTCCCAGCAAAGATTGTTTACTATTTTCAATTACGTAAAAAGTTGCAATCAGTTCAGAATCGTTCCGTACCGAAATCGGGGCTTCGAAAATTTGCAATACTTGGAGTAGGCGGTCAGATGCATAGGCTCTAAACTGGTTAACTGATTCTTTGCGAAAATTAAACATGGCTGCTTTTCCCTCACGCAACCGTTGCCAATCGGAATGGCTGATTAGGTTATACTTTGAGCCCGAATCAATAATCATGGCGACTGTATCACCACCTATTTTACACGGAATTTCTTCCTCGCCAGGCGGCTCATTTGCCACTCTGAACAGATTGGTAGGCTTCGAATCGAAATGATCATTTTGAGTCTCATTACTTATCAATTGTACCCTATAATCTCCCTGACGTCGCCGCTTCCGATCTGGTTCTTCCACTCTGAAGTTTGATTTTCTCACCCGTGTACGACATTTCTTATAAAAATGTCCGAGTCTATCGCATTTTCTGCACCGCACGGCTCTGGCGGGGCATTCAGCGCTATTTTCGCGATGTCCTCTTCTACCACACCTTCCACATTCCGTACCCATACCGTGCTGTACAATTTTGTTTATACTGTTTGAGATAGTTGGTGGGGCCATAGACTGCGTTTGTTTGTTAACTTGCTCGTCAATGTTACATATTTTTATGACCTCCTCCAAAGTTTGCTCATTTTCAAGCAACTTCTTTTTTAAGTCTACGGGGGCCCAGACATCGATGATTTTGTCAGTTAAACAGATCTCTTCGATTTGGTTCTTAGTCTCGCCAAATGAACACTTAGCAATCTGTCGACGTAATCTTAGTAAAATAAAAGGCTTTCCACTGTGCCAAATAGCAGGCTTCCACAGCGCAAAAACTAAAAAATTTATTTTTGGCTTATCAAAAGTTAGAGGACTCAAAGAAGCTACCAAAGCTTTATGCTGACTCCTCAGCATTTACTGAAGATATTTTGGCTTTTACGGAAACTTGGCTGAAACCAGAGATATCTGACTCTGAAGTTCTGGCAAAAATTTTAACACCTATAGGACCGATCGCTCCCCACGTAGGGGGTGGTGTACTGATTGCCGTTACCTCTAGTTTAACATCGGAGAGACTTAACTTTCATATCTCTAACGAAATTGAATTTGTTAGTGTCAAAGTTTCCCTGCAATCCTTATCTATTTTTGTAACCTGCTCTTATATTCCTCCTGGCTCAGATTTTTTCATTTATGAACACCATCTGTCTGCTATTAAATCCGTTATATCCCTTCTTTCCAACAGAGACCTTTTAATTGTTTTGGGTGACTTTAATCTCCCTAATATCTCTTGGTCTCTTCCTACTGACTCAGTTGCCGCTACACCTTTATCAGCCCATGATTTTGTGGATGGCCTTCTCGAATTATCGTTACAGCAAGTAAGCTTTATACGAAATTCAATAAACAGACAATTGGACCTTGTATTTGTTTCAGATCCGCATGAAGTAACGGTATCTAGAATTGACGCACTCGTTGTACCTGAAGACCGATATCATCCTACATTGGAATTGACAATTGGCCTCCCCTTTCTCCTTTAGTTTCTCAAACTAAAGTGAGATGTTTTCGTAAATGTGAATATAATAAATTAAATTATATGATTTCGCAATATGATTGGACTGATTTGTACAATTGCATGGATATCGAAAGTGCAATTGAACATTTCTATAGCGTTTTAAACACTTTTTTTGACGAATGCGTTCCTGACAGGCTTCCTCCGAAGCAAAACAGGCCTCCTTGGTTTAACAATGCGCTTCAAAGACTTAAAAATCTTAAATCCAACACTTATAATAAACTAGCAGGGTCGCCCGCAGCTTCGCCTGCGAAAATAAAGATTGAAAACTTTACAAATAATAAATAAGGAAATCAGGTGAAAGGAGAAGCCGTGAGTCAAATTGTTTAAACATTTTCATTTGTTTAAACAATATGAGTCGAGTGTAAGGAATAGCAAGAGAATCGATTGGTTTGAATATTTATGTTTTTTTTTCAATATTATCAATGCGATTTAAATTTTAAAACAGAAAAATCAGTAATAAAACAAATCTTACTTCCTTAGTCAGCTACAATGCACACACATATATATTTAGTTTTGTAAAATACGCATTTTATGCTTATATAATTGTTGTTGCCGAGAGTACATTTTTCTTCTATTCTTTTTTACAACAGTTTGTCAAAAGTTATAAAACATTTCGTGTTAGCTAAACAGGTTTTTTTGGATTTTAAAAATAAAAGTATTTTAAGGAAAACTTTACATTTTCCAAAATCTAAAGCCTTGCAATCTAAAGGTCGTGTGTTCAAATCAAAGTTCTAGTCAAAATTGGAGTTCTCTTAATTTTGTTTTACTTTGTTCTGAGAGGCTGTGGAATACTCATTTGGAATTCCGCTCTTTACCCTCTACCTAAAAATAGTTTACAAAGTGAAAAAGAAATAATTATGTCCACATCCTTATTGGCAGGATTGCGATGAGTAGAAAAAGAAAAATAAAAAGTCACTCCTATTGACTTTATTCTATTGACTCTTTTTACAAAAAGCACATATTTTGTGTTATGTAAAGTGAATGTCTACGACCTGACTGGAGACATATTTTTTGAACCATTAGGTTGACAATAACAAAAACAAAAAAGAAGCAAAAATGTATGTGATTTAGAAGAACATCAAGAAAATTAATTCGCATTTTAGAATTATTATTTGGTTTTCAGTATTTTGTTTTCATTAATTTTTCACCTCCACCGATATTTTAAAATTTAACGTTTAGCTAAAAGAATGAAGCAACGAAAAAAAAATTATCGATATATTCGCCTTTTTAGGCGCGCAATTTGGTGTTTTGTGGCTGTGGTATTTTTCCTTGCCTTTGCACGGGCACACTTGGAGGAACGTCTGAATAAAAAAAACAACAACACATAGGTGGGAGCCCATGACGTCACAATAAGAAAAACCAAATTGGCGACCTTGACGAAGGGGGCTGAATTTCAAAAAAGTTTAAATGCAGTTATTTGCGGGTATCCCATAAAATTATGAAGAGCCATTTTTTAAACCATTTTGACAACATTTATAACAGAAAAATTGCAAAAGAAAAAATTAAGAAAAAAACAAATCGAATTTTGGGGCACTTTGGGGCCGCTTATGGCTCTAATTTATATCATACACTCGGCTCCTAATTATTTCCGAATTTATGGGTTTTTTTTCAGATTTTTATGTCAATCCGTTCTGGGTGAATTTCCACACTGACTTTTTTAATAGTCTTCAATTATATTGATTTAGATATAAAAAATCGGGTAAGCCATCTGATTTTTCGAAATATGTGGTGGCTCGTTCAGATTTCAATGTTCTCAACAGTCACTGCTATTCTATGTATTTAAATCGATGTAAATTCGAATTTTCAAATGATGCGAAACAGTTTTATAACTTTGTTAATGCCAAGCGTAAGTCTTCGGCATTGCCTTCTTCGGTGCGTTTAAACTCAAAAGAGGCATCGACGGATTCTGAAATTGCGGATTTATTTGCCGAGTTTTTCCAAACTACTTATAGTTCGGCTGCTTGGTCAAAATCTATCTACCCTAACCCCTTTAACAGAGCTAATTGTATTTTTTCCCCCGTAATTACCGAAATTTCTCTCTTAAGAGACTTAGAAACAACAACGCCAACTTATTCTCCCGGTCCTGATGGACTCCCTGGTGTGTGCTTAAGTTTTGTGCTTCAACCATTTGTAAACCGATTCTTCAACTTTTTCACTTGTCTATTTCATCATCAATTTTCCCAACTATCTGGAAGGACTCTTTCATTATTCCACTCCACAAAAAGGGTGCGAAGGCGGATGCCCAGAATTATAGAGGTACTTCTAAATTGTCGGCAATTCCGAAAGCATTTGAAAGAATTATTACTTCTCACTTGCAACATTTATGTTCCTCGCTAATATCACCGTGTCAGCATGGTTTTGTTAAGAGAAGATCGACCACTACTAACCTCCTTGAATTGTCATCTCTTGTAATAAATGGATTTAAGAAAAAAATGCAGACTGATGTTATATATACAGATTTCAGCAAAGCTTTTGACTCTGTTAACCACTTTCTCCTTTTATTCAAATTAGATCAGCTTGGGTTTCCATGTAATCTATTAACTTAGATTTCAAGTTATTTGAATGGAAGGACTCAGAGAGTTATATTTAAGAACGCTGTCTCCAAAATGATCCAAGTGACATCGGGAGTGCCCCAGGGTAGTCATTTGGGCCCTTTGCTGTTTACCTTGTTTATTAACGATCTTCCGTCTATCGTAACACATTCTCGTGTACTACTGATGATGTTAAGCTTTGTTTGACATATAATAAGATTGAGTCTAGTTTTGGCTTACAATCAGACATTGATAATTTTCAGATATGGTGTGAGTATAACCTTTTAAATTTGAACTGCCTGAAATGTAACGTTATAGTTATTCGCTTCAGAACTCCCCACTCGATCGTATATATTCAGTAAACGATTTAGGTGTTCTTTTGGACCCGAAGCTTAAATTTGACTGCCACATAATGTCGATTGTCAACAAAGCTATGAGTGTTCTTGGATTTATAAAGCGTTGGTCAAAAGAATTTGATGACCCTTATATAACCAAATTGTATTTACCTCCCTTGTCCGTCCTATTTTGGAATATTGTTCTTCTGTTTGGAGTCCACAATATCAAGTGCACATCGACCGTATTGAGTCGGTACAAAAAAAATGTCTTCTTTTTGTGCTTCGTAGTTTGAACTGGGATCAAAACGTAAGGCTTCCTTCCTACCAGAGTAGATTACTATTGCTTAATTTACCTACACTTGAAAACCGTAGAATAATGCTTGGTACTATTTTTATGCAAAATCTTATAAGAGGTGATATTGATTCTGTAGAACTGGTAAACCGTTTAACTTTTAATATTCCCGTTAGACTAACACGAAACTATTACCCTCTTAATTTGCCCCGATGTACATCTAATTTTAGTCTGCATGAGCCCTTTCGCGTTCTCTGTACTAATTATAACAATCTTTATCATTTAATTTGCAATTCAACTTCTATCCCTATATTAAAAACTAAAATTTTATCTCATTTGCTTCAATCATAGTTGTAGCCATGTGTCCCGTATTTATTTGTTTCATGTATTTTCCTCGCGAACTCGCATTTTGCCCGAAATTATAAAGGGTCCCGCGCGTAACAAGCACGTGCTTGATATCGTTGGGCCACTTGTTTGTACTGCTCGTAGTGCATCAACGTCCATCATATATATCATATAAGAACTCCGTAAAGCCTTCGCCCTCCACCGGTGTCATCGATCGAAACAGGTGCCTCTCGAATGCGGAATTTCGAGGTGGTGAAAAATACTCATTTAGTTTGCTTACCAAGGGAGTAAACACGTCGTTCTTAGCCTCGTCGTCGTATGGTATTAAAGCGCCGGGAATGCTATACACGACCGCCTGAAGCTGAGGTCCACCCAAGTGGAGAAGTTTATTCCTTTTTTTGTAAACATTTGTGATCTCCTCCGTGTCCACATATATATTAAATGCGCGCAGCCACATTTCCCATTCTGTACGCCACAGCGCCTTGTCCATTGCCTGGCACAGGAAAGGTTTCAGCTCCGTCATGATTGTTTCTGAAATTAAAACATAAACCCCAAAATTTGTCCATCAAGATCGAGTTTTTTTTTTATATATATATGCTCTCCTATTATTTTTTTTTTTACTTATTCCATTTGGAATATAGCATTTATTGCGAAGCTATTACTTTTATTCCAATTTAACTTGTTTTTCGCGATCTCATTCCATTTGGAATAGACTCTCGGTTTTTTCCTCTCATTCCCTTTGGAATAGGCTTTTTTCCGTTCCTCTCATTCCATTTGGAATAGGCATTTCTCACTTTCAACTCCTTCCATTTGGCAAGGCTTTTTCAATCTGGCAATGCTGTTTTCTTTTCTCTTCTTTGACTTACATTCTTTGCACACTCTACGTCTTTGGTGATTTTATCGACTTTACGAACTTTTTCCTTGCAAAAGGTTATCACAAACGTAGCCTCCGGGTTTATCCTCGTCGCCAGTGTAAAGACCCCCAATCTCCAGTTAAGCGAAACACGTTATGTTGCGATTTTAATAATGTTCTTTATTGGCCTTCCGCTCCGGCCGGCGTCACTGCAACCAATGATATAGCGTTGCCAACTGGCAAACTATCAGCCGAGCCTACGGCTGAGAGCGTGGGAGATTACTCTCATCCTCAGCGCCGCTCTCCACTGGTACAGATCTCCACAAGGAATATTATTCATTCTAACATCTTTTCCAAAAGACATTCTTGCGCTAAAATTCTAAGTCAAGTTCTAGACAATACCTAGACAATACTTTAAGAGTCAACAGTCGGCGACTGTAATTTAATTTAACTCCATTCACAATTTTTCTATTCTGTTTTGGATTACTTAATTGTACAAATTAAATTATAAAGAATTTAAATAGTCGATGATATTTGTAGTTCTAACTATCGGACTGGCTATGCTTGTATAAATTTTCGTTCACTTCACGGATCGGCAAGAAAAGTGTATAATCCCTTCAGTTCTGGCATCACGTCGGTAACAAAGTCACTTGTCCAAACGCACGGCCGCTGCCGACGTCAGCAGAGCAGTCGGCGCAGCCTCGACGTGCGAGAAAGAATAGCCGATATTTTTTTATTGCGCTCTCTTTCTTTGTCTTATAATCTGACTGCACTCGACGCTAGCAGTGACAAATTTCGGGCGGTCTGTTATTCTCTTTTGCGCTTTACAGTTATGTTCAGCTAGCACCCAAAATTTGGCCGGTAAATTTTGTGTGACGCAGCGACATGTGTATGCCCTTACATTTTTTGAGCAATATTGTATTTCGAAAATAAACTATTTTTTTTTGTTTTTTAAACTTAAATAATTTGATTATAAAAAAAAGGTAATTTTAGTTAAATTAAAAAAGTACATTTAACTCATTAAATGTTATATTTAACTTTATTATATAATCTAATTTAAAAAAATCTAATTTAAAAAAGTTTAAAAAATTGGTCCTTTAATATTTCTTTATTATTAACAGCTATAAAAATTCTAATTTTACTAAACAAATAAAAATTATATAGTCGGATATTTACGGTTTCAGAAAGGGTATATGAGCATTGGCACGCGCCAAAAGCGAAGATGAAACAAAAGGAGCATGGCAAAGGGGTGAGAAAAAGACTTTGTGCAATCACATTCTTTTTGAGGATTTCCTAAGAGAAGGAGGTTTTTTTGTTGCTCAGCGATTTTTTTAATTTCTTACCAAGTGTTACTTAGCGAATCAATTATTTTTGTGCCAAGTGCTATAAAAAATAAAGTCAGGTAAGTGCAATCTTAATGTTAAGATTTTGTGAATTTGCACCAATTTAAAAAGTGGTTTATGTTATGTGTTTCGCAAAATAACCTAGAAAGTTCGCGGGCAATAGCCGAAAGTGGCAAGTTAAAGTGCTTATAAATAATAAATAATATTAATAAATAAATAAATACAAATATTAATACTTTTTTATATTTTTAGGTGCATTGATGATAAATTCTGAAGACCCAGACAAGTGCCTTAGAAAGGCCTTTCTTAATATTAAAAATAAGTTGGTGAAACAAAAAACTAGAAATAATAATATTAATAATAGTCTTAATAACTTTAATAACACAATTTAAAAAACAAAATATATAAAATAAAATAAAAAAAAAAATAAAATGAATTAAATGAATATAAATATTTCCGTAATATATATTTTTTTTAATGAAATCGCTAATGAAATTTTGGAAAAACTCATACATGAAATCACCTATGACACAGGTGACCCGATGATGGATTTTCAGAAGTGACATTCCATTGAAAAAATTCTGAAAGTCACACGTGAAATACTAAGTGACATGTCACAAGGTTGTGACCTCTCATATAAAAAATTTGTATAAGGCACTTGTGACATCACGAGTGTCTTCGAAAGAATGTCACTCATTTTGTCACCATGGGACGGGGTAGGACATCTCAAACAAATGTCTCTATGAAAAATCACCGGTGCGTCACCGGTGCCAAATGACATGTCAGGAGTGATTCATATGGTGATTCGCGAGTGAATAGTGATTTCTGGAACTGAAGGGATAATATAAAGTGTATAATAATATTAAAGTAGGATTAGTGGGTGTGACTCACGGCATTTACTCCGACGTTGACGATCGATCTCCGGACGGGATGCGTTGGCTGTAATCTATATTTTGGCGATTTACTTCGCTATGGGGAATTTCAAAAAATAAACTAATATTTTTTACATTTTCTCTTGGATACGCGAACGGTTTGAAATAAACTTGTAACCAGTGCCAAATTCATCGCTCATTCTTGTTGACTAAAAAATAATAAATTGTTCACTTAATCATAAAAAAAACCTAGCTATTTTTAGATTAACGCCGCTTCTTGGCTTTTCTTGCTTTTTGATTCGCTTAAATTATTATTCTTAATTTACTGACATAATTATCGTTTAACGCGAAGTTGCCACTTGGGGTCTTTCGTAAACTTATTATTTCTTAGAATTTACATAACTTTGATTTCATAGATTTTCTTTTCACATGATATTCATAGATTTGGTTTTATAAAACGCGTTGGTTTTCTTTAAAAACGTTGAACAGGATTTATGCTTGTTTTAAACACGCTTGGTTATGGTTGAATTGGCTCAATATATTCATGTATGCAGGTCGAACTGATCGAACACGAGGCGAGGTTTTATAGACATTGAGGTTAGAACCAATTGATCGATATGCCAAGCTAGGTTAAGACCGTTTACACACGCGGCGCTTTGGCGAAGAAACTCCGGGAGTTGCTGCTGTTAATTCCTCCTCGGATATCTCCCAGATTGATGCGCGCATCCGTCAATACTTGGCTAGTGTGCGGATGCGCGGAGCGTTGGGCATTGGGACAGGTTATGTCGTTGGATTAACCCGCCATGTGGTCTTTGGGTCACTCTACAAGGTCTACACTTCTAATACCGTCTGTTTGGGCCGTAGATAGGGCTTTCTGGTTACTATTTACTCCAAAACATCTGCCGCGGCACAACCTAGCGATTTTCAATCCAATTAACTACAGATATGGCAAAAGAAAAGGTCGTACAAAACAATACCTAGCGATTCCGCCACGTAACTTGATTGTGGGCTGTCTTGTGGCGGTAAATCCTCCAGTGAATTGGCCGAATCAGTATGTTGCGCCTTTGGCGGCAACTTGTGGCAACACTGCCTGCGGTATCCACCAGAATTTTCAAAAATACCTGTAGTGAATTTTCGTTGTAGGTTAAACACGCACTAAATTCTAGCCAATTGCAATTGCACTTACTTCGAATCTTTTCCCTGGCTGATATTTATGGCTGGATTCCAAACTGGCTGCCGGACCACACTTAGAATAGTGGATGCCACTCACAATATGATATTTCGGGCTTTTTAGCCTTTTTAACACTTATTAAATTTTGATCGCTGGCACGTCCGTCTCCCTTGTGGGTAAAAATAAGAAGAACGTATTCGGAATCAGATGGATACCAGCGAGGCTTTTGGCGGAAATATATATCATATAACGACCGACAGGTGTCAAAAAATGAACTTTCAGCTGTTCAAATATCGAATAGTCGGGTCAGGTGGCAGCACTCCTTCAAGCTTTGATTTAGGCGGGTCTTACATAGTAGGCTTTCAGGCTGAATTTTGGTTCACCAGTCGCTACAGGCGCCGTTACAAATGGCGCCACTTTTAAGCGGCTGCTTGGTTTGTCCTGCTTGAGACTGCTTGCTTTAACTGAGTAACGGGTATTTGATAGTCGAGGCACTCGACTTTAGCGTTCTGTCTATAGAATTTTCAAAAAAGTGAACAAAAACTTTTTAAGATCAAAATGGTACACGAGTGTCACAGCTTAAATCTGGCTTAATGTTAATGTTTTACCCAAAAGTTTTGTTACTAAAAACAACTTTAAAAAATTTTATTTTTTTGTGGACAAGTTTTGAGAAAATGGGTTGTCCCAACTTACAGACCGTCCCGACTTACAGACCGTCCCAACATACAGACCTCTTCCCTATATATTTCAATATTGATGTAAGTAGCGTAGAACAAGTAAGAGAGGAAATTTAAATGAAGTAAAATCCAAGATCCCTTCATTACTTGGTTGTGTTTTTATACCACAAAAAAGTAAGGAAAATATTCCTTTATTTATTTATTTATTTTATTACGAGCATTTTCCAATTATCGGCGGAATTTCTTTTCCTACTTTTTTACTTTTAATAGACTTTGTTTGCCCTTTTTAAATATAAATTAAAATTTTTTTAATTCTAATTTGTTGATAAATGATAAATAACATAATTTTATTTTTCCTTAAATCTTTGATGAAGATGTTTAGGGCTTCTTGGGGACCTGTTAAACCTTAGCTGTTACCTAAACCCCGACCCCTATGAAATTTTGTTAAACATTTTAGCTGACAAAAATGTTATTGTTAAAAGTTGAATAAAATAATGTCTTCTCAAACATTACAAATTCTTCTATATGCAAAAATATAAAAATGTTTTCTTAACTGTTATATAATTCAATTTTTAATGTTTCTTTGTAGAACCTGAAAAATCAGATAATGACCACCAACCTTTGGGTTGAGCAGGTGAGTAATGTATTATTGTAATTTAAAAAAGAAAGAAAGCTAGCTTCGGCCGAAGTTTATATACCCTCGCAGATCATTCCTATTTTATTTGAAAACAAAGAAAATTATAGCAGTTTACGTATTATTTTGACAATAATTGATTGGTCCTTCCTATGGCAGCTATATAATATAGTCGTCTTATTTATGTAAAATTTAATTAAAATTGTGATATAATAAAATAAATTTATATAACAGAGTAGAGGGGAATACAATAAAAATTAACAAAGCTATAATTTTAATTTCCCTTTAGTTTTCCGATCGTTCCTATGTGAGCTATATTATTTAGTGGTCCGATTTTTCTAAAATTTAATTCGAAGTTCAGAACAGAACAAGAAAGGAAGCTAACTTCGGTCAGCCGAAGTCTATATACCCTTGCAGATAATTCCAATTTAATTACAAATTACAAAAATCTAAATTTTGGTTTGCAACAAACCAAATTATAGCAATTTCCGTATTATTTTGACAATAATTGATTGATCATTCCTATGGGAGCTATATAATATAGTCGTCCGATTTATGTAAAATTTATTTCGAAATTCTGAAATAATAAAATAAAGTTATATTCCAGAGTAGAAAAGAATACAAAAAAAATTAACAAAGCTATAATTTTTTTCCTATTAATTTCCCATTAATTTGCCGATCGTTCCTATGGGAGCTATATGATATTGTCGTGCGATTTTTATAAAATTTAATTCGAAATTCAGGACAGTTAAAAAAATTATATTCCCAAGAGCAGAAGGTAATATGTCTTAAAACATTGAAAATATCATTTTGTTTTCATTATTTTTCCGATTACTCCTATGGGAGCTATAAGATATAGTTGTCCGATCCGGCTGGTTTCGACTTATATACTACCTGCAATAGAAAGACTTTTGGTAAAGTTTTATCTCGATAGCTTTAAAACTGAGAGACTAGTTGGCGTAGAAACGGATAGACAGACGGACATGGCTAGATCGACTCGTTTAGTCATGCTGATCAAGAATACTTTATGGGGTCGGAAACGTCTTCTTCACTGCGTTGCAAACTTCTGATTGAAATCATTATACCCTCTGCAAGGGTATAAAAATTATATTGCCAAGAGCAATAGGTAATATCTCAAAAAGACATAAGCTATAAGTTTTCAATTATATTTCCAATTATTTCTATGACAGCTATATAATATAGTCGTCCGGTTCGGTTGGTTCCGACTAATATTCTACCTGCAATAAAAATACGACTGTTGGTAAAGTTTCGTATCGATAGCTTTAAAACTGAGGGACTAGTTTGCTTAGAAACGGACGGACGGACAGACGGACACGGCTAGTCATGCTGATCAAGAATATATGTATATACTTCACGGGGTCGGAAATATAAATAGAACTATGACTGTGTTAACTATACTGTTAAATAAACAATGTTTATCTTAAATTTTGCCCCGTATGATATGTTAGATTAGTGAGAGAATGCGCCGCTCACAAAATTGTATTATTTTTTATTAGGGGAGAGGTCTGTAGGTTGGGGCGGTCTGTAAGTTGAGACACTCCATTTTCTCAAAACTTTTCCACTAAAAAAAATGTTTTTATATTTTTTTAGTGACAAAACTTTTGGTTTAAGCTGTGAGAGTCGTGTACCATTTTTCACGAAAAAAGTTGTTGTCCATTTTTCCTAAATTCTTTAAAAAATTAAAAACGTGCTTGAAATAAATTGGTAAACGGTTTAAAACATTAGTAATTTATCTGTTAACAAATTAAAAATAGAATCTGATTAATTTGATAGTCAGAAAAAAAGTTATTCATTTTTCCAAAAACTACCCATTTTGTGTAAGTTGGGACATTTTGATCGTCTAAGTTGAGACACCCGTTTTGCATACAAAAAGGACTCAGCCCAACAGATGTCGCTTACAGCTAGAACCTTTCTCTGAAATTAGGAAAAATGTGATCGTTCAAAGAGCATTTCGGATTTATTTGGTCAAAGGTCTTTAAAAATGGAGGGGAATCTCTAGTTAAGGGGAAATAAATAAAATTGATTAAATTAACGTAAATAAATATTTTTTTTAAGTTTAGAGTACTTTTGGTGTGAGTTTTATTTATTTTTATAAGTGTCCCAACTTACAGACCAATTTTTCAGAATGTCTTTTTTGACACTTTAAAAAAAAAATCTTTTTTAGTTTTCTCTAAGGAAAAAAAAATTTTTTTTTTGTTTTTCTTGAAGTTAAAAGACTAACCTCTTGATTGTTATCTAATGCGTGAAGTTTCATAAGCGTCCGTCCGTCGCTCCGTCTGTATAAACGCTGAGATCGCGGAAACTATAAAAGCTAGGAGATTGGCACATTTTTTTCAGTGTTCTACACCAGTTACAGACATTAAAACCATTCAGAAATGAAGGTTGATTCATTATGAACAAGATCAGAAATAAAAAATTGGGGATCGGACAAAGTTGTTTCGCAATTCGAATTTTTCGGTGGGCGCACAGCTATTTTCCATCTACGTTAAAACTCAAAATTTCTCAAAACCTTTAAAATTAAGTTTTTTTTGTCGTTGTGAAGCGAAAAAGTAAACAAGTTTGAAGAAAATCCGACCTTCGATTCGGGGGTGGCCCACTTGGGAGATTTTGACTCGACTTTGATTTAAAATTCGGACTAAAATTGGCCTTAGTCTTAAATTCTTAAAAAAAAAATAAAAAAAAAACAAAAATATAGTCGCATCACACAGGGGTCGAACCCATGACACCACGATCGTAGTCCTCGACTTTACAATTAATGCAAATCCGCCTCCCTCGTTCTAAATTCTACTCGAATTTACTCAAAATCCGATAAAGTTGTCATGGTATAAGAATATGTAAGTATTTCATTCTAAACTTATCCGATAAGTTGCATGGTTCTTTAACAGGAAAATAATTTTTCATAATTAACGAAATAAGTATGTTTGTTCGAAATACCAAATTATAATATGTGAAATTTGATAGGGGACATTTGACAGGGAGTTTTTTTATAGACTTTGAATTAGGGAAATTTATTTCTGTTAAAGGGAAATCCGATAATGTTAACAAATTCACTTCCGAGTGAAAACTGGCCGGTATGATTGAAATATTTATAAATAATTAATTGATATTCTTTTTAGAATGCGCATATACCTTTAAAAGGCTTAGGTACACTTGAAACGAAGTTCTGTGCGCAATTTTCACAAACCTAAAAGAAGTACTGTAGATTTTGCAGGCCCATCTATGCATATGTATAGCGATTCCAAAAAATGTGAAATGATTAGAATCAAATTGTTTTAATATAAAATATTAATTATGTTTTATTGGAAGGGTACTAATATACATTACAAAATATAATTTTTATGAACAAAATTGATATAAAAAAGATAATTTTGATGAAAAAAATTTAAATGAAAAAGATTATTTTGATGACCAAAAAGTACAAATGTTATGTTAATTATGTTATGCCATTAATCATATCGGCATTTTATTGATATGAAATAAGGTTAAATTGAGTGCAATTTCATATAAATTTTGGCTGCCTCGCTGACCCTTTTTATACACTTGCAGAGCGTATAATGATTTCAGTCAGAAGTTTGCAACGCAGTCAAGGAGACGTTTCCCACTCCATAGAGTATACATATTCTTGATCAGCATGACTAGACGAGTTGATCTAGCATTGTCCGTCTGTCCGTCCGTTTGTCTGTCCGTTTCTACGCAAACTAATCTCTCAGTTCTAAAGCTATCGGGATGAAACTTTACCAAAAGACGACATTCTATTGCAGGTAGTATATAAGCCGGAACCGGCCGGATCGGACAACTATATCTTATAGCTCCCATAGGAATAATCGGATAAATAATAAAAAAAATTATATCTTCGGTGTTTTTTGACATTTTTTTTTTACTGCTTCGAATTTCGAATTAAATTTAATAAAAATTGGACGACTACATCATATAGCTCCCATAAGAAGGATCGGAAAACTAAAGGGAATTTAATAGGAACAAAATTACAGCTTTGGTAATTTTAATTGTATTCTCTTCTACTCTGTAATAAAGTTTATTATTTCAGAATTTCTAAATAAATTGTACATAAATCGGACGACTATATTATATAGCTGCCAAAAGCATGATCAATCAATTATTGTCAAAATAAGAGTTTACAAGATTGTGTAGTTGAAAGAGAAATGGTGTACCACTCGCTTTGAACTTTCTGTCACATTGCTTTCTTATTTGAGGCTTTGAAGTTTCCAATTTGGGATTTACATCCGGCGATTGAGCTGGCGAGTTTATTAGAGATATTTTTTGTTCCTGATAACATTTTTGTAAAATTTTTGCTTTATGCTTTGGGTCATTGTCTTACATGTTTTCCCATTTAAGCGGCATTTTCTCATCGGCAAATGGAAGCATTATGCTAAGATTCACAAGGTAGTCCTCAGCAAACATCCTTTCCTTAATCCAAAATACTCCAGGCGATGAAAAGCATCCCCATAGCATTATGTTTCCTCCACCATTCTTAACAGTCTTAATCGTATGCTTTGGATCGAAATCAGTGTTCGTTGGGCGTCTCACATATACTTTTCCATCTGATCCACACATATTAATTTTAGTTCAATCGGACCAGAGGACCATTATTCCGACTGGTTCAACCCCTTGAATCAGTGGCCATGGTTGGAGGTGCCTGCCGGTAGGCATAAAATGCAAGTGGGTGGTTCCCCTGAAAACAAACCAGTATGAACGACGAGGCGGAAGAAATTCGGGCTGGGATGTCAGCCCAAACGTCGATGGGAAGTACGACTGCTACCATCGGCGGGCACGGGAAGGAGTAATCCTCTCTGCGTGTCGTCAGCGGTCGAACCCCTGGGATGACTGGAGCAGGTCATCTCAGCGGCAATGCTACTGCCATAACATCTCAAGCAAAGTTAAGTCGCACGGGTGCCGTTGTCGCAGTAGACTTAGACTCAGAGCGTGCTAAACGAAGCCAAAACAAGCCATACCCACTTGCCTGAACCCGGTTCCAACTCCCATCGTAGGAAAGGGCCGAATCGTAGAAGCGAGGGTATGAAGGCTAAGGCGCAATACAAGGCAGCCCTCAAGATTAAGAGTCGGCTTCAGGACAAAGCGACTCTTTTCCAGGAGAAGAAGGAAAAGCTTGCCTGGGCAGAGCAAAAGGTTGAGGATGGAAGGCTGCACTTCGCAAGCAAACGCGCGATGGCGTCGACAAGCGGATTTGCAAACAAGGTACGGTGAACGGTGTTAAGATCCTGAAGTACAACGACGATCCGACCAGGAAATGGCTGACACAAACGGTCGGCCAACTGGAGGCGTTGTGGGAGGGGGCCAAGCTAGAGGTGGTGGACAGGAAACTAATCCCATCCTCACTGACGGCGGAAGTGGTCTTACCCATCGCAATCCAAGAGGATCAGGCGCTAAAGCTGCTTCGACAGCAGAATCCAGACGTCCCAACGGCAGATTGGAAGATTCTGCACATGGCCAACCCACTACCCAGTGACGGGGCAAAAGTGTGGTTCTCCAAATCAACAAGGAGGCGGAGGATCTGCTGTACCCAAGATTCGGGAAGATGGCGTGGGGCACGGGCAGTGTCTACCTACGTCTTAAGAAGCGCCATCCCGAAGGTAAGGGCGCACACATCCTGCAGGTAGGCAAGATGGAAAAGGACACAGATCCCGAAGCCATCGTGGATGCCGGCCAGGACCTCGCTCTTGATCACTCGGAAGGACGGTGACCGGATAGTTATAGTCAACCCGTCGAGCGGAGATGAGCCAGCCGCTCTCACCTCTGAGGGTGCTGCAGCTTAATCTTCATAAAAGCATAATCGCATCGGCGGAGCTCCTGATTGCCCTGGAGCAAGGGCCCGTCGACATAGCCTGGGTTCAGGAGCCATGGATTGCCTCGAGCAATATCGTGGCCGGACTAAGGTCCGCAAACTACAACACATTCTACTCAACAGCGGCATGCAGGAACAGAAGCGCCGTACTTGTACGGAAGGGTATCCATGCTAACCTTATGCCTCATTACAGCTCTGACGACTTGACTGCGCTGAAGCTAGAAAGGGAGGAGAAGCGGCCCTTGCTAGCGTCCTGCTACATGGCACACGAAAGACCGTCGCCACCAGAAGAGTTGAGCAACTTAGTGGAATTCGGCTCGAAGGATGACCAACTCCTCATTGGTGCAGATGCCAATGTTTTTTTTTTTTATATTCCTTTATTATAATAAAGTAAAATAAAGTTGACAGACAACAAGAGTAGGGGCTGTGATTGCGCGGTATCACCGCAAGGTATTGCTTCTCGCAACTGTAGCCACCTTAGCTGAGGTTTCTCTCCTCTCCTTCTCGATGCAATGAAGCGTTCGCAGTACACACGCTGCATAGTCTGCCGTCGCTATCCAGTTCTCCACACTCAACAGCATGAGGGGCACAAAAGTTTCAGGCTGGACTTTTACCCCAGTGGTCTCCTCCAGGATTTGGCGATAGTAGCCAAATCCACGACATTCGAAGAGGACGTGATGAGCGACTTCGACAATCCCACTGCTGACGAGCGCTGCGTCATCCGAGATCGTCCTGAAAGCGCTCGCTATTCTGACAGCACACAGGCGATACGTCGAGTTGACGACTCGCATGTAGCTGCCAACAGCCGTGGCCTCGGCCCATACCGGAGCAGCGTACAGCAGCTGCGACTTGACAACGGTCGCGAGGAGCCTGCGTCTGTCCTGCTTCGGTCCCCTGGTATTCAGCAGGATCCTGCAGAGAGATCCTGTGGTCTCGCTTGCCTTCTTGTTAACGAACATTAGGTGTTCCCGATAGGATAGGCGGGTGTCCAGCATGACTCCCAGGCACGTTGCGATGAGATCGTTGTCCCTCCGATCTGGATATGCGCCGACTCTACTGCTTTCCCGCTTGATATCAGCACCGCTTCTGTTTTATGTGAGGCCAGCTCTAGGCCTGCCACTGAGAGCCACTTCTCCACTGCTCGAATTGCGCAGTTTGCAGCTGCTTGCCTTGGCCACCACAACCAGAGCCACATCGTCTGCGAAGACAACTATGTCAGTGCTGCTTGGCAGTGGGATCTTCAGAACTCCGTCATACATCGTGTTCCAAAGCAGTGGGCCGAACCCTGAGGAACACCGGCTGTCACATCGTATGTCCTGGGGCCCGCAGAGGTTTCTAGAACCAGCTCCCTCTTGCTGAGGTAGCTGTGTACTACATTCAGCAAGTATTCGGGTGTGTTGAAGGACCGAAGTGCCTCCAGTGTCCTTCCCCAATCGGGGAAGTCCCGCCTTTCCATCTGGTACCAGCGATGGCTTTAGCGGCAATGCTGGTGACCCTCTCTAGCGCGTCCAATGCCGATTTCCCTTTCCGGAAGCCGTATTGCTTGGAAGAAAGTCCACCGGCACCTTCCATTAGAGCGTTCAATCTCGTAGCTATGACCCTTTTAAATGCCTTACCTAAAGTGTCCAGCAGGAAGATGGGTCTATATGAAGACGCTTCTCCCGCTAGTTTCCTGGCTTCGATAAGGGCAGAATCTTTTGGCGTTTCCACCTGACGGGGAAGGTCTCTTCCAGCAGGCACCTGTTGTTGAGCGATGCTACCGCATCCAGGTGGAGGGTTAGCAGGGTCTTTTACCCCAGTGGTCTCCTGCATTGTTCGGGACCAGAGCCGGCCCAGGTGCCTTCGTGTTCTTCAGACTTCTTGCCACTGCTATTAGTTCCGCCTCCGTAACCGGAATTATCGGGCTCCCAACTTGTCCCGTCCATCGGGGGATGGAATGGGGGCGACCTCCCGGAAAAAGAACTCGTACAATACCTTCCAGGACCGCCGGGTCAGAAGGCGACCTATTGCCAGCACTCACCCGTTTGACCACCATCTTATAGGCTCTTCCCCATGGATCGATTTCCAGATCGCAGAGCTTGAGGTAGCATTCCCTCTTGCTGTTCCGTATGGCCAGTTTGAGTGCCTTCTTTGCACTCCTGAAGTATGTGTTGCAGACTGAGAGGTTTGCAGTGCCTCTCGCGCTTTGAAGGAGCCACTTGGCTCGAAGACAGGTCCTGCGCAAACTAGCGATTTCCTCGCTCCACGAGTACACTGGCGCGTGGTTCTTGCGATAAGTCTTTCGCTGTTGCATACTTTGGCTTCCTCCAGCCTAGCTGCCATCTTATTCGCTGCTTCCTCTGCCGAGTCCAGCTCCGAGACGGCCAATCTTTCCAGTGCACTGGCAAAGGTCTGTGGCCTAAAGGTGTCAAAGTGGTAGGCTTTTCGTGGCCCGGTCGGCGGCTGGCTATGGCGCGGAGATCTACCAACTGCCACCAGTATGACCTCATGGTCACTGGCCGGGAACACCTCGCCTTTCCTCCGGCCCCAGCCCTCGTTCAACAGTGCAATCTCCAGCCACGCAACAGCTTCAAGGATGATGCGTCCCCTGGCGTTAGTATAGGGGGAGCCCCATTCCTCGGCCCAGGCATTAAAGTCGCCACCGATAACCACGTTGCTCCGTCCTCTCAGATCGCTGCACAGCTCGTCCAGGATTCTGCTAAAAGTCGCCAGTGGCAGACTGGAGGCCAGATTGCAGGCTGCCATGTGCCGCATACATTCGCTCGGTGGAACCCCTCCGCTGAAATCGTTTCCCGCATGGGTGGTGCACCCGTTCCGCAGAGCCACAGTGCCGCTTTGCCTGTGCGATCCGTGACCCAGTCGGTGCTTCTTACTACTCTATAGGGCTCGCACTGCCTGCTCCAGTAGATCCTGCGCGGCCCTGCAGTGGTTCAGGTTCAGCTGGGTCAACTGCATGTCGGTCAAGGTTTCCCTATCCCGCTGGCTGTGGCTGAGCAGAATCTGCTACCTGCCTGGTGCCTCGATCCTTCTTTCCCGCCGCAGAGCAGATGGAGCATGAAAGCTGCTTGCTGCACTTCGATGCCTTGTGCTTATGTTCACCACATTTTATGCAGCAGTCGCTCCTATCCACTAGGCTCTTGCAGTTCGCTGCTATATGACCGGGTTCCAGGCATTTGAAGCATCTTGGGGGGAGAAGGGCAAACTGATCACCGCCGTCTGCGACTCCGCGTAGCCTCGGCGCAGACTACGAACTCTGACGACCTCAGCATCAATGCCATTTTGGCTTGCGATAGCAGCGCAGATTTTCGACACCGTCGCGATGGAGTCGATATCTCGTATCTCCAGAACGGGCAGTTTCGTTTCATCCGACATGGCTCGCACTGATGCTGTGTCTCCTAGGACCCTTGCAATGCTCTCCTTCATGGCCACTGCGCTTTCTGCGCTATCTTTGGCCACCTCGAGCAGTAGGTTGCCGTTGATTGTGCGGCGTACCTTCGCTACACAGCTTCCCAGGTTATTGGCAGATGCCAATGCACACCACAGCGTGTGGGGAAGCACGTACAACAACAACAAAGGTGAGTCACACTTAGACTTTATTCTATCTACAAATTTATATATAGCAAACGTGGGGAGGAACACACCTTCGTAGGAGGCACCTCGTCAAACGTGCTAGATATAACATTTGTAACGGGACAGAGTACTTTGGTCTCCGAATGAAGGGTCCTTCTCAGACCATAAGTATATTCAGTTCAGATACGATTTTGAAATTACTCCAAAGGTAACTATCTATTGAAACCCTCGGAACACGAACTGAAAAAAATTTACAAGGACAGTGACCTCAAAACTTGCGACCGGGCTCGCAGTAAAATCAGTGAAAGACATAGAAACCCTCTCCAAGGAATTACTGGATGCGTATCACGCAGCATGCCCGACATCAAGAACAAAGAAGAAGACCAAGCCACCGTGGTGGAATTGGGAACTGACACTCAAAAGAAATAACCTCCGAGAATTCTTCAAAATCGCCAAAGAGGCAGACAATGAGATCATCAATGAGGAATACAAAATCCTACTTAGGAATTACAAGAAGGAATCACGCAGGGCACAGAGAAACTCGTGAAGAAACTTTTGCTCCAGAATCGAGAACGTCCCGGAAACTGCTAGGCTCCGGAAGCTGCTTTCGAAGCAGCCTACCATACAGAGTCAGCTAAAGCGCGACGACTGACAATGGACTGAGGGTAGTGCAGCGGCCCTAACAGCAAATATGCAATCGCACTTCCCAGGATGCACGGATGTCTTAGACGCCAGCACGCACCAGGACATAGCAGCTGGCGAAGAACGCCCCCCAAACGGTCCCCCAACAAATGAAAATCAACTGGGCCATAGACTCCTTTGCGGCCTATAAGGCACCAGGACTTCATGGAATATTTCCAGCCATGTTGCAGGCGAACAAGGAAAGGATCACCCCATGGTTGTATGAAATATACTCGGCATGTCTAAGCACGGGCTATATCCCAATCCAATGGAGGACCTCTCGGATTGTCTTCCTTCCAAAGGTGGGAAAGTGCAGTCACGCGAGCAAGGATTACAGGCGGATAAGTCTTACCTCTTTCATACTCAAAACTCTGAAAAAGCTGCTGGATCTACACATCAGGAATGATATAGGGAGACTTATGTCATCCAATCAGCATGCCTACACCAAAGGGAAATCTGTGGAAACGGCACTACACTCGCTAGTAGCAACCGTTGAGAGAGCCCTACACATTAAAGAATATGCGCTTGGAGTATTCGTAGATGTATCCGGAGCATTCAATAATGTCAAGACGGATGCTATAATTGATCGCCTAGAAGCGACCAGCACTCACCCCGCAGTAAGCCTTTGAATAAGATACCTGCTTAGCTGCAGACGGGTACTTTCAGAGTGGGGCACTGCTTCCATGGTATAAGCGGCACACAGAGGCACACCACAAGGTGGTGTCCTCTCCCCTCTTCTATGGAATTTGATGGTCGATGATCTAATTAAATTATTATAAATAACAAAAATAACTGCCTACGCGGACGCCATAGGCATAATTATTACGGGATTCTGTCCATCGACCCTTAATGGAATCAACACTCAGGGAGATATGTGAGTGGGCGGAAAAGGTGGGACTCAGTATCAATGCGGACAAGACGGACCTCATTCTCTTTACTAAGAGATACAAGGTACCGAAATAGACCCCCCCAAAAATTGGCGCAACCAGGCAGACACAGACACCGAAAGCACAGGTCAAGTACCTCGGAACAATACTGGACTGCAAGCTGGCATGGAGACCCAATATATTAGAAAGGGTGAAAAGGCCACCGTGGCGCTATATGCATCCAAGAAGATGCTTAGCTGCACATGGGGCCTGTCGCCTACTCTGATGCACTGGATCTACATCTCGGTGGTGCGTCCGACTCTGATGTATGGAGCCTTAGTGTGGTGGCAAGCCACTGAAAAGAAGACCTACACCGAGGAGAGAACTCAGAGGCAGGCACTGGTCTGCATAACGGGGGCGCTGAGGTCAAGCCCAACTAAAGCTCTAGAAACGATCCTCGGAATCGACTCCATAGATATCCACGATCAACTAACTGCTCCAAGATGGAAGGAGGAGTAGGGCTTATACTGCACGGACCCTGAAATAAGGCTGTCTTATAAGCTACGCAGCGACTGTAGCATATTCCAGCCAGAAGACTTTGTCATAAGGAAAGCGGCAGAAGTGGCTTAAAATATAAACCGACCACACGATGTGGTCAACCTGTTCGTCAACAGCCAAGCGGCGATAAGTTCCAAAAAATTTAATGGCGAGCAGTGAGGCACTAGATAGCCTTAGCACGACGAAGTCAGTCGGATCTATTGGGTTCCCAGCCACCAGGTTATCGATGGCAACGAGACAGCTGACGTTCTTGCAAAGGAGGGCGTAGAGCTGACGACCCACAGAACGGAGAACGTGCTAATTTTCCTCCAGCAGGGCACCAGACGAACTTCTTGCCTTCGCGAAATACACCTCGATCCTTGTGGACATTGAAACCTAATAAAATATCTCGAGGTTCATACAGATTAGCCGGACAACTAAGGGCCATATTGGCCTATGCGTGGGCCCGTCCATGAGGGCCGTCCGTATAACCTAACCAAACCTAATTGGCATAGAAATACAAATGGATTATCAATCCTTATCTCTCACAGTTTCGGATAAAAATTCGAACGTACAGATGAAAATATGGTATTTTTTCATTGAAAGTTTTACCCCAAAAAATTGTATATAAACCCGGAACCACAAATGTTGTAGCCGATGCATTATTACGAATACAAATAAATAATATTACAAACAGTGATATAGACGTTTCTGAACAGTCAAACTCAGACCAAGATACACAGCATTTAGCTGAAAGTAGTTTCGAAAATGTAATACAAGAGACCCATAATCCGTTAAATCAAACACTCAATCCAGCTCATAGGGGACTAGACAAAAATCGTAAACAAATCTGTAGATTATATTATTGGCCCAATCTATAATAATAAGAGCCGCTCAGGAATATAATCAGAGTATTCATTCCACAACAACCCAAAAACTTGTTGACACTCTCTATAATAAAATCGGACACGATAATATTCCGCAATTATTAAAATACTCAGAAGAAAATGTTAGAAGAAAAAGAAAAGAAAAGAAAAACAACATCACGTAGGACAAGTTGTTTATGAAAAGAAATATGGAGAAAGAAATAAACTTAAACCAAGATATAAGAAGCAAATAGTTAAAGATGATATGCCTAATAAAATAATAAGCAACAGTAAAAACAGAATTATTCACAAAGATAATATTAAGCATTAATAAATTCTTTTTTTTTAACTTACAGAAAATGTATTCTTTAATACATATTTTATTAATTATAATTAAACATCGCTTACGTTTGATAACATTTGATCTACAAAATTTAATTGATACTATCACCCTTGCAAAAATTGACGTTTTCAACACCAAAATTTTAAACAATGAAGATATAAAATAAATATTAGAACACAAGCAAAAGCCAGTTATTATCGCTGACTTAATGGATATCACTGTGTTCAAAATCGCATTAATCACATTATCAATAAGAAAACTGGGAATCAACGCACAGCCAAAACCACTGGTTAACAATATTAATATGCATTTCTATTACATTCTAATAACTTTATACTGATTTTCTAAGATTTATTGGGGCTCCCCAAGTGGGATATCCTTTTGCTAAAAGAATATCATTTTCATTTCCAGAACAGGTTTAAGACATTTTCAAACCCATTTTTGTCTTTTAAAATTAAAAATGCATTGATAATATTAAAAAAACATAAATATTCAAATCAAATAATTCTTTTGCTATTTCCTATACCTGCCTCATATTGTTTAAACAAATTGAAATTTCATTTACGGCTTCTCTCCCCACCTGCCTTTCTTACATCAATACCAATATAGAAGATTCTGAACTAATAAGATGTGTAAGTGTCAAAAATCACCCAGAACGGATCGACATAAAAATCTAAAAAAAAACATAAACATAAGCCATAAGCGGCCCCAAAGTGCCCCAAAATTCGATTTGTTTTTTCTTTTTAATTTTTTCTTTTGCAATTTTTCTGTTATAAATGTTGTCAAAATGGTTTAAAAAATAGCTCTTCATAATTTTATGGGATACCCGCAAATAACTGCATTTAAACTTTTTTGAAATTCAGCCCCCTTAGTCGAGGTCGCCAATTTGTTTTTTTTTTATTGTGACGTAATGGGCTCCCACCTATGTGTTGTTGTTTTTTTTATTCAGACGTTCCTCTGAGTGTTACCGTGCAAAGGCAAGGAAAAATACCACAGCCACAAAACACAAAATTGCGCATATTACGAATATATCGATATTTTTTTTATTGATTCATTCTTTTATCTAAACGTTAAATTTTAAATTATCGGTGGAGCCATTCAATTCCCTTTAAGCAAATTTCAAGGAAAATTCGTATGTATATACATTTAGATCATGCTGCTCCGATCTGTTTTAGATTTTGGTAACAGTTTTACAATCGAAGTTTTCCTTAAATTTGTTTTTATTTTTAAAATCCAAAACCCGGATAAGCTAAGACGAAATGTTTCCAAACTACTTATTACCTTTCAAATGTTGAATTATTGACAAACTGTGGATTTGTAAAAACAAAATAAAAACATACATTCGCCCAGCTGCGTACACACACACGCACGCCAAAATGCGTATTTTACACCCCCCACCACTAGATATGTGCATGTTTGCATGTGTGCGTGCATTTCAGCTGACTAAGGAAGTGAGATTTGCTTAAATTCAAATTCATGATAATATTGATATCCGTTTGCTAAAAGAATATCATTTTCATTTCCACAACAGGTTGAAGACATTTTCTAACCGATTTTTGTGTTTTAAAATTCAAAATGCATTGATAATATTAAAAAAAAATAAATATTCAAATCAATCAATTCTTTTGCTATTTCCTACACTTGCCTCATATTGTTTAAACAAATTGAATTGTTGAAACAAGTTCATTCACGGCTTCTCTCCCCACCTGCCTTTCTTACATTGTTAATACAATCCTAATCAAGGTAAACAATTAATGAAGACAAAATACTGAAAACCAAATAATAATTCTAAAATGCGAATTAATTTTCTTGATGTTCTTCTAAATCACATACATTTTTGCTTCTCTTTTGTTTTTGTTATTGTCAACCTAATGGTTCAAAAAATATGTCTCCAGTCAGGTCGTGGACATTCACTTTACATATGTGAGGAACTATAGACGGCCCTCACAACTTGCTGACCATAGCCAATGGCTATTGAAGTGGTGGGGCGTCGCAGTGGTCGATCGTGGTTGAAGGCAGCTTCCGGAGGCGTTGCGGCTGTTGCAAATAGCCGTGGTGGCAAGCTGTGGGGGAGAGACAGAAAGCACTTGACGATCGCGACGATAGAAAGAATAAGAACACTCTGGACTTTTCGGTAATGGCGCGGACCGCCCGGGCGTTGTATTTCGATAAGAGTTACAGAGAGTACTGCCACTTAAGCTAATGAGCGCTGTGCTTCAGAGCGCTGTGGAGAGATCCCGGGCGTGGGAAGGCGGGAGAGCGGGAGAGCCTGGAAGTAGGCATTCCCAACGAGGGAAGAGCGGGCATTGGAAGAGCGGGGAAAGCGGCTTAAACATGCCGCCCCCCTTCCAATCGCTAGCGTTGCAACGAAGCCCCACGTGTCGACTAGGACTGGTTGCAGGCACCGGACAGGATCCACCCGAAAGTCGTCCGCTGGGCCACTGGGAGTCCCTCGTCGACCAGGTGGAAGCCAGGACGGATGACCTTGCCGTAGACGTCTGCACCAAGGACCACGGAGATGGTTGCCGGTAGATAGAACCGCTCGTCGGCCAACGGGAGGTCGCTGTATTTGCTGACCACGGTGTCAGCAAGCTCTCGGATGGGGGTGCGGATGCGGACGTTTGGCTCCACCTTCAGGACCACCTCCAACTTGAAGTCGTCGTCGCGCTTCGACCGAATCGTCGCCGACGGTGGTAGTCGGCAAGCGGAACGCAGTCGCCAGGGATGCGTCGATGCAACTTGTCGGCGTACACGGGTCGATGAGGGCGGCTGTGTCGAACTTCTTCTTCAGGACGTTGACGCTGTGCCGCTGCAGGAGGGACGACAGTGACGGTGCCGGTGTCGAGGAGGCTGAGCGCGGCGGAGAGGCAAGCGCTCTGCGAGTTGGCGGATCTTGCCGGCGCGAGCGTTGCTGAGAAGCGGCGGATGCCGAGCGCCCCGCCGGGGCCAGCGCTTGGCGAGTTGGCGGATTCTGCCGGCGCGAACGCTGATTAGACGCCGACGGCAGGGGGCGCTCGTGCATGTGGAGGAGCGTGTGGTGCTTCCCGCTGCACGTTTTACACTTGTCGCCACTGCGACAGCTCACGTCGGAGTGCTCGTGAGCGAGACAATTTGAGCAGTACTTATTAATAAGCACTGCCCGAAGCCGCTTCTCTGCGCTCAGCTTTAGGAACCTCTGGCACTTCCGAAGCGGATGGACTCCACGGCAGACTCGGCAGCGGTAGGAATTTATACCTCGAGTACGTCTGCTCTCCAATGCCTGAGCGCTGCGTGGACGAGGAGCCATGATGTGAGCTGGGATGGAGTAATGGACGGAAAAAAGAAAAAACATATGGAGATAAGTTGAAAAAGCTTACATGGCGAGGATGGTTGGAGAATTATGCGGAGGACGTTGGTTGAGAAGGACGGTTGGAGTGTTCTCCTGGCAGCAGAACCACCTTGGTCACGGGACGCTTAATAATCCTGCGTGCCGTGAGAATGCCGACGACACGGACATTGCCGTCAGCCCCCGGAAAGACAGAGTCGATTCTGCCCAGGCGCCACTCATTCGAGGGCAGATTGTCTTCTTTGACGACTACCATGTCGCCAACGCGGAGATTTGCGGTCGGGGACTGCCACTTGTTGCGCTTGTGGAGCTCCTTGAGGTACTCCTCTTTCCATCGAGCTTGGAATTGCTGATGGAGCGCCTTTAAGTGTTGCCACCGATTTACAATGGACTTGGATTCCCCTTTTAATTCGGGTTCCACTATGGACAGAAGAGGTCTGCCGACGAGAAAATGCCCTGGTGTCAACGCCAAGAGATCAGTAGGATCTTTTGACATGGGAGATAGCGGTCTGGAATTTAGACAAGCTTCAATTTTCGCTAGGAGGGTTGAAAGCTCTTCAAAGGTGTACTTTCGAGTAGCGGTGGACTTGTAAAACAAGGTTTTGAAGCTTTTGACACCAGCTTCCCACAGGCCTCCCATATGGGGTGCCCCCGGAGGAATGAATTGCCAGTTGAGCTGCTGATGACTATACGCATCCGTCACAGACTCTTTTACGGCTTGTAGAAAATCTCGGGAGAGCAGGGTGGCAGCGCCGACAAAGGTTTTCCCATTGTCGGACTGCACTTGACGGGGACAACCTCTTCTGGATACGAACCGAGCGAACGCGGCGAGAAATTTCTCGGTCGTCAGATCGGATGTAGGCTCTAGATGGATGGCCTTTGTAGAGAAACATACGAAAACCAACACATACCCTTTTGTAATTAGGCACGCTCTGCCTGTGTAATTTTTGATGTCGAAAGGGCCAGCGTAGTCCATCCCTGTGTACGTGAATGGCCGGGAAAAAGACACTCGCTCTTTCGGAAAACTTCCCATCATCTGAATTTGCAAGCGCTTCTTATGAATAACGCAGACCTTACAGGAGTTAATCACGGCCTTTACCAAGTTCTTTACTCTCGGAATCCAGTATCTTGACCGGGTGAGACGTACGACTAACTGGTTACCTCCGTGCAACGTAATGAGATGCGTAAAGTTCACCAGTAGTCGAGAGAGTGCACATTCGTACGGGAGTATTATCGGATGTCGTTCGTCATATCGCAAGTTTTCGGAGGCCGTTATGCGGCCGCAAGCCCTTATAAGCCCTTTCTGATCTAGAAAGGGGCTTAAGGAGAGGATTGAACTTGTCGCGGACACAGGACGCTTTTTCATTAGAAAAATATCTGCTCTGAGTGCTAATGACCATGAGCCGTTCAGCGCCGACAAGTTCTTGGGCTTCTAGACGGACTTCCGACATCTGCGACTGTTTCTTACATCGCTGGACAAAACGGTGGACATACGCAAGGACCCGTAAAGCTCTATCTAATTTGGAAAAGCGATCAGGGATGTCTTCTGTCGGGATGGACGCCACATGGGCCTTGACAGGACGCCTTTTCACTTCAGTCACCTGTAAGTCGGTGCTTTGGGAAGGCCACTGATCTCGTGGCTTTGACAACCAAGTTGGCCCATGCCACCAAAGGGAGTTGTCGATCAGATCTTGTAAAGGCACTCCCCGACTGGCCAAGTCAGCTGAATTGTGTTCGGATTGAACATGTGCCCAATTGGCTGCCTCTGTGGACTGGGTAATCTTTGTTACCCGATTGGCAACGAACGTTGTCCATTGACATGCTGGTTTGGCTAGCCGTGCAAGCACAATTGTGGAATCGGTCCAACAATGGAGTTTCGAGGACAGCATTGGCATATGGGGGAGGATGGATTCAGCCATCTCGGATAGCAATAGAGCTCCACACAGCTCTAGCCTGGGAAGCGACACAGTTTTGACTGGCGCCACGCGCGTCTTGGCTGTAAGGAAATGCACTACCGTCGTGTGCCCAATTTCTACGCGCACATAGATCGCAGCACCGTACGCCTTTTGAGAGGCGTCACAAAATCCATGATGTTCGACTCGGAACTCTGGGCGGAAGGAAACCCATCTGGGAATTCGGACTTGATCTAGGACCGAGTAGCTTTGGACAAAATCACGCCACTTTTGGCACAGTTCAATTGGGAGTTCATCATCCCATCCAAGATCATGAAGCCAGATCTCCTGCATGAAAATCTTGGCACAGACCACGAAAGGAGCGAGCCAGCCTGCTGGATCAAACAGCTTGGCGATTTGGGAAAGAACATGACGTTTCGTGAGCGTGGCTTCGTTGGATAGGTCTGGAGGGGCGAAGAAAAACTCATCGGATGTTGTTTTCCAATGGACTTCGAGAGTTTTCGCCGTGCTTTCCGTATCTATCTCGAGGAACTCGGCGTTTAAAAGATGATTGGTTTCGATATGAGCCAGAACTTCTTTATGGTTGGAGGTCCACTTTCTTAATGGAAAACCAGCCGAATCGAGAGCACTCTGCAACTCGCGAATGGTAAGGTGAGCCTCTTCTGCAGAGTCAGCTCCCGAAAGGACATCATCGACGTACATGCAACCACGAATAACTTTACTCGCCCTTGGATGGGTTAGTTGCACGTCGGTCGCCAGCTGTTGCAGGACCCGAATTTCCAGAAACGGTGCACAATTGACCCCAAACGTAACAGTTTTTAGCTCAAAATCGCGAATGCATCCTTCTCTATTGCGGAATAAGATACGTTGGAACGCTGTCTCCTTCGGATCTACACAGATCTGCCGGTACATTTTCTCGATATCAGCACTGTACACAAAACGGAAATATCGCCACTTCAGGATCTGGATGTAGGACCGGGCCAGCATGAAGGATATCATTTAAGCTGACCCCATTGTCTGAAGGGCTGGAGGCGTTGAATACCACTCTAAGTTTGGTGGTCGTACTCTCCGGTTTTAACACCGCGTGGTGTGGGAGGTAATAACACGCTGAATCGTGGGTCGGAGGGACTTCTCTCATGTGGTTGAGGTCGAGATATTCTTGAATCACTGAGTCGTACTTGGATTTTATCGTACTGTCCCTTTTTAGCCGCTGCTCGTTTCTTAAATATTGAGCCAGCGCCAGGGATCTGGATTGTCCCAGAGAGCATTTCATGTTCTCAGGATCTCGAAAGGGAAGACTCACGACATACCTGCCGGTATCGTCTTTTGTGGTGGTCCGAAGGAAATTGTCCTCACAGATCACGTCGGACTCTTTTGCCACCTTTACTGGCAGATCCTCCACCTCCCAGAATTTGGTGAGGAGTTTATCGAGAGACGCTTCGTACGTTTGTGCAACATGCGTAGAAAACGATGAAATTCTATCTTGCCTCGGAGCGGGTACTGGTCCTGTTAGAATCCAGCCGAAAATGGTCTCTTGACCGAGAAGAGAGCCACAGATATTCGCTCGGGTGCCGCTTAGTAGAATGGAAGGAAGTATATCGGCCCCGATTAAAAGATCTATTTGTGCGCTCTCATAAAACTTTGGATCCGCTAGTGGAAGTTCGGGAAGATCTCGCCGGAAATGTAGCGGAAGCGGACATGAGGGAAGATTTCCGGCTATTTGCGGAAGCACGTAGGCAGTGGTGTTTAACTGCAAACTAGGCCGGGTCGGAGAACGAATTGTAAATTGTCAGAGCTTTTTAGTCTCAGCGGAGACCGTTTGATTGAGCCCTGAGACCTGTGCTTAGATAACCTGGAACGGCAGCTTAATCAGGTTGAAAAGGCGCTCAGTAATGAAGGTCGCCTCAGATCCGGAGTCTATTAAGGCTCGCGCTTGGTAGTTGGAACCCTGATGGCATATATTATTCATGGCAGTGCCTAGGAGGACTGACCTAGAGCCTGCCGCAAAATAATTTTGAAGTGTTGGCTGCGTGCCACTGGCAGCCGAGGTACCGGGAGTATTCGGTCTGGATCTGGGCGTTGGCGTTGGATTTGCGCGCGCTGGGGATGGGGTGCCTCGGTGTAGGAGGGTGTGATGGCGGCCGCGGCACGTGAAGCAATTATGTGCGCTTTCGCAGTCGCGCAGCTGATGTGTCCGCGCAAAGCAGTTCAAACACAGCTGTTTTTGTTTGATATAGGCGATGCGTTGGTCGACCGTCATCCGGAGAAACTGGGCGCATGTGCGTATTGGATGGTTTTCTCTATTACAGAGATCGCACCCTCTAGGTTGTCGAGGCGTTACCCTTGTCTCATAAGAATTTATTCTCCGAGACGCCGAGTTGGATGTGGATGCCCTGGGCTGAGCCTGACTAGAACCTGATGGTCGAACATCATCTATGGCTTCTAGTGTTCTGTGACGCTCAGTTAGGAAAACGTTCAGCTCATGCCACGTAGAGATCTCGGCTTTGTTGTGAAGGGACTGCTCCCATAGGGAAAGCGTAAGCTTAGAGAGTTTGGATGAGCACATATACACCAAGAGGCAATCCCAAGTTTCGACCTGAATACCGGACATTTCTAACGCCGTAAGGCACCCCTGGATGGTACTTTGAAGTTCTTTCAAAGCTGACCCAGACTCCTGTGTGACGGACGGCACATTGAAGAGTATCTTTAATTGACTATTTACTAACAATCGCTTGATTTCGAAACGCTCAGTGAGGTTATCTCACGCTGAGCGAAAGCCATCATTAGTAAGTGGTGAATTTAAAACTATATTGTGAGCGTCGCCACTCGTCTTAGCGTTGAGGTGGAATTGCTTTTCGACTGGAGTGAGTCTGGGATTGTTAATATAAATTGCCGTGAAGAGATCCCTAAAGGTTGGCCAACGAAGATAATCGCCGGTAAAAACCTCGGTATCGCACGGCGGCAGCCGGCAGCCTGACGGAATGTATGTCTGAGAAGGATCGGCTGGCGTCGGGGAAGCTTGCGGAAGTTGCGGAGTTTGCGCTATCATATCTGCTATCTGAGCGCCGCACCTTTCGTACGCGCTGTAGCAATAACCGTACTTAGCCTTGAGGATTGGCAAGCTGTCAGCTGCACTTTCTCCGGCTGCTACAAGGCACGCGGTACATGCATCGTACTCTTGTTTGATGCGGACCCATACCTCTTTGATTTTATCTCGGCGAATATTGAGGACGGACAACGTAGGAGGGACCGTCGCGGGAATATTGATTCGCGATTCCAATTCGGAAAGTCGATCCGAGACTTCAATAAATTGCTTTAAGGCGAGTTCGGCAGCCGTTGCAACCATTTTTGTGCTGGCTTGCGTGGATCTTTCGAGGGGGGAAGGAGCCCTTTTGGGAATTGGCGTCTTAATTTCTGTAGGTGTGGGCGTCCTTACAACGATTTTTGGTATTTTCGGGGATGAAACAGGGGATAGTTTGTTAGAACTTTCCCTGGACATACCAAACTATGATGCTGTTTTGATTCGGAATGTGCGCGCTGATCTTTCGGACAAAAATCAGAAAAGAAATAACGGACTGGTGGAAATAGGGTCTCGACCTGCTAAAACAGTCGATATGCGTGGCTGAATTATTGTAAAAATAATCCCCAGGCTTTTGGTGGAACGATGGAACAAGAATCGAAAAAATACCAAAAATACTAAAAATAAAACACTGAAATATACTGTTCTTGATGAAGTATTTTTCGTTTAGTATTTTATTGAAGTGTGGATGGCCGAATTAGGATGGGATTGGATGTCCCCGGCAGTATATGGAAAAGTTAGTATTTTTTTCAATTTTAGAAAAAAATATTGGGAGAAAACCAAAAAATACTTTGCAGTTGTATGCGGATGGTATTTTGTAAATTTTTCTTTTTTCTCCCCAAAGAAAAAAAAATATATATATAAATGGATATACCAAACTCAATAAAATAAAAAAATACTGGAATAGAATACTACTGGAATAAATAAAAAAATAATTCGGACGCAAATCGGGAACAATGTCAATCAATTGATTTCACTTGATTCTGCGATGTCGACAGTATTTTATTTAATTCTTTTTGAAACTCTAGCGAGAGGAATTTTTTGTAAATTTAATTTTAAATTTTTTAATTTAATTTTCAGTATTTATTCAAGTTTATTAGAATTGAGCTTGGTATTTATGTGGAACAGCTCAAAATAAGAACACTGGGAATGATGGAATGATGGATATAAAAATAATGCCCGAAAGGTCTCGTGCATAAAGCCCGTTTTGCGGGCTGTGTATAAGTCAAGCTGGAATGCGCGGGAATGCAGGAAATAAAACACACTGAGACTCGAAAGATATTTCACGTCGGCTTTGGGAATTTATTTAATATATATTTATGGATGGCCGACGGAAATACTTCGATGTTCGGGATGCGGTGTATTGGTAGAAAAAATATATGTGTAATATATGGATGTAATATATGTGTAATATGTAATATGTATAATATATGTAATAAATATGTATAAGATGTGGAGTATATAGGTAATCAAGATGGCGGAAAATTTTTATTTTAAATTTTTCCGGCGGGTATGTGTTGTGAATTTTCGATTTATAGTGGACTGTATTTGGATTTTGAATTATGTATGCAAATATTTGTCACAGCGGATATACAGTAAAAAATCAGTATCAGTGTTTGTGGGCCTAAATTGGCGGAACACTTAATTTTTCGGTTCCCTTTTCGTGGGAAATTAATTGAATTTAATTTTTGAATTTAAGTTATTTTTTCACTGTTCACTGACTTCTTTCTCACTGTACGCTTGACTTTTTATTTGCACACTTTAATTTGGATTAATATTTTGTAATTTCTTCGATTTGATTTTGGATGTATTTTTACTGGATGTACGGCCAAATGTGAATATGAAACTTGTACATCAATATGCACAAGAAAAGGAATTGAAAAATAGGCAATATGGCCGCACGTTAAAAAGAGACGAAGAAATCAAAGACGGAATTGGATATTATTAATGCCGTTGTCGGATTAAATCGGACTTGGATTTTAGACAAATCGCACAGAAAGTCAAACGAACTATGTTTTCGGATGGCTGACTGTCGACCGGCAGTTAATTCGGAATTAAATAAATTGCACTTATCTTATCCGGTTCGAATGGACCAAAAAAATGAAGTGGTGGGGCGTCGCAGTGGTCGATCGTGGTTGAAGGCAGCTTCCGGAGGCGTTGCGGCTGTTGCAAATAGCCGTGGTGGCAAGCTGTGGGGGAGAGACAGAAAGCACTCGACGATCGCGACGATAGAAAGAATAAGAACACTCTGGACTTTTCGGTAATGGCGCGGACCGCCCGGGCGTTGTATTTCGATAAGAGTTACAGAGAGTACTGCCACTTAAGCTAATGAGCGCTGTGCTTCAGAGCGCTGTGGAGAGATCCCGGGCGTGGGAAGGCGGGAGAGCGGGAGAGCCTGGAAGTAGGCATTCCCAACGAGGGAAGAGCGGGCATTGGAAGAGCGGGGGATGTAAGAGCGGGGAAAGCGGCGTAAACAGCTATATTTTGTAGACATGTAAGACTCATGGAGAGACGTATAGATTTTAGCCACATAGGAATACTTTCATAGCCATGTAAGACTCATGAAGAGTTTATTATTAGTTTAGCTTTTTATAGCCAACGCACCCAACACGGCCAAACCATCGAAAGCTCTCGATCTCTCTCACGCTCTCAGCCCGCTCACACACTCAGCAGCATCCACATGCAATCCAACCATCACACACTCAGCAACATCCACACGCAATCAAACCATCAAACACTCTCGCTCTAAGCATGCTGACACACTCATCAGCATCCACACGCAATCCAATCATCGAACGCTCCCGCTCTCTGAAAATACTTCGAATATCAGCATCGAATATTTCGAACATCTGCACACGCACACAAATTTTCGACGCACGATCGAACCAAATTGCATCGATGTTTTCGAGCTAGGAGAAATAACTCTGCCTCGAAAAAGCTGAAGCGCAGTGGCAGCGACGCCGAGGCAATGCAAAAGGTGGGGTATGTGAACAGATATCAGGAAGAAGGGATTAATTACTATTGAGGCCTCGCGCGTGCCAGAAGTAAAAATCCGAAAGCCCGACCCGCGGTGGAAATCTTTTTAACAAGTGAAAAGGCGGGAAAAACAATGTCGAGTGAGAGTGGTGAGGTGTATGACCCAGTTGCCGCCGCAGCGGCCTGGGAAATTAATTGGCTGGATCTACTGTGGGGAGAAACGTAAGGGCCGCTTTATTTTTTTTTTGCACTTTAACATATTTTCCCGAACGACTAGACTGGAGTGGCGTGGCAAAGAGATTTTTGTACGCCCCTCAGAGAATCCCCAATGCATGCATTGATAATATATTCAAATCAATTAATTCTTTTGCTATTTCCTACACTTGCCTCATATTGTTTAAACAAATTGAAACGTTTAAACAATTTCATTCACGGCGTCTCCCCCACCTGCTTTTCTGACATTGTTAATATAATCCTAATCAAGGTGAAAAAATTAATGAAAACGAAATACTGAAAAGCAAAAATTAATTCTAAAATGCGAATTAATTTTCTTGATGTTCTTCTAAATCACATAAATTTGTGCTTCTCTTTTGTTTTTGTTATTGTCAACCTAATGGTTAAAAAAAAAAGGTGTCTCCAGTCAGGTCGTAGACATTCACTTTACATAACACAAAATATGTGCTTTTTGTAAAAAGAATTTAACTCCTATTGACTTTTTATTCTTCTTTTTCTTATACTTAGCGAAATTGCAAAGTGATAATGTTAAAACTCTTACTCCTTATTTGCTTTAATGTCAGCAAGAACTTTCAAACTGTGGCTTAGATGGTTATGTTATGGTTAACATAGGAACAGGACGGGAAACACAGTCTATAGGTCGTGGGTTCAAGCCCACCGCAATTCTTGCCAATAATAATGTTGACATAATTATTTCTCTTTCACTTTGTAAACTATTTTTAGGTAGAGGCTAAAGAGCGCAATGCCAAATGAGTAATCCATAACCTCTCAGAACAAAGTAAAAAAAATTAAGAGAACTCCCATTTTGATTAGAACTTTAATTTGAACACACGACCTTTAGATTACAAGGCTTTAGATTTTGGTTTTACATTTGAAGTTTTTCTTAAAATTCTTTTATTTTTAAAATCCAAAAACCCTTTTAGCTAACGCGAAATATTTTAGAACTTTTGACAAACTGTGGAGTTTTAAAAAAGAATAGAAAAAAATATACTCACGGCAACAACATAAATATAAGCAAAAAATGCGTATTTTACAAACTAAATATATTTGTGTGTGCATTGCAGGTGATAAGAGAAGGAAGATTTTTTTTCTTACTGATTTTTCCGTTTTAAAATTTAAATCGCATTGATAATATTGAAAAAAAAAACATAAATATTTAAACCAATAGATTCTCTTGCTCTTCCTTACACGCTCCTATATTGCTTATACAAATGGAAATGGTTAAACAATTTGATTCACGGCTTTTTTCTTCCAGCTGTTTTCCTTTTTTACTATGATAAAAAAAAACATATTTGTAAAATTTTCAATCTTGATTTCCGCAGGCGAAGCTGCTGGCGACCCTGCTAGTAATTTATATAAAATACCCAATAATATAAAATAGATGCGATTTATATTACACTCGATCCAATTCTCAAATTGATGGAAAAATTTTAATAAGTAATCAAGTCGCAAAAAGCGAAAATACATATTATGAAATGTCTACATTTACTACAAACCACTTCAAAAATTATGAAATATCCGATTATATATAACTCAAATAACTCGGAACTATCTTTAGATAATATAAATATTTTAAATCCATTCATTAAAATTAATAATACCAAAATATCTATATCCATTATATTATTAATTTTAATCATTATATATTTGATTTCTCAACCTATTATTAAATACAGAAATATATTTGTAACCAAAAAACAACGGCCAGAAGTAGAAAAACCTATTAACGAAGAAATATTTTTAACAGAATTAAGAGATCGTTTGAACGAAATCCATAATTAATCGGGACGATCCATTCGCATTTTTCCTGCAGGGTAACGATGCTTCTCAACGGTTAGAGGTTCAGCCTTGAGTTTGAAGGGGGTTGCAGGGTGTGATCCTTTGTCGGTAAAGGATCACGTCGGGGTCACCAATGCTTGTGCTCAAGCGTGACTTGTAGCACAATGGTTGTTGACGAGGCCTCTTCCCATAGGGCGGAAAATAAAGCCACGAAGATGCAAGATGGAGTGATAACTGATTTATTCAGAATTTTGTGCAAGCTTATATACTACTTGAAGAACACAGAAGTTAAGTGTAAGGAATGGTGGAATGGGTCGTATTCTGGAGTAGGTCAGTTTGTTATACCCGTTACTCGTAGAGTAAAAGGGTATATTAGATTCGTGCAAAAGTATGTAACAGGTAGAAAGAAGCGTTTCCGACCATATAAAGTATATATATTCTTGATCAGGATCACTAGCAGAATCGATCTAGCTATCTCCGTCTGTCCGTCTGTCTGTCCGTCTGTCTGTCCGTCTGTATGAACGCTGAGATCTCGGAAACTATGTGCCACGCCCCCCCTAACGCCCACAAGCCGCGAAAAACTGTGGCACCCACAGTTTTGAAGCTAGACTAACGGGAAAAAGAATTTGTATTCGTTTCTTTAATACCTATTGATTGACCAATATATACTCAGCTTTAGTGAGTAACGGGTATTTGATAGTCGAGGCACTCGAGTATAGCATTCCCTCTTGTTTTGATTATGATAGCGGCAGTTGGGTTGGCTGGTACTGCAGAATGTGCTGACCTCTTGGCGGGTCGGTGAGACGTCGAGTCAACCGTTGACATTGATTATGTAGAATATGCTGATCAGCAAATATTATCTGCCGTGGGTGCAATCGGACGCCTGGTACTGTTATTAACTGTAGTACTGCTTGATATGTTGGTCGTTGGTCATGTTGAGCAACATTGATATTATTTGTCTAACCAATTTCTATTTTTAAGTGGGGTCAAAATAAATAAGGTAATTTTTAATGGTCCTGATATTAAAAAATGTATAAATTACTCCAGTTTACAAAAAAAAATTGATGAAATACGCACTTCATGAAACTATGATTTTCGATTAAGGTACATCTCCCTGAGTAAGATATGGGTACTTTTAATTTTTTTATGGTACAGTTTTTTTTTAAGTGTAAAAAACGTTTTTTGCACTTTTTTAATTTCTAACTCGAGTTGTGGTAAACCGATTTCGGTCATCATTTTAAAGGTAAAAGTATGCCCTATAACTTTCTTATACACAGCATTGAGTTCCATTCATTGGTTTAGAAGCTACACTTCGTTAAAGCTGAAAAAGTTGCAAAAAATGCAAAAAAGCTGACGTAATGGCTTCTTTAAAAATGCACGCCTAAAAAACGAAATTATTTTTATATTTTTTTTTTGTAAACTGGTGTTATCTTTGTTTTGAAAACAGCATCAACGATTTAGAGAAAAAAGCATGGTTAGAGTTCAAACTATGTGGATTTGTTTGACAATATGTTGAATGCATATAAGAATCTGTGATGCATTATGAGCATAAAAATTCAGTTCCTAAACAGTCATTTGGACTATTTGAGTGATGAGCAAGGCAAGGACTTGAAAGAAATTGAAAAGGGCAGTTGGGACATTAATATGTTAGGTCGCACGGACGGACATCTCTAAATTGATTCAACGATTAGCATGTATAATTAAGTACTTGTACTTAAACACTTTCGTTAAAAAGTCGCTTTTGACACTTGCAATTATGTATCGCAGTGGAATTATCCCTTTTTGGGCTAACAGCTTAATGTCCCAACTGCCCTGATATCTATTTTTTCAATTTTCTTCAAGTCCTGGAAAAACCTTTCGCCTAGCTCATCACTCATGCTGCCTAAATTTTCAGCAAAATAGTGCAAATGACTGTTTAGACAAGGAATTTTTATGCTCATATTGCATCCCAGAATCTTATATTGTAGTATAATAATATAATCTATTGGTTCAGCATCCGGTGTGCTCACTGTCTCTTTCTTATTAGAAACACACTGTATATACATTCCATTGCAAATGCCCATACACTGTAACGAACTGATTTTGTTATGTCTGCTCGCTACGAGATTCGTGCGGCTAGCTCAGTATAGTTGTATGTTCGTCCCACCAAATTTATATGAACGTGATCGCCCAGTAGATCAGTGAGAAAGCACAGAATTTTCGGGTACTCAGTGGATTTTATTGCGAGCGAGAGGGTATGATAGCACGGCAACCTTGCCGTCGCCGCTCGTGGCCGTTGTTGACTCCGGGTCGCCTTGTCGGTCCGGCGCTCCCCTTGTGGACTTCGGGCTCCAGTTCCGTGAACTCCCTGAAGATGCTTGTAGTTTCCTGAAGATCCCTGTAGCTCCCTGAAGAGGCTCGACGCCGCTCGCCGCTGATGCCCAGAAACGACGACTACTCGTCGCGCCTTAGACTCGCCAGGAGATCGGCTGTACGGGTTTAGGGAAGCGTCACCGTTCTCAGACTAGGGTGAACAGAGGCCGCGATCTCCAGGAATCACTCCTTTCGACACACCACCGCCTGTCCCTGGCTCTGTCCCGGATGGTCCCACTAGGGTTTAACTCAGATCGCACCGGCAGTCCAAGTTACGCAAGGAGGCTGCCGAGCGCTTCACTTTGCTTCAACGCCTAGCGTAAACGAACGTTCCGCCCTAGCTTCACCCCTTGGCTTATCGTCCGACGTTTCCTTGTAGCTCGCTCTGTCGTGGTGTAGTGGCTGGCCCGTTGCTGATGTTGCTCGATAGGCTGACTGCGTGGCTGGACGTTGCGTGGCTTCTGGCACTCGGGATCTTGGTCAACGCCGATCCGGGACTACACGACTTAACCGCGGGGCTCTACTGGAGTTCTCCACTCGAGGCCACCAACGATATACCGATCTCCCTTCTGGCTCGTTTCACTCGGGATTCGGACGCACGCCGCTCCGGGAATACACGACTCAAATCGTATGGCTCTCCTGGAGTACTCCACTCAAGACCACAACGACTGACTCGATCTCCCTTCTGGCCTAATGGCTTCTCCCTGAATTCACGATTTGTGTCGCAGGCTTACACCGTTCAAACTCTGTTCGACTCTCCGGCGAGGAGCGTGGATTTAGTAGAGACAGACTTGAAACGGATCGCCTTGACCTAGCCGTGTGATGCCCTCTGGACCTCAGCTACCTGCGTCTCAATTCGGAGATTCCTGGCGGTTCAATCCCGAACGTCTCGACGTAGCGATCTTGTTCCTTGTGGGCTCCCACGACGCTGCTTCCGGCGATTCGACTTGTTGTTGTTCACTTGTAGTTCACTTTACTGGCACTTTTGTATCTGGACTGATCTTGATAGATTGACTCTTCGTGATCGACTGATCCTGTTGCCAGCGCCCGGCGGCATTATATAGGGCCTCTAGGAACCGTTATTTCCCTATTTCTCTCTGCCCGCCGCATCTCTCCACTCCGGGTCCAAAGTCCGTAGCTCCTGCCTGACCCACTTGCCTTTCACGCACGGCCTTAAATTGTGTTTCTGCGTGTTGCCGCTGCTCCGCTTATGCTTTTGGTGCCTGTGGCACGTCCGTGCGTCGCTCCGCTGCTGAGATGTGGCACTTGTCCTCCTGGATCAAAGTCCACGGCAGAGTCCAAAGTCCGGTGCAGATCCGTTATTTCCCCTTTTGCACACAGCACTCTGGCTCTGCCTGCGAAGTCTCCACTCTCTCACTCTCCGCTTCCCGCTCTCCAAACTCTCTTTGGCAGAGTTCTCTCTCCCAACCTCGAAGTCTCCAAACTCTCATTCTCCACTTCTCGGTCTCCAAACTCTCACTCTCCAAACTCTCTCTCTCCAAACTCTCTATTTGCAAGAGTCTCTCCATTTGCTCTTCGCCGCGCCGCTACCCCGCTAATTCGCCGAGTAATTGGTAAGCGGCCGGCCATCGGTAGTTCTGCTGCGGTAATTTGTGGGGAGTTATTCAACTCCTCACATTCCCCCCTTACTTCGGGAAACTTTTAAGAACTTGCTCCTACTCGCCGGCGTTTCCTCGTGTATGCTAGCCGTTGAGTCTTCGCTTTGCTCTTTTCGATTCCCTCGGCGCTCCCTCGGCGCTCCCTCGTTGCTCCATCGTTGCTCCCTCGACGCTCCCTCGATGCCTTCAACTCCGAGAGTTTCTACGGCGCCGGTCGTCGTCGTTGCAGCAATTTGAAACTCCCGCGCCGATCCTCTATCTGGTCCCACTGGTCACCGATACCCATCAGCTATCGATACCCAGCGGGCCTTCGCTCAAGTTTCCCGCGCTGTTTTCTCGTCTGGTCCCACTGGTCATCGATACCCATCAGCTATCGATAGCCCAGCGGAACTCCCCACGATATCGATACCCATCAGCTATCGATATCGCTGGGGCGGCGTTGCCACTTGATCGTTCGCGATATTTTCTTCACCATGATTTTGCCATATATCGTGTGCCCATCGATCGCACTATCGTCCGTGCCAATCGACCGCCCTATCGAGGCGCCCCCGTCCTACTGATTCCCAGAAGCCGGCTGCAGCGGTCCGTTGATAACTCCGATTCCAGCTCCTCCAACACGTCGAACCTCTTGTCTGTCTTTTGCAAACATAGAGGCGTCACCCTTTGGCTAACGAATCCGAAACTCTCGAGAGTCGCAGCTGTTCAACCCACTATCAAAGACCGCTTTTGTTCGAGTCCCATTCACGTGCATATTCGCAAGATGTCGTACCACAAGCCGGAAGCCAAGACCGTCCAGGATCTGAAGGATCTGGCCCAGAAGCTGAGAATTCACTCCATCAACGCCACCCAGGCCTCCAAGTCGGGACATCCCACATCATGTGCCTCGATCGCCGAGATCATGTCCGTGCTGTTCTTCCAGCAGCTGCGCCTGAACCTGAAGCACCCACGCGATCCCTCCAGCGATCGCTTCATCCTGTCCAAGGGACATGCGGCTCCCATCCTGTACGCCGCCTGGGCTGAGGCTGGCCTCTTCCCCATCGAGGATCTGAACAACCTGCGCAAGATCGACAGCGATCTGGAGGGTCACCCGACGCCCCGTCTGAACTTCATCGATGTGGGCACCGGATCCCTGGGACAGGGAGTCGCCGTCGGCGCCGGCATGGCCTATGTGGGCAAGAACTTCGACAAGGCCGACTACCGCACCTATGTCGTCGTGGGCGATGGCGAGTCCGCCGAGGGTTCCATCTGGGAGTCGCTGCACTTTGCCGGCCACTACAAACTGGACAACCTGTGCGTGATCTTCGATGTGAACCGCCTGGGTCAGTCGGAGGCCACTTCCCTGCAGCACAAGCTGGACGTGTACCGCGATCGTCTGGAGGCCTTCGGCTTCAATGCCGTCGTTGTCGATGGTCACGATGTCGAGGAGCTGACCAAAGCCTTCCACTGCGCTGCCATCACCAAGAGCAAGCCCACCGCCATCATTGCCAAGACCTTCAAGGGCAAGGACTTCCCCAATATCGAGGATCTGGACAACTGGCACGGCAAGCCGCTGGGCGACAAGGCCGCCGAGGTGGTCAAGCATCTGCAGGGTCTGATTGTCAACAAGGATGTCAAGCTGGCCCCCAAGCCGGTGTCCAAGACGGGCGCTGCTCCCGAGGTGGACATCAGCAATGTCAAGCTGAGCTCGCCGCCCGCCTACAAGCTGGGCGATTCGGTTGCCACCCGTCTGGCCTATGGCACAGCTCTGGCCAAGATCGGACAGAAGAACAAGCGTGTCGTGGCCCTGGATGGTGACACCAAGAACTCCACCTTCTCGGACAAGCTGAAGGCCCTCGATGCGGAGCGCTACATTGAGTGCTTCATCGCCGAGCAGAATCTGGTGGGCGTGGCCGTGGGAGCCGCCTGCCGTAACCGCACTGTGTCCTTTGTGTCCACCTTCGCCACCTTCTTCACCCGTGCCTTCGATCAGATCCGCATGGGCGCCATCTCGCAGACGAACGTGAACTTTGTGGGCTCCCACTGTGGCTGCAGCATCGGTGAGGATGGTCCCTCTCAGATGGGTCTGGAGGACATTGCCATGTTCCGCACCATTCCGGGCAGCACCATCTTCTATCCCTCGGACGCGGTGAGCACGGAGCGTGCCGTGGAGCTGGCCGCCAACACCAAGGGCGTTTGCTTCATCCGGACGTCGCGTCCCAACACCGCCGTGATCTACGGCAACGAGGATACCTTTACCATCGGACGCGGCAAGGTCGTGCGCCAGAAGCCCTCCGACGAGGTGCTCCTGATCGGAGCCGGTATCACCTTGTACGAGTGCCTGGCCGCCGCCGAGCAGCTGGAGAAGAAGTGCATCACCGTGCGCGTGATCGATCCCTTCACCGTTAAGCCTTTGGATGCCGAGCTGATCATTGAACACGGCAAGCAGTGCGGAGGACGTGTGGTTGTTGTGGAGGATCACTACCAGCAAGGTGGTCTGGGTGAAGCTGTGCTGAGTGCCCTGGCTGGTGAGCGCAACTTTGTGGTCAAGCACCTGTTCGTGCCCACCGTGCCACGCTCGGGTCCTCCCACCGTCCTCATCGACATGTTCGGCATCTCTGCCCGCCACGTCGTCAACGCCGTCAACGAAATCCTCAAGGACTAGGAAACGCGACTCATAAAGTCATCATCTGGCTACATTCATTTACCGCCTACAGGAATTCCCCCAGTTACTACGTACTCTTACCCCTACCATTCCCCTCTTAGATGGTTGATATACTTTAATAGATTTGCACTGTAACATCAGGAAAATAAATTATCTTTTATAAAAGTATTTTAACGAAAAAAAAAAAAAAAAAAAAAAAAAAGATGTAACGAACTGATTTTGTTATGTCTGCTCGCTACGAGATTCGTGCGGCTAGCTCAGTATAGTTGTATGTTCGTCCCACCAAATTTATATGAACGTGATCGCCCAGTAGATCAGTGAGAAAGCACAGAATTTTCGGGTACTCAGTGGATTTTATTGCGAGCGAGAGGGTATGATAGCACGGCAACCTTGCCGTCGCCGCTCGTGGCCGTTGTTGACTCCGGGTCGCCTTGTCGGTCCGGCGCTCCCCTTGTGGACTTCGGGCTCCAGTTCCGTGAACTCCCTGAAGATGCTTGTAGTTTCCTGAAGATCCCTGTAGCTCCCTGAAGAGGCTCGACGCCGCTCGCCGCTGATGCACAGAAACGACGACTACTCGTCGCGCCTTAGACTCGCCAGGAGATCGGCTGTACGGGTTTAGGGAAGCGTCACCGTTCTCAGACTAGGGTGAACAGAGGCCGCGATCTCCAGGAATCACTCCTTTCGACACACCACCGCCTGTCCCTGGCTCTGTCCCGGATGGTCCCACTAGGGTTTAACTCAGATCGCACCGGCAGTCCAAGTTACGCAAGGAGGCTGCCGAGCGCTTCACTTTGCTTCAACGCCTAGCGTAAACGAACGTTCCGCCCTAGCTTCACCCCTTGGCTTATCGTCCGACGTTTCCTTGTAGCTCGCTCTGTCGTGGTGTAGTGGCTGGCCCGTTGCTGATGTTGCTCGATAGGCTGACTGCGTGGCTGGACGTTGCGTGGCTTCTGGCACTCGGGATCTTGGTCAACGCCGATCCGGGACTACACGACTTAACCGCGGGGCTCTACTGGAGTTCTCCACTCGAGGCCACCAACGATATACCGATCTCCCTTCTGGCTCGTTTCACTCGGGATTCGGACGCACGCCGCTCCGGGAATACACGACTCAAATCGTATGGCTCTCCTGGAGTACTCCACTCAAGACCACAACGACTGACTCGATCTCCCTTCTGGCCTAATGGCTTCTCCCTGAATTCACGATTTGTGTCGCAGGCTTACACCGTTCAAACTCTGTTCGACTCTCCGGCGAGGAGCGTGGATTTAGTAGAGACAGACTTGAAACGGATCGCCTTGACCTAGCCGTGTGATGCCCTCTGGACCTCAGCTACCTGCGTCTCAATTCGGAGATTCCTGGCGGTTCAATCCCGAACGTCTCGACGTAGCGATCTTGTTCCTTGTGGGCTCCCACGACGCTGCTTCCGGCGATTCGACTTGTTGTTGTTCACTTGTAGTTCACTTTACTGGCACTTTTGTATCTGGACTGATCTTGATAGATTGACTCTTCGTGATCGACTGATCCTGTTGCCAGCGCCCGGCGGCATTATATAGGGCCTCTAGGAACCGTTATTTCCCTATTTCTCTCTGCCCGCCGCATCTCTCCACTCCGGGTCCAAAGTCCGTAGCTCCTGCCTGACCCACTTGCCTTTCACGCACGGCCTTAAATTGTGTTTCTGCGTGTTGCCGCTGCTCCGCTTATGCTTTTGGTGCCTGTGGCACGTCCGTGCGTCGCTCCGCTGCTGAGATGTGGCACTTGTCCTCCTGGATCAAAGTCCACGGCAGAGTCCAAAGTCCGGTGCAGATCCGTTATTTCCCCTTTTGCACACAGCACTCTGGCTCTGCCTGCGAAGTCTCCACTCTCTCACTCTCCGCTTCCCGCTCTCCAAACTCTCTTTGGCAGAGTTCTCTCTCCCAACCTCGAAGTCTCCAAACTCTCATTCTCCACTTCTCGGTCTCCAAACTCTCACTCTCCAAACTCTCTCTCTCCAAACTCTCTATTTGCAAGAGTCTCTCCATTTGCTCTTCGCCGCGCCGCTACCCCGCTAATTCGCCGAGTAATTGGTAAGCGGCCGGCCATCGGTAGTTCTGCTGCGGTAATTTGTGGGGAGTTATTCAACTCCTCACAACACGTACACATAAGATTACTTTGTAACCGATCCTTAATATGTATAAGCCAGCCAACAAATATTCCTACACTTAAAAGTAATGATAATGTGTATCATTACTTTTAGGAATATTAAATTTTTCATCAACCATTTCAATAATAAGAGTGGTACCTTTCCGGCATGTACAAAATGTGCTCGTCCAACTCAATTGCAATAGATTCTCAAACCTTTCTTGTTTTTCGCTCTGCCTTGAGGATCGGGAATCTTACATTTTCAGGCATCCTTGTCTTCGATAGCAGTGTCTTTTTGTTAAATTTATTAAACTCCTCAATTACAATGCTCATCGGGGTTTCCTTGTCTATGATGGTGGTGGAGCTGTTTGGAGTTGGAATAGCTGTACACTAGCTGTTCTTAGCTGTTCACTAGCTGTTTTTAGATGATTACTAGTTGTTTACTAGCTGGTTTTAGTTGTTTACTAGTTGCTATTAGATGTTAAAGGAATTTTGTTTAAGATGGATCGAAAAATCTTTTTCTCTAGGCGACATTTGATGTGGAATAAAAACTTAGACTGTGAGTTTCAAACGCCTGCGGCTCCACTTTTTATACCATTCAGAACTCACACATACATTGATTTTAATATCGATATTTGATAGTGGTCTATCGGGTAGCAGAGAACTTCGTTTTTTCGCTTCTTAATTCCTTGTCCCTTACTATAGGGCTTAAGATAGAATCCATAACCCTTTCTATAGGGTTTGAGATAAAATCCTTCTTCGATAGCAATACTTTCAATTTTTCTGTTGTGACGTTTCTTTTCCTCCATATCCTCTTTGGACATTCTCGCATTTTTAATTGATTTAGCAATTGCGATACTGCCACTTGCTAGACTACCAATAGCACTGAGAGCTTTTAAGATCGGTACGATTGGTAGAAACCTCCAATTTTGGGTACATTAATTGCACGAGGTATTTTAACTTTTTTCTTAGAACCCATTTATTGGTGAATTCATTTTATAATTTATATAATTTATACAAAATATAATTTTAACAAAATATAATTTTTATAATTAATATAATAATTTTTATAATTAATGTAATATAATTTTTATAAAAAACATACTTTTCAGGAGAACGATTTAAAGTTTTGGATATGTATAGAGACGGCAGAGAACGCCCCTCGTTCAAATGGTCATATTTTTTGTAATTTTCACACATTCTTAACGTGTTGTACATTAATAAAAAATAAAAATATTGTTTTTCAATTGACAGTTCACTGTTTGTCATTACAATTGTCCCATTGAACTTGACAAATGAAAGCCAAAAAATTATTTGGCTCATTAAGACTCCGCAATCTGTTAGATTTTGCCGCCCATTGAAGATTGAATTCATTAAGGAATCTACCTCTCTTATATTAAAAGAAAATGAAAATTTGGATTCCCAGAGTCCCGACATAAATTATATAAGAGCGATATAAGGGGTCACGCTAGAAAGTGTAGTCGATTAGACAATATTACAGACGTTTTTAATAGATCCATGGATAGTTCTGATCCGTTGCTGTCTAGTACATATTTAAAAGATCGTCTAAATACAATCAAAAAGAAAACCTAACCAGCAGAGGTTATATCTCCATACAAGCACCACATTTGGAAATTCAATGTGAAAATGATGATCCAGATTCCACACAGAATTCGTCCGACGAAGATTTTGAAGAACAGGACGGACTTGAGGTTATTGCTTCAGAAGATTAATACTTTGAACTAGAAAAAAATTGAGTAACTTCTATAGTAAGTAACATAACCAAACTTATTTAAAATTTTGTAAAATGTATTTTTACTTACCGAATGAAACATTAATAATGTAGATGAATACTAAATTGGACAATCAATAGGTATTGAAGAAACTAATACATATTCCTTTTCCTGTTAGTCTCTCTTCAAAACTGCGGTCGCCTCAGTTTTTCGCGGTTTGTGGGCGTTATAGGGGGCGTGGCACGACGGCGTGAAAAACTTGCGCTGCGTATTAACCCCTAGAATCTGCATGCAAAGATCCAATCTTCTCGCTTTTATAGTTTCCGAGATTTAAAAAATTTCTTCTACATTTCGGTAGGCATTAATAACCCAAGCAAAATGGCGTTTACACTTTTGCTCTAGCTTCAAAACTGTGGGCGCCAAAGTTTTTCGCGGTTTGTTGGCGTTAGGGGGGTGGCCCATTTTGGTCAATCAATAGGTATTGAAGAAACCAGGGACCGTAATCATTATAAGTAATATTTTAAAAATTACTTTGTAATGATTACTTATCGATTTTTAATTTTTTAAATCAAGACTATAAATTATTTTTGAGCAAATAAAATAAAAAATCACAAATAATCATTATTTTTGAGCAAAAAAAATAAAACTCAAAAATAATGATTATTCGTGATTTTTATTTTTTCGCTCAAAATAAAACTCACCAAGCAACAACTTTTGATCCTTTAAGGATATTGCCAATATTGTCCTATGACCTTATAAAGGGACCCTAGAGCAACAATTGACAACAACAACAACAACAAAACGTATTTTACCTGTGTTTGTTGCAATTATTTAATATAAGGTCAACTGTTACATACAGAACAGCAGCAGCAGATATACACAATTACCAAAATAATGATAATAATGATAATGATAATCATCATAATGATCAACCAGGAGAACAATTAGGTACATAAATTTTCAATTTATTATGGATTTATGTATTTTTATAATTTTTAATTAATTTTAGGAATAACAATTTTGACAGCGACTCGCTCGAAATTTTTATAAAAATTTCGGTTTTTAGGCGTGTGTTTTTAAAGTAGCCATTTATGCCAGCTTTTTTGCATTTTTTCCAACTTTTTCAACTTAGACGAAGTGTATCTTCTAAACTAATGAATTGAACTCAATGCTGTGCCAAAACGTTTTTTACACTTAAAAAAAAAACTGTACCATACAAAAAATTTTAAGTGCCCTATTCTTAATCAGGAAGATGTACCTTAACGAAAAATCATGGTTTCATAAAGTGCTTATTTCATCAATTTTTTTTTGGAAACTGGTGTATTTAAACAAGATGCCAACTTGAATAATAGTTTGTAATAGAACCACCATGTGATTTCACTCTGCTAAATAAGAAATCTCGAAAGACTGCAAGTCGTTGGGTGGGGTTTGCGCTCTAAATAATGCAAATGACGTATCCGCAGATACTCTAGCTTCCAAACCCAGTAACGAATACGCAAATACCCTAGCTGTCAAACCCAACATGCAACCTGTATATCCTGAAATACCCATTATTCCAATTGTCAATAACATAAGTCCAGAACCTACTATTGCAATTATTCAAATCAATCCGACATAAACATTTAACCCCTCAGACATAAATCTTTCCCACGCCTTCGATCGTCGGCACCCGAATTATATACACTTCCCACGCCTTTGTCGACGACGGCCGACATAAACAATATTTAGACGCTTTAAACAAGGGTCAAGCCTGAGAACCCATTTGTCAGCATAAAAGCTTTTGCCATTCCAAATTAATTAAACAAAAGATGCAGCCTTAAAACTATTTAATCAGGCCACAGTTTTGACCAATAAAAATTTAACATCAAAGTCCACTTTCGCTTCCAGCGTCGCTGTCACCGGTGGAAGCCATAGTTATATAAATAATGCATTTCGTAAAATCAGTTTAGGATTGGGGATCTAACTTAAAAGAACTTTACCAATACAAACTCCACTTTATATTAAAATAAAAATCTTTTTTTTTTAATATATCCCAAAGCGAAAAACAAAGTTGGCGCAGCCATTGTCCTCGCGAGTGACTAGCTAAAAAGGACTTTAAAAACCACTTTGCTTTTTAGTGTCTAAACCAGCCATAATAACATAATTTTTTCTAAATCAAAATAAAAATTTAAATCATTAAAAATGGAACTACCATCACATCATTATTTATTCTGAGTGATTTTTGTGAAAGATAAAGTGTGGCACTTTTAAAATACTTTGACAGTAAAACAAACCATGAATCCGTTTGCCTGTAGAACACACGGAAAGGTGGCCATTTTTTTTTAGCATTTTTTCAACTTTTGAGGTCTCTTGCTCAGAATCCTTCCGTCGGGGAACTTTTTTGAGAACGCAGTTTAATTTGGGAATTTAAAACGAATTCAAAGCAGAAGCGTCCATCGAGGTAAATTTTTGATTTAACATAGTGTAATCGTTCGTATATGTCCCATAACTCTCATAAAGCTGATGATTTTCAGGATTTTAAAACATCAAAATCAAACTCAAATTCAAAACCCAACTATCATCCAGATAATAACGAACGAAAACAAATAAACAACAACCAGCAGAGACAGAATAAGTACGACTAAAATATAAATTGGATCAACAACAATAATTATAACAATTAATCAGGAAATAATTATTATCCTAAAACTGTTCAAAATAATCAAGTACGGGGTAGCCCGAGTACTCAGAGTACCAATATTCCCCAAAAACGTCCTCGAGTTTTAGAATCAGATCAACTTCGTAAGTTTAAGCCAATGGACACATTTGAAAATTTTCAGACAGCCTCGGTCGAAACGCAACAGCCATAAAAATTAAAATTGATAATAAACTATGCCTCTGTTGCTATGTTTATACTATGGATTTCATGATTTCTTTAAAGCGTGATATAAAAATAACCTCTGTTTATACGATACAAACGAAATCATGACATAATATAAGCAGGGATGTCACATTTGTATAGGGCTCTGTAGAGGTAAGGTAGAGCAGAGTAGTCACCCCACTTATATTATTTGTAGAGTTAAGTTGGCTGTGCCTCACCAAATCATGCATTGAGGACGAAATCATAGTCAACTTTCGTGTGTTGCCGAATTCACGAAACGGCGTTTATACACACACAAATCGGCTGAAAGCGTGAAATGATAGCGTGAATTCGACATCGTATAAACACAGTATGTCTTATTGATACAGGATCAAGCATAAATGTAATTAACGAAAACTTCTTTGACTACCCAGTTTGAAACAATTGGTGAATCTGTCACTTTGAATAAATATATTCAGTTTAGTATTCCAAAATTATTTTCATCTTAAAAAACATTATTTATAAACAACTTTTCAAATCATTATGACATTCTTATAGGAAGAAAATTTCTAAAAGAATCATCAGCAAAATTTGATTTTATGAATAATACTATTGAATTAAATAAATATGAATTCCTTATGGTAAATATAATCGAAAAACGTATCAAACCTTTTCGAAAAAAGTAGAAGATGAGGAATATATTTATGCCTTACTGTTTGTAATTTATCTGACAGTAACATTATTTACGACCACTTAAATAATGAGAAAAAAACTAAACTTCATTATGTAATGTCGAAATATTTTGATATTCAGAAACATTCAAAACATGAAGAATTAATTTATAGGAGACCATATAGTTATCCGTACATTTACGATACAGAAGTAGAAAAACAAATTGATGAAATGATATGACAAGGTATTATTCTAATGGTACCCAAGAAGAGGGATGCATCGGGCATACCCAAGTTCCGTATGGCTAGTGATTACAAAGGACTAAACGAAGTAACGATCAATGATAAATTTTCTATTCCGAACATGGACGAAATATTAGACAAGTTAGGGAAAGTCAATATTTTACAACATTAGACCTGGTCAAAGGGTTCCACCGAATTGAAATGGACCCAGACTCCATTCAAAAAACTGCATTCTCCACTAAAAAGGGTCATTATGAATATACTCGAATGCCTTTTGAACATAAAAATGCACCTGCTACATTTCAGCATTGCAATACGTAACATATTGCACGACACAATAGGTACCCATTCTTTAGTATATTTGGACGACATTGTTATATTATCTACCTCATTACAAGAGCACTTTCAATCCTTTAAAAAAGTATTCAAACGTCTTCGCAGATCAAATCTCAAAATAAAATTAGATAATTGTGAATTTATGAACAAGAAAAAGAATTTTTAGGTCACCTAATTTCAACCGAAGGAATCAAAGCAAATCAAGAGAAAATTCAAGCTACTGAAGATTTTAAAATTCCAAACTCTCCAAAACAAATAAAATCATTTTTAGGCCTTTGTGGATTCTAACGTAAATTTCTAAAACCCTTCACAAATTGCAAACCAATGACTCTTTGCTTAAAGAAAGGATCAAAAATAATAATCCTAGTTACAATGAAACTGTTAAAAAATTAAAAACTTTAATAAGTAACGATCCAATTCTTATATATCCAGAATTTGAAAAGAAGTTCGATCTAACTACAGATGCAAGCAATTATGCATTAGGTGCTGTATTATCCCAAGGAGGTAAACCCATTTGTTCTGCGAGTATAACTTTAAATGAACACGAATTAAATTATGCAGCTGTCGAAAAAGAATTATTAGCTATTGTATGAGCGACTAAGTATTTCCGCCCCTATCTTTTTGGAAGAAGTTTTAAAATATGTTCTGACCATAAACCACTTGTTTGGCTACACAACATAAAAGAGCCTAATTTGAAATTACAACTTTGAAAAATAAAAATTAAAGAGTTTGATTATGAAAAAGAAGTATATTAAATTTTGGTCAATCAATAGGTATTGAAGAAACGAATGCACATTCCTTTTCCCGTTAATCTAGCTTCAAAACTGTATGCGCCACAGTTTTTCGTGGTTTGTAGGCATTAGAGGGGGCGTGGCACATCGGCGTGAAAAACTTGAGCTGCGTATTAACCTCTAGAAACTGCATGCCAAGTCCCAATCTTCTAGCTTTTATAGTTTCTGAGATCTCAGCGTTCATACAGACGGACAGACAGACGGGCAGACGGACGGACAGACGGACGGACAGACGGACGGACATGGTGTTATCGACTCGGCTAATGATCCTCATCAAGAATATATATACTTTCTATGGTCGGAAACGCTTTCTTCTACCTGTTACATACTTAAATATCAATATATTAATATTTTTTAAAAGTGTAAGAGGAGAAAGTTGCTTACATCTACTGAGCATATTTCTGTAAAATTATGATTTGAAATTCAAACGGATTTAAATTCTGCATTAAATTCTAAACCATTCTTTTATTGCACTTTCAAAAGTGCCAGATATGGTGACGAACTGATAAATACACATTTAAACTCGATTCAGATGTCTAAAACAATACGAAAAAGCAATAAAACTGCAGCAGTTAATGAACGATAACAATTCAAATTCTTGAATAAATAAAGTTCGTCACGAAAAAAACGTTACGTACCAAAAACTGTTGATAAAGATCTCATTTATACGTGCATATATAAACCCTATTTTATTTTCCACTTATCTTCGCTCTGGTATTGCTGAAACACATAAATTGAATAGGGGTGATAGTTTGCGCACCACACTTTTAGCGAAAATTATCTCACGAAGAAATTACGGGACTTCTTATTAATATTACTATAAATACATTGTCAACACGTTAAGAGGAGACGACTACATTGATTTGGAATTTTTGTCGTGACGTCATTTTTGAGATTCGACAAGTTCGTTACCCTACTCGTCACATTTCCCCACACTCCCCTATCCATGTTTATTGTCAGAAATTTAACTTTATTTTGAATTTAGTATCCATTTAAGAGTTTCATTATGTTAAAACATGCTGTAGTAAAAATAATAATAGCAATAATTTATAATGGAAAGATTTTTGCTAACTCGAGGTCATGCTGGTTATAACAAACAATTAACCAAATATTTTAAGCATTTCAACACACTTCACTTGGGGAGTAACCCATGACTTTCCGGAATTTGCTAATTTGGGTAGGTCGTCAACGCTACCTCTTCAGCCGGAGTGAGGGATGTGAGCTGTGCGTCGAAATTTCTATATATAGCACATCTTAGGAATATGCACTTGAGAATTACATACTTCTAGGGCTGTGTCATACTTCAAAGCTTCGTCGCTTGAACTTCTAATGTGTGTGAAAGCTTTATTGGGTGTCTGTTTGGAAGCGATCTGCTTCCCGATTTTACAGACGTGAATAACAACAACTTATTAATTAAACTAAATATTAAACGCATTTTGTATGCATTTGCATTATGCGGTACTTTTTGGGCGCGTTGACCCTTATCTAGGTGTTAGAGATTTTTGGTGACCTCTTAAAAAATGGGAAGATTTTTGGTAACTCGGGGTCATGTTGGCTATAGCCAACAATTATTTTTGTTATAACCAAGAATTTTAAACACAATTCACTTTGCGAGACCGCCGCAAAGCTATACTTCGCGGAACAGATGGCTCGTCCTTATAGGTCGTTGCGTCGACTGTGCTCTCGACGCCTTAAATTCTTCAAGATAACAGCAGCCATATTGGCTACCGCATCCCAATTCCTCTGATTTTCCAGCATGCAGTCGATCACGTTATCCGCTGTCAGGTTGCACTCTGTTCTCGATTCAGCTTCGGCTCGGCTGTGCCGCAGTGGTCGCAGCAGGGGTTCGACTCGTGCTTAAACCTGTGCAGGTATTCTTTTAAGCATTCCCATTCTATGAAGCGCTTGCAAGACAAGGTTTCAATTGGCAGAGTTAAAGGCATTCTTGACATCCAGAGTGCAGACGAGGCAGTACTCTTTGGAGCCACCTTTCTCCTTCGATTGCGTTAGCAGCCAATTGGGTAACAGCTCGGATCGCGTCCATTGTGCTTCGTTTCCTCCGGAAACCAAACTGGTGGTCCGAGAACGCTGTGAGTACGTCGAGCTCTTTTTCGAGGTGGGTGCAGATTATGCGCTCGAATATCTTCCCCATCGTATTTAACATTCATAAGGCTCTGTATGCGGATGCGTCGTCGGTCATCTTGCTTTTTTGGGATGAACACCAATCTTTGCCGCTTCCATCCTGTGGGGAAGGTTCGTTGGATGAAACACTTGTTGTACATCTCCGTGAATATACCCGGGCAAGCTGCCACCATTGTGTGCAGCGCAACATTGGGAATGCCATCGGGACCAGGGGCTTTACCAACCTTGGTTTTCCTAAGCGCGGCCAGTACCTTGGTTTCGCTGGTGAGAACAGTGTCGCCTACCCCAGTAGCTTGCCAGGTAAGGGGCGGCTGTGTGGGGAACAAAGTAGACACTATCTGGCCCAGCTGCACGTGGTCAGTAGGGGTCGGCTGTCTGTTGAGCTTACCCATGACCATCCTGTATGCTGCCACGAATGGTTCTGCATCGGGCGCTTCGCACAACTCCTGGAAGCATCAGGCCTTGCTAGCTTTGATGGCGTTCTTCAGCACCTTTCTCTTGACCCTATAGTTTGCGTCGCTCGGCTCTTGGTTTTCGCGACCTCTGCTTATCTGGCACCTGCGTCGGACCGCTAGGCAATCTCTCCTCGCTCTGTCTATCTCGTCATTCCACTATGGTACAGGTCTACGCCCGTTGCCGCCTTTCGTAGCTTTTTCCATGGAGGCCGTCTTTAATAAATCGGCAATGTTTTTCCATGTGGGATAGGAGGCCAATCTGGGGCTTGATTGGGTTATGATCAGCGCGTGGTCGCTGTGGGTGTAGATGTCTGACACCCTTCATGCGCAGTCACGTGCCAACTATGGGCTAGCGAAGGTCAAATCGATAATCGAATCCCGACCTGACTTGCTAACTTGGTCTGCTCTATTCGTTGAGTAGGTATACATTTATCGAAGCCACTGCCTCAAGGAGGATGGTTCTCCGCTGGGTCCTACAAGCGCTGTCCCATGTTGTGGACCATGCGTTGAAATCGCCAGCGATGATGATGGGAGACCTGCCGCGTGCGTCGTCAACAATCTCCTGCATTATCGCCCTGAACTCGCTAATGGGTACACTCGGGGCAATGTAGCAGCTGTAGATTGTTAGACCACTGATCAACGCTCTGGTTTATCTCGCCGTGGATGCCCTTTGCGATAGGTGTCCAGAGGGTTGCCCGAAGCTCCATGTCGCTGCTCTACCATCCGAGCTATGTTGCCATACGCCTTCGTGCCACGTCAGCCTACTGTGCGATGACCGTCTGGGCTAGTAGGTCCTGCGCCGCTCTGCAATGATTAAGGTTATGCTGTAGAACCTTAACCATTGTGTACAGTGTTCAAAGCCTTCCGATACTCAGGACACATCCTGCTGAGGGTCGAGTGTTCGGCTTCTCCTCCTGATTTTCCGCGTCCCGCGCAGATGATGCACTTGGGTTTGCCCTGGGTACAAGTTCTGTACTTGTGCCCATCCTTGCCACATCTGAAGCAGGATTCCTGCGTGTTTTTGGCTGTTGCCTCCGACGGAGGGCATCTGGCAGACATGTGCCCTATTCCCATCCTTTTTTAGCACCGCCGGAATGTCGCATTCCTCCTCAGCGGAGACTGCCTGCAGTACCTCCTCGCAGGTGGTAATCTCGTCTAGGTCGCGGATTTCCACTTGCACCGAGTCCTCCAAGATAGACACTTCGGCTTTGCCGCTGAGAGCGGATTTGATGGCTGTATGCAGTTGCTGCGGGGCTGGGTCTGAGGTTTTCTGCATCTTAAGTAACAGACTCCAATTGGCTGTCCTGCATTTAATCTGTAAAATCGGGAAGCAGATCGCTTCCAAACAGACACCTAATAAAGCTTTCACACACATTAGAAGTTCAAGCGACGAAGCCTTGATGTATGACACAGCCCTAGAAGTATCTAATTCTCAAGTGCATATTCCTAAGATGTGCTATATATAGAAGTTTCGACGCTCAGCTCACATCTCCCACTCCGGCTGAATAGGTAAAATTCCGGAATGTCATGGGTTACTCCCCAAGTGAAGTGTGTTAAAATGCTTAAAATATTTGGTTAATTGTTGGTTATAACCAGCATGACCTCGAGTTAGCAAAAATCTTCACCAAAAATCTGTAACACCAATAATTGATAATATTATTCTGTATATACAAAATTTGTTTGGGAGTATTTTCAGTAAAAGTGGTAAAAAAACTAAAAAAGGTTGACATATTGTATTTATAGTTTTGGTCTCATTACAAACATTTGCTGAGTATTGAATCCATGTAAAATAGTATTTATTGTTAATAATTTAACTTTATTTTGTATTCAGTATCCATTTATTAGTTTCTTCATGTTAAAAAATACAAAAGAAATACTAATTGTAATGGTCATAACACTATAGGTTTGGTTAGGTTACTCGGACGGCCCTCACAGACGGGGCCACGCACGGCCAATATGGCCTTTAGTTGTCCGACTAATCTGAATGAACTTTATTTTTATTTTTATTAGGTTTTAATGTCCACAAGGATCGTGGTGTCTTTCGCGAAGGCAAGAAGTTCTCTTCGTTCCCTGCTGGAGGCGTCTTCTAGTGATGCCAGAACTGGGGCACCGAGCTATCATTTTCTTGTTTGGGAGAGAGCCGGTCAGTTGCAGATAAGATGTTCCATGGTTTCGATAGCCCCATGTTCATCGCATTTCCTACAGGTGCTGCTGTTAAGTATTCCGATCGTAGTTGCGTGTGATGCGGCCAGACAGTGGCCTGTGAGGATTCCCACTAACAGTATGCAGTCTTTCCGCGAAAGATGTAGTATATACTGCCTGAGTTTTTCATTGCGCTCTTTGCACAATGTTTTTGCAATTCGGGAAGTCTCGGTAGTCCTCCACTTGCTTTTTGCTTGCGTGTCCGCCAGGCTCTTCAGGGCTTTTTGTAGCGTTCTGAGGGAAACTGGCACGTTCTTCTTTCTGTCGTTCATCAGCTTTACGCCCTCCTTCGCAAGAACGTCAGCTGTCTCGTTGCCATCGATAACCTGGTGGCTGGGAACCCAATAGATCCGACTGACTTCGTCGTGCTAAGGTAGTAGGTAGGCGACAGGTCCCATGTGCTGCTAGGCATCTTCTTGGATGCATATAGCGCCACGGTGGCCTTTTTCACCCTTTTCAATATATTGGGTCTCCATGCCAGCTTGCAGTCCAGTATTGTTCCGAGGTACTTGACCTGTGCTTTCGGGGTCAGCCCAATTGCGCCAAGTTTTGGAGGGTCAATTTCGGTACCTTGTATCCCTTAGTAAGGAGAATGCGGTCCGTCTTGTTCGCATTGATACTGAGTCCCACCTTTTCCGCCCACTCACATATCTCCCTGAGTGTTGATTCCAATATGAAGCTGAGGGTCGGTGGACAAACTCCCGTAATAATTATGCCTATGTCGTCCGCGTAGGCAGTTATTTTTGGGGATCTTCTCTCGAACCTCTAAATTAGATCGTCGACCACTTAATTCTATAGAAGAGGCGAAAGGACCCCACCTTGTGGTGTGCCTCAGTGTGCCTTCTTTACCATGGAAGCAGTGCCCCTTTGCAGCTAAGCAGGTTTCTTATTCAGAGGCTTATTGCGGGATGCGTGCTACCCGCTTCTAGGCGATATAATTCGATTGGATTTAGCGTCGCTTGTGAACGGTTGTGTTTACCATTGTGCTCTGAGTTTTTGCTTTATTTCGTGATCTTTTGCAAGTGTCTTGTGTTTATTTATTAACAAAGTTTAGCCTAACAACTGTGTTAGGGTTTTAAATAGATCTCCCAGTTAACGTGGTTATAGTTTATTTTAACTTTTCCATTAGATTTGTTTAATATCTTTGCTTTGTTAGTGTAATTTGCACTCTCCTAATTTTTGCTGAAACTCTTGTACTCTCTCTCTCTCTCTTCTCTCTCTCCCGCTCTTTATTATAACTGTAAATTTCACTCTCTTTGTACATCTCTAAATTTCGTGTAGACTTTTGGGTGCTTTCTCATTGTCTCCCTCTCGCCTGCTTTACATTGTAACTGTCCGTGCGTTATAGTTTGTTGGTGTTCCACAAGCCACGCTCAGTCGATAGAATACTTTTCTCTCGCGCTCTCTTCAATTTAATTCGTGATCCACGCTCTTATACTTTTGGTGCTTTGTGTCTATACGGTTTTGGAATTTGATCCCAGTGGCAAAATTTACTTGAGGTACTTTTCAAATTTTATTTTATTTCGTTAAATATTTACATTTTGATTTTTTTTTATAATGGCCCTTATTTGCTCAATGAAAAATTGTACTCTTTCTTCTGGTGAAGATTTTATTTTCTGCCGGATCTGCGAAACGATCATGCATGTTAAATGTGCAGGATTTAATGGCAGAGTGAAAGACTTTCTTGAGCAGCGTCCCGGTCTCATGTGGGCATGTGAGACCTGCAGAACACTAGTAAGTGATATGACTAGCTTTATGAGGCAGACTCGAGACGGCCTTTTGAATCTTTCGGGAGTTATTAAAAAGCTCAATGAAGGGTTTGATTCCGTTTGTGCCCAGTTAAATAATAAAAAATTACTAACCTAGTCGCCCTAACGCAAAAAAGCTAGCTCAACGGCATTAAAAAAATTGGTGCCACCCACCCCAAATGCGAACCCGGTAACTGCAGCAATTTCTGTCGATTCAGCGGTGGCAATGGATTTCGCAGGGTCCGACGGAGTCCCTGTTGCTGGAGGTCTTGTCGGGAAAAAATCTTCAGAGCCGGCGGAGATATCAAATTCGGTGCAAACTGTACCCATAGGTACAGTAGGTACTGTATCTGGCTCTCAGCCGAGTGAGGTTCTGACTGCTGCTGGAGGGCGAAAGAAACTTTCAGTTGTTTCACATAGGAAACAATTATTTGTTTCTAGATTTACCCCGGATACCAAATCTGAAGATGTTTTCGAATTTATATTTATGGAATTTATACGAGAAAAATTCCCATCCGAGGATATTGCGGTTGAACAATTTCGATTTTCGTACGCCCGTAGAATATCATCTTTTAAAATATTTGCTCCGCCTGATGTGTTTAATGTTCTGAAAGCTTTTGGCTTAATGATGATTTGGTAATAAAAGAATTTGTTCCCAATAAACCGGGAACAAATAACAGGCCTTCCACAGCGCCAAAAAACTAAAAAATGTATTTTTGGCTTATCAAAATGTTAGAGGACTAAATATGAAGCTACCAAAGCTTTATGCTGACTCCTCAGCATTTACTGAAGATATTTGGTCTTTTACGGAAACTTTGCTGAAACCAGAGATATCTGACTCTGAAGTTCTGGCAAAAGATTCTAACACCTATAGGACCGATCGCTCCCCACGTAGGGGGGTGGTGTACTGATTGCTGTTACCTCTAGTTTAACATCGGAGAGTCTTAACTTTCATATCTCTAACGAAATTGAATTTGTTAGTGTCAAAGTTTTCCTGCAATCCTTATCTATTTTTGTAACCTGCTCTTATATTCCTCCTGGCTCTGATTTTTTCATTTATGAGAACCATCTGTCTGCTACTAAATTCGTTATATCTCTTCCTTCCAACAGAGACCTTGTTTTGGGTGACTTTAATCTCCCTAATATCTCTTGGTCTCTTCCTACTGACTCACCTGCCTTCTCGAATTATCGTTACAGCAAGTAAGCTTTATACGAAATTCAATAAGCAGACAATTGGACCTTGTATTTGTTTCAGATCCGCATGAAGTAACGGTATCTAGAATTGACGAACTTGTTGTACCTGAAGACCGATATCATCCCACATTGGAATTGACAATTGGCCTCCCCTGTACTGACACCCTTTCTCCTTTAGTTTCTCGACCTAAAGTGAGATGTTTTCGTAAATGTGACTATAATAAATTAAATTATATGATTTCGCAATATAATTGGACTGATTTGTACAATTGCATGGATATCGAAAGTGCAATTGAACTTTTCTATAGCGTTTTAAAATTTTTTTTTGACGAATGCGTTCCTGACAGGCTTCCTCCGAAGCTAAACAGGCCTCCTTGGCTTAACAATACGCTTCAAAGACTTAAAAATCTTAAATCCAACACTTATAATAAGGGGTAAGCCATCTGATTTTTCGAAATATGTGGTGGCTCGTTCAGATTTCAATGTTCTCAACAGTCACTGCTATTCTATGTATTTAAAACGATGTAAATTCGAATTTCCAAATGATCCGAAGCAGTTTTATAATTTTGTTAATGCCAAGCGTAAGTCTTCGGCATTGCCTTCTTCGGTACGTTTAAACTCAAAAGAGGCATCGACGGATTCTGAAATTGCGGATTTATTTTCCGAGTTTTTCCAAACTACTTATAGTTCGGATGCTTGGTCAAATTCTATCTACCCTAACCCCTTAAATAGAGCTAATTGTATTTTTACCCCCGTAATTAACGAAAGTTCTCTCTTCAGAGACTTAGAAACAACAACGCCAACTTATTCTCCCGGTCCTGATGGACTCCCTGTGTGTGTGCTTAAGTATTGTGCTTCAACCATTTGTAAACCGATTCTTAAACTTTTTCACTTGTTTATTTCATCATCAATTTTTCCAACTATCTGGAAGGACTCTTTCATTATTCCACTCCACAAAAAGGGTGCGAAGGCGGATGCCCAGAATTATAGAGGTATTTCTAAATTGTCGGCAATTCCGAAAGCATTTGAACGTATTATTACTTCTCACTTGCGTGTCAGAATGGTTTTGTTAAGAGAAGATCGACCACCACTAACCTCGTTGAATTGTCATCTGTTGTAATAAATGGATTTAAGAAAAAAATGCATACTGATGTTATATATACAGATTTCAGCAATGCTTTTGACTCTGTTACCCACTTTCTTCTTTTATTCGAATTAGATCAGCTTGGGTTTCCATGTAATCTATTAACATGGATTTCAAGTTATTTGAATGGAAGGACTCAGAGAGTTATATTTAAGAACGCTGTCTCCAAAATGATCCACGTGACATCGGGAGTGCCCCAGGGTAGTCATTTGGGCCCTTTGCTGTTTACCTTTTTTATTAACGATCTTCCGTCTATCGTAACACATTCTCGTGTACTAATGTATGCTGATGATGTTAAGCTTTTTTGACATATAATAAGATTGAGTCTGGTTTTGGCTTACAATCAGACATTGATAATTTTCAGATATGGTGTGAGTATAACCTCTTAAATTTGAACTGCCTGAAATGTAACGTAATGACCTTTTATAGAGGTACTCCTACGTTTATAAGTTATACGCTTCAGAACTCCCCACTTGATCGTATATATTCAGTAAACGATTTAGGTGTTCTTTTGGACCCGAAGCTTAAATTTGACTGTCACACAATGTCGACTGTCAACAAAGCTATGAGTGTTCTTGGATTTATAAAGCGTTGGTCAAAAGAATTTGATGACCCTTATATAACCAAATTGTTATTTACCTCCCTTGCCCGTCCTATTTTGAAATATTGTTCTTCTGTTTGGAGTCCACAATATCTAAGGCACATCGACCGTATTGAGTCGGTACAAAAAGAATTTCTTCTTTTTGCGCTTCGTAGTTTGAACTGGGATTAAAACGTAAGGCTTCCTTCCTACCAGAGTAGATTACTACTGGGACGTCTGGATTCTTCTGTTGAAACAGCTTTAGCGCCTGATCATCTTAAATTGCGTTGGGGAAGACCACTTTCGCCTTTAGTGAGGATGGGATTAATTCCCTATTCTCCATCTCTAGCTTGGCCCCCTCCCACAACGCCTAGACTTTGGGTGGCAGCAGGCCCTCCTGCTTTCTTGGGCCCGCGTTTCCGCTTGCTCACCGGAATGTCCTTGGTGGCACTCTCGTGTGAGCGTTGCCTTTTGTTGGCAAACTCCACTACTTTACTTGCGAAGTGCAGCCTTCCATCCTCAACCCTTTGCTCCTCCTCTTTTTCTCCTCCTGGGAAAGGGTCGCTTTGTGCTGAAGCCGGCTCTTAATCTTGAGGGCTGCCTTGTATTGCACCTTAGCTTTCATGCTTTCGCTTCTACGATTCGGCCCTTTCCTACGCTGGGAGTTGAAACCGGGTTCAGGCAAGCAGGTATGGCTTGTTTTGGCTTCGTTTATCACACTTTCTGAGTCCGAGTCTACTACGACAACGGCTCCCGTGCGACTTTACTTTGCCTTAGATGTCATGGCAGTAGCACTGCCGCTGAGATGACCTGCTCCCGTTGCATTATCAAAAAAGTTCCCCGACGCAAGGATTTTAAGCAAAAGGACCACTAAGTTGGGAAAATGCTAAAAATGGAGACCTTTCCGTTAGATCTACAGGTAATCGGATTCATGGTGTGTTTTGCTGTCAAAGTATTTTAAAAGTGTCACTGTTCAGACGAATACTGATAAAAATAAAATATAATACATAAACTATGATCTGTAATTTTAAACCCTACAAGGGAGCGGTGTCAATGCAGGCCACTTGAGCCTAACCAAAATCACTTGAGATCTTTCTCACACTGTACCAAGGGTTCCTGTGCGGGGGTCAAGTGATAACTCTCACGCTCAGGCAGACGCGACCTCTGCGTAGGCCATAGATAAGATTAGAACAAGAATTTCATGTTAGTTTACTAAGTAGGGGCTTTGAAAATAAATACTTTGTTTTTAATACAGAACTCAACTGAAACTTTTTAATAAAAAAAACGCTTGTTATTTATTTATTAAAGAACCTTCACCCAAAAAAATTGAGAACGAAAAAAGCCAAGATCGACCGATCTTGATTTTAGTATTTGTATTCTCACTTTTTTCTTCTTGATATCAAGATGATTCGATGATGATTCTAGTATTCCCAGTCAAAATCAATCTCAGTTTTGATGTTGACATGAGATGTCATCGATGTTGATTTAAGCATTTTTAGTATGAGTCGATCTTGGCTAGCTTTTGAGATCGAAATGCTAAAGTACGCATCGATGAGAACGGCTTTTTTTCTCGGTATACGTAGTACAAATTTAAAGAACATTGTTAATAGTTCGGTGCAGTTTTGAGGTAACATTATGAATTTTTACGAGGTCATAATGAATCATATATGATGATATATTGGATGAATTAGCGTTCGATATTTCAATGGTCACCAAAGACATGATAAAGAAACTCGACGAAAAAAGGTAGAAGTTGGAAATCATAAAGCTGATGATTCGCCAACGCTGCCCAAAATTCAGGTACCCACATTTTTTGGAGATTCCCAAGATTGGGAACTATTTTTTGCGTTATTTAATGAACTCATACATTTAAGGGAGGATCTGAGTCTTACCTTGAAATTTAATTACCTCAAAATGTGGTTTCTCACTTATTGTTGGGATCTCAGAGAAATTATAAGGCCGCTTGGAAATTGTTGTATGAAAATAAAAGGAAAATATTTTCTGATTAATTGAATCGCCTTCCTGAGCTTCAAAATTTTAATGCTGACTCGGCTCGGCAATTACGAATGTTTATTGACACTGTTTGCCTAAAGCAAATGAGTATCTAAAGCAACTTGTAGACACCGAGAGAATTTAAGCGTTTTAAAAAGATTAGACACACGATGTTCCTTTGCGAAAAGTTTATTCCAAGTGCCGTATAAGCCAATTCGCCGTGGGGTGAAAAAGCTAACAGCGATCAGGGTTGCTTCTAGTGTTTACAGGGTTGGTTAACATGATAATAAATTCAAAAGAAAGCCGTTACATGTAGAGCCGTTGGGGGTGTTTTGATTAGCGATTTCAGCAGGCTGTGCCCCGCCTCACAGCTGTACAAAATTCAGAATACTATGAAAATACGATTAGCATATGAAATGACTATACATCGCCCGCGTTGAAGAGCTCCAGATCTTCAATCCAATGGTAATGGGGCTAGATAGTGAATTGCTCGCTTGTAGGTTCCGCATTTGTAAGCTTGTGAGGTAATCGCGAGACCAATCTCGCCAGAAACGTTGCTTGATTGCTGATACGAGTTGCCATCGCTGCAGGCAACTCGGATTATCCTTCATCGATGGAGGCAACTGTACTGGTGGCAATGTAGCGAGGGTGGTGCCAACGAGAATGTGTGCAGGAGTGATAGCATCCCCATCGTTAGGGCTGTTGCTATCTGCGACCAATGGACGTGAGTTCAGCACCGCTTCGACCTCGACGAGCACAGTCTGGACTTCGTCTTCCTTCAACAGAGCGTTTCCGACTGCTTTGATGAAAAGATGTTTGGCGGACTTCACAGCCGCTTCCCACAAGCCCTCAAAATGGGGTGCTCGCGGGGGTATGAAGACGAAATCGAAGTGGTGAGATCCGCCGAGAGTGCTGTACGTTTCCTTGTTATCTGCGATCTTCTGAAGCATTCTTGACGCACCCACGAAATTTGTTGCGTTGTCGCAGTACAATTTTTATAGAGGCCCGCGGCGACCAATGAATCTGCTGAGTCAAAGTAGAAAGGAGTTAGACGTAAGATCCTTTATGAGTTCCATATGAATAGCTTTTGTCGAGAAACAGATAAAAACTGACACGTACATTTTAAGTGGGGTTTTGCCGCGGATTCCTAAAGACACTCTAATTGGGCCGAAAAGATCTACTTCGCTAACTCTGAATGGCCGATTGCTTAGAATGCGATCAGCCGGTAGATTGCCCATTATTTGAGAGTACAACCTAGGCTTGTATCGAAAGCAGTGAGTGCATTGACGTACAATAGCACTGCATTCTTGACGGGCGTTGATCAGCCAAATACTTTGACGAAGCAAGTCGACGAGTGCGCGTGGCCCAACGTGGCAATTGGTGCGATGAAGATGCTGGATGTACAACCTTACGATATAATTTCCCTTCGGCATTAATAAAGGAAACTTGGCATTATGTTCTAATGGAGCGTGCAACAAACGGCCACCGACTCGCATTAATTGTAACGTACAATTACCAACTGTTTCTGGGCTTATGAATGGGTTAAGCTTTTAAAAGGAATTTTGTACGTACTGGTTTTTAGACAACTTCTCGAATTCGATTGCAAATGTTTCACGTTGAACAGACTGAACGATCGTTAAAAACGAGAAAGCTAATTCGGAAGCTGAGAGCGTAGTGCTAGTCCACAGAATCCAATTTCGGCCTCTGGTAAAGCGAGAAATATAGGCGACGATTCGTATTGTTTTTAGATACGAGGAGAAATTTTCAACGACGCGAAGAATTGGATTCGACTCAGCCTTTGAGGTGGTGTGTGATGCAGCATTAGCTCGAATTTCAACTTGAGCGTCTGGTAAAGCCTTCGCCAAATGTTCATTGATTGGCCAAGTACTGGGGTCAGCACTCAAGAACTGTGGTCCATCAAACCATAAGGACGCGTCTAGCTCCTTAACCGTACAGCCTCGCGAAGGCAGGTCTGCAGGATTGCAGCTGGTTGGCACATGTCTCCAAGTTGCAGTTGGGGCGAGTTCATGAATGGCTGAGACCCTGTTGGCTACGAAGGTTTTGAGGGTTGAGAGACTTATGCGTAACCAAAAAAGAACTACTTCGGAATCTGACCACATAACTACCTGTCTACACTAAAATTGATCAATTTCTGGACATCGCTCCAAAGTTTAGCAAGTAGATGGGCTGCGCAAAGTTCTAACCTCGGTATGCATATGCGATTTATTGGCGAGACTTTCGACTTTGCTGTCAATAAAGTTGTTTTGATGACCTCTGTAGTCACAGCACGGACGTAGATACAGCAACCATATGCATCTTCTGATGCGTCCGCGAGTCCGTGTATTTGATAGCTGCCTGTTTGACTTGTGCCGACGTATCTGGGAATCTGAATGGACCCTATCTCTTGAAACAAGGAAGCGACTGCAATCCAACGCTTATACAACTCTGGCGGAATTTCTTCATCCCAATCTACCTTCAGCGACCAAAGTTTTTGAATTAAGATTTTGGCAAGCGTGACGAGAGCACAAATCAAACCTAATGGATCGAAAAGGTGAGATGCGAATGAAAGGATCGAACGTTTTGTAGGTGGGACGTTTCCATCCAGTTCAAGAATCATAAATTTAAACGCATCCTGCTTTGGACTCCAAGTAAGCCCTAAAGTCTTAGTGTCACTAGTGTCGCCAAGAGGAATTTTTGCTTCTTGCAACGGACTTTCGCTAAGGTCGCAGTTTGCTGCCCACTTGGCCAACACAAAGCCAGCAGATTCGAGGATCTGTGAAATTTCCTGCTTGAGTAATTTAAGATCTCCAGGGAATCTGCTCCTGATAGGAGATCGTCGACATAAAAGTCGTCGACTATTGCCTGTGATCCTTTCGGATGCGATTTGGCAAATATTTCGCTTAACTGTTTTAAGCAACGTATGGCGAGAAACGGAGCGCTAGCGGTGCCATATGTAACTGTGTTAAGTCGATACAGTTGTAATGGCTCTTCTCGGCTGCGCCGCCAGACAATCATTTGAGACTCTCGATGAGTCTCCTCTACTAACACTTATCGGTACATCTTGGTGATGTCGGCAGTCATGGCAAATGGCCGTAGGCGAAATCTCAGTAGGGTTGCATACACGCAAGGCTGGATTGTTGGACCCACCATAAGGAGGTCGTTTAGTGGTAGTTGTGAGGTTGTTCTTGAAGAAGCATCGAACACCACCCTAAGCTTTGTAGACGAGCTTTGAGGTCTGAGTATGCACTGGTAGGGGATGAAGTAATGAGGTTTGCTGGAAATGACATTGTCTGTTGCTGACATATGTCCTAATGACAAATACTCTTGCATGAAATCTGTATACATCTCAAGCATTGTAGGGTTGGCATACATGCGTCGCTCGAGCGCTAAGAATCGTCTGCGGGCTGTTTCGTACGAGTGACCTATGCTATTGGGGCTCAATTTGAAGGGAAGGCTTACTATGAATCGGCCAGAAGAATGTTGACGTATTGTATCAAGAAACGCTTTTTCGCACGCCACCTGCTCGGGTGTGTACAATTGGGATTTTGTAAGTTCTGGTACTAGCTCGATTTCCCAAAATCTCTTTAGAAGGGAGTCAACTGCCGGAGGCTCGTCAACCGTTCCTAACATGCAGCACGCTGACGATGCTAAGGGTCGCGGAACCGTCAAACTTCCGGAAGCTACCCAACCGAATACTGTGTTCTGAAGAGTGGGACCGGAGTCGCTTTGTCGAATCTTTCTTGTTGTCAGCAAATCAAAAAACACGTCTGCCCCTATGAGAAGGTCGATGCGCTTCGGGGTGTCAATCAGTGTGTGTCATAATCAGTGTGTGCTGTGGAATGCACAGGATGATACGATGAAATGGCTTTTAACACAATAAATTCAACCACGACCTCAAAGGAATTGACACGAGAGCAAATGGTAATTTGAACTGCATGGCGAGCTGTGACATGTGAGTTGCCGATGCCTGATAATGTCGTGTTGTGTTGATACCTCTTCAATTGAAGACCTTTTGCCAGTTCTTCGGTTATGAAATTAACCTGTCAGCCGGAATCCAAAAGAACCCTCGCCGTCTGTTTTTGACCTGATTGACTCTTGACATTAACCAGAGCTGTGGCTAACAAAACCTGATTGACACCATTTTGTTGACTATGACTCAATGATGCGTTAAGTGATTGCTGAGGTAGTTGAGTATCCATGATCTGCGCAGTTGCTTCCCCATTGCCACATTGACTTGGTGGAACCACATTGTACCTATGTAGTAGTGTGTGGTGAGGCTTTGAGCAGACTCTGCAAGCCGAGGATTTGCATTGAAGGAGGCCATGTCCTTTACGTAAACAATTTATGCAAAGCGGACCACTTTTCGCAAATTTAAAACGCGATTCCACGGATGCGTTTGCGAAGGACGGACAAGCTTAAATATATAGTTCCTTTGCTTTGCAAAAGTAGCATTTTGAGTTCGCAGCTTCGGTAGACTGTGAACCAGTTAGGGAAGTTTTACTAGCCTTTCGGCTGTTGCCGTCGCGATTGGGTTTACTTTGCTTTACCCTCGCGGAGGTCGATTCGTCAGCTACAAGTTGCTTTAGATACTCATTTGCTTTAGGCAAACATTATGGCGCCCCCCGGGTGGACATCGAGAAGAATTTAAGCGTTTTAAAAAGATTAGACACACGAAGTTCCTTTGCGAAAAGTTTATTCCAAGTGCCGTATGAGCCAATTCGCCGTGGGGTGAAAAAGCTAACAGCGATCAGGGTTGCTTCTAGTGTTACGTAACATAATAGGTTTACAGGGTTGGTTAACATGATAATAAATTCAAAAGAAAGCCGTTACATGTAGAGCTGTTGGGGGTGTTTTGATTAGCGATTTCAGCAGGCTGTGCCCCGCCTCACAGCTCTGTGGCGCAACATATATCAGCTGTACAAAATTCAGAATACTATGAAAAATACGATAAGCATATGAAACGACTATACAGACACTATTATTGAGTCGTTTCACATGATAAAATTAAAGGCACAAATTTGATATAGATTTTGAAGAAATAATAATACAAAATTTTAACAAAGAAGCTCTGCAACTATATGAGAGCCATGTTAAAAAAAACTAAAGAAATTCAAGCATTGTCCGATGTCATTGAATTTTTAGAGCAACGACTCAGTTCGATAAGCTCTTTTCAGGATAAAAGGCCTGTTAAAAAGGTATTTAGTATCAATGTAAGCCAATTAGATACTAAAAGGTGTCCTATTTGTAAGGGTGTGGGACACACATTATTTTAATGTCACACATGTAGGGCTTTAAATCAGGGCTGTGAACCACTCCAGAGCTGAACTACTCCGAACCGGAGTGGTTCACATTTTTTAGAAATCGAACCGAACCGTAAACCGGAGCGCCGAATTTTTGTATAATTGAACCGGAACCGAACCGGAACTATTATTTTTAAAATTCGGTTCGGTTCAGTCAATCTTATAATATATAACTTCCACCTTTCAAAATATTTTGCAGTATTTGCACATTAAAATTAGATGATTAAATTCATGGTAGTGTACTAATAGCAGTGTTGGGACATACCTAGATACTTTTACCTAAGTACGTACCTGGGTACAATTTAGTGGTACCTTTTACCTTACCTAGGTATACAAATAATTGGGTATTTTTTACCTTACCTAGCTACAGATTTTTATATACCTTTGGAGTTATTAAGGTACTTACAAAGGTATTTGGCGCGCAAAAATGTCGTATGTACGTAAACAAACGGTGTGTACATATGCATAATATATAGTCAAATGTTTCTACATAAGCAATTCTTGGGCGCCAAATGCACTTTTTTCTCAATATGTACAAAATGGAAAGTGTATTTGTCGCGAAAATTCCGTATGTAGAAACGTATTACTATATATTGTGCATATGTATACGCCGTTTGTTTACGTACATACGGCATTTTTGCGCGCCAAATACACTTTGGTTTCATAAATAAATTGATGTAGTGATGGTGATATATTATTATATAAAATAAAACACGCATAAGTGCATTAATTATTATATAAAATAAAACTTCGATAGATGCACTAAAAGCGGATATTTATAAAAGATTTGCTTTGCCTTTTTTATAAATACCCGTTTTTAGAGCATCTACAGTGCTCAGCAAAACTTGAAAGATTGTTCAGCTGTGGAGGTCAAATTTTAACCCCCAAAACGAAACAAGCAGGGGAACGAGTTTTTCGAAACATTAGTTATGATAAAAAAAAAGGTTATCTTTAAGTTGTGATTGAAATAAAATGAAACGATAATGTTATATATTTTTAAGATGACTGTAAACTGAAACCTAGTCTTATTAAAAAAAAATACAAACAAATTTTTAAGAAGTATGTAAAAATTAAAAGAACAATATTTTTAGCGTTTAAATTTACCTAGGTACTGGGAAAAGGGAAAGGGAAAGCACCTTTACCTAACCTAGGTATTTATTTTTGCTCAATAGCTTTTACCTTTCCTAGGTAAAAAAAACAGTACCTTTCCCAACACTGACTAATAGTAGATGATTTCCAGTAATGCTATAGACGATATTATATTTGACATCTTGAATTGATTATGTGAATGTAACAAAAAAAATCGAGTAAAGTGGGGAAAGAGTTAATATATTTAATATTTGAAGGAAAATTCATGTTGAAATTATTATTTAATTTAAAACAAAATTGATTTATTTGAACCCTGGTTAGAGCCCGAACCCTGCTCTGGCTCATCAATGAACCGGTTCGTAAACCGGAACCTTATCTGACGATTAGGTTTGAACCCTGAACCGAACCAATGCGAAAATAACATGGGTTCACAGCCCTGCTTTATATCCATCTGAAATTATGGAGCAAGCCAAAAAAGCAAAGTTATATTTTAAATGTTTAAAAAATACTTTTAATAAAACATATCCCAGAGGAATTTCATGTTTTATATGTAAGAAAAATATTTGAACTCAAACCGAGATCAGTGGAGTATCGTCCACAGGAAAGTGCATCTCGAAGCACAAAGTAAATCTTTTAATTGTGGATCTGATCATTGGATCAGATTTATATACTCACATTCTGCAGAGTGGAGTTGTTAAAAAAGAAGGGCTTCTTGGACAAAAAACAGATTTCGGGTGGATTGTCTTTGGATGTCAAAAATCCAATCGAAAATATACGATAGTAGGGACAACTATAAATTTTAACAATTTGGATAAATGGCTGAATTTAAAACGAAAAAATAAAAATAAAAGTGATTTTATTTCCCCGGCAGGACCTCACTTGGAAGGTAATTGTAAAGTTCCTACTAATGTAGGAAAAGGACAGATTGTCTTAGTGCGGGATCACACTTCCTGATGATAAATAAACACAGTTTAACCCCAATATGAGCGGACTGTATATTATTTTAATGAACTTTTATTGAACTCTTCTTTTCGAGATGTTCCGCTGTAGCTTCAACTCTTTTTATAGTTAGGCAAAATTCTCATAGTTTTACGCAGTACAGAAAAACACTTAAAAAACCTGAAACATGGTTTCTGAATTAGGCAGGACAGCTAACTTGGTGATAGGTCGTGTCATCTCTCCAGTAGACGTTTTAAGTTTCACAGCGCGTACAAGAGTATCTGGTCCATGATGAGCCTCCGATACACCGTCTAGTATCCAAACTGCCTATAGTGATATTAGGTTCCTTGTTGTTCCACTTTTGGCGTTGCTGCAGTGATGTTAAATACTCCTGATGCCAACGCTTCCAAAAGCCCTGGTACATTGATTGTAAATGTTGCCAGTAGTCCAAACGATTGATCGGCAAATGAGTCAGATCACCCTCTGGAACAGTTGTGAATGGGCGTCCAATTAAAAAGTGGGCCGGAGACAAGTAGGTGAGGTCAGTGTCAGGTGTGTAGCATAATGGTCTCGAGTTCACCACTGCACTGATCTGAGCAATCAAAGTTTGCATCTGTTCAGATGCTAGAACAGTTTTTCCCACGACGCGTCTCAGATGTAATTTAACTGAGCGTACTGATGACTCCCACTTTCCTTTCCAATGTGCCGAATGGGCCACTTAATTCCATCATTAGCCAATGACTGAACCACCGTGTGTTGATGCTCGAAGATAGGAGTTGCTCCATCTCATCTAGAGCCCGTTTGGCACGGACAAAATTCGTGCCGTTGTCGCTGAAGATTTGCGAACATTTTCCTCGCAGGGACATGAAACGCCGAAGACATGCCAGGAAGGTGTCTGTGCTAAGGTCGGTGTCCAGTTCCAAATGTATGGCTGATGTTACAAGGCAAACGAAGAAACATATGTAGGTTTTAGCTTTTGGGAGATTGCGTCCTCTCCTTTGCTTGAGGATGAATGGTCCAGCGTAATCGCAGCCTGAGTGCTGGAAGGTAGATCGGCCATGAATTGGAGCTGGGTGATATTACGTTGGCGAAAGCACTTTACGCAGTTGAGGACCAGGTTCCTTATCAGGTTACGCGCATCGAAAATCTAATATTTTTGACGCGTAATTACAAACAGTGCAGAAACGCCTGGATGTAGATTTGATGTGTGTTTGTGCTCCAAAATCATCCTTGTGATACGGTGCGATTTGGAAAGCAATATAGGGTGTTTTACATCCGGTGGTAGTTGAGAGTTGCCAAGTCGTCCACCAACGCGAATGAGGCCTTCCTTACAGACAAACGGTGAGAGTTTGATCAACTGGGAGCGGCTGCGAAGTGGCTTGTTTTCTGCCAAAAGATTTCTATCCTCCGTGAAACATTTCTGAGCCTCCTGCAAGTAAAGAATGCGAGCAGCCAGATTCTCTTCAAAAGTGAGCCTTGCACCATTCGTCAGCGCTACATGTTTAATGGACCTTGTCCTTTGGATGAAGCGTTTGGCGTAAGCGACAACACGGACGAGTTTTGTCCAGAACGAGACCCGCTGAGTCAACGCTTCGATTGGCGAATGTGAGCCGCCTTGCTGAGTGGTTAACGCGGTGGACTTGACTTCTTCTTTGCCAGGGTTATCTGAAAGGGAAGAACAAAACTTTGTACAGTTCAACTTTACGGCGAGCTCTTCTGGATCTTGTAGCCACGAAGGTCCCATCCACCATAAATCGAATTGGAGAAGGTCTGAAGCAAGCATTCCTCGTGTGGCGCAGTCTGCCGGATTCTCCTTTGTGTTTAAATGATGCCAAGCATTGCGCGGCAACGCGTCGAGTATTTCTGAAGGCCTGTTTGCTACAAATGTTCTGAGCTTCGATGGTGGGTGTGATAGCCAAGCCAAAACTATGGTTGAGTCACACCAAGCATGAATTTCGATGTCTTTGTGTTGCAGAGAATCCTTGATTGCTAGGATTAGTCTGCTGGGAAGGAAAACGCCACACAGTTTGAGGCGCGGTAGGGATTGTTGCTTCAGCGGAGCAACTCTGGTTTTCCCTGCTATGAGCGAAACATATGCGGTGCCATCTGTTTGCACCACAAATCGTGGCAGGCGTAATTCTTGCAGTCTGTGTAGGTCGTTACGGCATTTGTTCCACCACTCGATTTACCACAATTCTTGGAACAGAATTTTAAACTGCACCACCACTGGCGACAGGATACCCAGCGGGTCAAAGATGCGTGCCAAGTCAGACAGCACTTGGCGTTTGGTGTTGTCCGGATTTGGTGTAAGGCAAACTTTGTAGGATAACGTATCGTCTTCTGGATCCCAATGAATGCCAAGAACCTTTGCTGTAGGGTTGGATCCTATTCCTTGTACCCGAGTTGTAGAGGTAGCTCTGTCAGCTACCTGCACATTTCATTAATTGGATCAGCTCTTTTTGATTGCGAATTAACACACAGAGCTCCAGTCAGTACGTCGTCCACATAAAACTGCTCCTTCAAGATCCTTGCAGCGGTGGGAAACTCGTATTGGTGGTCGTGAGCTAATTAATCCAGGACTCTTACCGCCAAGAAAGGTGCACTAGACGTGCCGTACGTTACCGTGAAAGCTCATAGTGCTTGATAGGTGTACTTTCATATTCTCTCCAAACAATACGCTGATAGCAACAATGGTTGGCAGCCACAAAGATTTGTCTATACATTTTGACAATATCTGCAAAAAAGACGAACTTGAACATCCTAAAACGCATGCAAATCGAGAAGAGGTTTCGTAGAATGCTGGGTCTAATGTGTAGAGCATCGTTTAAGGTTGAATGAACCGTCAAAAACTACCCTATGGATGAGTAAAAACTATGCCTTTTGTCAATTTCTTGTGATAATAGTTCCCTCATGTGACCTAGAAGAAGATATTCACGCATAAATTGGACGTACTGTGAGTGCAGATCGGAGTCCTTCTTCAGGCGGCGTTCCACACCGCTGAATCTCGGAAGTGCTCATTGCAATGTATCTATCGTCGTCTGGATTCCCATGAAATTCCTGGTTGACACTCTCCAGCTCCCAAAAGCGCCGAAGCGTTGAGTCAACGTCAATAGCCGTGAGCATTGTTGTTGTAGATGACCAGCCGGTAGTAACGATCGATGTTATGACCCATCCAAAAATGGTCGAAATGGCGATGATGTTGCCCTGAATGTCGAACATCTTTTGACCGGTGAACACGGTCCAAACGTAATCGCTGCCCAGGAGAATATCGACTGGCGCCAACGATTGATAGTCAGAACCCGCAAGCTCAAAGCCAGCAAATGCCTTGAGTGCGGCGGCATCGATATCGTGTCTTGCTAACGTGGATGTAATTTTGCTGAGTACGTGTGCACGTACGTTCATTGTGTGATCCGAGATCCTTGACTGCAATTCCAGGGTACTGCAACCTTTATATGTCTCCGCCTTTATCCATGAAATTCCAGACACCAAAATGCGTGAGGGCGAGCGTGACAGACCAAGTGCCTTTATGCACCGCTCTGAGATGTACGACAGTTCCGAACCACTGTCCAAAAGTACCCGACATGTGGTGTGCGCTTTTAACAAATACCAGACCTGTTGGTAATGCACTCTTCCTAAGCCCTTGGGGCTGTGTAGACGATGTTGATCCGTTGCACAAGGACTCAGCTGTGGGACCCACTTGCGCACGACCGATATGGCTGATGGTCACCGTAGCATCTCCGGAAGCGCTTGAGATGCGATTTTCATCAATACGTGGCTGTGTCGTGGTCACAGCGACTTGCAATCCAGAAATATCTTCATGTAGCAGAGAATGATGGCGATTGTTGCAAAACTTGCATGTGAATTTGTATTCACACTTGCGTGATACATGCCCAAGCTTAAGGCAATTGAAACACAGGGATTTTGCTTTAACAAACGTGCGTCTCTACTCGATCGAGGCTTCAGCAAACTTTGGGCAACCATAAATCTTGTGCTCCTTAGAGTTACATTTCAGACAAGCAGTGTCTTCCATCGATATTAAAGCGTGTGACGAACGCTTTGCTTTGTTTTGTTGTGAACCACCCTTGGATTTGATATCTGCCTCACTTTTGCTGAGCTCGAATTCCTCGCAGCGTCGGTCTAAAAACTTGAGTAGATCATCTACGGACGGAGAGTCAAGTTCCCGGCTTCCTTCAATCCATTTGCGTCGAGTTTCAGGGTCGATTTTGGCCAGAATAAGGTGTATAAGTCAGCAGTCCCTGTTAGTTTTCCCAGCTGCATCCATTCCGCGTACATTCTCCGTATCTCCGTCGGTCACCTTGCGCAGAACTCCTACATCTGCCCTGGATTTCGAAGGTAGATTTACAAATGTCCCAAGCAGAGTATTGACAATGTGACGTGGTCTGTTGTATCGATCAATTAGGCAACTCCAAGCAGCCTCATAAGCAGCATCCGTAATTTGCATATGATGAATTAAGTCACCTGCTTCTCCCGTAATGTACCACAGTTTTTCGCGGTTTGTGGCCGTTGTGTGAGGAGGGTGGGGTGGGGGGTCCACATATTGGTTAATCAATAGGTATTGAAGAAACGAATACACAATCCTTTTCCTGTTAATCTAGCTTCAAAACTGTGGGTGCCACAGTTTTTTCTCAGTTTGTAGGCGTTAGAGGGGGCGTGGTACATCGGCGTGAAAAATTTGCGCTGCGTATTAACCCCTACAATGTGCATGCCAAATCCCAATCTTCTAACTTTTATAGTTTCCGAGATCTCAGCGCTCATACAGACGGAAAGACAGATGGACAGACACAGGGACAGACACAGGGACAGACACAGGGACAGACACAGGGACAAACACAGGGACAGACGGACATGGCTAGATCGACTCGGCTAGATCGACTCGGATCACTAACCTGATCAAGAATATATATACTTTAGATGGTCGGAAAAGCTTCCTTCTACCTGTTACATACTTTTGCATGAATCTAATATACCCTTTCACTCTACGAGTAACGGGTATAAACATGCAACCAACTACTTTAGAATACGCATCGCCGGTAGTTTTGGTGTCCAAGAAAAACGGGAAGAAGAGACTATGCCGTGACTATTAAAATCGTCGATAGCTCATATGAAGACTGTGCTATACTGTGAGCAAGGGTCCAAGTTATTCACTACTTTGGGTATAACAAACGTCTTTACCATATTCCGATAGAACCAGGCTTCCAAAAAAATATAATTTGTTACCGGATTTTGGGCAATTTGAACTCCTTTATATCACTAGGTTAAAGCCAAAATGCTCCAAAGCAATTGATGGCAAATTCTGTTAGTATTGGAGCTCTAGATCACGAAACCACCATACATTTTTTTTCGATAACACAGTTTTTTTTAAAGATTTTTTAAAGTTCAAAATTTTAAATTACGGATTTTTTTTGAATTTCTTCCTGGGCCTCGGCACATATTCACCCAATTTAATTTTAAAGTCAATAAATCAGAGCTTAACTGTGCCATACAAATCAATATGGTTGGACAAAGTTGAAAAATGTGTTTTTTGGTCGACTGTGTTTCGGCTGTATATACCCTAAAAACTCGAAAAAAATCCGGTGAAAAATCATAATGGGTACCAATTTAAAGTTTACATCCTACCGAATAAAGTAAGCCGGGTATGGCCCAAGTCCATGGAAAATCTGATTTATGGTGGTTTGTTAAAGTTCGGAATTTTCAACTTTTTTTGGTCGGCAGAGTTAATCAAATTTAAGTTTTATCCCAGGCGGCAACATGAAAACACAACTGAGTGGTGATGGCAGCCGGGTCAAAAAATAGCTAAATCAGATATTGAATAAATTTAAATTTTAAAAATTTCTTAACAAATATAAAATGGCTTGCGTTATGACTGTGAGAAATTTTAATAAGTAATATTCACTGGATAATTCTTATAAAATAGCTAGCCTTCATTTAAAAAAAGTATGCTTTTTTACACCCTTGCAGAGGGTATAATGATTTTAGTCAGAAGTTTGCAACGCAGTGAAGGAGACGTTTCCGACCCCATAAAGTATACATATTCTTGATCAGCATGACTAGACGAGTCGATCTAGCCATGTCCGTCTGTCCGTCCGTCTGTCCGTCCGTTTCTACGCAAACTAGTTCCTCAGTTTTAAAGCTATCGAGCTGAAACTTAACCAAAAGTCGTCTTTCTGTTGCAGGTAGTATATAAGTCGGAACCGGCCAGATCGGACAACTATATCTTATAGCTCCCATAGGAATAATCGTAAAAATAATTGAAAAAAAATGATATCTTCAGTATTTTTTGACATATTAACTATTGCTCTTGGGAATATCATTTTTTCAACTGTCCTGAATTTCGAATTAAATTTTATAAAAATCGGACGACTATATCATATAGCTCCCTTAGGAACGATCGGAAAACTAAAGGGAAATTAATTGGAACAAAATTATAGCTTTGTTAATTTTTATTGTATTCTTTTCTACTCTGGAATATAACTTTATTTTATTATTTCAGAATTTCGAATTAAATTTAACATAAATAGGACGACTATATTATATAGCTGCCATAGTAAGGATCGATCAATTAATGTCAATATAATACCTGTACGGCCACAACCCTGCAATCGATATCTTATTGATGTCTATCGATCCCAGACCCCGTTCCCTTTTTGAGAACGGACCATCTCTAAGTTTTTTCCAATTATTACGATTGGAACACACATTTTTGTTATACTGCCAACATTGCTAATCTTTGGATTGTTTGATTTCTTAAATCAATTCAAATTAAATTCAATGACATACTTGAAACAAACCCTTTGTTTTCCTAAAACGGCAACAGCAAAGTCCCCATAGCAGACTTCTGCTAATCATTGACTCCCGTATTCTACCGGCGCAGTCACAACATTTTTGGTGGGCCATGAGGGGAACCTGTTGTTAGATGTGCCAATGAATGGAATTTGTATTGATTTGGAACAAACAATTGGGCTCAAATTAATCTGAAACAAAACGGCATTAAACTGTGCCAAGTGGATCCACGCTTTCTACGAATAACGGACCGAAGAACAAGAAATCGCTGCGCGACAAATAACGGACAAAGAAGGAGAGATTGCGGCGCGACGAATAACGGACAAAGGAAGGAGAGATTGCTGCGAGACGAATGACGGACCAAAGAAACGACGAATTGAAACTGGAAACTGCTACACAGACTGACTGGAATCCGGTGAGTGTTTGTATGTGAGGGCTGTGATTTCAAGTGTGCTGTTGTAAGTTCAATGAAACTATGGGTAACGACGATGAAAAGACCGGTTCACCAGCCAATCTTTTCCCATCCGATCCGTTTGCTGGCTTGCACGCGAGACAGAAGGATTTATGGAACAGGTTGACGCAACTCGAGCGTAACTTCAAGAAGGATAGCCAATTCCGAAAATCCAAAAATTATTTTCTTCAGCGACTTAGCACGTTAAAGGATTTATTCACCCTGTTTGATGCGAATCACCAACAATTGGTCGATCAGCTGTGTCCCAGTCAACATGTATATTTCTCAGACAACCTATATGAGCGGTTTGTGAGCATCAGCACATCTTCTGAAACATCTCGGAAGAATACGACACCAAGTTCCCAGTGGTAGCCCAAGGTTCCCCACCAATCGAGTCCGTCACTCCAATTTTATCATCCACCATTCCTCTTCCGAAGTTTCCAGTTCCACGCTTTTCGGGAAGCTTTACGGATTGGCCCTCGTTTTACGATGGTTTCCTACAACTCATCCATGACAACAACACGCTCTCTAACATCCAGAAGTTTCACTTTCTCAAGCAGGCCTTGCCCGAAGGACGGGACCAAGATGTCAGTCACATGGCATTAACGGATTCTGGGTATACGATAGCCTGGGATCTCCTCGTCAAGCGCTACAACAATCCACGTCTCCATTTTATGCACACCATGGCGGCACTGTATGGTCTTGAGTCGGTTCCCAAGGAAGCTGCAGAAGGTATCAGGCGCGTGCTAACCCTGGCTAATGTTTGCATTAGTGATCTTCGACGTTTAAAAATCAACATTGATCACTGGCTATTGCATCATCTGTTAAACTACCAAGCAGCACTACGTAAGCGTGAGAGCACTTATTGGGGAGCTCCACCGTGATTCCAACCTTTTCGATGTTGGAGACTTTCCTGCTGGAGCGCTTAGTTAGCATCGACCTAATCGAAAATCGAAATCAACCACTTGGAACTCGTTCAACCCCAGGACAATCTTCCCATCCACGTGCGCCTAACCGATCCACCTTCAATTCCACTAACCGCCACAGTTTTCATGTGACTACGGAAATGGGAGCACCCCAGTGCTTGCCCCAGATGCCCCAGTTTTATCGCGAAGGATTGCTTTGCTCGTAAGACGATCGTCGATCGCATAAAAGCATGCCTCAATTGTCTCAGCACAGGCCACGCGTTAAGTCACTGCGGCAGCACTCGCAATTGCTTACAGTGCGGCCAACGCCACCATACGCTACTGCATTTTCCGAACATAGCAACACAGCCTACCTACTCTGCCCTATCGCGACAGCCAACGAATGGTGTCCATAGCGCGCAGGGCACTCAACAGAGCGTAGCATCCCGCTCATCTGGTTTGTCTCAACAGCACAGCCTAGCCACCGGCTTAACGGCTTCGAACGAGACGCAACTCCTCAGCGCAGTTGCCACCCATCAAAATCCATCCACCACGATTCTCGCGACGGCCCTCAATTGAATTGACCAACGATCAACGATCAAACGGGATAATCTGTTTTGGCCAGAGCGTTGATTGACCATGGCTCGGAAGGAACACTTATCACCGAAAGCGTAGTACAGACGCTGGGTCTTTCACGCACCCCTATATCTGCGGAAATAACAGGGATCGGCGATTCCTCTCACAATCGCTGTCGACATAGTACCAATTTTGTCCTAAGCTCGATTTCAGGTTCCCAGCTCACATCGTTTTTTAGCTACTGCATTTATTCTCCGTACACTTACAGGGCACCTTCCAAAATCGGATGTCGACCCTCGCTCATTCCAACATTGACGTGTTTGTGAGCGTTGATCTTATTAGACAATTGATGCTCCCAGAAATTCAACGAGGAACTCATGAGGAACCAATCGCACAAAACACTCTTCTTGGTTGGATTGTTTTTGGACCAGTGAGGGAATCCATGACACACTCCATCACTGTCCGTTGTAACGTCACGCTGCTTATCATCTGGTGCAAAGGTGCTTCGAACTAGACAGCGTGCCGTCTGAACGCCAACTTAGCACAGAGGAGCGATGGTGTGAAGAACACTTTCGTCAAACCCATGTTCGACAGCCCAACGGGAAATACATGGTTCGCTTACCACTGAAAACCTTGTTCGACCCGTCATAAGTTCTAGGCCGATCAAAACATATAGCCTTGAATCGTTTCCACACATTAGAGCGAAAATTGCAGCATCGCGATAAGCTTCATCAACAATATGTCTAAGCAATCGAGGAATATTTTGACCTACAGCAAATCCAAGAAGTCACTACAAGCGAAGACAGTCACTCTCAGATCAACACAAATGAGAAGCTCGGCGTCTTCTGCAGCACGATTCCACACCATGCAGTCCTGAAGGAGGACAGCCTGACGTCTAAACTCAGGGTAGTCTACGACGCCTCTTGTAAGAGCTCCAACTGGAAATCACTGAATGACATTTTATGTACTGGCCCAGCTCTAGAGAACGATTTGGGAGGAGTGATACTAAACTGGCGTTGTTATCGCTATGTTTTCGTGGCGGATATCCAAAGGATGTACCGATGTATCGAAATGCATTCAGAAGACTCTAAATTCCAGCGCATTTGATGTCGTGACAAAACCAGAGAGTTGAAAGAATTCCGCCCCACCACAGTTACCTTCGGAACAGCATCAGCGCCATACACAGCAATTCGGGTGATCCACCAAATAGCTCAGGACGAACGAGAAAATTATCCGCTAGCAGAAAAGGTGCTGCAAAGGGAGATTTATATTGATGACGTGCAAAGCGGTCATGAGACCACGGACGGTGCCATTCGAGTGCGAAACGATCAATCTTCGAAATGGACAATAAGGACAGTATTAAAACGCTTGGACTGTACTGGCAGCCAAACCCGGACGTCTACGGATTCAAAATCCATTTCTCGATCAATCCCACACTTTCGAAAAGGTCTCTTTTATCAACAGTGGCGCGGCTCTTCGATCCATTAGGATTTTTAGCACCCTTGATAGTCATGTCAAAGATTCTCCTCAAGGACGTATGGAGCTTCCGTGTGCAGCAAACTGATGGCACTTACCGTGCTCTCGATTGGGATGACATGCTACCAGAGTCTTTGGCAGCGCGTTGGCAGCGATATCTCGAACACCTTCCAGAAGTTCAACACATTCGAGTACCACGCTGGTTTGGTTGCGATTTCAGCAATATGATCTCGCTTCAATTGCTCATGTTCTCCGATGGGTCGTCCCTCGCGTATGCAGCGTGTGCCTACCTTCGAGTACTCGACACTGCTGGAATTATACATACACACTTAGTGGTAGCTTGTAGTAGGGTTACACCAACAAAGCCTCTCACCATACCGCGAGTGGAGCTCTCCGGAGCAATTCTGGCTATCAAACTCGCCACATGGATCCAGCAGCAACTTCACGTGCCTCAGATGCGTGTCACAGTGCACTACTGGTCAGACGCCATGATCGTGCTTCAATGGATATATGGAAATCCATGCAGGTGGAAAACTTTTGTCATGTTTCCTAAAACGGCAACAGCAAAGTCCCCATAGCAGACTTCTGCTAATCATTGCCTCCCGTATTCTACCGGCACAGTCACAACAATACCTAAACTGCTATAATTTTGTTCGTTGTTGGTTGAAAGTCTAAATTTAACATTTTTGTAATTTCAAATTTAATTGGAATAAACTTCGGCTGGCTGAAGTTAGCTTCCTTTCTTGTTTAATATAAAAAGATAAAAGTGTCGGCTAATTAAGTACACTCTTAATGGGCGTGATGATGACATTTTCTGACAGTTAAACCCATTAAGGTCACTAGCTACGGATTAAGGTAATTGCCCAGGGGCCCCATTTTTTACTGCAATCTACGTTTAAGAACTACATGTGGCTATCATTCTAATGCAGCGGTCGGCAGCGCCCTATTAAGTGAGCATAAGGAATTGCTCTGCCCATCCGTTGCCTCTCACGTACAATGTAGAACAGCGGTCTGCACACACACATCGATGAGTTGCCCAGTGCAAATTACACACACAAACATAAAACAAAATGTCATCGTATGTGTGTGCCGACCGCTGTTCTAATATATCTATTTTTTAACGAACACTAATACAAATATGGTTAATTTTCTTTTTGACAGTCTTGGTACGATTACAAACTTCGATGGGAACCAAAAGAATATGGTGGAGTTCATATGTTGCATGTTCCCTCTGATCATATATGGAGACCGGATATTGTTCTTTACAATAAGTGAGTAAACCAAAGATAAGTTATAATTTATGTATTTTTTTACTTATTATTTTATACGTATTAAGGTCTGTAAGGCAGTTAAGATACTTTGTATTATTAGCTTAGATATAATAGTTTACCCGATACTCCTACAAATCGAAAAATTCGCAAAGCCGATATTAGTAAAATACATGAATTTGATTCTAGCCCTTGAAAGAACTACTGTTGTAATAAAATTTTAAGTTAGGTTTAGGTTTAACAAGAAACGTAATTACCCTCGGCAATCCGAAGTTTATATACCCTTGCAGTTGCTTCCCTTTCCCTTGCTCTTTAACTTCCCTTTCTTTGAGAGCGTGGAGTGATATTTCGTGACCATGATTCTAATCCTACTTTGGGATCGGTGCTGCACCTGGAATATAAGATTAATTATTGCCATGTTTTAATTTTTGTTTTTAAATTGTCAAAAAAAACCATTCATACTTCAAAGCTAAAGTTTTATAATTTTTGCCTATTATTTTTCCGATGGGAGCCATAAAATATAGTAGTCCGATCTGGCTCATTTCGACTTATGTACTACCTTTAATAGGAAGAAGACTTTTGGAAAAGTTTTATTGTGATAGCTTTAAAACTGAGAGCCTAGTTAGTATTAAAAAACGGACAGAAAGATATGAGATGGACTCGAAGTTGGTGCTGATCAAGAATATATATAGTTTATGTGGTCGGAAACCTCCCCTTCACTGCTTTTGCAAATTTCTAACAGAAATTATAATGTCTTCTGCAAGGGTATAAACATTAAGTTTAAAATTTTTAATATCCTTCTACAAGTTAAACTAAAAGATTTGGTAAACTTATAAAACTTATAAATATTTTATGCTTATTAAATACCGCTTCAATTAATATTAGTTTTTTCTATTTTAAGGTAATTAACTTGTGAAGCATCCTTAAGTTAAAAGCTTAAATACAAAAACAAACAGGGTTCATGATTAATTGGCTTTATTGTCCAAAGTATTAAAGTGGTCAACACAGGCATGACAAAACACCAATCAATCTGATACGTATGAATTAAAAACTTTTAAACGATACATAATAAAACCATAATATACCAAAAAAAAATAATTCAACTTCATTGATTTAAAGAATAAACAACAGTTTACTAAAATGTACCTCCATGAATGTTATTGTCTTATTGGGTTTAATGCGCAAATCTCTCTTACCAGTGTTGGCCCAAACTTGGTATCTTTTACTGCCGATTAACATAGCTAGGTACAGATTTGTATATACCTTTTTTTAAAAAAATATCCAAATGCGACTGACACATTAAAGTAGGGAAGAGGTCTGTAGGTTGGTACTCCTTTTGTTATTAGTCTCCCACTTTTACTTTCGCTTATGAAACTTCACGTGTTAGGTACCGATCGAAAGCTTAGTCTTTTAGCTGTAAAATAAAACAAAAAAACATTTTTTTTCCTAGAAAAAATTAAAAAATTATTTTTTTTTTTAAGTGTCAAAAAACGTCATTTTGAAAAATAGGTCTGTAAGTTGGGACACTTTTGAAAATGAATAAAGCTCACACCAAAAGTACTCTAAACTTAAAAAAACTATTTATTTACGTTAATTTAATCAAGAATTATGTATCTTTTTTTCACTTGTCGATTATTCGACTACTTCACAAAAAATGGTTAATTTTTTGCTAATCATATATTTGTTACAATTTTATTAATATAAAAGATTCTTTTGTATCTTTTTGCTTTATAAACTTATACTCTGTCTTTTTACCACTGGTGGGGAAAGACAAGAGCAAATTATTTTTAGCAACCTTTAACACTGCAAGGCGTTACAGATTTTTTAAAGGTTCTGGCCTGACTGCTGAGTTTCTTACCATGGGTTGGGGAAAACTGCAGAGTTGTCCAAGGACAAAAATGAAAGGGCCGAATTAAATAAAACAACCTTTTCAGTTGAGTTCTGTATTATTATTTATTTTCAAAGTCCCTACTTAGAAAACTTACATGAAATTCCTATTTTAATCTTATCTATGTCCTACGCAGAGACCGCGTCTGCCTGAGCGTGAGAGTTATCATTTGACCCCCGTACAGTAACCCTTGGTACAGTGTGAGAATCATCTCAAGTGATTTTGGTTAGGCTCAAGTGGCCTGCACTGACACCGCTCCCTTGTATGGTTTAACATTACAGATCATAGTTTATGGCTCTAAATCGATTTACAACTGCCACATGACATGCACAGAGCTCATAAAGTATTATATTATATTATTTATCAGTGTTCGTCTAAACAGCTGTGATAGTCCGATCGTAATGAGTAATACACCAAATTAAAGGTATTGCTAAAACTTAAAGGATTGCATACCATTGCAAATCAATTGGAAAATTTAGAAATTTTGATCTTTTGGAGCCGGTGGGGATAATTAGCCTCTCTCACTACTGTTTTATTTGTTATTCTTTATTTGTTTTAGAAATAGTTTTTATTTAATTAGGAGTGACTTAGTGGTACGCTTCCAAGCATTTTATTGTTCATTCTGGTTTCTTAATTCTTTTACATATTTGCCTAAAGCTAAAATCGCCCGGCTATGTCGGGAGAGACGCTGACACTGCAATTTCCACGCAATTTTGCAATTCAAAATGCCAAATAATGTGTCTGTACTTAAATCGATGCGTAACTCTGAGTACAGTGTGCATTCAATATGTGAACATACTATACCACGTTAGTTGTAGGTATTCCCACAGAAAATGTGCCTAATTTGAGGGGTCCGACGCTTCGTTCAAAAGTTATTCCGAAAACAAATTTGTGGGGGCCTAGTCAAAAAGAAAATTTAATTCTGTTTGTCAGTTTGTCCAAAACATGGTTTTAAAATCCTAAAAATTTAATATGATGTTCAACAGATCGATATAAGAAAACTTTACCTTTACCACTTTTGGGAAATCCCTTTTTCATTCATTCATTGCAGAGTGCCGAAAAAATAAATTTTAAGAAGTGTATTTAATCATGTGTGTATTCATCTTTCGTCACAAATGTTGATATCAGAACTTTTGTATGTTGAAGGTGCGATCGTCACTAGTTTTTTACCTAGTTAAGAGGTGTTTTTGTTTGATATTATAATATATATCCAAAATGCTTAGTGCCTCCTCTTTATAATTCGATGATTGCACCATTGCTCCACACACAGGTGGCTTTCAAGGACCTTCCACGTCCTTTGGTTCCCTACCATCAGGGGAACAAGGGTTTCAGGTAGGACTCTTGCCCCGGCTATCTCCTCCAACACAGGGTGGTGCGGATATCCTTGGATTCCCGTACCAGTTCTTCCAGCGGGACTTGGCCTCATCCCACACTGCTGCAGCATACAGCAATTATGACTTGACCACACTTGCGAGGAGTATCCTTTTGACCTGCTTCGGCCCTCTCGTGTTCAGCAGGATCCTGCAAAGCGATCTTGTCGTTTCCCTCGCTTTCTTGTTCGCGTACTCGAGGTGCGGAACGACAGGCGTGTGCCTAGCATCACTCCCAGATACTTCAGGGCACTCTGAGACTGAATTGTAGTCCCATTGACCAGGATCTCCGCCGTCTCCACCACTTTCTTGCTCGAGATTAGGACAGCTTCTGTCTTCTGCGCTGCCAGTTCCAAACCCGCCACTGAAAGCCACGCCTCCACCGCTTGGATCGCTTGGAGTATAGCTCCCATACGAATATCCGGAAAATCATTGATAAAAAAATTACATAACTGTTATGAGTTTCGAATTAAATTTTAAAAGCATAACAGACCTCCCAAGTGAACGGTTGTGTTTTTCCGCGCTCCGAATTTTTATTTCTTTTCGTGTTTACCTTTAGACGTTTTTAATTAAAACTTAAATATTCGGTCCCTAATTTGATTTATCATAGTATGAGTGAATTTACTCTATTCTGTGCACAATCTCACTAAAACAATTTCTAATTTTAATATTGTGTTCTGTGATTTTTGTTTTTGTGATTTCCTTTGCCTTTCCTTTGTGCGTGGTCCGTAAAGGCTGCATTTTGCATTCGCACCAACTGCATTACGCTCCCGCTCTCCCGCACTCTTGCATTCTCTCTCTACTTTTCCCTCTTTTCGGTACTTTTAACTACTCGCTTGAAAATTTTGGTCCCTACATTTCTGCAAGAGATCTTTTATGGGCCAAACCAAAGGCCGCTTAAAGAGTATAATCAACAGTTTTAGTGTTGCTAGAGATAGTTTTCGGCGAGCGGGTGATTTACTGTCAGCGCTGGACTCTCAATTTATTAGCCTTAAGCTAATTGACGAGTGTACAAAGCGCAAAAAGGCCAATGGTGGTAGGCAACTTCGCAACCCCCTGAAAGTGATAAACAGAGCTCCACGTCGGATCAGCTGTCCACCGTAGCAAATCATCAAATGTTTGTACGATCAGCAGCAGTCAGAAAATCAGGAACATTTTTCATGATTTACGAACAATCCGTTCGCAATTTTGTGTTCATGAAAAACGAACGCCGCGGGGTCAAATCACGAACTTTTTGGTAAAATTATGAACGCGTCCCAAAAAAGTGTTGAGCTTTGAACGATTGGGGTTAGATTATGCACAATCGTTCTGAAATTGCGAACGCTGTTCATTAAGAATTTATTTTCCGGGCCGAAAAACTTGCAAGTCTAGATACCCGTTTGGCCGTGCTTGAAAAATTGGTTCCGTGGTCCAGCTGTTAGGCCTTCCGCCTTTGACACAAGTAGCTCAGGTTCGAGCCCGCGAGAAGACGTCGTAAATCGTAAGTTTCTAGTTTTCACTTCCGAAAGATTCACACGGAATCGAATTTCCCAGTCCTGTTCCAAGACTCACTTCCGAAAGAACTGCACGAATTTGAATTTCCCTCTGTTAACTTCCGAAAAATTCACACGGAAACTTTCCAAAAAGCATTTGACAGGCGGATTTAAATCCGCCAGCTTGAAAATGAATTTTTTAAAAATACTTCGCGTCATCTTTACATGACAATATTATTTTTATCAAATTCCTTGATGTTTTATATTCATAATTGCATCATTGGAATTGGAATTAATTGCATATTTGACTTATTAGGAATTATTTTGTGGTTGCACCTCAAAACCTGATAAATTCTACCCTTACAATTAATGCAAATCCGCCGCCCTTGCTCTAAATTCCGCTCGGACTTGGTCAAAATGGCCTAGAGTTGTTATGTTATGGAAACAAGTAAGTATTTCGTTGGGACTTATTCTAAACTTATCCGATAAGGTTCATGGTTCTTTTATAGGAAAGATAAGTTTTACTAATTAAGGAAATAAGTATTTTGGTTCGAAATACCACATTATTTCATGTGAAATTTGATAGGGGGACATTTGACTTTGGACTTTGGCAACTCTGTACGCTCTAGCACTTTCCAACACTATTTGAACACAAATAAGGGATATTTAGTTCTGTTAAAGGGAAATCCGATAATGTTAACAAATTCACTTCCGAGTGAAAACTGGAACAGGAACGAACGGACTTTTTTCTGGGTGTAGTAGACCCCCCAGTTGTTCCGCCCATTTCAAATAACTTGTCACCTCCAGGGAATGTTTAGTCCGGTCTACCGGCACAAGTTGGCGCTGAAGAAACTCAATCTGCAGTACCAAAACCTCTTTCCTTGGTTCAACCTAAAAAACAAATATTTATTTCTCGTCTTTCGCCTGACCAAACGGCATCCGAGGTGTTGGACTATATACAGCACAAAACAAATGCCAAAAACATTAAAGTGGAAAAATTTAATTTCACTGATGCGTGGGACACCTCATCTTTCAAGATCTTTGTTCCGAACGATCTCTTTTCAACCATTTGCTCAGAAGAGTTCTGGCCAGATCTTATGGTGGTAAAGGAGTTCGAAACTAGGAATACAAATAAAATAAAAAGACCCGTGCAGACTAGACTCCCCAATCAAGGCCAGAGTAGTGTGGCATCTTCATCTTCATCTTCTACCCTATCTTCGTCTTCAAAAAACTAAAAACTAGCTTAATTCTTTACTATCAGAATACTAGAGGCTTGCGAAGTAAGTTATCTAAATTGTATTCGGATACTCTTTATTTTGCATCCCATATTATTGTATTTACAGAGACCTGGTTAAAAGAGGAGATCTTAAATTTTTCCTGGTAAGTAAACTACCTATAGGCATGACCGTCCATCCAGACGAGGCGGGGGTGTTTTAATTGCCGTGAACTCAACTCTCACGTCAGAAGTGGTCACATTTGAGGAATTCTATAATACAGAGTTCATATGTGTAAGGCTGTCGTTTCCTGGTAGTTTTATATCAAGAAAAAACACCTCTTAACGAGGTAAAAAACATCAAACAAAAACACCTCTTAACGAGGTAAAAAACTAGTGATGATCGCACCTTCAACATACAAAAGCTCTGATATCAACATTTGTGACGAAAGATGATTATACACATGATTAAATACCCTTTTTAAAATGTATTTTTTTACTAGGCCCCCGAAAATTTGTTTTCGGTATAACTTTTGAACGGAGCATCGAGATTTCACCCCTCAAATTAGGCGCATTTTCAGTAGGAATACAACTAACGTAGTGCGAGGGGCCAACTATCCCCACCGGCCCCAAAAGCTCAAAATTTCTAAATTTTCACTTTTACACTTTCACCGCACTCTCCCCCAAGCCGATTGATTTTCTTGAGGTCTTATTACTCGCTACGATCGGACCAGATTTTCATTTCTTCGTTGTCGCCTTCGCACACTCTCCTTGTGCGCTTCGTCACTACATGGACATCACTATGGACGTGATATATAACCTGCTCGTATATTCTGCCTGCATCTAAATTTCTAGACTACTTATTTATTTATTTCTATAATGCTAACAACTAATTGAAAATTACTTGCTAACAGTGGGTATGAGCTTTAGCAGCTGTAGGCCTTCAGCTCTAAGTGCTTCGTATATGTTTCATTTTAATGTCTTAGAGTCTAGCTTTTTTCGTAGATGTTTTTACTTACAAAGTTTTGTTGCTTAAATTTGTTTAACATTTTGTATGATACTTCTTTTACTTGTCACAAATTCTTTTGTTGTTTGGTTTTTTTTATACCCTTGCAGAGGGTATAATGATTTCAGTCAGAAGTTTGCAACGCAGTGAAGGAGACGTTTTCGACCCTATAAAGTTTATATATTCTTGGTCAGCATGACTAGACGAGTCGATCTAGCCATGTCCGTCTGTCCGTCTGTCCGTCCGTTTCTACGCAAACTAGTCCCTCAGTTTTCAAGCTATCGAGCTGAAACTTTACCAAAAGTTGTCTTTCTGTTGCAGGTAGTATATAAGTCGGAGCCGGCCGGATCGGACAACTATATCTTATAGCTGCCATAGGAATAATCGGAAAAATAATTGAAAAAAAATTATAACTTATGTGTTTTTTGACATATTACCTTATGCTCTTGGAAATATCATTTTTTAACTGTTCTGAATTTCGAATTAAATTTTATAAAAATCGGACGACTATATCATATAGCTCCCATAGGAACGATCGGAAAACTAAAGAGTAATTAATAGAAACAAAATTATAGCTTTGTTAATTTTTATTGTATTTTCTTCTACTCTGGAATATAACTTTATTTTATTATTTTAGAATTTCGAATTAAATTTAACATAAATCGGACGACAATATCATATAGCTCCCATAGAAACGATCGGAAAACTAAACGGAAATTAATAGAAACAAAATGATAGCTTTGTTAATTTTTATTGTATTCTCTTCTACTTTGGAATATAAGTTTATTTTATTATTTTAGAATTTCGAATTAAATTTAACATAAATTGGATGACTATATTATATAGCTGCCATAGGAAGGATCGATTAATTAATGTCAAAATACTCCGAGACTGCTATAATTTTATTTGTTGCAAATCTAAATTTAACATTTTTGTAATTTCAAATAGAATAGGAACGATCTGCAAGGGTATATAAACTTCGGCTGGCCGAAGTTAGCTTTCTTTCTTGTTTTTTTTTTTTGTATTTAAATTTTATTTAAAATTTGTGACTTTGTAACGAATTTGGTTGCTGAAGTTGTTGTTAGGGGGGTTTGCAATATATAGTAAAGGATTAGGGCAAGAACATAATAAATGTTCGACGCTTATGCGTGCATTGGTGCATAGTGAGCACAAGTTGTTTTTTGTGTTGTCAAGGTAGTGTGCATTAGATAAGTTTGTATGTCCTAGTATAAGGCGAGTTATTATTGTTTGTTGTATCCTATTCAGCAGAGAGTTTTTATGTGGGGCGTTGGAGGGTGATAGCCTATCGAGCTAAACGTTAACCAAAAGTCGTCTTTCTATTGCAGGTAGTATATAAGTCAGAGCCGGCCGGATCGGACAACTATATCTTATAGCTCCCATAGGAATAATCGGAAAAATAATTGAAAAACAAGAAAGAAAGCTAACTTCGGCCAGCCGAAGTTTATATACCCTTGCAGATCGTTCCTATTCTATTTGAAATTACAAAAATGTTAAATTTAGATTTGCAACAAACAAAATTATAGCAGTTTACGGAGTACTTTGACATTAATTAATCGATCCTTCCTATGGCAGCTATATAATATAGTCATCCAATTTATGTTAAATTTAATTCGAAATTCTGAAATAATAAAATAAACTTATATTTCAAAGTAGAAGAGAATACAATAAAAATAAACAAAGCTATAATTTTGTTCCTATTAATTTCCCCTTAGTTTTCCGATCGTTCCTATGGGAGCTATATTACATAGTCGTCTGATTTTTCTAAAATTTAATTCGAAATTCAGAACAGTTAAAAAAAAAGATATTTCCAAAAGCATAAGGTAATATGTCAAAAAACACATAAGTAATAATTTTTTTTCAATTATTTTTCCGATTATTCCTATGGGAGCTATAAGATAAAGTTGCCCGATCCGGCCGGCTCCGACTTATATACTACCTGCAACAGAAAGACGACTTTTGGTTAAGTTGCAGCTCGATAGCTTTAAAACTGAGGGACTAGTTTGCGTAGAAACGGACGGACAGACGGACAGACGGACAGACGGACGGACAGACGGACGGACAGACGGACATGGCTAGATCGACTCGTCTAGTCATGCTGACCAAGAATATATATACTTTATAGGGTCGGAAACGTCTTCTTCACTGCGTTGCAAACTTCTGACTGAAATCATTATACCCTCTGCAAGGATATAAAAATATAACTTTTGTGTTTGTTGACATATTACCTTATGCTCTTGGAAATATCATTTTTATACCCTTGCAGAGGGTATAATGATTTCAGTCAGAAGTTTGCAACGCAGTGAAGGAGACGTTTCTTGATCAGACGTATTCTTGATCAGCATGACTAGACGAGTCGATCTAGCCATGTCCGTCTGTCCGTCCGTCCGTCCGTCCGTTTCTACGCAAACTAGTCTCTCAGTTTTGAAGCTATCGAGCTGAAACTTTACCAAAAGTCGTCTTTCTATTGCAGGTAGTATATAAGTCGGAACCGGCCGGATCGGACAACTATATCTTATAGCTCCCATAGGAATAATCGGAAAAATAATGGAAAAAAAATATATCTTCGGTGTTTTTCAACATATTACCTTCTAATCTTGGGAATATAATTTTTTTAACTGTTCCGAATTTCGAATAAATTTTTAGAAAAATCGGACAACTATATCATATAGCTCCCATAGGAACGATCGGAAAACTAAGGGGAAATTAATAGAAACAAAATTATAGCTTTGTTAATTTTTATTGTATTGTCTTCTACTCTGGAATATAAATTTATTTTATTATTTAAGAATTTCGAATTAAATTTAACATAAATCGGACCACTATATTATATAGCTCCATATGAATGATCAATCAAATATTGTCAAAATAATACGAAAATTGCTATAATTTTGTTTGTTGCAAATCTAAATTCAGAATTTTGTAATTTGTAATTAAATAGGAATTAACTGCAAGGGTTTATAGACTTCGGCTGGCCGAAGCTAGCTTCCTTTCTTGTTTTAACTGTTCTAAATTTCGAATTAAATTAAAAAAAAATCGGACGACTATATCATATAGCTCCCATAGGAACGATCGGAAAACTAAAGGGAAATTAATAGGAACAAAATTATAGCTTTGTTAATTTTTTTTGTATTCTATTTTACTTTGGAATATAAGTTTATTTTATTATTTTACAATTTCGAATTAAATTTAACATAAGTTGGATGACTACATTATATAGCTGCCATAGGAAGGATCGATCAATTAATGTTAAAATAATCCGTAAACTGCTATGATTTTGTTTGTTGCAAATCTAAATTGAACATTTTTGTTATTTCAAATAGAATAGGAACGATCTGCAAGGGTATATAAACTTCGGCTGGCCGAAGTTAGTTTCCTTTCTTGTTACGATTATTTTCCTATTTGTCATGAAGTTTTTAACATAGTTAATAATACGAGTGCCAACCTTCCAATCGTGTAGCTGCTGTATGTGCTGTATCAAAAGCCTTAGTAAAGTCAAGTGAAATAATAGATAGGTGTTTTTTGATGGCAATGGACCGGTAGGCTTGGTGGTCGACATAAAGTAGACTTTCTAGTACAGATTTGCCCCTCTTGAAGCCGAATTGGCTGTTGTGGATTAGGTCGTTGTTTAAAACGAACCACCACAACGTTTTTGCTATTATTTTGTCAAGGATTTTGGATAGGCAAGAATTCAGCGAGATATGTCTGTATGATTTTATGTCTGTTTGGTGTTTTTGTGGTTTTAGAATAGGTTTGAATGATTGCCGGATATGGGAAGAGAGTATTTTATTGTTGAGGTTAATAATTCTGTGTTTGAAAGTGTTAGGCAAGTTTTTAATTATTGAGTAAGAAATCCGTTCGAGACCTGGAGTATTTCCTTTCAGTGAGTTAGGGCAGAGCAGAATTCAATAAATGTTATGTCTTTTTCGATTTCAAGTGCTGTCTTGGACGGGATGTAGTTATGGATTGGGTCAAGGAGTTGTTTATCAAGTCGAAAAGTTCAGGAGAAGTTGTGATCGTCGGCTTCATCTGACCAAGTTTGACCAAAAGAATTGGCAATTTTTGTTGGGTCAATTGTGGGAGAGGGGTGTTGAAACAGTAGATGATTTTCTGAGGGTATAGGCCACATATTCTTTTAATGTTTGCCCATGTATTATTATGGTTTGTGTATGGGTTGATGTTAGACGTAAACTGTTGTATACTGATTTTTTTTGCCTCTCTAATGGATCTTTTGAGTTTTGCATTTCATTTCTTGTATTCTATAATGTTATATGTGTTTGGCTCTCTGTTGAGTTTTCTCCATTTTTTGATTTTGTCTTTTTTGAGGAGTTACAAGTTGCCGTTCCACCAGGGAATGGTGCGGGGTTGGGAGAAGGTGGTGTTTTGGGGAATGGATAGATGTGCACTTTGAGTTAGTATTTTTTTAATATTAGCAGCTTCTTGGTTGACATTTGTGCTAGAGTTGTGCAAGTTTAAAATCGCAATTTTTTCCTTGAAGAGGTCCCAATCTGCATCTTTAAGCTTAAATGCTGGTTTTGCGGTAGAGGTTGGGAGGGATTGGTTGCGGAACATCGATATTAATATAGGTCGCTACCATGAAGGTCGTCTAATACTTCCCAGGATATTTCTGGAGCAATACTGGCGGTGGCAAAAGATAGGTCTATGTGTGTGTATGTGTTATGAGTTGAGTAATGTGTTGGGGACTTGTCGTTTCCCATCCCAATATGTAGTTAGATCGGTCTATGTAGTTGGCTAGAATCCTTCCTCTTTTGTTGGAACTTGGAGAACCCCAATAGGGGTGCCAGCTGTTAAAGTCGCCCAACGCTAGGGTTTGGGCGTTCTGGGAATCAAGAACATTGGCCAATTTGTTTGTGTTGAAGGGTTTGGAGGGGGAGATATAGGCTGAGATTATGTTAAGTTTAGTTTTGGATTGTATGGAAACTCCAACAACGTCAAAGTCTGAGCTCATCGAGATTTCATTCTGAGGTATGGAATTGTGTATCAGGAGGGCTGTGCCACCAAAACTGTTGTGGTTGTTTTTACTAGTGCAAAGGATGTAGTTTATAGGCGTGGGGAGGGAGTGAAGGTTTGTGATACGTGTGTCTTGAAGGGCAATAATCTGTGGGTTGTAAGCGTTACTTGTAATTCTCTGTAGTTGTCTCTGTAACCATGTATAATTTTAAGCATTAGAATGTATGGGAGTAGTACAATAACAATAATAGACTAAAAAAGAAAAAATATTTAAAACTCTTCCTCTGAGCTGTTCCGGTTGGCTAATCTGTTCAATTCGTTTGCTAATTTTGTTGTGTTAATTGGCTTTGATTTATCTGATTTGTTTTTGGCCTTGAGGGGGGGTTTGGAAATTACATTGGCTTTATCCTTAGTTTGACTTCTAAGCTTACGATCTGATTCAATAGTTGTATTTTTGGGGCGGCTAGCAGTGACTTCTGTTGAAGTTTCCGTATCCATATTTTCGATGCCGGGGTTTGTTCTTTGTTTGAAGGAGATTGACGAAGTGCTGGGTAGAGGGTCCATGGAGGGTTGTAGGTCCTTATTCCACGGTTGGTGCTGGTGTTGGTGTTTTCGGTTGTGTCAGTCTTTTGAATTTGGTTTTCTGTGCTTGCAGGTTTTTGGGTGGATGTTTTCTTGGAGTACGGGGTAGATTGATAGGTGTGGCGCATGTGATAAATTCTGGTTGCGGTTTTGTAGTCAACTTTTTGTAGTGTTTTAATTTTTATGATTTCTTTTTGTTTAATGAAAGCTGGGCATGATTTGTCTAGTGGACTGAGGTTGAATTCGTTGTTAATGTCATATTTGCAATTTATGAAAAACTTTGGTTTGTGTGTATTTCTCCTGAGCAGTTGCTGCAGGCTCTGGTGGGGGTCTTGCAGGCTTTCGTTGGGTGTCCAAACCTGTGGCAGTTACGGCATTTTAATGGGCGTGGATAATGTGGACGAACTCTTACTCTTTCCCATCCTATCAGTACATTATCCGGGAGATTCGTTGAAGAAAAGGTGACAATTACAAGTCCTGATAATTGAAGAACTTTGTTCCTTTTAATAAGTATTTTTTTCGACTTAGTTGACTTTTTGAAACTTAAGTTCGTTTAATATGTCCTCTTCGTCCACATGCCGTAGTTCGTTTGAGTAGATTACTCCTTTTGAGGAATTCAATGTTTCATGTTCAGTGACTGTTACCGTGAAGTTGTGGAATTTCGTAGGTTTAAGTAGTTTTACTGCCTGCGTTAAACTTTTTGTTTTAACTAGTAGGGTTTCCTTTCTGGTTTTGTTACAGGTTTCAATTTCGCCGCCGCAGGTGAAATCAATGACCTTTTTATTATAAATATCGAAACTTTTTCAAATGTCTCACTGTCTGTTCTGGAGATTGTTAGGAACTTCGGTTGAAATATTATTGTTTTATTACCCAGTGCAGAGTAATCTAAGTCAGGTGGTCGATGCATTGCACTTTTTGTAGCGGTTTTGCTGTGATAGTTAGGTTACACGGACGGCCCTCATGGACGGGGCCACGCATAGGCCAATATGGCCCTTAGTTGTCCGGCTAATCTGTATGAACCTCGAGATATTTTATTAGGTTTTAATGTCCACAAGGATCGAGGTGTATTTCGCGAAGGCAAGAAGTTCGCCTAATTTCTTGCTGAAGGCGTCTTCTAGTGATGCTAGAACTGGGGCACCGAGGTATCTTGTTCTTGCTCGTGAGAGAGCCAGGCAGTTGCAGATAAGATGCATTTTCTGAAGGTTCGGCTGTTCAGTATTCCGATCGTGGTTGCGTGTGATGCGACCAGACAGTGGCCTGTGAGGACTCCCACTAACAGTCTGCCGTCTTTCCGTGGAAGATGCAGTACATACTGCCTGAGTTTCTCATTGCGCTCTTTGCACATTGTTCTTGCAAACTGACCAGTCTTGGTATTCCTCCACCTGCTCTTTGCTCGCGTGTCCGCCTCAATCTCCAAGGTGCTTTGTAGCGATCTGAGGGAAACATGCACGTCCTCCATTTGTTCGTCAGCTCTACGCCCTATTTTGCAAGAACGTCAGCTGTTTCGTTGCCATCGATGCTCTGGTGGCTGGGTACCCAATAGATCCGCACTGACTTCGTCGTGCTAAGGTTATCTAGTGCCTCCCTGCTCGCCATTACATTTTTGGAACTGACCGTTGACGACAGCATGGATCTTATCGCCGCTTGGCTGTCCACGAACATGTTGACCACATCGTATGATCGGTTTATACTTTGAACCACTTCTGCCGCTTTCCTTATGACAAAGTCTTCTGGCTGGAATATGCTACAGTCGCTGCGTAGCTTATAAGACAGCCTTATTTCAGGGTCCGTGCAGTATAAGCCCTACTCCCCCTTCCATCTTGGAGCAGTTAGTTGATCGTGGATATCTATGGAGTCGATTCCGAGGATCGTTTCTAGAGCTTTAGTTGGGGTTGACCTCAGCGCCTCCATTATGCAGACCAGTGCCTGCCGCTGAGTTCTCTCCATAAGCTTGGTGTAGGTCTTCTTTTCAGTGGCTTGCCACCATACAAAGGCTCCACACATCAGAATCGGACGCACCACCGAGATGTAGATCCAGTGCATCACAGTATGCGACAGGCCCCATGTGCTGCTAAGCATCTTCTTGGATGCATATAGCGCCACGGTGGCCTTTTTCACCCTTTCTAATATATTGGGTCTCCATGCCAGCTTGCAGTCCAGTATTGTTCCGAGGTACTTGACCTGTGCTTTCGGGGTCAGCCTGGTTGTGCCAATTTTGGGGGGGGGGGGGTCCATTTCCTTAGTCCGCATTGATACTGAGTCCCACCTTTTCCGCCTACTCACTTATCTCCCTGAGTGTTGATACCATTGTGGAGTTGAGGGTCGATGGACAAACTCCCGTAATAATTATGCCTATGTCGTCCACATAGGCTGTTATATTCTGGGGCTCTCCTCTCGAATCTCTTTATTAGATCGTCGATCACCAAATTCCATAGAAGAGGCGACGGGACCCCACTTTGTGGTTTGCCTATGTGTGCCCCCTTTACCATAGAAGCAGTGCCCCACTCTGAAAGTATCCGCCTGCAGCTAGGCAGGTTTCTTGTCCAGAGGCTTACTGCGGGGTGCCTGCTGGTCGCTTCTAGGCGATCCATTATAGCATCCGTCTTCACATTGTTGAACGCTTCGGATATATCTACGAATACTCCAAGCGCATGCTGATTGGATGACATAAGTCTCCCTACATCATTCCTGATGTATAGATCCAGCAGCTTTTCCAGAGTTTTGAGTATGCAAGAGATAAGACTTATCGGCCTGTAATCCTTGGGGCTCGCGTGATTGCACTTTCCCACCTTTGGGAGGAAGACAATCCGAGAGGTCCTCCATTGGATTGGGATATAGCCCGTGCTTAGACATGCCGAGTATATTTCATACAACCATGGGGTGATCCTTTCCTTGGTCGCCTGCAACATGGCTGGAAATATTCCATCAAGTCCTGGTTCCTTATAGCCCGCAAAGGAGTCTATGGCCCAGTTGATTTTAATTGATGTTATTAGATCGTTGGGGGGCGTTCTTCGCCAGCTGCTATGTCCTGGTGCGTGCTGCCGTCTAGGACACGCCGCGCTTGCCGAGTCTAGCTTTTTCCGGGACGTTATCGATGATGGAGCAGAAGTTTCTCCACGAGCTTCTCTGTGCCCTGCGTGAATTCTTCTAGTAATCCCTAAGTAGGATTTCGTATTCCTACTTGATGATCTCATTGTCTGCCTTTTTGGCGATTTTGAAGAATTCTCGGAGGTTATTTCTTTTGCGTTATGCGTGATACGCATCCAGAAATTCCTTGGTCAGGGTCTCTTAGGATGTTTCTATGTCTTACTCGGATTTTACTGCACCTGGAGTAGTCGCGAGTTTTGAGTCACTGTCCCTGAAAACTTTTCGCAGTTCGTGTTCCGGGGTTTCTATAGACCTTTGGAGTACTTTTAAAATCCTATCTGAACTGAATATATCTAAGGTCTGAGAAGTATGGCGTTTTTAGGACCCTACATTCGGAGACTAAAGTACTCTGTCCCTTTACAAGTGTTGTATCTAGCACGTTTGACAAGGTGGCACCTACAAAAATGTGATCTTCCCCCACGTTTTCTGACTCACCTCTGTCGTTGATGTCGGAGCTTCCCCACACGCTGTGGTGTGCATTGGCATCTGCACCAATGAGAAGTTGGTCATCCTTCAAGCCGAATTCCACCAAGCTGCTTAGCTTGTCTGGTGGGGCCGGTCTGTCATGTGGCATGTAACAGGAGGTTACCAAGAGGCGCTTCTCCTCGCTTTCAAGCATCGTCGTAGTCAAGTCGTCATCTCGGCTCGAGGGGTTAGCTAGCCACTGTCAGGTCACCGTCCACTTCGTCTTCCGAGTCATCCAGATCGAGGTCCTGGGTCCTGCCGGCAGGATGTGTGCGACCTTGTCGTCGGGGTGGGACGCAGGTAGACACTACCCACGCCATCTTTCCGAATCTTGCATACAGCAGATCCTCCGCCTCCTTGTTGATTTGGGGAACCACACTTTGGCCCCCCTCACTGGGTAGTGTGTTGGCCATGTGCAGAATCTTCCAAGCGGCTTCAGCGCCCGATCCTCTTGTATTGCTGTCCACCACCTCTAGCTCGGCCCCCTCCCACAACGTCTTCAGTTGGTCGACTGTTTGTGTCAGATACTCCCTGGTCGGAACGTAGTTGCACTTTAGGATTTCTCAACGAGAAACGGGTATATCTACTGTGGGCGCTCATAGTTCTTTGCGGCTTGTGCGCGTCACAGGGGCGTGGCGCTCCTTGTAAGTTGGGACACTCCATTTTCTCAAAATTTTTCCACTAACATCAAATTTTTTTATTTTATTTTTTGAAGTCCTTTTTAGTGACATTGGCCAGGCTCTAGCCAGATTTAAGCTGTGAGAGTCGTGTACCAAAAAAGTTTTTGTCCACTTTTTTCAAAATTCTTTAAAAAATTAAAAACTTGCTTGAAGTAATTTATCTGTTAAAAATTAAAAAATTAAAAAAGAATCAGACTAATTTGACAGTCAGAAAAAAAGTTATTCATTTTTTTCAAAAACTACTTATTTTGTGAAACTAGGGAAAATGTGATCGTTCAAAGAGCATTTCGGATTTATTTGTTATTTGGTCAATATTCTTTAAAAATGGAGGGGAAATAAGTTAAAAGGAAATAAAATTGATTAAATTAACGTAAATAAATAGTTGTTTTTAAGTTTAGAGTACTTTTGGTGTGAGTTTTATTCATTTTTAAAAGTGTCCCAACTTACAGACCTATTTTTCAAAATAGGTTTTTTGACACTTTTAAATAAAAATTATTTTTTAGTTTTCCCTAAAGAAAAAAAATTGTTTTTTGTTTTTCTTGAAGTTAAAAGACTAACATTTTGATTGGTATCTAATGTGAAGTTTCATAAGCGATTGTCGAAATGGCAGTTTAAAAACAAAAGGTGTACCAACCTACAGACCTCTCCCCTACTGTTTTTCGAGGGTTTATTTTGCAAGAGAACGAAAGGAAACCTCTTCAGCTCAAGCGGTGGCGAACCGTCAGCTTTAAATTAGTACCATTCCACGTTTTGGCAGAATGATTTCTGAAAAGAAATTTTACCATCACATTTGTGGATAATTTTTGGGTTCCAGATTGGGCGGATAACAAACTTTTGCTGAATAAGAAACTTAGCAATCTGAACTGACCACCTTTTGTAGTTCCCGAATTCGTTTGACACTTCCTCAAATGGTCGAAAACGTCGACTAAAAATCAATAGTATAAACACAAAGCGTACTATGGAATTGTAGTTGGCAGCTATTGTCAAATACTTTCGCACCTTCGAAACTTTATCGACCCAAAATTAGATTAAGCCTAAATCTAGTTATGATGATATAATACAAACATCTTAAACCACTTTTATTAAACCCGTTACTCGTAGAGTAAAAGGGTATATTAGATTCGTGCAAAAGTATGTAACATGTAGAAGAAAGCTTTTCCGACCATATAAAGTATTTATATTCGTGATCAGAATCAATAGCCGATTCGGTCTAGCCATGTCCGTCTGTCTGTCCGTCTTTATGAACGCTGAGATCTCGGAAACTATAAAAGCCAGAAGATTGGGATTTGGCATGCAGATTCTAGGGGTTAATACGCAGCGCAAGTTTTTCACGCCGATGTGCCATGCCCCCTCTAACGCCCACAAACAGCGAAAAACTGTGGCACCCACAGTTTTGAAGCTAGATTAACGGGAAAAGCAATGTGTATTCGTTTCTTCAATACCTGTTGATTGGGCTGTTTCTGAAAACTACGTTTTTAATGGCGTATTCGCCTTTGAATTCGAGAAAAAATAACCTTTAAAACTAGAATTTTGTTTCTTGTTTTTCATTTTTTCCGCTCTGGCGAGAAATAATTCCCAACTAGTTCTAGCTCTGCTTGCATGGTAACTGCTGACCATGAGTGTAAGCCCAAAATTTAAGAAATATTCTTTCTTGGAACAATAATAATTTTTTCTTGTTTTAAAGGCGCTTTTCTAAAAGAACATTTCTTGTTTTAAGAAATGTATTTTCTTCAAACAAAAAAGAAACCCTCTTAGAAGAAGAATTACATTTCTTGTTTTACGAAATATTTTTTCTTGTTTTAAAGGTGCCTTTCTAAAAGAAAATTTCTTAAAGCACAGGCGGGGTCATTTTTCTGAATTTTATGAAAATTCTTAGGTTTTTTTTATGAGTGTATGCTATGACCTTCGCGATATAGAAATTGCGCATCAAAACCAATAGGACTTATATGCATTCATCAGGGTAAAAAATAAAAGATCACTTTGCAGTTTTATATTAAAGCTTAAATATATTTATAAAAAAATTATGGACAATAAATAGAGTCTAAATAAGTTTGGCAGTGCTATTAATATATGAATGCTTTTTAATAATACACATATATGTTTTCTAATGGTGGAAAAAATATTTATTACATTTTATATTTTAGGCTTTTTAAATTTTCTATGATTATTATTATATTAATCGTAAGTCATAAAAATATCGATAGACATATTAATCTCTAACTGATCTAAGAATATCCGTTACTCGTAGAAATGAAATGATTTTTTTATTCGCTTTAATCGATAATAATGTATAAAGAATTACTTTCGGAGTTGATCCTATAAAAGCTAATAAGAAATTGAGCAAAAAAAAAACATTTAACCAATTTATGAAGAAGTTATGTAAAATTTATGTAAACGCAGCTAGGTGGAGCACGTATGCATAATCGAATACAGTCGCTTTATTGAATGTATATCTCCATCCCTCTCGCACTTCCTTAAGCTGAGTAACGGGTACCAAATAGTCGAGGCACTCGACTATAGAATTTTCTCCTGTTTTACCAATTACCAATTATTTACCAATATAAAAATATTATAAAATTGACAAATATATTACATCCTTTCAAGTTTAAAAGTAATTATAATTTGTACCGATATTGAAAAAAATCATGTAGTGCTGATGGTAACTTCGAAGTGACTCTTGCAACAAAAGCCACAATTTACTCTGAAGGATTAGTTGAATGGAAGCCACCAGCTATATACAAATCATCCTGTGAGATAGATGTAGAGTATTTCCCATTTGATGAACAGACCTGTGTTCTAAAATTTGGCAGTTGGACTTATGATGGGTTTAAGGTAGGTCTTGAATATCTTAGATAATTTTTGTATTGTCTTACAGACGAATTATTTTTTTTAATGTATGTATAAAATTTTATTTTTAATTTTATTCATTATGTTACACGTGTTTGAAAACAACCTAAACAGTACTTTCAGCATATACTCTGACCAATTGAAAGCCACTTCACTTTTTTCAGTTTTGTATTATGTTACGCGTTTACCTGGATTGCAGAATACAATAAATAAACAAATATATTTAATCATTTTGTTTACCGGTTTATACTACTGTTTTAGACTTGCATACTTGGCCCAGCACGAGTGGAGTTTAAAATCACAGTAAAAGTTCAGGGCATGAACTTAAGATTTGAAAACTACCTCTGAAATAGTTCAGCTTGACTAGCTTAAAACTACAAAAATAAACAAGTCAATAAGGTCATATTACTCAAGTAGTTCGATAAATTCAGATTAAATATTTAAGGTCAGGAATAAAAGGGAAATACTGACATATTGTGTAAATGGTTAAAAGCGGATTGCTAACCTGACCAAAATGAAGCTGACAATGCGTTTTGAGGAAACTTTATTTAAATCTGAGATAATTTCTAAGAAATGTGAGCCAAAGTATCGCAATCTGCGACCACCTAGAGCTCTTTCCTTATATCTGCAGCGTCAGCAGAAGTCGTTATGAGCTGCTTGAGCACCGACTATCCAGTGATCCGTAAGCGCCCTAATGGTTGTGTTCTGTGGAGGGTACAGGCTTCTCTCAAAGGGAAGGGTGAGATTTGTTCACTTCGTGTGTGCTGCTAGATTAAAGAAGCCCCTGCCTGGAAGGCACTTCTTGCAGCACACACGAAGAGAACAAATCTCACCCTCCCCTTTGAGAGATTGGAGGTAGTGCCTGGTGTCCAGTTCATCATTAGTGATTATGATTTTCTGCAAAGAAATGGGATATTTAGTTAGGGGATTTTAAAGGTTCTATTGAAGAGCATTAATTCCGTATAAAAGGGGTTTACGTACATTCCATATTTGCCTGTGCAGTTTGGTAAGTAGCTTAGACTGCCAGTCATTCATTAATAGAGCGTCTATGTATCACAAATGCGATCGACATCGGTGTCCTACGGATCCTGTGCTTGCTCGTCCGTTTTATGGGCTTCCTCTGCACTCTGCACAGAATAACTCTCCAAAGGTTTTCGGCCTTAGCTCTACCATTCCTCAACCGTTCTGATTTTTCAAATATTATTTGAACTGAATATAAGAAACGGTCTTTAGACACTTCACACATATGTTTTTCAGCTAGATATGAATTCTACATGCCAAAATATTTCGTTTTTCTCTAAATATTTTTAGCCAATCAAAACTCGTAATACAAACAAAAACAAGAAAGGAAGCTAGCTTCGGCCAGCCGAAGTCTATATACCCTTGTAGTTAATTCCTATTTAATTACAAATTACAAAAATCTGAATTTAGATTTGCAACAAACAAAGTTATAGCAATTTTCGTATTATTTTGACAATAATTGATTGATTATTCCTATGGCAGCTATATAATATAGTCATCCAATTTATGTTTAATTTAATTTGAAATTCTAAAATAATAAAATAAATGTATATTCTAAAGAGAATACAATAAAAATTAACAAAGCTATAATTTTGTTCTTATTAATTTCCCTTTAGTTTTCCGATCGTTCCTATGTGAGCTATATGATATAGTCGTCCGATTTTTCCATTATTTTTCCGATTATTCCTAAAATTTTAATTGTCCGATTCGGCTGGTACCGACTTATATACTACCTGCAATGGAAAGACGACTTTTGGTAAAGGTTCATATCGATAGCTTTGAAACTGAGGGACCAGTTTGCGTAGAAACGGACGGACAGGCGGACGGACAGACGGACGGACAAACGGACATGGCTAGATCGACTCGTCTAGTCATGCTAATCAAGAATATATATACTTTATGGGGTCGGGAACGTCTCCTTCACTGCTTTGCAAACTTCTGAATGAAATCATTATACCCTCTGCAAGGGTATAAAAAGTATTTTTATTATTTATTTACTGTATGTTAGCGTTATAAGTTTTAAAAACTTATAAATTAATACGCTAGTCACTACGTTGTGATAAATAGAGAAAGTTTAAGCTAAAAATAATTCTTTAATTACTACATTTACAAAGGAAATATTTCAAAGGACATATTTATTATATACATATCTGGCTATGGAGTTGAAAGCTTCATTTTTGATTTTTGAAGGTACCGAGTATCGCAATGGCCAAATAATTCGACACAATAGAATATGGAGGGTAGTTGGTACATTTTTCCTAGTAGCATTTAATACATCACAACTATTAACACACACAAAATTAAAGCTATTATCACAGGATGGCTGCAGGTTCAGGTACTCATTGGACGAAACTTCATATACATCTGATTGCGAAAATTTTGAACTCAACTCGTTAAGATCAGCCTTAATTGTACTGTACTGGTTTGCTTTGAATTTTCAATGCCTAAGTTGCGTAGTTCAGCCCATGTTTTTTTTTTTGAGGTAAAAAAGTTGACGAATTTATTGCTGTAGTATTATTTTTATGATGCAAAAAGTTTAGATAATACCATTAAGGCATTTTTTTAAATAATAACTTTTGTAACCCATCGAATGGCAGAAGCGCCAAGAATAAATTCTTTTACCACGAGGGTACTTCCAAAACCCAATGGCTGCGATCTGTGTTTAAAAGAGAAACACCCCGTACGTATATGTCCACGCTTTCTCCAAATGCGGGTAAATGATCGTTCAGCTTACATCCTAGGTAAACAATTATGCTCCAACTGCTTTGCAAGCAGCCAAAAATTGCAGGATTGCAAAATGTGGTGGAATGTTCACGTCAAAAAGGCGTTTAATTTCTGGAGGCAGTGTCGAGCGGCAGTTTACTCCAGATGTCCGCATCTCGCTCGCTTGCACTGCCCTTCGCTCTGCCTCTTCAACTCTCCGCTCCGCTCGGAGCTTCTAAGCAAAGATTGCTGTATTTAGTTCCCACTTTCAAGTGTCCAAATAAACACACGCACGTCGCGTAATAGCCTGAAAGTTCACCCGTCCTTTCGTTAACATTTCTGCGCGGTTTTCAGCCGCTTATTTCTCGATTTTATGCAAACATGCTTTCTTTTGTCTATAGACAAAGGCAACAACCATGGATTATAAGTTTTACATGCGTACATTCCACCACATTTTGCAATTTATGGCTGCTTGCAAAACAGTTGGAGCATAATTGTTTACCTAGGATGTAAGCTGAACGATCATTTACTCGCATTTGGAGAAAGCGTGGACATATACGCACGGGGTGTTTCTCTTTTAAACACAGATCGCAGCCGTTGGGTTTTGGAAGTACCCTCGTGGTAAAAGAATTTATTCTTGGCGCTTCTGCCATTCGATGGGTTTGTTTGGGCTGGTCATGGAGTAAATTATCGGACCGAATACTATCGACGGCCTCTAGAGTTCGATGGCGCTCTGTTAAAAAAAGAATTTAGCTCTAGCCAAGTAGGAATTTCGTCTTTATTTTTAACGGATTGCTCCCATAATGAGAGCGTGAGCTTTGGTAGCTTCGTTGAGTACATGTAAACGAGGATAGGGTCCCAATTCTCAATATTAATGCCGGAAAATTATAAGGAGGTCAAGCAACCTTGAATGGTACGTTGAATTTCCTTTAGGGCTGCTCCAGACTCTTGTGATATGGATAGCACATTGAAAAAAGTTTTCAGGTGGCTGTTCACCTGCAATCGCTTATTTTCGAAACACTCGGTTAGATTTGTCCAAGCTAAGCGGAAGCCATCATTGGTGAGTGGGGATCTGGAAACTATGGAATTAGCTTAGCCACTAGTTTTTGAATTTAAATGGAATAATTTTTCAACGGGCGTTAAACTCGGATATCGGATATATATATCGCCGTGAAAAGGAGGTCCCGGAAAGTAGGCCAGCGAAGATAATCGCCCGAGAAAACCTGTGTCGATAGGAGGAAGTCGATAGCCATAAGATATGAAACTTTGGGACGGAGTTACTGGAGCTTGAGATATTTGGGAGGAGCCATGTTGGATTTCGAGATCGAGGATCTGAGCGGCAAATCTTTCGTATATCGTATACTTTTCGTTATACTTCGCTTTGAGAATAGATTTGGTGTCTACGGCGTTATCCCCTGCAGCCACAATGCACTTGGAGCATGTGTCATATTCCTCCTTTACCTGTTGCCATAAGGAACTGACGTGCTCCCTACGGATTTTGCAGGCGGATAAGGTCGGGGTGAAGAGTGTGAGCTGTGACTATAAATTTATTTAGAGCGGATTTTGCTTGGGATGCTATGACAAATTTATAGAGGTGGGAAAAAAAATTAATAAATTTAGGAACCAACTGAAAATCCGTAAAGGTTTACGGTCACACTGAATTGTGCGGGGGAAGGTTTAAGAAAATGAATTTTATAAATTGGAATAATTTTGAAAATAAATAGCTAAGTGTGTACCCAAAACCCAATAGTTAAATTGGGTAAAGGAAAAACATGGTCACACTGGCGCGCGGATAGGGAACAATATTTACTGTTTCACAATTTAAGAAAATCGGATTGTTTTTATACCTTGCAGAGCGTATAATGATTTCAGTCAGAAGTTTGCAACGCAGTGAAGGAAACGTTTCCGACCCCATAAAGTATATATATTCTTGGTCAGCATGACTAGACGAGTCGATCTAGCCATGTCCGTCTGTCCGTCCGTCTGTCCGTCTGTCCGTCCGTCTGTCCGTCCGTTTCTACGCCAACTAGTCCCTTAGTATATAAGTCGGAGCCGGCCGGATCGGACAACTATATCTTATAGCTCCCATAGGAATAATCGGAAAAATAATTGAAAAAAAATTATAACTTATGTGTTTTTTGACATATTACCTTATGCTCTTGGAAATATCATTTTTTTAACTGTTCTGAATTTCGAATTAAATTTTAGAAAAATCGGACGACTATATCATACAGCTCCCATAAAAACGATCGGAAAACTAAAGGGAAATTAATAAGAACAAAATTATAGCTTTGTTAATTTTTATTGTATTCTCTTTAGAGTATACCTTTATTTTATTATTTTAGAATTTCAAATTAAATTAAACATAAATTGGATGACTATATTATATAGCTGCCATAGGAAGGATCGATCAATTAATGTCAAAATAATCCGTAAACTGCTATAATTTTGTTTGTTGCAAATCTAAATTTAAAATTTTCGTAATTTCAAATAGAATAGGAACGATCTGCAAGGGTATATAAACTTCGGCTGGCCGAAGTTAGCTTCCTTTCTTGTTTTAATTATTGTAAGCACTTGATCCACTGTAGTGATGTAAATTTGGGCCGAAACTTCGATGTCGATGTTCATCGTTGTTTGCAAAATGAAACATCGATGTTGTGTGGAACATCGGCTCGAAACATCGATGCATCGATGTTTTCGACCCATTATGTTATTTTTCCTAATTCAATTTTACATAAAAAAAATAGGAATTAAGACTACAAAAACAAATGCTTTCTTAGTTTTTAATTTTTTCATTTTGTTAACCATTTTATAAACATAACTTAAAACTATATCAATTCATGAGCAAACATAAGAATATAACAGCATCCTTAGCAGTATTTTTTATAAAAATAATATAACAAGTGCTTCCTTTGCAGTCTTTTTGGTATTCCTTTAAAGCAATATTAATTATTATAATTATATAATGTAATTAAATTTTTTCAAAAAAGTATTTACATTATACATTTGTAATTGCAAATAACTATATGTATTATATATATTCTTCACAATATACTTACTTTGGCATTGCAAACACAATTAAAGCAAAAAACCCCGAATTTTTTCCGTGCGGCACTGAAACCATATGTGCTTAAACATCGACGTTAAACATCGATGCATCGATAAACATCGGCATAACATAAAACATCGAAAAACATCGGAAAACATTTACATCACTAATCCACTGTGCGCAGTAAAATACTTGGAGAGTACTTAGCTGTATGTGCGTATGTATTTGTGTAGCTAACAACTGGGAATTGGAAGGCACCTATTGCGTGAATTGTGGAGACTTCGATTAAGAATAGCGGAATAGCTTCGAAATGCAAAAGATATTTGCGGGAATTTATTGAAACAATTAGCTCGAAATGTAAGTAGATAGAGTGGAGTTTATTGTTTGAATATTTATGTAAGAATATGTACACGCAGCTGGAACACAGTAAAAAACAACAGCTGCCGATTTCGGCGGACCACTTTGATTTTGAAATGTTCACTGTGGCTGGATTATATACTTTTTACACACGGATAAATGCAGTTTATACACCATGAATGTATATTTCTAAAAATCGGATATATGTAATAATGGCCGTGTGGTATGTCTGTTTATGTTATTAGGATCATGGAATTGATTTAAAGTTGCACAGTAGTAGACGTGGACTGTATTAGAATATTTATGTAAAAATATATACACGCAGCTGGGACACAGAAAAAGTGCAGAATGAAATTTTTGCGAAACAATTTTAAAAAATCGGAAACTTTTACTTGAAGTAAATAATATATTTTTCGGATTTTATTTTTGTTATTTAAATAAATTGTCCCTGCGGAATTGGAAATGTGGGCTCGGAATAATTTTGAGTGTACGAAATTCGGTCAGAGAGGAAAGGAAGAAAAGGCCGTGCACAAATAAAAGGAATTAAATAATATATTAAATGCCGTTGCGTCGGAATAAATCGCTTTTGGATTTAGACAAGACTGGCTGTATGACCCGCAAAATAATAATAATTGGGAATGGAAATTAGCTGAAGCAGTTCAAGCCACCGTTGCTGCTGGTTAAGATCCAAGGAAACTCCAGGAGAGGAAATCCAAAGATCCGGTGGAAGGACCAAAGTGTTGGGGCGGAAGTGGCTTGATTGAAGAATTAATAAGTCTCATGGAAATAAGCGGCTGAAAACCGCGCAGAAATGTTAACGAAAGCACGGGTGAACTTTCAGTCTATTACGCGACGTGCGTGTGTTTATTTGGACACTTGAAAGTAGGAACTAATTACAGCAATCTTTGCTTAGAAGCTCCGAGCGGAGCGGAGAGTTACGGGAGAGTTGAAAGGGTGAGCGAAGGGCAGTGCAAGCGAGCGAGGTAACTGCCGCTCGACACTGCGTCTAGAAATTAAACGCCCTTTGGAGGCGTATAAATTGAATTCCAAGCACATACGACAAAGTCAGTTTTAAGTGATGATAGTTAATATTCATTAACTCTTTATACTCAATATCAATGTCATTATAGTCAAAGGTTAGGTTATATGTTAGGAAAATAAGGTCATGTTTTGAAAATACTGGTACGGAAACCCGGTCATATATCACAGACTTACTTCAGTCATTTAAAGTTAATAGGTATTTCACTGCTAACTATATTAAATCCAAATGCTTTGAAGTTATTTAGCAGATTAGCCTCTTTTAAAATATTGGTTGTTCGCGCCAAAGCGGCGCTTCCCGTTTCGTGGGAACCGGCCCTGGAGTCTTAACAGCCGAGAGAACAGTTTTTTCCAGATTTCAGCATCTCGTACTCTCGCGCTGTTAACTGTCTCCACTCTGCTCTCCAAGCCGCTTTCAAAACCCTTCTCCCCGTAGCTTTAAGTCAGTTCTAATTTACAAGTGTATAAGCGAAGACCAGTGAACTTGAATAAATCGTGAATTTTTATAACGTAAAGCGAAAAAATTTGGCCGTGCGTTTTTTTTTGCCAATTAAATCTACAACAGCCCACCCTAAACTGGAAAAGCCGCCAACACTCCATTTCATGGTCCTTCGAGCCGGATAATTCCTAAGAGGAGAAGAAGTTCCAGCACCAGCGTTCAACCGGCGGATTTTTCCTAATTTCCATCAATTCAAGATAAGTACGACCGTTCTTATTCCTACTTATTTCTGCCGACCACCCAGATATTTCCAATTTTTCAAATCCAATTTCTTATATCTGTCTGATCAGCCATTCCATTGTGCATATTGCTATTTCCATTTTCATACGGTCGCCATTTTCCGGCTTCTTTCTTCATATTTCTTGTTCATACGGACATATAATCCAGATGCACACTTGTTAATCTACGTACATATGCCTGACCAACGCAACATATGTACGTAAGTTTCACATACTTTCGCGTTACACCCTGCGAACATTTAACCGGCGACATCTACCATACAGTCCACATTATCTCCAATTACCAAATTTATTAAAAATTACAATTTTAAAATACAATTTATACACATACATAACCGAGTTCCCATAAACACACATATCAATACGCCATTACATAAACACATATAAACCTGAGGCTTGCTGATTAGATACATATATTAATATATTTTTTTTTTTTTTTTTTACATATATGCTTTATTTATTGAATCTTCTCTATAATGAGACTAACAATAAGTATATCAAATCTTAATAATATAACTTAAATTACAGTCATGTAGACTGAATCTGGACTAACGGGCCCTAATATTTATAGCTGGGCTGGCAGGTCGTTTCGATGTAGACGAGATCGGTCTGAGACCCGTGTTAGGTTCCTTAATTCTTCTTCTAAGAGGGTTTCTTTTTTGTTTGAAGAAAATACATTTCTTAAAACAAGAAATGTTCTTTTAGAAAAGCGCCTTTAAAACAAGAACAAATTATTCTTGTTCCAAGAAAGAATATTTCTTGAATTGTGAGCTTAGACTCTGATATCACTGTCATGGTCAGCAGTTACCATGCAAGCAGAGCTTGAACTGGTTGGGAATTATTTTTCGCCCAAGTGAAAAAAAATTCAAAAACATAAAGAAAATTCTATTCTTAAAGGTTGCTTTTTCTCGAATTCAAAGGCGATTTCTCCATTAAAAACGTAACCAATTTTTTTCAGAGACAGCCCAAAAAAAAGACAGATTTGAATTTTTCTATTTTCAAGAAAACTTCTTTCTTGAAATGTTGTATCAAGAAAGAATTTCTATATTTAAGGGTGAATTTTCTAAAAACAAGAAATATTTTTTCTAAATTTAAAGGCTGGCTGATTCACAGTCGAGATTTCTGAAATTTAGTAAGAAATTTTTATGAGTGTATAAAAAATGATATATCTTTTTAAATTTTATTTTTAGCTTCCGAACTGTGGGCGGTTTGTGGTCTTTAGTGTGCGTTGCACACATTTTTTTAATGTTAATTGATAGGTATTGACGAAGGGTACATGTCTTAAAGCACGGTGTCAGGCGTAGCCCATGGGCCTTATGGCACACACAAAAGTGTCATAACGCCTGCAGATTTAACTAGTTTTCCCGCCGCGACTTTGTCCATTTTACATTTTTCAATATATTAACCTATACACTTGCTACTGTCATAACAAAGATCTCTCGCTCATTATCATTTCCTCCTTCCCACTCCAAAAATTCGAATGGTAACAAAGAAGAGCAAGTGTATTTTTTGTATAGCCCTCTTCTAATACTTACGATTTTAATTTGTCATTTTTTTTTTTTTTTTACATCTATGCTTTAATTATTGAATCTTCTCTATAATGAGACTAACAATAAGTATATCAAATCTTAATAATATAACTTAAATTACATTCATGTAGACTGAATCAGGACTAACGGGCCCTAATATTTATAGATGGGCTGGAAGGTCGTTTCGATGTAGACGAGATCGGTTTGAGACCCGTGTTAGGTTCCTTGCGAGATTATTTGGGTGCAGTGTAAGCTTATTATGGTAGGCCGCTTTCTGCTTTGATATTTGATCTTTAACCGGTGGTATGCCCAGATCCCTGTGGATGTTTTAGTTCCGAAAATACCATGGTGCCCCAGTAATAGTTCGGCGGATTTTTGATTGTGAGCTCTATATGATGTCAACGTTGCTGTTGCTCGCATTCCCCCACAGCTGGGAGCCGTAAGTCCAAATGGGTTTAAGGGTTGAGTTGTAGAGAAGAACTTTAAAGTCCAGACACAGGGGTGATCGAGAATTCATAATCCAGTGTAGGCTGCTAGCTTTCAGTTTGAGGTGTACTTTTTTGCATTCAATGTGCCTCCGCCAGGTTAGGCGCCTGTCGAGGTGTACGCCGAGATATGTTACATCGTTGGCTTGGGGGATCTGCGTATTATTCAAAGTTAACGGGGGGCACGATTGTCTATTAAGGGTAAACGTTATATGTTTACACTTTTGTTCATTAATTTTGATACGCCAGTCTGATAGCCATTTCTCGACTACCACTAAATGAACAGCTAGTTGAGCTGTTGCTCTAGTTGGGCATCTCGAGCGGCTTAGAATTGCGGTGTCGTCAGCAAATGTGGACGTGGTCAACCTATCGTTCGTAGGAATATCTGCTGTGTATAGGACAAACAGGGTAGGTCCCAGTGCGCTACCTTGTGGGACTCCGGCTTCAATGTTATACTCGTTGGATGAGGTTGCATTGCATCTCACCTCGAAGACTCTGTGGTAGAGGTAAGACTCAAGTAACTTATGAGTGTTTTCTGGTAATAAATTTGTGATTTTATGCATAAGGCCTTCAAGCCACACTCGGTCGAATGCCTGAGAGACGTCGAGGAATATCGCACTACAATATTCCCGATGTTCGAAGGCTGTACGGATTTCTGATGTTATCCGGTTGACTTGCTCGATGGTTCCGTGGCTTTCTCGAAACCCGAATTGATGTGCCGGAATTACGTTTTGTTCTCTTAAATATGGTGTTATGCGCGTGAGCAGGCATTTTTCTAGTAGTTTGGATAGGCACGGTAGTAAACTTATTGGCCTGTACGATGAGGGAATTGTGTGGTCTTTCCCAGGCTTCGGTATCATTATAACCACAGACTTTTTCCATTTTTTTGGGGTAGTAGCCAAGTTTAGTGATCCCGTTAAATAGTTTGCATAAAACATCCACTGCGCAGTTTGGAAGTTCAATTATCATTTTTGGGGTTATTAGGTCGCCCCCTGGAGCCTTTTTCGGTTTTAGTTGCTTCCTGATGACATTAGCAATTTCAGGAGCTTGAAACAAAATCGGGTTAATTGCAATTTCAGAGCTAAGAGGCGGTAGTTGAAAAGAGTTTGTGGCGGCGTTTGGCTGAAATACGTTTTGTAGGTGCAAAGCAAATGTTTCGGCTCTGTCTTCGTCACTGCGGGCCCAAGTTCCCGAGGAGTTTCTAATAGGAGTGACTGATTCTATTGGAGAGCTTAAATTTGGGTGGGCTCTCCACAAGGGATGCTTTGTGCTGGTCGGCGACAGTCTCTCTATGTACCGGCGCTGCGCAAGCTCTTCTTCTTGCTTAAGGGTTTTGGTGAGTCTGCGGGTGGCTTCATTAAAGAGTTGCTTCGAGTGGGGCGATCTGCAAGATTGCCAAGCTCGTCGTAGGCGTCGTTTTTCCCGAACTAGTTGTTCGATTTGCAGATTAGTTTTGTAATGGCTGCTACGCCCAATTGTCTCTTCTGGTGTTGAGATTTTGGATGCTGCCACGAGTACCGACTCCAGGGCAACAGCACAGAAGTCAATGTCATTCTCAGTGTCAAGCTGTGGTGTAAGCTCAATGTGGGAACTTACATACTTTTTATATTTTAGCCAGTTAGTTCTATGCGAGGTCAGCCTGGATGGGTGCTCGATTATATTGGGGCTTTGAAGAAGAGTTATTAAAACGGGCGAGTGATCCGATGATAAGTCCGATAGCGATTTGGCGCTTACTAAGTTTCTTGGGATGTTCTTGGTCACAGCGAAGTCAATTAAGTCCGGAAGTTTTCTGGGATCAGTTGGCCAGTATGTGGGGCTGCCAGGAGAGACATAGTCGAGTTTATTGCTCAAATTTATAATTGCTTTATAAAGTTGTCTTCCTTTAGGTGTCACGAGTCTTGATCCCCAGTGCGTGTGCTTGGCGTTGTAGTCTCCTCCTGCTAAAAAGCGATCTTCGAGTGAATTGTAGAAGTCCAAGAATTGCTCTTCAGTTATTGTAAAACGCGGTGGGCAATAGACAGCGGCTATAGTGATACTGCCGTTGCCTGCTTGTAATTTTATAGATGTAGCCTGCAAATAATTTGTTGCAAACCTCTGGTGAAAGTGGTGATTTATGCGTTCCCTGATTAAGATTCCGGTTCCACCGTGGGCCTTGCCATCCGGATGATCTGTGCAGTATAAGGTATACCCTCTTATTTGGAAGTTGTATTTACTTGTTAGATGAGTTTCTGCCAGCAGCATTACATCTATTTGGTTTTCATTGAGGAATTGAGTTATTTCAAGTTTGTGCCGTGAAACGCCATTGGCATTCCACATGGATATTCGGAGGCAAGATATTTATTTAGATTGTTGGGATGTAAGCAAATTTATTAAAATGTTTTGGTTTTGCATAAGGTTTTGCATCGTTGTTTTCATGAAGGACATAAATTCCATCATACCCTGTTGTAAAGTCAGCATCATGGTTTCGATGTTGCTTGGTATTTGTCCAATAGGTTGCTGAGGTGTGATTATATTTTGCCCAGAGCATTGAGTTTGTGGGGTTCCCGTCTGGTTGCCAAGTCCTGATTTTAAGGCACTGGCGTATGAAACTCCCCCATTTGTGTTGAGGGGCCCAAATGAAGATCTGGCTGCTTTCGCAAAGAAGACATCAGGTGTTGTTTGGGATTGCACGTAGGCATTTTGTGCATTCTGGGAGCGTGCGTATTTTGCCTGTTGCAGCCGACTCTTCAGCTCTTTATAGACCGGGCAGCCTCGGTAGTTTGCGGTATGATTTTCTCCACAGTTAGCGCATTTCTTCGTCTTTGGGTCTTCTTTGTTTGCAGGGCACGGCTCGGAGTTGTGGAAGCCTCCACAAGCTACGCAGACAGATCGAAGCCCGCAGTTGTTTCTGGTGTGTCCATACTCTTGGCAGTTTGTGCATTGCAGCGGACCATTTCGCTTATGCGGTTCTTCAACAGTAATCCTTCTATGCAACAGGAATTGCAGTTTGTAGATCGGGTGCACTTCATTCTTCTTCAAGGCTCTGCTTTCTGGCTCCAGTTCGACCTTAAAGAGTGGTTGCGGCTTTTTATTTCTGTTGAGAATATTAATAATGTTTTTTGCAAGAAATCCTTTTTCTTTCAGTGCCTCTACTATCTCATTTTTGGATACGTCGGGCTCTATGCCCTTTAGCACCACTTGCAAGCCCTTGCTACTCTTGAGCTGGTACGTGTAGTAGGGTTTCTTAGCCTCATCTAGGTATTTGGTTATAGCTCTGAATTGGTCTTCAGTTTTAGCTTGAAGCTTGGTTTCGTGTATATTCCCTTTGACAAGAGGTGTAACGTAAAAGTTGTCATTCCCGACCAGCGCAACGATTTTCTTTACTAGGGCATTTGAGTTCTGTTCCCTTATGTAAATTGGTGGGGGCTTTGGCTTCTTTTGTACAGCCTGTCCAGTCTCGGATTGATTATTTTCAATATCAGACAGCAGGGCGAATCTGTTACTAGATGCCCCTGGTTGTTCGTTGCCTTTATTGGGGCAATTTTGTTTTGGTTTATTTCCAACCATTTTATTTTGCGGGCTTAACTTTCGCTTGATTTGGATGTAGCGATCCATGCCAGTCTGTATAGCCGGACCGACTTGTTGTTGTTTTGTATTGCCGTTATTGGCACTCGTACTTACAGTTGGCTTTGTAGTATTATACGGCGCTGCAGAAGTTGCTAACGCATTCGAAATCGCGTTGTTGATTACGGAGACCGTTGATGTTGTTGTTGCAGTGGTTGCGGTTGCAGAAATTATCGAGGTCGCAGTGCTCGTGGCTGGTGAGTGAGTCGAAGCTGGGGGTGGGGTTCTACACTGCAAGCTCCATGAAGTGGGAGTTGGTGTTAGTAGGGCGGGAGAACAAGACCGTGCCCTCGCACTGTCAATGGTCAGTAGGGCTGAGTTGCTCTTTGAAGAAGCTCTCTCTACTTCTACATCACGGGTTGAGAAATAAGAGATATAACTGTTTCTCTGGTCTACGGTTCTGGTTCTACGCTCATTTTTTGAATCGCCGCTCATTGAGCTATTAGTCGTGGCACTTAGTTTCTTTTTATAATAATTATGCACTAGTTTTTTACATAGCACCAATTATTAAATATGTCTCTAATCTGCGTCTTCAGCAATAGATCGCCTTTATTACACTACTCCAGTATTTGTAGGTTTCTGTTTTTTCACTTTTGACCGATTTTTTTCCGGAGCTCGCGCAAAACACGTCTGCACTCTCCGGGCGTTGGGTTTTGCTTGATATATGATATTTATTTATTTATCTATCTATCGCCAATGGATAAATCCTTATCTGGCTACAATTGATTAACTTATATCTATAAACGAGCATTAATTAAAAAATATTCCCTAAGGGTTTGCCTTAACATTTCCTTCTTGGCCCCCCAGCTGAAACTAATGCTAGTAGGCAAGCTATTGAAAATCCTAAGAGCCCTTAGTAAAGGCTCATTTTGAGCATAGTTAGTCCTGACAGCATGTTCCACAAATGGTATCAAGGTACGCAGATTCCTGGCAGGAGCATTGAAATTAATGCATCCCAACAGGCAAGGACAGTCAATATTTCCTACCAGCAGATCATTAATAAAAAGAAGGCCTGCAATTGCACGGCGATCCTTCAAGGAACAAGTGTGCAGCAGGGAACACTGGCTAGCATAGGGCGGAGCCGGTTCGGTAAAATGCAAGGATTGCAATGCGAATTTCAAAAACTTTTTCTGCAACCTCTCAATCCTATTGATCTGTACACTTCCTGAGGGATTCCAAATAAAGGAAGCGTATTCGACCCTGGAACGGACAAACGCAGAGTATACAGACAATCTGGAATACGGATCTTTGAATAAGACAGTGTTTCGCTTAACAAAGCCGAACATTGCATATGCCTTTGGTAATATAAAATTGAGATGTTCGTTGAAAAGAAATTTGTCATCAAATAACACCCCCAGATCAACTATTTCATTCAAAACAGAGAGAGGGTGGTTATTGATGTGATAAGTGGATGGGATGGTTACATGACGTTTCGCATAACGAACGATGTGGCATTTGTGAAGGTTTAAGGGCAAATTATTCTTGGAACACCACCTACCGATACTGTCTAGGTCCGATTGAAGTAGTATCGAATCACTTACGGTATTAACCGTCCTATAAATTTTCAGATCATCCGCATAAAGAAGAAAGTTAGCATGATTGATACACTCACAAATATCATTTATAAAAATAATAAAAAGTAAAGGGCCAAGAGAGCTGCCCTGAGGAAGTCCCGATGTCGCTTTATAGGGATGGGATAATGCACCACCTACTTCAACATGATAGCGTCGATTATCTAAATACGATGCTATCCAATTATGAAATGAAGAGTGAAAGCCTAGTTTAAAAAGTTTAGCCTTTAGGGCAGAGTGACACACCTTATCAAAAGCTTTGGAAAAATCAGTGTAAATCGTGTCCATCTGTGAGTGATCCTCAAATGCATGTATACAGTGACTCGTAAAAATAGCCAAGTTCGTCGTAGTAGATCGACCAGGCATAAAGCCATGTTGATTAGGATCAATATAAGACCTTATTAGGAAAGATAATTTTTTGAAAATTATTCTTTCGAACAATTTAGCAATGTTACTGATTTTAGCAATCGGCCTATAATTCGAAATATCAAATTTACTTCCTCCTTTATGGACCGGCATAACTCTTGAAATTTTCCATCTTATTGGGAATCTACCCTGCGACAAAGAAGATGAAAACAAGATCTGCAGGGGTAGGTACAGACTGCCAATGCAATTCTTAAGAAAAAATGAAGAAATTCCATCAAAGTCTAGCCTTGGGGAATTATCAAAATAACTGATTGCTTCCGAAATGTCATCGAACGTTATGTCCAGGCTTCCAATGTTGCATATTTCTGGAATCGAATTTAAGGTTTCCTGATCAAACCAATCATTAGATGGTTCAATGTTTGAGGAAAAACACGCCGCAAACAAATTGGCGATATCGGCCTCAGTGGAAGCAGCAACATCACCATACGACATAGTTGAAGGTATAGACGAATGAGATTTCTTGGAGTTAACAAAGCGCCAAAACGCCTTAGGGTTGTCCTTCAAGCTCTGCTCAACTTCACAAATGTATTGGTTATATAGAAATTTATTGAGAAACTCAAACTCACGTTTATGCTGCCTGTATCTTTCGCCATCTGCTGGGTTATGTGTTTTAGAAAATTTTTTATAATATTTGTTCCTAAGGTTCTTGTACTTTTGCAGCCCTTTCGTATACCAAGGAAGCCTGTAGGAACCCCGTACCCTGGAACGGACTATGCTGTCAAGAGTGTTTCTAATAGTTGAAAGAAAGGTTTTATAATTAATTTCAACGCAAGGGTTCGATAGCAAGGTACACCAATTCAAGGATAGCAGGCAATCTCTTAGGGAACTCAAACTAGAGGAATCAAATATGTATCTAGGATTAGAATCAATAAATGGCAGAAAGCTATAAAATTCAATTTTAAAGCACAAGGGTTTGTGGTGCACAACACAATTCGAAATAGTAAATTCAGCGAGAGTTACATTAGAATGAACAATAGAATTAATAAAGATTAAATCAAGAAGCTTATGCAAGTCATTGAAAATATTATTAATTTGGGTGAGGCCCATACTAAAACAGTCATCAATGACAATTATTTCATGTGGATGATGCACGTTTCCAGGCACCATAGCAGCTATTTGTGGGTCACACATCCAGAAAACCGAACTGAGGTTAAAGTCTCCTGCCACACATAAGCCATCAGAGTCATCCAAGCTGGCATGGATGTTAGATATGTTGTCTAGGTGAGCCTGGTAAAGTCCGGAATCACTGCCCGGTGGAATATAGGAAGCCACAATCGATATCTTCCCGGATGAGCCAGACACCGTCACCGCCAGCTGGTCCAGAATCGAGTCATCATTAAGGAGTCGAATTGCCATACAACAGAATTTCCGGCTAACAGCCACTATGACACCACCTCCTCTCTCACACTGCAATCTGCCGAAATCTCTGTCTTTACGAAATACTTGAAATAATTTAGGATCGAAGAATTCATTTGAACTAAAGTTAGAATTTAGCCAAGTTTCAACCAGTATGATAATGTCATAATCACTGTTGGAAGTATTCATAAAGACCGATTGCGTTTTAGTTCTCATGCCGGATATATTTTGAAAGTACATTTTCAGGCCAATATTTCCTGAATGATGGCTGTTTGAATTTGCTGCAGACAAGCCACTAGCAGGTTGCCAGTCGAGGCATGTTGTTGAAGAGAAACTCTCAACATCCGGGTAAGATGTCAGCCTTGCTTGATCATAAGTACTATGAAGTACCTTGCGCAACGTATCCGTACGTATTTTTATAGGCAGGTTAGTATCAATTTTCCTAGGAATATTAGTGCAGTCGAATTGAGAAAGTGTGAATGATTTCCTTCTAAACGGTTGCCTATTCTGTGGGGGCCATTTAAAGAGCGCAGAAGAGATAGGCGGTGAAGGGCACAGTGAAGAGAGTATCCGCATACTCGAATAAGAGAGCGCCATCCAAAGAGACGCGCTGAGCTCATTAGAATCAGAATCCGAAGATAGCAGCATCCGATGTTGATTTAACTCCAGCGGCGAATAAGTGGAGAACGTAATTTCGATGAGTGCATTCCATCCTAATGTAAGCGCCTGCGACGAAACAGCAGAAAGCGGAGAGAGGGAGAGTGTAAGCTGAGTGCAGCGAGCGATATTACGAAGGGCAAACGGCGAATGCAGGAGCGCAGAATGATGAACAGATAACGCCAATCCAGAGAGATCGCCGCTCGGGAGAGTAACTGTTGTAATATGCGAGCATAAGCAACGCAATAAAAACAGAAGAAACTGAAGTAGCTCACGATGAGCTGTTTCTCTTAAGTCGAAACTGAGCTTGATGACATCAGGTCCAGAAAATAGATGGGCAGCCGGGGAAGAAGCCGACCGTTGCTGTTGTTGTTGTGAATAGGACGGTAGGGAGAAAAGAAGAGCCATAGGATCCAAGAACAGGCCGAAAGTGACGTCAATGCCAGTGACGTCGACTATTGGTGGTTTTTTGGTTCATCTTTAGAAGGAGTCGAAGTACGCAATGGTCCACCTTCTAAGAAATGCACAACCGTAGAGTCTAAGGGGGGTTTGGTTCTCTCCCTATGAATGAACTGGCTCACTTTAACTGATTGTGGCCAAAATTCCTTACTGAAAACCGTTTGGTAATGCTGCTCCGGTATTCCAAGTTTAAAGTTAATGAATGACAATGTGCTAATATCTACGTCTTTTTTAATTAAAGAATTGCAGATAATTGAATTTTGATTAACGCTCAGCTTTTCGGCAACATATTTACACAGCGCCTCTGGCTGTGTGCTTACTGGAAATTTGCCAATGTGCAGAAAACGTTTGCTTGGTAGAGCTTCAAATAGAACACAAGGAGGAGCCAAACCGATGAGGTGCCTCTTGCTCTTGTTGTTGTTCTTGCGATTCTTGTTGCGCTTCTTTTCCACCACTTTCGCCGGTACAAGGGGATCGTGATTAGAAGAGGGGTTAGCTTGATCGGATGATAATGCCACTGGCGCTGGGATAAGAGGTTTATCCACCCTCCGATGATTGGTTTTCACGCTTGGCATAGTAGATTCCGGGAAGGCTTTTAGAAATTTTCCATTTAATGTTGAATACAGACTTTTAAGATCACTGAGTTCTTTCATAATTTCATCCATCTTAGAATGCGAGTCGTTGCTCACAACGCAACTGTCGCACTGCCAAATAAGATTCGGCAAGGTTGTTAAAAGTTTAATAGCATCTTCTGGCAGATCAACACAAGCGGTGTGGAACTTGCGGCGGCAAAGAGAGGAACAACGAACCGCCTCAAAACCGCGAAGCTGTGCAGCTGTGACTTCAGCTTTGCACTCCGCGCACGAATTAGAAGACATAACGAAAAAGTACGTCTGGTCGGCACGAGCGCTGATCAGAGAATGATATATAATATGTGTATAATATATGTGTAATTATATATTATACATATCACCAAGAATAACTTGATTCCACTAAACGCAATTCATTATATATTGCAAAAAATACCGCAAAATAACCTGATTCCACCGAACCCATCACCACAACACGCCTTTCCAAAATTTGCACGATATTTATTTCAGCAGCGCTAATTTCGCACACACCGTCGGCTCACATCCATTAAAATAAAAATAAATAAATACATTTTTTTTGTGCAAGCCGTAACGGTGCGCGATATATATATTTTCCGATTCCTAGCGCTCATTTTCACAGCACAGCAAACAACTGCAAATATTTTGCAGAATATTTTTTCCAAATCAGCGTTATTTTCCTGGCACATAAAAATAGTTGTTCAGAAAACTTTGAAATTTATGCTGGTGTACCGTTTCCACATATTCCAAAAGTAAACCAAAAAGCCACTGCGATATATTAATTTTTTTTTTGGTTTTAAAACAAAATCAAACTAATTCCATTCGGATTTTTGTCGCGTCGCTCCACTATACATTGACATTGTTGACATTCAGCTATTAGGATTTTCGAATTTTTTGGGACCTCTTCATACTCCATCTATAATTGTGAGACCTCTCCATACGCCATCCATAATTGTGGGGCCTCTCCATACTTCATCCATAATTGTAGAACCTCTCCATACTCCATCCATAATTTTGGGACGTCTTCATACTCCATCCATATTTTTGGGACGTCTTCATACTCCATCCAGGCAAACATGCGAATTGCAGTACCACAAAAAGCTGGAAATCCTAATACTAATACAAAATACTAAACATAAAAAATACTGCATCAAGTACAGTATTTTTAGTATTTTTGCTCAAAGGCAGTTCTCTTGGGCACGGCAATGATTGATATCTGCCACCTCCGTACCCACTTCCGAGCACGCGTTCTGATCGATTCGGGATCTGAAGCGACGTTTATTACGGAGCGTCTTTTCAAGTTGGTTAATCTGCCGTTCCGTCCCATTCAAGCTCAAGTGTCTGGTTTAAATCAGACCGTTTCTGCCCAGTCAAACAAAAGAGAGGAGCCGGATGTAGAAATTATAAACATGGAATCCCGGAAAACAGCATTCGCAATATCAACCATCTCAAACAAACTTCTTGAAGGAGGCGTCTACAAGATTAGCTGCCACTCCCGTTACTTATCATTAGTCGCCTGTATACTTCGATTTGCCGATTCTTCCAGGCAGCGTAAAGAAGCCAACAGCTTATTACCGTCCGCAGATGAACTTCGACGCGCGATGCATTGTATTGTTTGGAATTTACAAACGAAGTACTTCAACGAGGAATTTAACCTGCTGCAAAGGGGCAAGCCTATTCGAAGCAATCTCAAAAATCTTGGCCTTTTCCTTCAAAGGTGCGATAACTTTGAGCTGATCAAGGTAGGAGGATGTTGGAATACCCCTATTCCTATTCAGAAATACCATTGAAATACCATTTAGTATATATCCTTTTTGGCTTTAATGAAGACATAGCCTTTGGTCATACTGACCGATCTTCTTTCTCTTTTCTTGTGACCTTTTCTTGAGCTAAGTTGTGGTGCTGGTGTTGCGGTATAATTAAAACATAAATCATAACTACATCTGTGTCTTTACTGGGTATAATTAGCGTCATAAACAATAGGTTATGGGCCCAGTCCATGCCTAATAAACAATTGATCTGCGAAACAGTTTATATAAAAAGTCTTATTTCAATTTCTTAGAAATTTCTAGTTCTTGTGAAATTGTGATTTCTTGTGAAATTACATTGAGTTGAGTTCCGCGTGTGTATACCTATACTTGTACAACTGCATATGTGTGCACAGTAAAATAAACAGGGCAAAACGTAATATAAAGCCATTCGATGGCGAGAAGTACGCAATTTGGAAATTTAGAATTAGGGCTCTTTTGACCGAACTGGATGTACTTAGGGTCATTGATGAGGATATACCTGCCAAAGTGGATGAAAAGTGGACGAAAGCAGAGCGTTGTGCAAAAAGTACGTTAATAGAGTACCTTAGCGATTCGTTTTTGAACTTTGCCACAAGCGATATAACTGCGCGTCAAATTCTTGGAAATTTGGACGCTGTATATGAACGAAAAAGTCTAGCGTCGCAGTTGGCAGTTCGCAAACGCTTGCTTTCTCTTAAGCTATCGAGTGAAATGTCCTTATTGTCCCATTTTACCATTTTTGATGAATTGACAAGTGAGTTGTTGGCCGCAGGTGCAAAAATAGAAGAGATGGATAAAGTGTCTCATTTATTGATTACTTTGCCTTCGGCTTTTGATGGTGTCATTACAGCAATAGAGACATTATCAGAGGATAATTTAACATTAGCTTTTGTTAAGAATAGATTGCTAGATCAGGAAATTAAAATTAAAAATGATAATAATGACACTAGCAGGAAAGCTTTAAACACGATCGTTCAAAACAAAAACTATAACAACAAAAACAATTCATTTAAAAATCGTGTAACTAAACAAAAGAAAATATTTAAGGGAAATTTTAAGAATAGGGTTAGATGTCACCACTGTGACAAAGAAGGACACATTAAGAAGGATTGCTACCAATATAAAAGAATTATAAATGAAAGAAATAAAGAGAATAAAAATTACGATAAACAAGCTAAAACCGCAACATCACAAGGCATTGCATTTATGGTAAAAGAAGTGCAAGAAAAGTCGCGTGTAGATAAATGTGGATTTATTCTTGATTCCGGTGCAAGTGATCATCTGATAAATGATGAGTCGCTGTTCATCGATAGTGTGGAATTGGTGCCGCCGCTGAAGATAGCTGTGGCCAAGCAAGGCGAATATATCTACGCATCTAAGCGTGGCATTGTGCGTTTGCGCAATGAGCACGAAATAACACTGGAGGATGTGCTGTATTCCGAGCAGGCTGCTGGAAACTTGATGTCGGTGAAGCGCCTACAGGAGGCAGGAATGTCAATCAAATTTGACAAGAATGGAGTAACCATTTCCAAGAATGGATTGACGGTGGTCAAGAACTCAGGTATGTTTAACAATATACCTATTGTTCAGTTTCAAGCATATAATATAGATGCGAAACAAATAAATAATTTTCGATTATGGCATGAGAGACTTGGTCATATAAGCAATGGCAAGTTATTAGAAATAAAACGAAATAATATGTTTAGTGATAACAGTCTTTTAAATAATTTAGAGCTATCGGATGAAATTTGCGAACCATGCTTAAATGGAAAACAAGCTAGGTTACCGTTTAAACAATTTAAAGATAAAACACATATTAAAAGACCCCTATTTGTTGTGCACTCAGATGTTTGTGGACCCATTACTCCAGTTACACTAAATGACAAAAATTACTTTGTGATCTTTGTTGATCAGTTTACACACTATTGTGTAACTTACCTAATAAAACACAAATCTGACGTATTCAATATGTTTAAAGACTTTGTAGCAAAATGTGAAGCTCATTTTAATTTAAAAATTGTTAATTTGTACATTGACAATGGGAGAGAATATCTCTCAAATGAGATGCGTCAGTTTTGTGTTAATAAAGGTATTACTTATCATTTAACAGTACCACACACACCACAATTAAATGGTGTTTCTGAAAGAATGATTAGAACCATCACAGAGAAAGCTCGTGCCATGGTAAGTGGTGCACAACTTGACAAAAGTTTTTGGGGTGAAGCAGTGTTAACTGCAACTTACTTAATTAATCGAATTCCTAGTAGGGCAATAGTTAATAGCGTGATGACCCCTTACGAGATGTGGCACAATAAAAAGCCCGATTTAAAACATTTGAGAGTGTTTGGAGCAACTGTATATGTGCACAATAAAATTAAAAAAGGAAAGTTTGATGATAAATCATACAAAGCTATTTTAGTGGGCTACGAAGCAAATGGCTTAAAACTGTGGGATGCTGTTCATGAAAAATTTCTCGTTGCAAGAGATGTGGTTGTCGATGAAACCAATATGGTTAATTCTAGGGCTGTTAAATTTCAAACAGCATTCCTGAAAGATAGTAAGGAAAGTACCAATAAAAATTTCCCGAATGAAAGTAAGGAAAATAAAGAAACAAAATTCCCGAATGAAAGTAAGGAATGCGACAACACACAAACCCTGAATGATAGTAAGGAAACAGATGAACATTTTCTGAATGAGAGTAAGAAAAGAAAGCGAGATGATCTCCTGAATGAAAGTAAGGGATCAGACAACCCGAATGAGAGTAGGGAAAATGAAACAGCAGAATACTTCGATGAAACTGGATATGTTAAGAATCCAGTTGGAAGTGATGGTATTGAAATAACGAGTAGAAGAAGTGAGAGATTAAAAACAAAGCCCCAAATATCATATTATGAAGATGATAATAGTTTTGATAAATTTGTATTAAATGCTCACACTGTCTTCAATGATGTTCCAAATACATACGATGAAATTCAGTATAGGAATGATAAGTTGTTTTGGGAGGAAGCCATAAAAACAGAGTTAAGTGCCCATGAACTAAATAATACCTGGACAATCGTAGAAAGTCCTACACATAAAAACATAGTAGATAGCAAATGGGTATTTTCCGTTAAATATAACGAACTAGGAACTCCTACTAGATATAAAGCAAGATTAGTTGCACGAGGATTTACTCAAAAATACCAAGTCGATTATGAAGAGACTTTTGCTCCTGTAGCTAGAATTTCCAGTTTTCGATTTATATTATCGTTGGCAGTACAATATAACTTAAAAGTCCATCAAATGGACGTAAAAACAGCATTCTTGAATGGCACGTTAAAAGAGGAAATATATATGAGACTTCCTCAAGGTGTACAGGGCAAAGGTGGCAATGTATGTAAATTGAATAAGGCAATTTACGGTCTCAAACAAGCCGCTAGATGCTGGTTTGAAGTTTTTGAACAAGCATTGAAAGACTGTGAGTTTGTTAACTCTTCCGTAGATCGCTGTATATATATCCTTGATAAAGGTGATATCAAGGAAAATATTTATGTGCTGTTATATGTCGATGATGTGGTTATAGCTACGGGAAATATGACAACAATGAATAAATTCAAAAATTATTTAATGAAAAAGTTTAGAATGACCGACCTAAAGGAAATAAAACATTTTATTGGAATTAGAATAGAAATGTATGAAGATAAAATTTTCCTGAGCCAAGCTGCATATGTTAAAAGAATCTTAAGTAAATTTAACATGGAAAATTGCAATGCAGTTAGTACTCCCTTACCAAACAAACTAAATTATGAGTTACTTAATTCAGATGAAAACTGCAATGCTCCATGTCGTAATCTCATAGGATGTTTAATGTACATAATGCTATGTACACGTCCCGACTTAACTACTGCAGTAAATATTTTAAGTAGATATAGTAGCAAAAATAATTCCGAGCTATGGCAGTGCTTAAAAAGGGTCCTTAGGTATTTAAAAGGAACTATTGAAATGAAACTTATTTTTAAAAGAAATGCTGAGTTTAAAAATACATTAATTGGTTTTGTAGATTCTGATTGGGGAGGAAACGAGATTGATAGAAAAAGTACCACAGGGTATTTATTCAAAATGTTCGATCTAAATTTAATTTGTTGGAACACAAAGAGGCAGAACTCAGTAGCAGCCTCATCAACTGAAGCTGAGTACATGGCATTATTTGAAGCTGTGAGGGAAGCGCTGTGGCTAAAATCTCTTCTTAGTAGTGTTAATATCAATCTCGAAAATCCAATTAAAATTTACGAAGATAACCAAGGCTGTATCAGTATAGCAAATAATCCCTCATGTCATAAACGAGCCAAACATATTGATATCAAATACCATTTTGCCAGAGAACAAATTGAAAGTAACACCATTTGTCTTGAGTATATTTCCACAGAGAATCAACTTGCTGATATTTTCACAAAGCCACTGCCTGCCGCTAAGTTCTATGAAATACGACACGAGTTGGGATTACTACAAGATGACTGATCCACTGTTTGCTGATGCTGAAGTTTTTTTTATTATTTTGAATTTAATCGATCTCATGAAATACTTTTGTTCCTTTTTGTATAAGCATTAAGTTATTGAAATTTAAAATTCTTTGTAAACATATGTATATGTAAGATTGATCTGAGCGGGTTTTTCTGGGTTTTCCCCGTCTCCTTGCAGCAAATGCTGGATCATATAACTATTCCCAGAATGCACACCACCCACACTAAGTACATAACATTAACAAGTGAATATATTATGTTAAGTTTATAATTTTATAGATGTTATTTCTGAGGGGGCGTGTTGGAATACCCCTATTCCTATTCAGAAATACCATTGAAATACCATTTAGTATATATCCTTTTTGGCTTTAATGAAGACATAGCCTTTGGTCATACTGACCGATCTTCTTTCTCTTTTCTTGTGACCTTTTCTTGAGCTAAGTTGTGGTGCTGGTGTTGCGGTATAATTAAAACATAAATCATAACTACATCTGTGTCTTTACTGGGTATAATTAGCGTCATAAACAATAGAGGACGTTTAGAACACGCTGATGTTCCTGACAGCCAAAAACATCAAATCTTGTTGCCAAACAACGTTCACTTTGTAGACCAATACATGCGGTACGTTCATCTAAAAAACTTCCATGCTGATCCAAAAACGCTTGTGGCCCTAAGCAATGGGCCCCAATGGTTACAACTGCCCAAACTTCAATGGCCGGAAACATCGGATCCACACCCAGTCACTGATTTAGAGCAGCGCGCGGTGAAGGTTCATTTCGTAAGGCTACCCGTTGATGATTTCCTTGAACGTTTCTCCAGACTAGACAAGGCTTTACGAGTCCTAGCTTACGTCCAAAGGTTCCTAAATCGCTGTCGTCAGGCTTCGGGAAGTCCGGATTGGCAGCTCAGTAATCGGGAAATCCGGGAGGCTGAGAGGACCTGCATAATACTTGCCCAGCGTGAAAAGTACGCGATCGAGATTCGATTGTTGCGAAGTAAAAGTTCCATACCCTCATCAAGCCAAATTGCTAACTTAATTCCATTTATAAACCAACATGGCCTCTTTAGAGCATGTGGTCGCTTAATTGCCTCCAACGTCCTGCAGATTACAGTTCTGGATCGGGTTTCTGCCCAGTCAATACGGCTTTGCCATTTCGCCATTTGTTCTCCTACTAAGCCGGGTCTGCAGTTAGACACCGCAGCATATGTTTTGCCAGAATTAGCAGGCAGATTACCCTCACATTCCATTCCAGAAGATGTCCTGAGAGATTTGCCCAACCTTTTATGGGCAGATCCCACATTTCTCCAGAGTGTCCAGATAGACTTCTTATCGGAGCTGATATTCTTCCATCTGTGCTGCTGAGCGGCACAAGGACCAACATCTGCGGGTCTCCTTTTGGGCAAGAGACCATCTTAGGGTGGGTGCTCACTGGTCCAGTGTCCATGTCCACAAGCAACCGAGTTCTTTCAGCCTTTACGACTCAAGTTACAAAGACAAATGAGGCGTCCTTAGACAAACTTCTTACTAAGTTTTGGGAGGTGGAAAATCTACCATCAAAAATGGTAAAGGAGTCCGATTCCGTCTGCGAAAGTAATTTTCTACGAACCACAACTAGAGACGCGAGTGGGAAGTACCCCGATCATTGTGGATCTGAGTTGAGTTACTCAAGGTCTATAGCACTTGCTCAGTTTCTGAGAAACGAGAATCGTTTACGAAGAGAGACTCCATTAAATGAGTAGTACAACTCCGTAATACAAGAATATTTGGATTTAGGCCATATGAGAGAGGTTTCGCCCACTCACAATTCTCCAAACTACTACCTCCCACATCATGCGGTGATAAAACCGGAAAGCACCACCACGAGACTGCGGATGGTGTTCAACGCTTCCAGCCCTTCAGAAAATGGGACTAGCTTGAACGACGTGCTTCATGCCGGTCCAGTCCTCCAATCTGACATAACGATTCAGATTTTAAAGTGGCGCTATTTCAAGTATGTTTTTAGTGCGGACATCACGAAAATGTATAGGGTCGATCCAAAGCACATGCCTTTTCAAAGGATTCTATTCCGAAACAAGGAAGGTGACATTCAAGATTACGAGCTGAAAACCGTAACATTCGGTGTCGATTGCGCGCCCTATCTCACCATCCGAGTGCTGCAACAGCTGGCTGATGACGTCGATCGGCAGTTTCCAAAAGCCAGTCACATAATCCGCAACTTCATGTATGTTGATGACGTTTTAGCAGGATCGAATTCTCAACAAGAAGCTCAACTTGCCATCCAGGAGTTAGTAACCGCTTTGAATTCTGCCGGTTTTCCGCTTTGAAAGTGGACTTCCAACCACAAGGGGGTTTTAAGGGACATTCTAAATGGGCATCTTCTCAATGCTGAGTTCCTGAATATTGATGATATGATGATATTCGATCCCGCTGGCTGGCTTGCCCCGTTCATCGTCCGGGCCAAAATTTGTTTGCAAGAGATCTGGCTGCATGAGTTAGGCTGGGATGACAACCTTCCCGACGAAATGAGCCATAGACGGCAAATGTTCTTGCAAAGTTATTCCGATCTCGATCAAATCCGTATTCCGAGATGGATCGGTTACCAGCCCCATGTAAAAATCGAGCTTCACGGTTTCTGTGACGCTTCCCAAAAGGCCTATGGGGCGGTGCTGTATGTCAGGGTTGAAGTCGGTCAGCAGAAATTGACTAATTTGCTTACGGCAATAATCCGGGTTGCCCCTGTGAAAACTGTATCCCTCCCCGACTTGAGCTATGTGGTGCCCTATTGCTGGCAGATAAGGCATCCACCATCCTTCCAAATATGCTGTCAGATAGCTCTGAGATTTTATGCCGGACAGATTCCACCATTGTCCTGGCATGGTTAAAAAAACCAGCCTGCTCCTGGACCATATTCGCTACAAAGATACAAAGATTGAGAATTGGTCACATGTGCGATCAGAACACAATTCAAACCCAGTCACTGATTTAGAGCAGCGCGCGGTGAAGGTTCATTTAGTAAGGCTCCCCGTTGATGATTTCCTTGAACGTTTCTCCAGACTAGACAAGGCTTTACGAGTCCTAGCTTACGTCCAAAAGTTCCTAAATCGCTGCCGTAAGGCTCCGGGAGGCTGAAAAGACCTACATAATACTTGCCCAGCGTGAAGAGTACGCGCTTGAGCTTCGATTGTTGCGAAGTAAAAGTTCCATACCCTCATCAAGCCAAATTGCTAATCTATTTTCATTTATATACCAGCAAAGCCTCTTAAGAGCATGTGGTCGCTTAACTGCCTCCAAGGTCCTGCAGTATGACGAGCGCCATCCTGTAATACTCCTGTACAGCTGTCGGCTATCTCGTCTTCTTGTCCAATTCACGCACCAGATTACGCTTCATGGCGGCAACCAAATGATAGTGCGCTTGATACGATCCAAATATTGGATTTCTAAAGTCAAGAGTCTGGTAAAGGGCGTGGTGAATTCATGCAAGGTGTGCACCATTTATAAAAGAAGACCGATCTTACAACTGAGAAGTTTCTAGCAGCGTTAGCGCGTTTTGTCGCTAGAAGAGGTTGTCCTCAGCGGGACCATTCCGACAACGGCAAAACCTTTGTTGGTGCCTCAAGTATTCTTGGTGACTGATGCGTATAGCCACCAGGGACTCGTGTGGAGTTTCATACCCCCAGGAGCTCCTCATATGGGAGGCCTGTGGAAGGCAGGAGTAAAGTAGTAGGAGTAAAATCCACGTCCGCTCGCAAGTATACCTTCGAAGAGCTTCTTGCAAAGATTGAAGACTGCCCTAATTCCAGGTCACTTTCTCCAATGTCAGAGGACCCGAAAGACTTGCTGGCACTGACACCAGGCCATTTTCTGATCGGGGGTCCGTTGCTTTCCACGGCGGTGCCTGAAATCAAAGGCGAAGCCAAGTCGATTATAAATCGATGGCAACATCTCAAGACACAGCATCAACAATTTAGTTCGCGATGGAAAGAAGAGTATCTAAAGGAACTCCACAAGCGCAACAAGTGGCTAAGTCCATCCAGAGATTTGCAAGTCGACGATATGGTAGTTATCAAGGACGATAACTTGCCATCAAATGACTGGCGGCTCGGCAGAATCGTAGCTGCTATCGCAGGAGCTGATACTAGAGTACGCGTTGTAGATATCTTTACTTCTCGTGGAACCATTCAACGTCCGATCCACAAACTAATTATCCATCCTATGGAGGCTAAGGCAACCTCTTAATCTCCACAATAACGCCTTCTGTTCCCGCTGCCAACCCCGTAAACATTACTAAAGCGACTACTTTTCTGATTTATTTGTTGTTTTGCTTTCTTTTCCAAGTAAAGGTTTAGAATGGCTCCTCGTCCTCGCCAACGCACTTCCCAGACCCTTGACAGCAGATGTTCTCGAGGTATAAAAACCTACCGCTGCCGAGTCTGCCAGGGTATACATCCTCTACGGAAATGTAACCGATTCCTGAGGCTCAGTTCCGAGAAGCGTCTCCGAGCAGTACTGGTATACCCGTTACTCGTAGAGTAAAAGGGTATATTAGATTCGTGCAAAACTATGTAACAGGCAGAAGAAAGCGTTTCCGACCATATAAAGTATATATATTCTTGATAAGGATCACTAGCCAAGCCGATCTAGCCATGTCCGTTTGTCCGTCAGTCCGTCTGTATGAACGCTGAGATCTCGGATGCGTGCATTCTTGATCAGGATCACTAGCCGAGTCGATCTAGCCATGTCCGTCTGTCCGTTCGTCCGTCTGTCCGTCTCTGCGGCTGTATGAACGCTGAGATCTCGGAAACTATAAAAACTAGAAGGTTTACACTTTGCATGCAGATTCTAGGGGTTAATACGCAGCACACGCCGGTGTGCCACGCCCCTCTAACGCCCACAAACCGCGAAAAACGGTGGCACCCACAGCTTTGAAGCTACACAAAAAAAATTAGCTTGGTAAAATTTACCAATGAAGATAGTTAAGTAACTATAAAAATAGTTACGTGTATTTTGTTTTTGCTTTGTGTGTGTGTATTTGCTTTTTTATGTGACTATTTTTGACAATTTTGCTGGTTGGGTACTTTTGACAATTATTGCAGTTGATTTTACTAAGTTTTTTTTGTGTGTAGATTAACGGGAAAAGGATTGTGTATTCGTTTCTTCAATACCTATTGATTGACCAATATATGATGTACTTAATCATGTATGTAATCATCTTTCGTCACAAATGTTGATATCAGAACTTTTGTGTGTTGAAGGTGCGATCGTCACTGGTTTTTCACCTCGTTAAGAGGTGTTTTTGTTTGCTCCGTCTGAAGTCACGATATCAAAACGCTCTTGTGGTACCAGAAGACCGATACCATCCTACAATTGAATTGACGATTTGTCTTCCCTAACTTGATGACCTCTCTCCTTTAGTTTCTCCAACTAAAATTAAATGTTTTCGAAAATGTGACTATAAGAAACTTAACTAAATGATTTCCCAATATAATTAGAGAGATTTTTATAACTGTAGGGACATCAAAAGTGCTACTGAACTATTCTATAGCGTTTTAAACACTTTTTTTTTAATGAATGCGTTTCTGATAGGCTTCCTCCGAAGCTGGTTTACCAATGCTCTTCGAAGACATAAAAATCTTAAAACAAACTCTCCAACTCCGATTTTATCGGTCTTCCCGGTGAACTGTGCGGCTGGAGCAGTGGCAAGCAACGCGATTGCGCTGCTCCAAATTCCTTCTGATGAGTGCAGTTTCCTGGGTTTCCTGCGAGCTCTCCGTGGGGGCGTGGTTGTTTTCTTGGGCGCTCCTGGTGCGTCGAGGTCGCCTGGCCGTGTGCGCGGCATTTGATCGGCGTAGGTTGGCGTTTGCATAAGCGGCGATACGGAGTCCCCTATTCTACCTACACTGCCTACTTTTTTATTTGGGTTATTTTTTCACGAAAATCCCTGCGTCTGGGACGGGGGTTTGGCCCTTCGGTTTGTAACTAAAACCCACCTCTTATAGGATACCTAGGGCGTACCTGAATAAGTCCCTGTTCCGGTGGGGACTGGGAGTATCCACCGACTACACGAGGATACCCGCGGCCCGAAAAACCTTGATGCATACCCACAAATAAAGAGATTTTCTGATATGACCCCTCATATTAAGCGCATTTTCAGTGAGAATACAACGAGCAAAGTGCAAGGGGCCAATTATTTCCACTGGCCCCATAAGATCCAAATTTATAAATTTTCACTTTTACACTTTCACCGCTCTTTCCCCCAAACCAATTGATTTTCTTGAGGTCTTGGTATAAAATCCTTTTATTTTCTGCGATGCCTTTAAATTGGTGTATCGCTAGGAACGGACCATCACAGCAGATATTTATTTCTTCTTGTGTATATAGTAGTCGCTTTCGCACACTCTTTTTGTGCGCTTCGTCACTACATGGACTGCTGTCCATAGTGATCGTTGGAGGAGGCGTTCTTCGCTAGTACCTATGCCCTGGTGCGTGCTGGCGTCTAGGATTCGTGCATCCTGGGAAGTGCGATTGCATAAGTGCTGTTAGGACCTCTGCACTGCTCTAAGCCTACTGTCCGTCGTCGCGCTTTAGCTGACTCTGTATGGGAGGTTGCTTTGAAAGTAGCTTGCGGAGTCTAGCTTTTTCCGGGACGTTCTCGATGATGGAGCAGAAGTTTATCCACGAGCTTCTCTGTGCCCTGCGTGATTCCTTCTTCTAATCCCTAAGTAGGATTTTGTATTTCTCGATGATGATCTCATTTTCTGCCTTTTTGGAGATTTTGAAGAATTCTCGGAGGTTATTTCTTTTGAGTGTCAGTTCCCGATTCCACAATGATGGCTTGGTCTTCTTCCTTGTTTTTGATGTCGGGCATGATGCGTGATACGCATCCAGTAAATCCTTGGACATCCCTAGAGTGTTTCTATGTCTTTCACGGATTTTACTGCGACCGGCCTATTCGCGAGTTTTAAGGTCGACTTGTAAGCTTTCCCCAGTTCGTGTTCCAAGGGTTTCTGTAGACAGTTACCTTTGGAGTACTTTTAAAATCGTATCTGAACTGAATATACCTATGGTTTGAGAAGGATGGCGCTTTTAGGGCCCTTCATTCGGAGACCAAAGTACTCTGTCCCTTTACAAGTGTTATGTCTAGCACATTTGACGAGGTGCCACCTACGAAGGTGTGTTCCTCCCCTACGTTTGCTATATATAAATTAGTAGATAGAATAAAGTCTAAGAGAGAGTCCCGACACCCTGTGGTGTGAATTGGCATCTGACCCAATAAGGAGTTGGATTGCAGATTGCCATGTAGCAGGACGCTACTTTACTAAAAGTGCGGTTACATTTATCAAAACCCTGGAAGAATATTAATTACAACATCCTAAAGAAAGAAGACACCACGCAGAACTAATATTTTAGTATATAACATACATAACTATCATCCCCCCAAACGCATGGGCTTAAATCACTGTTGGCCGTGGAGAAGCAGTAATTTTGCATGTTTGTTTTGATTATCACTTTCAACTCTCTTATCGCAGGCCAGCAGTATGTTAAAGACAAATCGATTTGTGATAAGTGAATTGTTGTGAGCTTTAATATTCGGAGTTCTTTCTTTGCATTTTGTATATTTTTTAGCCTTTTCAGCTAGTGTGAGTGTTGTTATGCGCGAGTAGAAATAATTTTCAATGATTAAATATAAACCTAGGTATAGCTAGTTAAAATTGAATTAAACCAATGAATTATTGTACATCGAAATAAATATGAACGATTTTCTTAAAGAACTATTATCCTAGACAAATTAAAAATATACATGCCTGATTCCCAGGCACTTTTGCAATCTGATCTGAACAATCTGTATTCTTGGTGCATCCACAATTTGTTGTTTTTGAACAACTCTAAATGTAACTTTATGGCCTTTTATCGGAAGAAGCTTCTCCTCACTACATATTCTATTGGGTCGAATGAACTTAAACGCATAAATTCCGTTACAGACCTTGGAGTGTTATTCAACCACAACTTAAATTTCTCTAATCACATTGGTATCATAGTTAGTAAAGCAAAAGGGGTTTTTGCCTTTGTTAAGCGTTGGTCGAAGGAATTTTAGAATCCCTACACCACAAAACATTTATACGTTTCCTTGGTTCGTCCAATTCTTGAATACTGCTCGTGTGTTTGGTCACCCCAGTATACCATTTATCAGAACCCTATCGAATCGGTACAGAAACAGTTCCTTTTGTTTGCCCTACGTGGTTTAAACTGGGAAACTCATCGACACCTGCCATCGTACGTGGATAGACTACGACTACTTAACCTGCCCTCCCTCAAGGATCGTCAAACGTGCTATGGTGTTATGTTCCTGCACAAATTAATTACTGGACTTGTAAATTCAAGCTATCTTCTTGGTCAAATTCGATTCTCCATCCCTGTAAGGTCTACTCGGCACTTTCGACCTATTGCCCTCGATACTTGTAAAACGAACTTTCAGTTACATGATCCATTTCGCGTTTTATGTTCACAATACAATGAACTGTATTTTTTAATATTTTCTGAATGCTCTGTTAATTTAATTGTAACAAACATCCTAACTTACCTGTCCTTGCCCCCTTCCACTTAAAGTGAGAAGGGTACTACGTTTATATTGGCAGATATTTGCTAACTTTAAATAAATAAATAAATAAATAAATAGAAATAAATAAACCCTAATGAAGTGTAAACAGAAAGCTACTGTTAGTCAGTTTCGTTTTTCCTACTGGAAATATTGAAGTATCAAAATTTTGTAACCATGTTTATAGAAAACGTTATGAGTGAGTAGAGAACTTATTTCGCGACCTGGGAATGTGAATATTGTGATTGATTAAATATGGGGTCTTGCCGGAACAAAATTAAAAAAATTTAAAAATTATTTTGATTAAATTTGACTGATTGTTGTGTTGCGGCAATGACAACATTTGTGGATGATTTTGGCCATGATCGTATGGTTATTTAGTTTCAGTTAGGGACTCTAAAAATATTCTTAATGTAATGTTAGTGTGATGTTAACTGACCCCCCAATCCCGTAAGAGCTAGTATTGACATGGGTCCCGACCCGTTGAGTTTCCTACTGTCTGATTCAGTTGAAATCGACTTAAAGTAATCAACTTATTCGAAGTTTACTAAACCATTACAATTTTGACACCGTTCAGCCACCCTGCACCATCGAACGTTGGCAGTGTATGTCTTTCACGGATTTTACTGCGCCCGGGCTAGTCACGAGTTTTGAGGTCACTGTCCTTGTAAGCTTTTCCCAGTTCGTGTTCCGAGGGTTTCTATACACAGTTACCTTTGGGGTACTTTTTAAATCGTATCTGAACTGAATATACCTATGGTCTGAGAAAGATGTCGGTTTTAGGACCCTCCATTCGGAGACCAAAGTACTCTGTCCCTTTACAAGTGTTATATCTAGAATGTTTGACGAGGTGTCTCCTACGAAGGTGTGTTCCTCCCCCACGTTTGCTATATTTAAATTTGAAGATAGAATTAAGTCTAAGAGTGACTCACCTCTGACCTTGATGTCGGTGGTTCCCCACACGCTGTAGTGTGCATTGGCATCTGCACCAATGAGGAGTTGGTCATCCGTCGAGCCTAATTCCACTAAGATGCTTAACTCTTCTGGTGGCGACGGTCTATCGTGTGCCATGTAGCGGGACGCTACCAAGAGGCGCTTCTCCCCGCTTTCTAGCATCATTGAAGTCAAGTCGTCAGAGCTGTAATGAGGCAAAAGATTAGCATGGATTCCCTTCCGTAAAAGTACAGCGCTTCTGATCCTGCTTACCGCTGGTGAGTAGAATGTGTTGTAGCTTGAAGACCTTATTCCGGCCACGATATTGGCCGAGGCAATTCATGGCTCCTGAACGAAGGCGGGACCTTGCTCCAGGGCAATCAGGAGCTCTGCCGATGCGATTATGCTTTTATCAAGATTGAGCTGCAGCACCCTCCGAGACATAGGCGGCTGGCTTATCCCCGCTCGACGGGTTGGCAATTACTGTCCGGTCACCGTTTTCTTCGTCTTCCGAGTCGTCCAGAGCGAGGTCCTGGCCGGCATCCACGATGGCTTCGGGACCTATGTCCTTTTCCATCTAGCCTACCTGCAGGATGTGTGCGCCCTTGACGTGGCGCTTCTTGAGACGTAGGTAGACACTACCTATGGCCCACGCCATCTTCCCGAATCTTGGGTACAGAGGATCCTCCGCCTCCTTGCTAATTTGGAGAACCACACTTTGGCCCCCCTCACTGGGTAGTGGGTTGGCCATGTGCAATCTGCCGTTGGGACGTCTGGATTCTGCCGTTTAAGCAGCTTCAGCGCCTGATCCCCTTGGATTGCGATGGGGAAGACCACTTTCGCCTTTAGTGAGGATGGGATTAGTTCCCTGTCCACCACCTCTAGCTTGGCCCCCTCCCACAACGCCTCCAGTTGGCCGACCGTTTGCGTCATCCATTTCCTGGTCGGATCGTCGTTGCTCTTCAGGATTTTAACACCGTTCAGCCACCCTGCACCATCGAATGTGGGCATGGGGGCTGTGGGTGCCTCTACCATAAGTGCAAAGAGAGACTCAACGCTCAGTCGCGCATGGACGATCTTTCAGCGCGCCGGAATGTCCTTGGCGGCACTCTAGTGTGAGCGTTGCCTTTTGTTGGCAAACCTTGTTCGGAAATCCGCTTGTCGACGCCATCGTGGGTTTGCTTGCTAGGTGCAGCCTTCCATCCCCAACCTTTTGCTCTGCCCAGGCTAGCCTTTCCTCCTTTTCCTGGGAAAGGGTCGCTTTGTCCTGGAGCCGGCTCTTAGTCTTAAGGGCTGCCTTGCGCCTTAGCCTTCATCCTCTCGCTTCCATGATTCTGCCCTTTCCTACGCTGGGAGTTGGAACCGGGTTCAGGCAAGGGGGTATGGCTGCAAAAAATTGTGCAATGTGGCAGGCTATGCGTTTAAGTCTGGAATGAGTTTTCCACTAGCGTGCCGTCGAAGTATCCAATTGTCTGATAGGTTATAGGTTTGGAAAGTGTGAAAGCAAATCTGTTTGTGTGGGAGACGGGTTTTGATCTGTAGGGAATGGCAGTGTTGGTAATAGATGTACAAACAGGATTCATTTTGAGATCTCAAACACAAGTAGTGTTTGTTGTATAGTATGGGGCGTTTATCAGTTCTTAAAATTTTGGATTGACAGGACTCAATTTTTTTTATAAAAGTTTTACATGCAGTGCCTCAGAAGTGTATACACCAATGTAGACTAGGCATCAAGGTTGCTTTGAAGAGCCGCGTTATCGCCGTAATCGACAGTCCATTGCCCGGACGAAGAAGCCATCTCATTTTCCTCGCTTTTTGCCTTACTAAGGTTAGGCGATAAGTGTTCAGCCTGTTCAACGAAAAGGTGGCATGGTGAGATTTGGCAGGATTAACTGCGATGTTCCACCTCGATGCCCAGGCCTCAAACTCATTTAGCATGTCTTGCACCATATCTGTCCGCGCAACAATTCTTTTTCGATTCGAATTCGTTAAGGATGTGGTGACCACCAGATCCATATGCTCTGCAGTGTTATGCAGACTTCTGAAACCAAACTGGTGATTCGGAATTGCATCTTGAAACATATAAACATTAGAGAAGGTTAGCAATAGAATCTGCACAGCAGGGAGAAACGCCTTTCTTTGGGATCATAACAACATTCTCACGCATCCAATGATCCGGATAATATGACAGAACAATCATATCATTAAATACGCGTAAGGAACGAAAAAGCTGCTACTGGCCAAGCTTTAGCTTTTTTCCCGTCGATGCTGTCATGGCCAGGGGCTTTGTTCGGCTTCAGTCGCTTTCTTTGCTCGTTAACTTCTTCTGAATCAATAAGTGAAATTTGAGAAGCAGGACCAGAGGAACATCAAAAGCTTTTGTAACAGCAATCTCTTCATCTGTGACCAATTCAAAAGCCTTAAATCTTTCTTCCTAAGAATTAGCGAATTTCCTAGCTATTTCTTCATCCTTATTTGCCCAAGTACCGTACGATCGAAGCAAGGAAAACTTGTGTAGAGGCTGCCATTTAAGCCTCCGAGTGCATTTAAACAGCTCGAAGCCTCGATCAGCATCCGGATCGATAGCACTTAATTTAAGGACGAAAAATTCGGACTTCTCATCATAAAGTGTTTTTTCTTAATAATGTATTAGTTTTTTTAAATATTGCTAAGATTTGTGGATGACGCATTCGGATCTTTAAAAACTTACTCTGATGGGTTTCTCTCCAAAATGTTTAATGTGGATACATTTTTACCTAACAGACCGCTCTTAGAAAGTGAAATATAAAGATATAACTTCTAAAACCATAAATATTAATTCTGGTGTGCACCAAGGAAGCCATTTGGGACCCTTGTCGTTTGACCTGCTGAGAAATGATTTACCTCAAGTTATTAGGTGCGCAACTGTAACTAAAACAAGGAACGCTATAGTCGAGTGCCCCGACTATCAAATACCCGTTACTCAGCTAAAGCAAGCAGTCTCAAGCAGGGCAAGCCAAGCAGCCGCTTTAAAGTGGCGTCATCTACCGGCCATTTCATAATTTGATTTTTTTTACATCTCCGTAGGCATTAATAACCCAAACAAAATGGCGTTTGCTCTTTTGCTCTAGCTTTAAAACTGTGGGCGCCACATATTGGTCAATCAATAGGTATTGAAAAATGAATACACATTCCTTTTCCCGTTAATCTAGCTTCAAAACTGTGGGTGCCACAGTTCGCTGTTTGTGGGCGTTAGAGGGGGCGCGGCACATCGACGTGAAAAACTTGCGCTGCGTATTAACCCCTAGAATCTGCATGCCAAATCCCAATCTTCTAGATTTTATAGTTTCCGAGATCTTAGCGTTCATACAGACGGACAGACAGACAGACGGACAGACGGGCAGACGGACAGACAGACGGACATGGCTAGATTGACTCGGCTAGTGATCCTGATCAAGAATATATATACTTTATATGGTCGGAAACGCTTCCTTCTACCTGTTACATACTTTTGCACGAGTCTAATATACCCTTTTACTCTACGAGTAACGGGTATAAAAATAATTAAATAATGTTTTTAGCAAGGAATTTCTATTTGTTATTTAGATATGGTCAACAGGCTGTTAAATGACTCGTAAGTATGAAAGCTATACGCATTTAATAAGAGCGAGCGAGATGCACTACATGCTTTGGCTTGCGTTCATAGAAGAAAGCCGATGGCTTATTAAAAAGACTTTGATATGAAAAAAACTAAAAATGGCTCCAACTTTTTACAAAAACCGATTGTAACTAACAATATGGCGCACATATTAAAACAAATTTTTTATATCGTAATTGGTTTTTATTTTTAAGAGGTTAAACACTTTATTTATTTGTATTTTGAAAGAAGAGGTTTTAGAGGAACTAATGCAAAATAAATTAAGCAAATCGTATTAATGTAACCGGAGATACAGATTTTCAATGAGAGGGTACTTTTTCAAATTTGACGTTTTTTGGCAAACTAAAAACATTCGAATTAAAAAATATTTGGTTTTCGGCGAAATCCTGATACATGTGTTTACTTATTTTCCGAATAGTACATGTAAAAACGGTTTCAGACAAATCAAAAATGTGAAAAAATATTTTTGGCCAAATCTGTTCGGTTTGTAAAAGAACGGGCCACATGCAGTCTACATTTTTTGTTAAATCCAATTATTACAATAGATTGTCGATCTTCGCTTAACAAAGCCATGATGACACGGCGAGGAACACAAATGTTGAAAATTTATAATTCAAATGCTTTAGGAATTGATAACAATTTAGAAATACCTCTATAATTATTGACATCCGCCTTGCACCTTTTTTGTAAAGTTTAATAATAAAACCCTTTCCAGATAGTTTAAAAAATTTAAAAATTTAACTTTCACATGAAACTTTGTGGTTTAACACAAGTGCTGCGGCTCGCGTTGCTACTTTGCATGCGCGCACTTTTAAATTTTTGTATGGAAAATAGCTGTGCGCCCACCGAAAAATTCAAATTGCGAGAAACCTGTGTCCGATACCCAATTTTTTTTTAATCTTGTTCGTAGTGAATCATCCTTCATTTCTAAATGGTTTTAAAGTCTGTAACTGGTTAAGATCACTGAAAAAATACACTTAAAAAAAACAAAATATTTTTATTTTTAAGAAAAAAATATATTTTTAGAAGCTAACTCACTTCTTGATAAATTAATGAAAACATCGTAAAGATATCTTTCACGGTTACAAAGTTATATCATAAGTAGCAAGTGCACCTTTTTTGAAAAAGTGCCAAAAATGCTATTTTGTGACCCCTATAACTCCGTTGAAACTCAAAATTTCTCCGAACCGTTCAAATTAAGTTTTTTTGTCGTTGTGAACCGTAAAAGTAAACAAGTTTGACGAAAATCGGACCTTCGAATTGGGGTGGCCCAATTGAAAGATTTTGACTCTTTATTAATTCGAATTTTTTTAGTTTGCCAAAAAACGTAAAATTTGAAAAGGTACCCTCTCATTGAAAATCTGTATCTTCGTTTATATTAATCCGATTTAAAATCAAAACAAATTAGGATTTAAAAAATTTTTTTTAAGCATTGCCCAAAAAAAATTTTTTTTAATATGTGTGCCATATTGTTAGTTACAATCAGTTGGAGCCATTTAAAAATGTTTAAATATCGAAGTTTTTTAACAAGCCCTCGTCTTTCTTCTATGAACGCATGTTAAACCTGCTTATGGTTTTCTTGCTTTCGAGTCTGTTGACCATATCTGCCTAACAAATGGGAATTCTTTGCTTAAAATATTTAAAACTTTTTGGTTACTTAGGTCATTATTTTAACAATCGTAAAATAAAAGAGTATCTTCTATACGTGCAAAAGAATGCACACACAAAAAAAATTTGCTTGGTAAAATTGACCAAAGAAGGTAGTTTAGTAACTATAAAAAATAGTTACGTGTATTTTTTTTTGCTTTGGGTGTGTCTCTTTGCTAATTGTGTGTATTTGTTGTTGTGAAAGTAACTATTAGTAGAACTGACAATTTTTGTGGTTGGGGACGGTTTGACAATTATAACAGTTTATTTTATGAAGTTTTTTTTGTGTGTAACAGCTAGAAGAAAGCGTTTCCCACCCCATAAAGTATAGGGTCAGATCAAAATCACTAACCGAGTCGATCTAGCCATGTCCGTCTGTTCGTTTATCATTCCGTTGTGCCACCCCTCTAATGTCCAAAAATCGATAAAAGCTGTGGCGCCCTCAGTTTTTAAGCTAGAGCTAAAGTGTAAAAGCCATTTTGTTTAAATCGGACCTTTCAGTAACAAGTTATAAGCAAATAATGATTTACCCGCCACACAGATGGCGCTACTTTCAAGCGAATGCTTGGTTTGCCTTCATGATGCTGCTTCCTTTAGCTGAGAAACGGGTATTTGATAATCGAGGCACTCGACTAAAGCGTTCCCTCTTGTTATTTTTTGGAAATGGCATCAAGGCTTTCGTTGAAGCGACACAATACTTTAACACCTCCAGTTGGCGGCGGTTCCAAAAGCCGAATCGACTGAACAAGGATGTGATCGAGAACTAGAGAAGGCCAAAAAGCATGTCGTGAATAAACTCTTGCTAGACCCAAAACGTCAAAAGTGTGAGGGTACGAATTTTGTTGTCCCAAAATTTAAACGTAACAGTCGCCAACAACAGACTTGCCCATAACAGAACGGAGAGTGCTGTTAACCTTAACAGCGATAGTTCCCTTGACCCATGATCTGGCTACGCTGACCTTGACATATGCCAACCGTAGATCTGGCAACCTTGTAAACTGGCAAGACAATATTTCCGCTCAACCAAAGCGTTCTTTTATATTTCGTTCAGCCAAGCAAACGTACGCATAGTTTCAGCGAAAAGTTTAAAAGTCCACGCGTGTGCTACTTATACCACGCGCTCAAGTCCTGTAGTAAAGGCAATCGATTCATCCGTGTTCGAAAGGGATTTCGCAATACCCGCAAGCGCTGAAAAGTTACGATCAACAGCACGCGTGTGTGTGGAAACCGCTAGGTGAGCAGAAATAACTGCAAACGCAAGATCGACTCTAATCGTCTTGCGTAAATTCCAGCCATCAACCGGCAGCGCCAGACCAAGGTCTCGGCAGACTGTGTATTGGCAGTTCGCAACCCAAATTTTGGCAAGCCGCGGATTCCACGTGTCGCTCCCTACACAGCGCTGCTGAAGTGTCCCCGTCAACGGCGAATCTCAGCCAGCTAAAGTATTGAAACCAAAAAGTGTCAGGCTATGCCCAAAAGCATCCTTCTCTGTGGATATATATTTCAAGGTAGTTGCAGCCAAGCATGTGCACCAGTTTAGTTTCGATCTAACTCTTCCGTCCCCCACCTAGATACCTCTGGATCAGCCCCTAAACGTGCAAGGAGCCAACTTGCTTAAGTTAACCGGCAAATTGTGCGTGATTGGGGCAGCGCTTGATCCGGAGCGCTGACGAACGCAAGGGAGTCGCATTGGACCGCAACATAACCTCTCAGTGGATAATCGTGCTGCACATAACCTCCCATAGGATCGTGCGCAACATAACCTCCCATCGACAACCCTCGTGCACATAAGCTCACTTTGGCTCGGTTGTGTACAGCGAGGCAGCAGCTATCTCTGGCTATTTCGACCCTGTTCCGACTTCAGCGATCCGCGGGAACGTGGCGCGTAGGAGTATTTACCCAAATTTGAACAATTCACGGCCACAGGAAACGCCGCCTGCTGCGCCCCGCCTAGTTGCGGTTATATTTAATTTCTTGAAATAATTTTAAGTAATTTAGAGTAAATTCCTTTCATAATCTGATTTGACCGCATACTCATATTCTTTCCTTTTCTCATTTGGTGACATTTAGTACCTACACATATCAAGACAGCTATGCTAAACTAAATTTATCAACACATATCAACAAATATCACCTCATCCTAGCACTACAGTCAACAGGCCTGCGGACTTCGAGGGAGTGGTCGTGAGTAAATACACTGTCTTTGATATAAATCTATATATTTAACGCATGGTGTAAACCAACCCAAATGTAAGAGGTGAAAGAATATGAAACCCTCCCCATTTAGTTTATAAATGTACTGACAGGTCAAATTACCGCTAATTACCGCTTCGCTTTCGTAAATGATAGTAAATTGTTTCGCGAGTCTTGGAATTTGCAATGGAGAATCATGTATTTGAAGTTCGAGTTTATTTGAATTAATATGAAGTTTAAAAGTAACTGAAATGAAGTAAAAACGGTAACATGGGCATCTGAGTTAAGCGGTTTTCATTGTAAAGGGTAAGGGCGTTCAACATTAATGTGTCCTTACAGGTAGGGTGGGCCAAGCCGAAGAACATTACCATCTCAGTTCTTCAACAACCGGGTTAACCGATCAATATCTTCTCCTACATCCATTCGGATTGACTGCGTCCTTCCTTTAAACCTCCCCAACTCTGTCTACAAGTTTTATTGTGTGGCGGTGATGCTGTTTAGGAAGTAACCGACCCCCTTGTCTCCTCCCTGAGCTAGGCCGATCCCGTAGGCAGAGTCTGCAACCAAATAGCATCCACTTCACCGTGTTCGTCACAGAATAAATGGCGCCCAACGTGGGGCCGCTGCAACAGCAACTGCAATAACAACTAAGCAAAAGCAAGAAAATCTAAATATTGTTTGGCCCATGCTTTCCCAACCAACATTCCGAAAAATCCATTTCCAGTCATCCGACACAATAGTTTCAGAAACATCGTTTTATAATCTACTAGGAATTGCTGTGTGTCTAGGATATATTTCAGAACCAGACCAGTAGATAATCTAACGAATCAGAGGATTAACCTCCTAATCCATTTTAATTCAGGAGTAAGAAAGTCGAGATTTGTAGCGGTTGGAAAAGTTCAACACTACCTCCTTTTTATAGTCTCAAATAACTCAATACCAAAAGTCAAAGGGAATTTGAGAATTGTAATTGTTGGCAAGCTCAACAATACCTCTTTCCTTAATAACTTTCCTTTCATTTCGAAACATAATCTACAGTCAAGTTGCAAGAAGAAATTGAGAACTATTCTGGCTGGAAGGTTCCAGCAGTATACTCTTTCATTCAGTGCATCGAGCAAATCAATCTTAAAGTACAATAGAACCAAAAGAAGAAGATACCGATCAAAACTCATTTAATTGTATAATGAAACCGATTTAACAAAGAATAAGTCCCAATTAATCAGATTTTAATTTCATTCTTATCAATACCGTAAACTTGTCGTACCGCTCTATCGTATCATTCCCGTACCGCACTACCGAATTATACTGTTATCGTTCTTGTTGATTATAGAAAACTAAATCATGTCGGTCAGGAGAAGTCCCGAAATTAATCAGAGATTGCCAGCTGAGTCCTTGCAATGCACAATATGCAATGACTCCAGTGCAGATACAGAAAGTGTCGAAACCACTTGCGGTCATCGTTTTCATCGCGGTTGCCTACATGCCTGGTTACAGCAAAACGAAACATGCCCAAATTGTCGACAGCCATGCTTACCTTCTCAGATCGCTAATCTTGAAAGCGTATCTCAAAACGCCAACTTAGAGATTCCCAGACCCCAAAACGAAGCCAGTTCGAACGCACGAACAGGCACTGTTCCAAGAACTCGCCCGAATACTAGACCTAGTACACGATCAGCAACGACAGCATCCAATGTTAGTTCACAAATACCGCGTTCACTACGTTCTGCAGGCACCCAAAGAGCAAGTAACATTTCAGAAGGGAGAATTCACGAACTTATAACAAATGCCTTAGAATCGTACCAAACCCGAATAACGGCAACCTTAACTGATCAAATCAACTCGGCAATGCAAAATCTTAATGTACCGTCTTCTCGTAGGCATTCACTCGAATGGGATGCGTCAGCAGAGCAACTGCCAAGGCAGACTTTCGAGAATAGCTTTTCCGCTTACCCAAATATGGTTAATAACCGTTCAGGAGAGTCCCGTCGCGAAGATCACGTCGATCGACCTGATCGAATTTCAAGTTTAATTGCTCACTGGAACTTAAAGTTTTCCGGTTCACCTAAAGATATTTTCATTGAAGATTTCATATATCGTGTAAATTCATTGACTCGTCAAGCCTTGAATGGAAACTTTGATTTATTATATCAGTACGCAAATCTTTTGTTTGTAGGCCCAGCTTTGACCTTTTATTGGCGATGCCATAGAGTGTCTGAGCAAATGAATTGGTCTCAACTGTGTGCACGTTTGAGGGAAAGATATAAAGATCAGAAATCCGACCAAGACATAAGAGATGCGATGCGAAGAAGAAAGCAGGGAATTAATGAATGTTTTGACGATTTCCTCGACTCTATCTTGGCCATTGCAGATGCACTATCGGAACCTATGTCAGACTCAGAATTGGTTCAGGCCGTTCGAAATAATTTGAGATCAGATCTAGGTCATGAATTATTACATATAGATACACCCACCATAGCGTCGTTACGTAGACAATGTCATCGCCATGAAGACTTCTTTAATAATTTAAGAGTGAGAAACAATGCGCGTCACTCAGCACCAAGGCGAACCGTAAACGAGATAAATGTAGATGACGAAACTGAGGAGAATACTCAGGAAAGTGATTCACCGATTTTCGCAATTCGCAATGACAATCAGGTGAAGTGTTGGAATTGTGATTCTGTAGGTCACCGATACAAGGAGTGCTTCCAACCACGCTGCGTATTTTGCTACGGGTGCGGAGCTCCGGATACCTATAAACCTTCTTGTCCAAAATGTTCTCCAAAATCGGGAAACTCAAAACCGGACACCCGTGTCAGTCCGAGAGCGGATGCCCGAATGTAAACTCGGATGTCGAAATTTCTAAACTACCAGATTGTACAACCAACCCTGACAGATCAATTAAAATACCTGACCTTTCCGATACTCGACATTTCAAACCATACCATATTCGACTCAAAGAATATAAAGAGACTAGGAGGAGAATATTTGATGGCGTTGTAGAAAAGGATAACATGAGTCGCGCAGCAATAAGGTTACGCAAATTTTGGAAATCAAAGCGTAGGTACCACAGTTACACGATATCAAGCATAACCCAAAATGTTAACGACATACGACCTTTTGTGAATATAATCCTGTTCGACCAACCGTACTTAGCCTTACTTGATAGTGGGGCAAACAAGAGCGTAGTAGGAGGTTCCCTAGCGAGTAGTATAGTTTCGGGAAAACATAAGTTCAATAGAACTCGCGGCAACGTACGAACCGCTGACGGAACAAAACAGACAATTCTAGGTACTATCAGAGTTCAGATGAATTACAACTCCATAGAGGCAGAAATGGAATTCTTAGTTGTACCATCGATAACACAAGACGTTATTTGTGGAATCGATTTCTGGGAAAAGTTCGGAATCACAATTTCATTAGGATTTACTACAAATGAGTTAACTGTTGAGGAAGAGTCGCCCAATCTTAGCTTATCGTCAGCAGAGAAACGTAGATTAAAAAGCATTATAGATTCCTTTCCCTCATTTGATAGAGACGGTCTTGGCATAACAAACTTAGTCGAACATTCCATCGATACCGGCAATGCCAAGCCAATAAAGCAGAGGCATTACCCCTTGTCACCAGCGCGTGAAAAACTTCTGTGCGTAGAGATCGACAGAATGATTAATTTAGGAGTAATTGAAGAGGCACCTTCGTCATCCTGGTCATCCCCAATCGTGTTGATAGTCAAGCCAGATAAAGTTCGATTTTGTCTCGATTCGAGAAAGGTAAACGATGTTACGATAAAAGATTCTTATCCGATTCCGAATTTAGAAGGATTGATAAGCCGTCTTCCACCAGTTCACTGCATTTCAAAAATCGATTTGAAAGATGCCTTTTGGCAGATTAATTTAAATGAGGAGTCCCGATCAAAAACAGCCTTCACAGTACCAAATAGGCCATTATACCAATTTAAGCGAATGCCTTTTGGACTGTGCAACGCCCCTCAGACTATGTGTCGCCTCATGGACCAAGTCATTCCATATCAAATGAAATCGCACACATTCGTTTACTTAGACGACCTTCTAATCATGTCATCTAGTTTCGAAGATCATTTAAAACATCTTGCCGAAGTTGCATCTCGTCTGCGCAATGCTGGACTAACTATCAACATTAAAAAGAGCTTTGCTCGGCTCCATTTTTAGTTCACCCTGATTATGAAAAGCCGTTTATAATACAATGCGATGCATCCATGTGTGGTGTTGGAGCAGTGTTGGCACAGTGCGATGAATCAGGCAATGAGCGTCCTATCGCGTACATGTCGCAAAAGTTAAACGGTGCTCAACGCAACTATACAGTAACAGAGTTGGAGTGCCTTGCCGTGGTGTTAGCTATCAGAAAGTTTCGCATGTATGTGGAGGGGCATAAGTTCAAAGTCGTTACTGATCATTCAGCCCTACAATGGCTAATGAAACAGACAGACCTCAGCGGGAGACTAGCCCGTTGGGCAATCAAGTTGCAAGGATTTGTTTTTGAAATCGAGCACCGCAAGGGGACTCAAAACGTCGTACCCGACGCGTTGTCGCGCTCGTTTCAAGAAGAAATCATGTCCGTAGAGATCCTTCCAGAGATTGACTTGCATTCGGATGCGTTTCAATCCGCTGAGTACTGCCAATTAAAAGACCGTGCGCAGAACTCAGAATTACCAGATTTCCATGTCGTTGACGATTATATTTATTACAGGACTGGTTTTGCAACTGGAAGTTCCGAAGTTGATGAGTCCGAGTTTAAGCTGTTAGTTCCAAGCGACCTGAGGATAGGCGCGATTCAGTCGGCACACGACCAACCAACCTCATCGCATTGCGGAGCTGCCAAGTGCTTGGAACGTCTACGAAGACACTTCTATTGGCCAAACATGGTAATAGATGTTCGAAATTACATAGCCCAGTGTGAGATATGCAAAACATCCAAACATCCGACGCAACGTCTTCGTCCACTCATGGGTTGCCAAGCTACTAGCGAAAGGCCGTTTCAACGTATTTATATGGATTTTATTGGTCCATTTCCGAGGACGAAAAATGGAAATATTGGCATTCTAATTCTTCTAGATCATTTCTCCAAATTTACTTGGCTAAAACCAGTAAAAAGGTTCACATCAAAGATAGTAATCGATTACTTAAGAGACGAAATTTTTGCATGTTTTGGAACTCCGGAGGTATTAGTTAGCGATAATGGAACTCAGTTTAAAAGCCATGACTTCGCTACCTTTACGTCCAAATACGGAATCCAACATACATTCACTGGTGCGTACGCTCCTCAATCTAATGCAGCGGAGCGCGTAAATCGTTCGATTAATGCCGCCTTGAGATCATACATTCGATCAGATCAAAGGTTGTGGGATATGTATCTTGCGAGTATAAACTCTGCATTGAGAAACTCAGTTCACCAATCGATTGGAAAGTCCCCAAACTATGTAGTCTTTGGCCAGCACATGCTAACACACGGTAAAGATTATAAGTTGCTACGAAATCTTCAGATGCTTACCGAAGGTTCAGCCAAGATTGATAGGGCAGATGAATTTCCGAGAATCCGATCCAACATTGCAAAGCATATGACAAAAGCGTACGAGAAAAACAGAAACGAATATGATTTGCGTTCTCGGTATCGAACCTTTGAGATAGGTCAGGAAGTTATAAAACGAAATTTTGTATTAAGCAACCAGGCCACACACTTCAACGCCAAGCTAGCACCCATCGGGATTAAAGCTAAGGTAAAGGAGAAACGAGGACAGTCATTGTATTTGCTAGAAGACCACAACGGAAAGGAGCTAGGAGTTTTTCATGCGAAAGATCTCTGGTAAAGTACCCTTTTCCAGCTTTCATCTCCTCCCAAAATGTATGTCAATAAAACCTGTGGTGTGAGGGTACGAATTTTGTTGTCCCAAAATTTAAACGTAACTGTCGCCAACAACAGACTTGCCCATAACAGAACGGAGAGTGCTGTTAACCTTAACAGCGATAGTTCCCTTGACCCATGATCTGGCTACGCTGACCTTGACATATGCCAACCGTAGATCTGGCAACCTTGTAAACTGGCAAGACAATATTTCCGCTCAACCAAAGCGTTCTTTTATATTTCGTTCAGCCAAGCAAACGTACGCATAGTTTCAGCGAAAAGTTTAAAAGTCCACGCGTGTGCTACTTATACCACGCGCTCAAGTCCTGTAGTAAAGGCAATCGATTCATCCGTGTTCGAAAGGGATTTCGCAATACCCGCAAGCGCTGAAAAGTTACGATCAACAGCACGCGTGTGTGTGGAAACCGCTAGGTGAGCAGAAATAACTGCAAACGCAAGATCGACTCTAATCGTCTTGCGTAAATTCCAGCCATCAACCGGCAGCGCCAGACCAAGGTCTCGGCAGACTGTGTATTGGCAGTTCGCAACCCAAATTTTGGCAAGCCGCGGATTCCACGTGTCGCTCCCTACACAGCGCTGCTGAAGTGTCCCCGTCAACGGCGAATCTCAGCCAGCTAAAGTATTGAAACCAAAAAGTGTCAGGCTATGCCCAAAAGCATCCTTCTCTGTGGATATATATTTCAAGGTAGTTGCAGCCAAGCATGTGCACCAGTTTAGTTTCGATCTAACTCTTCCGTCCCCCACCTAGATACCTCTGGATCAGCCCCTAAACGTGCAAGGAGCCAACTTGCTTAAGTTAACCGGCAAATTGTGCGTGATTGGGGCAGCGCTTGATCCGGAGCGCTGACGAACGCAAGGGAGTCGCATTGGACCGCAACATAACCTCTCAGTGGATAATCGTGCTGCACATAACCTCCCATAGGATCGTGCGCAACATAACCTCCCATCGACAACCCTCGTGCACATAAGCTCACTTTGGCTCGGTTGTGTACAGCGAGGCAGCAGCTATCTCTGGCTATTTCGACCCTGTTCCGACTTCAGCGATCCGCGGGAACGTGGCGCGTAGGAGTATTTACCCAAATTTGAACAATTCACGGCCACAGGAAACGCCGCCTGCTGCGCCCCGCCTAGTTGCGGTTATATTTAATTTCTTGAAATAATTTTAAGTAATTTAGAGTAAATTCCTTTCATAATCTGATTTGACCGCATACTCATATTCTTTCCTTTTCTCATTTGGTGACATTTAGTACCTACACATATCAAGACAGCTATGCTAAACTAAATTTATCAACACATATCAACAAATATCACCTCATCCTAGCACTACAGTCAACAGGCCTGCGGACTTCGAGGGAGTGGTCGTGAGTAAATACACTGTCTTTGATATAAATCTATATATTTAACGCATGGTGTAAACCAACCCAAATGTAAGAGGTGAAAGAATATGAAACCCTCCCCATTTAGTTTATAAATGTACTGACAGGTCAAATTACCGCTAATTACCGCTTCGCTTTCGTAAATGATAGTAAATTGTTTCGCGAGTCTTGGAATTTGCAATGGAGAATCATGTATTTGAAGTTCGAGTTTATTTGAATTAATATGAAGTTTAAAAGTAACTGAAATGAAGTAAAAACGGTAACATGGGCATCTGAGTTAAGCGGTTTTCATTGTAAAGGGTAAGGGCGTTCAACATTAATGTGTCCTTACAGGTAGGGTGGGCCAAGCCGAAGAACATTACCATCTCAGTTCTTCAACAACCGGGTTAACCGATCAATATCTTCTCCTACATCCATTCGGATTGACTGCGTCCTTCCTTTAAACCTCCCCAACTCTGTCTACAAGTTTTATTGTGTGGCGGTGATGCTGTTTAGGAAGTAACCGACCCCCTTGTCTCCTCCCTGAGCTAGGCCGATCCCGTAGGCAGAGTCTGCAACCAAATAGCATCCACTTCACCGTGTTCGTCACAAAAGGAAGCACCTTTTTAAACAATCTTCAGCCCTGGTTGGAAAACACTGAAAGTCGAAGACCAAGAGACTACGCCTAGGCCATGCAAGGGCGAAAATAATATAAAAAGGAAAAAAGGTTCAATAGGGGAAGGTGTCGGAAGGGGAAGGGGGTAAGCGCACAAATATTGAAATAAGCAAGCATCCTGCTCCTCGGCTGGCGTCTTTATTGCAAGAATATAACAATTGCTTGCGCTCATATTACAGAGATCATTTAGCACCAGATAAAATTCTTCTGATCTCAACAGAAAATGCTAAAACTTCCATAGGTGCCCAAAACGTCGCAAGAAGTTTACAGCATTATTCCTATGCCAACATTGACCTCAAAAGATTGCACTTCATACAAATTGTTGTCGAGCATCACCATGGTCACCGCTCACAGGGATCAGTTCATGAGTTTGACTTATTAGCCAATGTTCACTTTCGTTTCAGTCATCAAACAGCATTTAAATTTAAATCATTGAAAATAAGTCAGATTCGGTTTGAATACAAACTTCGCAATCAAACAATTGGGTCTTTGCAACGCGGTACCCAATGGATCTGCAATCTGTTTGCAACGGGCAGCCCTCGACAATGCACATTGAGGGAATAGGTTTGCTGTGTGTAGCGCATGCATAAACTGCATGAAATGCCAATATCAGCATAAGCACGGTAGGCACAATTACAAATGAGGTACGTTTCACTGTTAGTCACTTTGGAAACCTATTATATAGAACCAACATCCACGGACACCACAATTGTCGAGGTCTAAACAACCGACTACTTCTACAAAAAGTTGGATAACCTAAAAGAAAACTTAAAGTCAATTGACCGCCATATGCTGCAAATTGCCTACGTTGCCTTAGTCGTATCACGTACACCATCCGGAAGGTATAAATCAGGGGTGCTCAAAGCTGCCTTATGGCAGTGCATTTACAAACACAATTAAAAGAAAATCACACGCACGCGAGTATCGACTCACACACAATCATGAAAAAGACAAAAACAATTTGTATTGTGAGCTGAGACGAAAAAAAAAGATCAATGGAATTGTTGTTGGCTTGGCTCGTTACGGACAGCGACACAAAGAAGAACTTGCGTGTGCCCTAGGAAAGTATGGGATGTGCCGCTCCGTATGCTATGTGCCAAAACAAAAACAAATGTGCCCGTGTGCCATAGGACTGAGCACCCCTGGTATAAATCAACTGGAACTCCAAAGGGGTAACTTTACACCCAAAGGAAAAGACTGCCTCGACGCATCCAGCACCCACACCAGGCAATTTTTTGCCACAAAAGCGATGGTTAACTATTATCGCATTTACAAAGTTCGAAAAAAGAATCATATATCGTAACACTTGCTGCCAATACTGCAGATACTCATCTTGCGTACCACTCTCCGACGTCAAACTAGTTACAAGTGCGGATTGCGTCACCTACCCAGTAATACTCAGTACAGTAATACACCCCCTAATACTCATATACTGTGAGCCCGCCCGGTCGTCCATTTGGTAGGCCAACGTATTAACACAGACAGTATTGAGTCGGTACAACAAATGTTCTTCTTTTTACCTTCGTAGTTTAAACAGGGATTAAAACGTAAGGCTACCTTCCTACCAGAGTAGATTACTATTGCTATTGTAAATCGTATAATAATGCTTGTTATTTTTTTTATGCAAAATCTTATACGAGGTTAAAATAACACGAAATATTTATCGACTTAATTTGGCACGATGTACATCAAAATTTAATCTGAATGAGCTCTTTTGCGTTCTATGTAATAAATTTAACAGCATTTATCATTTAATTTGCCTTTTAACGTCTATCCCTGTATTAAAATCTAACATTTCATCTAATTTTCTTAATTTTTAGTTATCTCTGTGTATCTCGTCTATATTTCCCTTTATTGGTAAAAATGCCCTGTAACAAGCACGTGCTTGGTGTCGTTGGGCTACTTTTTTGTACTAAGTTTTGTGCATCAACGTTCTTCATATATATGAATATATTTATATTAGAAGCATCTTATTCAAAAGTATTTAACAGCTGGAAGGAAGCGTTTCCGACCCTGTAAAGTATACATATTCTTGAACAGGATCACTAGCCGAATCATCTAGCCATGTCCGTCTGTATCAATACCTATTAATGGACAACAAATAAATGTGTTTTCTTACTCTTCTCTTTGGTTTTTCTAATATATGTAAGTGTATAAATATATCAATTTTAAATAAAAAGAACACTAGTTAAAAAACAATAAAAAAATATTACAAATAAAATTTTTTAACGTACAATTTCTTTGGGTAAACTACTAATATGGTGATACTACTACTACTACTATTTTTTTAGTTATATAATATTTTTGTGGACATTTTCTATGTTAATGTTTTTACTACAAATAAATGATTCGCAATCAGCGCGCGATTTTTGTGGCTTTCCTGTATTTTGATGTTTGACTCAATGGTCCTGAAATTTAAGTTCCCTTACGCAGAATTGTGTTTTTTATTGTTTTCGAAAATATCGATAAAAACTAATAAAACAAATAAACATTTAATCAGGGGTGCCACAGAATCAAAATCGCTATTAATTTTTTATTTTTGTTTCTTTTTTTTTTATTTGATTTTAATATTAATGTGACTCTTTCTTGGAAGCTTGCTCTAAACTAAACTTAGTTTTTTTTGCGTAATTAGTTAGGTTAGATGAACGGTCCTCACGGACGGGGCCACGCATAGGCCAATATGGCGCTTAATTGTCCGGTTGATTTGTATGAACCTCGAGGTATCCACAAGGATCGAGGTGCTGGGGCACCGAGGTGTCTTCTTCTTGCGCGTGAGAGTGCCGTGCAGTTGCAGATATGACTTTACAGGGTTTCGATAGCCCCGGTTCATCGCATTTCCTGCAGGTGCGGCTGTAGAATGTGTGACTGCATGTGATGCGGCCACACAGTGGTCTGTGAGTATTTCCACTAACAGTTTGCAGTCTTTCTCCTGGGGGCTTTGTAGTATTCGGAGGGCAACGAGCAAGTTCTCCGTTCTGTCCTTTTTTTGCAAGAACGTCAGCGGTTTCGTTGCCATCGATGCCCTGGTGGCTTGAAACCCAATAGATCTGCACTGACTTTGTCGTGCTAGGGTTATCTAGATTGAACAGATTGACCACATCGTGTGGTCGGCTAATATTTTGAGCCACTTCTGCCGCTTTCCTTATGGCAAAAACTTTTGCCTGGAATATGCTACAGTCTCTGGGTAGCTTATACCACAGCCTTATTTCAGGGCCCGTACAGTATAAGCCCGTTCCTACTCCTCCTTTCATCTTGGAGCCGTCTGTGTATATGTTGAGGTGTTGAGTCTTGTCCCGACCCGTTTTTCAGTCGTCTGGACTGGGCAATGCTGATTGGATGACATAAGTCTCCCTACATCATCCCTGATGTGTAGATCCAGCAGCTTTTCCAGAGTTTTGAGTATGAAAGAGGTAAGACTTATCGGCCTGTAATCCTTGGGGGTCGCGTGACAGCACTTTCCCACCTTTAGAAGAAAGACAATCCGAGAGGTCCTCCATTGGATTGGGATATAGCCCGTGCTTAGACATGCCGAGTATATTTCATACAGCCATGGGGTGATCCTTTCCTTAGTCGCCTGCAACATGGCTGGAAATATTCCATCAAGTCCTGGTGCCTTATAGCCCGCAAAGGAGTCTATGGCCCAGTTGATTTTCATTGGTGTTATTAGATCGTTTGGGGGGCGTTCGTCGCCAGCTCCTATGTCCTGGTGTGTGATTGCTCCAGGGCAATCAGGAGCTCCGCCGATGCGATTATGCTTTTATTAAGATTGAGCTGCAGCACCCTCCAGAGCGAGGTCCTGGCCGGCATCCACGATGGCTTCGGGACCTATGTCCTTTTCCATCTCGCCTACCTGCAGGATGTGTTCGCCCTTGTCTTCGGGGTGGCGCTTCTTGAGACGCAGGTAGACACTACCCATGCCCCGCGCCATCTTCCCGAATCTTGGGTACAGCAGATCCTCCGCCTCCTTGCTAATTTGGAGAACCACACTTTGGCCCCCCTCACTGGGTAGTGGGTTGGCCACTACCTGGATTCTGCCATTTAAGCAGCTTCAGCGCCTGATCCCCTTGGATTGCGATGGGGAAGACCACTTTCGCCTTTAGTGAGGATGGGATTAGTTCCCTGTCCACCACCTCTAGCTTGGCCCTCTCCCACAACGCCTCCAGTTGGCCGACCGTTTGCGTCAGCCATTTCCTGGTCGGATTGTCGTTGCACTTAAGGATTTTAACACCGTTCAGCCACCCTGCACCATCGAATGTGGGCATGGGGGCTGTGGGTGCCTCTTCCATACGTTCACAGAGAGACTCAACGAGTCGCGCATGGACGATCTTCCAGCGCGCCTCCGTCATCTTCCCATTCTCGTCGTTCCTGTCAATGAGTGCCACGAGTGCCCTGGCCTTTTTGTTGAGCTTCACTGCTACTTTGAGTGGCGGAGGGCCTGCTTCCTTGGGCCCGCGTTTCAGCTTGCTCACCGGAATGTCCTTGGCGGCACTCTCGTGTGAGCGTTGCCTTTTGTTGGCAAACTCCTCTACCTTGTTCGCAAATCCGCTTGTCGGCGCTATGGCGGGTTTGCCTGCGAATTCTCAACCTTTTGCTCTGCACAGGCAAGCTTCTCCTTCTCCTCCTGGGAAAGGGTCTCTTAAAGTTGAGGGCTGCCTTGTATTGCGCCTTAGCCTGCATATCCTCGCTTCTACGATTCGGCCCTTTCCTACGATGGGAGTTGGCTTGTTTTGGCTTCGTTTAGCACGCTCTCCGAGTCTGAGTCTACTGCGACAACGGCACCCGTGCGACTTAACTTTGCCTGAGATGTTATGGCAGTAGCATTGCCGCTGAGATGACCTGCTCCAGTCATCCCAGGGGTTCGACCGCTGACGACACGCAGAGAGGATTACTCCTTCCCGTGCCCGCCGATGGTAGCAGTCGTACTTCCCATCGACGTTTGGGCTGACATCCCAGCCCGAATTTCTTCCGCCTCGTCGTTCATACTGGTTTGTTTTCAGGGGAACCACCCACTTGCATTTTATGCCTACCGGCAGGCACCTCCAACCATGGCCACTGATTCAAGGGGTTGAACCAGTCGGAATAATGGTCCTCTGGTCCGATTGAACTAAAATTAATATGTGTGGATCAGATGGAAAAGTATATGTGAGACGCCCAACGAACACTGATTTCGATCCAAAGCATACGATTAAGACTGTTAAGCATGGTGGAGGAAACATAATGCTATGGGGATGCTTTTCATCGCCTGGAGTATTTTGGATTAAGGAAAGGATGTTTGCTGAGGACTACCTTGTGAATCTTAGCATAATGCTTCCATTTGCCGATGAGAAAATGCCTCTTAAATGGGAAAACATGTAAGACAATGACCCAAAGCATAAAGCAAAAATTTTACAAAAATGTTATCAGGAACAAAAAATATCTCTAATAAACTCGCCAGCTCAATCGCCGGATGTAAATCCCAAATTGGAAACTTCAAAGCCTCAAATAAGAAAGCAATGTGACAGAAAGTTCAAAGCGAGTGGTACACCATTTCTCTTTCAACTACACAATCTTGTACACTCTTATTTTGACAATAATTGATTGATCATGCTTTTGGCAGCTATATAATATAGTCGTCCGATTTATGTACAATTTATTTAGAAATTCTGAAATAATAAACTTTATTACAGAGTAGAAGAGAATACAATTAAAATTACCAAAGCTGTAATTTTGTTCCTATTAAATTCCCTTTAGTTTTCCGATCCTTCTTATGGGAGCTATATGATGTAGTCGTCCAATTTTTATTAAATTTAATTCGAAATTCGAAGCAGTAAAAAAAAAATGTCAAAAAACACCGAAGATATAATTTTTTTTATTATTTATCCGATTATTCCTATGGGAGCTATAAGATATAGTTGTCCGATCCGGCCGGTTCCGGTTTCATCCCGATAGCTTTAGAACTGAGAGATTAGTTTGCGTAGAAACGGACAGACAAACGGACGAACAGACGGACAATGCTAGATCAACTCGTCTAGTCATGCTGATCAAGAATATGTATACTCTATGGAGTGGGAAACGTCTCCTTGACTGCGTTGCAAACTTCTGACTGAAATCATTATACGCTCTGCAAGTGTATAAAAAGGGTCAGCGAGGCAGCCAAAATTTATATGAAATTGCACTCAATTCAACCTTATTTCATATCAATAAAAGGCCGAAATGATTAATGGCATAACATAATTAACATAACATTTGTACTTTTTGGTCATCAAAATAATCTTTTTCATTTAAATTTTTTTCATCAAAATTATCTTTTTTATATCAATTTTGTTCATAAAAATTATATTTTGTAATGTATATTCGTACCCTTCCAATAAAACATAATTAATATTTTATATTAAAACAATTTGATTCTAATCATTTCACATTTTTTGGAATCGCTATACATATGCATAGATGGGCCTGCAAAATCTACAGTACTTCTTTTAGGTTTGTGAAAATTGCGCACAGAACTTCGTTTCAAGTGTACCTAAGCCTTTTAAAGGTATATGCGCATTCTAAAAAGAATATCAATTAATTATTTATAAATATTTCAATCATACCGGCCAGTTTTCACTCGGAAGTGAATTTGTTAACATTATCGGATTTCCCTTTAACAGAAATAAATTTCCCTTATTCAAAGTCTATAAAAAAACTCCCTGTCAAATGTCCCCTATCAAATTTCACATATTATAATGTGGTATTTCGAACAAACATACTTATTTCGTTAATTATGAAAAATTATTTTCCTGTTAAAGAACCATGCAACTTATCGGATAAGTTTAGAATGAAATACTTACATATTCTTATACCATGACAACTTTATCGGATTTTGAGTAAATTCGAGTAGAATTTAGAACGAGGGAGGCGGATTTGCATTAATTGTAAAGTCGAGAATTTATCGGGTTTTGAGGTGCAACCACAAAATAATTTCTAATAAGTCAAATCTGCAATTTGATAGAATTAACATTAGCATATAAAGAAAACGCGAAGTATTTTTAAACAATTTAAATCCGCCTGGCCAATGCTTGGCGAAAAGGTTTCGTGTGAATTTCTCGGAAGTTAACAGAGTAACAACAGAGGTAAATTCGAATCCGTGCAGTTCTTTTATAAGTGAGTCTTGGAACAGGTCTGGGAAACTCGATTCCGTGTGAATCTTTCGGAAGTGAAAACAAGAACAGGTCCGATTAAAACAGACCTCTTAAGTTTTGGTAAACTTGGATTTCTTAATTATGTTCTTTAATGAACTCCCTAAATTCTTTGTTCAATATGTGTTATGGTGTCCCTGTGTCAATTGTTCATACATACATACATACATACGTAGCGTTTTATATTATAAGTTTATACACAGGTTCACAGCAATATGATTGCAATAGTTGGTTAACAATTAATAAAACCTCAATTTTATTACCACGGGATAGGCTTTTGCTTTGTCAAATGCCTGAGACACACAACATAAAACTGCAGCCCGCACACACATTCAGAACCGAAATGTCTTAAAATTGTGTCCTGGCTTAACCGCAAAGTTAAAATCACTTCTACTTTGTGATCTTTCAACTTAGCACTCAACAAAGAAACAAATTGATTTCATTTTACAATAAGAAACTCACCTTATTCCCGAATATTTTGGCAGGGCAGAACACTATTTTTCCCTTTTGAACTAAATTCGAAATGATGATAGCTTGAAACTTAATATTTTATCGTATCAGTGTCATATGATTTCATATATGTTATAAATATACTGTTTTAAAATACCAAATGCAGTATTGAAAAAAAAAATTAAAATAAGATTAAAATAATCTTTATTCATGGTAGAATGATAAAACAAAACTTAATCCTTAAAAAATATCAAATTAAGCAGAATTTATAATTTGCATAAGTGCTCTTAGGGCCTCTTCACTGTCCTTCGTCGCGTTTTAGCTGACTCCGTGTATTAGGTTGCTTCGAAAGCAGCTTCCGGAGTCTAGCTGTTTCCGGAACGTTCATGATGATGGAGCAGAAGTTTCTCCACGAGCTTCTCTGTGCCCTGCGTGATTCCTTCTTGTAATCCCTAAGTAGGATGTTGTATTCCTCGTTGATGATCTAATTGAATTTTCACAGAATTTTGAGGTCACTATCCTTTTAAACTTTTCCCAGTTCGTGTTCCGGGGATTTCTATGGACAGTTACCTTTGGAGTGCTTTTAAAATTGCATCTGAACTGAATATACCTATAGTCTAAGAAGGATGGCGTTTTGAGGACTCTCCATTCGGAGACCAAAGTACTCTGTCCCTTTACAAATGTGAAAGCGATTTTGCTTGTATGAGCTGCAGCACCTTCAGTCTCATGGGTGGGTGGCTCAACTCTTGGCTATAACTGTCAGGTCAGACGAAGAGGACGTCTTTCGAGTCTTCCAGAGAGCGGCATCTACGATGGCTTTCAGACCTACGTCATTTTCCATATCGCCTGCCTGCAAAATGTGTGCGCCTTTGTTGTCGGGGTGGCGCTTCTTGAGACGCATGTAGTCAATACCCAAGTCCAACATTATCTCCCCGAATCTTGGGTACAGCAGATCCTCCTCCTTCTTGTTGATTTGGAGAACTACACTTTGGTCCCCCTTACTGGATAGTGGGTTGGCCATGTGCAGAATCTTCCAATCCACCGTTAAGACGTCTGGATTCTGCCGTTGAATCAGCTTCAGCGCCTGATCCCCTTGGGTTGCGGTGGAGAAGAGCACTTTCGCCTTCGGTATGTTTACGCCGCTCCCCCCGCTCTTAAATCTCCACGGTCTTCCAGTGCATCTCTTCCCCCGTTGGAATGCCTAATCGCCCGCTCGCGAGTCCAGGCTCTCCGACTCTCCCGCTCTCCCGCACTGGACGCCTGCGGTTTCCAGGCTCTCCCGCCTTCCCGCTCTCTGAAAGTTCTCCACGGCGCTCTAAGGCACAGCGCACAATTAGCATAAGATCAGTTCTCATTCTTCAAGTGAAACTAACACAAGCCCGGCCGGTCCGCGCTATTACCGAAAAGTCATTTCTTTTCTCTTCCCACAGCTTGCCATCAACTACGTGCACCCCGCTGCAACGCCCGCCAAGAAGCTGCCTCAGCTCGTGAAGAAGGACTTGCGACGCCCCTACACCTTCATTTTTTGGTCCTTCGAGCCGGATTTGAACCAGCGACCTATGGATGGTTTAAATTAGGTGTCCACCACCTCTAGCTTGGACCCCTTCCACAACGTCTCCAGTTCGCCGACTGCTTATGTCAGCCTCTTTCTGGTCGGATCGTCGTTGTGTTTCAGGATTTTGACACCGATAAACCATCCTACAACATCGAATGTGGGCATGGGGGCTGTGGGTGCCTCTTCCATACGAGCAAGATTCAAAGAGTCGCGCATGGACTCTCTTCCAGCGCTTCTCCGTCAGCTTTACTGCCACTTAGGGTGTCCGAGGGCCTGATCCCTTAGGCCTGCGTTTCCACTTGCTCACTGAAATGTCCTTGACGGCACTTTTGTGTGATCGTCGTTGACAATCTCCTTCACCTTTTTCGTAAATCCACTCGCCGACGTCATCGTGGGATTGCTTGCGAAGTGCAGCCTTCCATCCTCAGCCTTTTGCTCTGCAATCTTAGGCGCAATACAAGGCAGCCCTTTTAATCTTAAGGGCTGCCTTGTATTGTGCCTTCGCCTTCATCCCCTCGCTCCTACGCTTCGGCTCTTTCCTACGCTGGGCGTTGGAACCTGACTATCAATAGCTAAAGCAAAAATTCGTAGGCCGGGCAAACTAAGCAGTCACTTAAGTGGCTCTATCTACCGAAAAAGTCATTATTTGATTTTCTTTCTATTAAAAAAATGTCTTTTACGTTTCGGTAGTTAGGTTTGGTTTCGCATGAAATAAACTTGCACTGCGTAGGAACTCCAAGAATCTGTGTGGTGAAAATCAACTTTTTAACTTTTGTAGTTTCCCAGATCTCAGCGTTCATACACACAGACAGACAGCATGACTTGTGATCCTGATCAAAAATAAATAAACTTAATAGGCTCGAAAAAGCATCTTTCCGACAGGCATAAAAATAAGAAAACTTCATTCGGGGGGTTTTTTATGCAAGAAACTGTTATCAAAGCTTATAAAAAAGTTAAGTCAGTGGGAAAGTCAATGGGTGTTGTCACAAAATAAATGAGTTCGCTTATCATAAAAAAAACTACAATATTCTCACCCTTTTTATCGTATTTTCTTACTCTACAAGTAACGCGTATAAATTGTATACTATTGAAATGTCAGGGGTAGGAGTATGGTCCTAACATTTGGAAACACTTTGTGTTCTCTTTAATTTGTCTTCATGAGTATTCAAATAAAATTTTATATGTCATTGATTATTCACAAGTTTTCTTTTTAGTACAATAATAAATAACTGTTATTCAATAATTAAAAATATATTTCCTTGCTAAAATACTTCATCTTTATATTAAAATAAAATGTATTTTAATTATCTATCCGGCAAAATCTGTTTCACAGTGTTTGACTATCCAGCTGAAAGGTAATGACACTTTGTAAGTGAGAGATACTGATCCTTTTCATATGACGTGCAATGTAAGTACGCACACATGTCTTTTTATAACAACGTGAAATTTAATTGATGTGAAATATATATAAAATAGCTAAACATTTTCGTATTAGATTAGAAATAAAATTAATAAGCTTTAAAATACGTATTTAAAATGCTTTTTTAAATGATTATAAAACATGTATGTATGAATATATTTAATAAATATTCATAAAGTATTATGCAGAAACGACTGCAGAAAAAATTTATGGCTTGTCTAATATGGTAACAGGAGTTGTGTTAAAATATGTATTTTTCAGTGCTGATGGTCATTATGAAGTGACACTTATGACAAAAGCAATAGTCTATAATAATGGATTGGTGATTTGGCAACCTCCTGCCGTCTATAAATCCTCTTGTTCAATCGATGTTGAGTATTTTCCGTATGACGTACAGACCTGCATCTTAAAATTAGGAAGTTGGACCTATGATGGTTTTAAGGTGCTACTAAAATTTTATTTTACTTTAAGTCGTTTGTAAATGTATTGATTTAAATGTTCTTGCACTTTTTAAATGTGTTATTGTTTTATCGCATGAAATAGTTAAAAAATTATTAAAGATTAAGAAATCTCAGTACGTTATATCTTTTTTCTATGTTTTTGTAAATTTGATAAAAGTTCGATAAAATTTTCTTTTTGCTGCTTTTTATTGTGCTAAATACTTAAAATTAATCACTCTGTTAAATGCAACAAATATTTTTGAAAGAGTTAAATTGTAATTAAAAAATATTTAAATTGCTTTTAATCGGAATAACGCATGGATTTCTGCTATAGAAACATTTAGTAACTTTTATCCAGAATGTTAGGAATGCAAATTTTCCAAGAGATTGAATTAAAAGAAAACATGGCTTGTCTTGATTAAACTATTTTTAAGAATTAAGCATTTTACTACTTCTTTGTTTGTCTAAGTAATTTTATAAGGTCTTAGGGTTTGCTAGATAAATACAGAAACACAAGGTTAAAAGTTTTTATATTATATTTTGGATTGTTCACTATTTGACATAAAATCAGCTGATATTAAATTAATTTTGTCTTGTGTGCATGCTTGTATCTTGTACCATTTAAAACCGTCGAAATAGCAAAAGAAAAATAATATTTTAAAAAGAAATTCGATGATGCTTAAAGTTTCATTTGATGTTCGGTAAAATATTTAGAATATTGATATCAAGCTGGTTGGCACATCATTTCTTAGGATTAACTTTCGACTTTTTTTCGTGCAATTATTTTTCTATCAAAATACGATTTAATCCTTTTGAAAGAGTAGTAGAAAGGTTACATGGTGATAACATAGAACTATAAGCTAACTTCGGCCAGCCGAAGTTATATACCCTTGCAGATCATTCCAATTCAATTTGAAACTACGAAAATGTTAAATTTAGATTTGCAAACAACAACGAACAAAATTATAGCAGTTTAGGAATTATATTGACATTAAATGATCGATCCTTACTATGGCAGCTATATAATATAGTCGTCCGATTTATCTTAAATTTAATTCGAAATTCTGAAATAATAAAATAACGGTATATTCCAGAGTAGAAGAGAATACAATAAAAATTAACAAAGCTATACTTTGGTTTCTATTAATTTCCCTTTAGTTTTCCGATCGTTCCTAAGCTATATGATATAGTCGTCCGATTTTTATAAAATTTAATTCGAAATTCAGGACAGTTGAAAAAACTATATTCCCAAAAGCAATAGTTAATATGTCAAAAAACACCGAAGATATAATTTTTTTTCAATTATTTTTACGATTTTTCCCATGGGAGCTATAAGATATAGTTGTCTGATCCAGCCGGTTCCGGCTTTTATACTACCTGCAATAGAAAGACGACTTTTGGTAAAGTTTCATCTCGATAGCTTTAAAACTGAGGGACTAGTTTGCGTAGAAACGGACGGACGGACAGACGGACGGACATGTCTAGATCGACTTGTCTAGTCATGCTGATCAAGAATATATATACTTTATTGGGTCGGAAACGTCTCCACTGCGTTGCAAACTTCTGACTAAAATCATTATACCCTCTGCAAGGGTATAAAAAAAATCTATGGAAATAAGAGCTGGGAAGAACGGTGCAGCAAAATATATTTTAATTTACTTTTTTTGTATTCTGAATTTAAGCACGCGAAAAACGGCACCAATATCATTCCAATCGAACCATCCATTCAAAAGTTATACATTTTTTTAAGCTTTTTAGGCGATTTTTAAAATGAAACCAAATAGTTTGTTTGGGTATTTGTGGTGTATATTTTGTGATTTACGAATCTGGCACAAACTTTCTAGTAGTAAGCAAGTTGTGCTAAAAAACGTTTATTATATCACTTTTTTCGAAACCCTATAGTTTGTAATTGGAAAGGTATTTCAAAATGCTAATCCAGTTTCTACAAAAGCATTTCTCACATACAATAGTTTCAAAATTATGGTCAAAAGCCGTTTTTCAATACAACTAACGACTTATTATTTCTTTGCTTCGGACTTTAAATTCCTCAAATTTTGACATATCGCACCAGTCCAGAAAAACGCGTTTAAAAGTTATTCGGCATTGAAAGAAGCTAATCGGTATCTGAAGCAAGCCGGTTGACCCTTAGAGATGATTGATTAACTGTGGGTGGTCTTCTTTAACATCATCATTGATCAGCATGACTAGACGAGTCGATCTAGCCATGTACGTCTGTCGGTACGTTTCTACGCAAACTAGTCCCTCAGTTTTAAAGCTATCGAGATGAAACTCGATTTTCTACAATGTAGGATAAAATTTATTTTGAATGTAGCCTCAAATTGCTGACCGTTCTCCTTTTAATTTTATAGTTATTTTATAGCAGGGGTGCTCAAAACTGCCTTATGGCAGTGCATTTACAAACACAATTCAAAGAAAATCACACGCACGCGAGTAACGACTCACACACAGTCATGAAAAAGACAAGAACAATTTGCATTGTGAGTTGAGACGAAAAAAAAAATTCAATGGAATTGTTGTTGGTTTGGCTCGTTACGGACAGCGACACAAAGAAGAACTTGCGTGTGCCCTAGAAAAGTATGGGATGTGCCGCTCCGTATGCTATGTGCCAAAACAAAAACAAATGTGCCCGTGTGCCATAGGAATGAGCACCCTTGTTGGTTGATAGCATTGAGTTCATAAAAGGGACACATATTAGCATTCCCATAGGATAAAGTAACAACAGAAGGCAGCCCCAAAAAATAACAAAAAATGGAAAATAACACACTTTTGTGTATATTGGTAGCTTTTGTCACTATAAATTTCAAACTATACTCCAATATCTTAGTTAAGCTGAGGATCAAACTATTTAGAAAACTAATTTCAAAAATGGGGCAAAAATCACGTAGATAAATGTTTAAAGTTTAAAGATTTTTGGCTTGGTAGACTTTTTCGTGGAAATGCCCACTTTTATTTCATTTAATATTTTATTTATTTTTTTAATAATTTATTTTAAAAAAAATCTTTCTTAAACAAGAAACGAAGCTAACTTTATATACCCTTGCAGATCATTTCTATTCAATTACAAATTACAAAAATGTTATATTTAGATTTATTTGCGTATTCGAAATATTTTGACATTAATAGATCGATCCTTCCTATGGCAGCAATATCCGATTTATGTTAAACAAGAGAGGAAGCTAACTTCGGCCAGCCGAAGTTTATATACCCCTGCAGATCATTCTAATTTAATTTGAAATTATATCCTTGCAGATCATTCTAATTTAATTTAAAATTAGAAAAATGTCAAGTTTAGTTTTGCAACAAACAAAATTATAGCAGTTTACGTATTATTTTGACATTATTCTATTCTATCCAATTTTGGTCAATCAATACGTATTAAAGAAACGAATACACATTCCTTTTCCTGTTAATCTAGCTTCAAAACTGTGGGCGCAACAGTTTTTCGCGGTTTGTGGGCGTTAGAGGAAGCGTGGCACACCGGCGTTCGCTGCGTATTAACCCCCAGAATCTGCATGCAAAGTGCCAACCCTTTAGCTTTTATAGTTTCCGAGATCTCAGCGTTCATACAGACGGACTGTCGGACAGACGGACATGGCTAGATCGACTCGGCTAGTGATCCGGATCAGGAATATATATATACTTTATAGGGTCGGAAATGCTTTCTTCTACCGGTCACATACTTTTGCACGAATCTAATATACCCTTTGTGGGGGCCAGTCGAAACGGAAATATAAATTTTTATTCAAAAGTAGAATAAAGTCATATTACATGTAAATTCGCATATGCCCAAAGGCAAGTGTAGGGAATATCAGAGAGCATCGAGCATAGTCTAGCTGAACCGCTCGCACAACTAGCATACCGGCATAGCGGCCTCTCTTTCTCGCCGCTCACCGAAAACAGAACCTGGAACGATCCCGTTGGGTGAAGTTTGGCAACGCGCACAGCCAGCTTCTCGCGACAAAGTTTTCGCTCACTTCTTTTCAAACTCAGAATAAGTACAGACGTACAGCAGGTGTAAAATCACAAGTGAAAACGGGAAATTGCAAACTACTAAGAGAGGATTATTTTTGTTTTAAAGCCCAACTACTGGTAAATATTAACACCAAGATTAACCCATAGGCAGTATAAATAGAAAAGTGTATTTTTTTGTGTAATAGGTAAAAGAAAGAAGATTCCGTCGAAGCCACCCGGCTACATCAGCGCCAGCTCGGCGTGATCACGCCGTTAGTAATTTCGCCGACCGAGACGAGAGTTTTAAAGAGGTTTTTGAGCCAATCTGCCACGGCAGGGTTGCCACTTGCAAACACGTGCCCCGCTGTGAGCAGCTTCGGCCCGACTTCTGGAGGGTGACCGGGGGTACAGTTTGCCCATCAAAGGCGCAAGTCTGTAGCCGGTCATCTCACCAACCGCATGCCACGTGCGGCTTAAAACCATATTGGATCGAAGACCAAATACCTGAATGAAGACTTAAAGGAGTACGTAACCTCACCAACACGCGCCACGCGCGGCCTCCACCTGTTCAGCTCTGGCTAAGCCATAGAGCGATAACTTGGAGGGTTACGGTACCAGGACTTAATCGCAATTCGGATCACTGATTGAGGGCATCATCACCTCACTAAGCCACGCGCGGCATGTAACCCGAAGCTCTGGCTTAGCCATCGAACGATCTTCTGGAAGGTGATCGGATGGAGACGTAAACGTCTACCGGATTTATCACTTGCTACACGCCTACATCGCCTCACCAACCCGCGCCACGCGCGGCATATAAACCCTCAGCTCTGGCTAGGCCATAGAGCCGTTATTTTGGAAGGCGATCCGTAGCGCAGCAACCCGGCACTTCACCCGTACTGGCCACGTGCGGCTTGCCGATGGAATAAGCTTGGCGAAAGGCCGATGATTTAAAGGAAGGACAACCCAGAGGACCAGACCTGTTGTCTGACATGCGAAGACGCAGATCCCTTCGTATGTAGTGAGCTGATCAGGAACCGCAGATGATCGATGATGGGAATCAGTCGCTGTGACTCGTGCTAGACTTTTCTTTGTTGTAGAGTAAACTCACGGTACTTGCTTACGTAGAGTACCTTTGTATTATTTTAGTAGTAATATTTCTTAATTTACTGGCAATGATCACACGTGTAAGCCACGCAACTAATGTTGTTAGAAATTAATATGTAAATTTGTCTAAAAAGCACCCTAGCACAGCGTCTTCGATGGGCCCAACGAACCTGCATCGTTGGAGTTTTGCGTAAGTGAGATTTTGTTTCCACTATATTGATTTTCTGACAATTATTTATATATATATATTTGAATGGTATTATTATTGTGTGAACATATTAACCGAAAGGTTATGAAGTCAGTGTAGCTATTAGTTAAAATCTGAATTGAATTTGGTATTGGAAAGAAAGAATTGAAGTTGTATTGAAGTCATGATTGAATTTAAATGCCTTTTGTTAATGATAGTAAATATTTCAACTATGATTGAATAAATTTGTAAGACTAGGTTCGTGATTGAACATACAATGCTGAAGTTATATGAATTAAAAATGTAATGAATCAATAAACATTGAATAAGGGATACCCGTCAACTATATCTCACGCGTTATCATGGTAGGGAGGGTACAGAAATCATCAAGCCACTCTAACTTCCGGTATTTCTTGACCTGCTTTTGCCTACAACGTCCGTCCGTATACCCAGAGTCCGTATACACCCATTTTGTTATTGAACCTTGTAGATACCGTTTACTGCACTTAAAACTTTTTTTTCTAGCAGTACAGCGCGCGTTATAGAAAAGATGAGGAAGACTCACGACAATCCGACGAGCTTAGCACAGAGCAATGCTAGAAGTGCACGAAACCGAATCTTTCTATAACCCATAACCCAGTGAGCGTAGGTGTAGAACCAAGGGGTTCTAATTGGACGTAGCTGCATACTTCATTTTTTTTATGTTAGCTTTTACTACCAGCATCCGAGTGTGTAGGTTAATTCTTTACTATCGTGGTGCTGTCTACTACATAAAAAGAAATAAGAAAAAATGGCGCCCGAACGTGGAGCCAAACGGAACCGAAACCGCCTAGAAATCGGTTGATTTCTAAGTGCAGACTACTAGGAGGAGGTATAGCTTCACGCATTGCTTTATTAGTTTTCAATTAGTCTTGTATTCGAGTCTGTCGAAGTTTGTTCTTTTTTTCTCAGTTTACTTAATGATCACTTGTAATTCGAAGCCGGAATAGCGACCGCGATTCGAGAATCTACGGATTGGGTCGACCATTCAGTTCAAGGGACCATGTAAGCTTGTAGAGTTTGAGAGTAAACAGAATTAGAAAATATTTGTGGATTTGGATGACGGTAAATCAGGTGTCTAGGAATCGCGATTGAATTTCGAGCTTTTTACGGAATTATCGACCAGAACCAACAGTTTACTTGATATCTAATTTCTACGGAATTTCGTTAAACTTGTTTTTTAGATTACGTATCATCTGTCCAACGGAACTGCAAAGTATTGGAGAAACTTCGATCTTTGACCGGTTCAGAACGCGTAATTCAAAGAACGAGCCTTCAAAACATTTTGAATTATTTTTATTTTATTTTGGCAAGCAGTCAAGAAACATTAGGGAGTTGAATTCATATAGCGAGCCAGAATTGTAGTAATATCAATCACGAACCAATTAAATTCGTAAATAACCAACTCAAAGCATTTAGTATTTTGTCAATATGTCATTGCGTCACAGCAATCTTGATCTACCAGCCGCAGTAGGCGGCGAGATTACATCGTGTACGATCTGTACACAGCCTTTGATCGCAAACGATTTAACATCATCTACTCCATGCGGTCATACATTTCACCATCAATGCATCAGGGATTATATACTTGATTCAAATAGATGCCCAGTGTGCCATCGAGAATGCACCGTACAACAATTATCTTTGTCGAACAACAACCTGTTAGCGGAATTGTCAGCTGCTGAACGAAGGACAGGAGAAGCTAATCCTGCCAACAACGACTTACCGGCCAGCAGTAACGCAAATAATAACGCCAATAGAGGCAGAGGAAGCGGAAGAAGAGGTAGAAATCCAGGTCAACGCAGAGGCGTTGGTCAGCGAACAGGAATGACACTGAGGTCGAATCGTAATAATCCAGAGGATCACCACGAACGAAGTCTGGACACAGATTCGATTGTAGACACTTCTAGGGCAGAGAATCTAGAGGAAATTGAGAGAGTAGTACGAACCACCATGCAAGCGCAACAAGATTGTCTTAGGCAAGAACTTTCTGATTTTATTCGTGCGCAGGTAGCAAGCCTACAGATAGGTAGTTCTGCTCAAATCTTTAACCGGTAATGTCAAATATCCCCAGCCATATCACGTTAGAGCAGCAAGATATGCAGCCGCAAGACAACGAATCTTCGGAGACGTCAGTTCTTGCAGTCGCATTTCTAAACCCAAACGTTCAACCAAACGAATGCGAAGTTTTTGGAAGAAAGTTCGAGGAAGTCGCCAAAAGCTAATCTCCACGATCTTTATGAATTCTGATTGTAGACACTTCTAGGGCAGAGAATCTAGAGGAAATTGAGAGAGTAGTAAGTAGTTGCAAGCGCAACAAAACTGCCTTAGGCAGGAACTTTCTGATTTTATTCGTGCGCAGGTAGCAAGCCTACAGATAGGTAGTTCTGCTCAAACTCCAAATAGGAGAACGAGCGAAAGGCAAGGTCAGTCAGGGGAAGCTCAGTCGGCAGGAACAGTTTATCACGATATTCGCCTAAATGCTCAGCGCGTCAACAGATCAGATTCCACAGTGCAGCCAGAGAAAGTGCCAAGCATTATCCAGAGCTGGCACATCAACCAAAATAATGCGAAGTTTTTGGAAGAAAGTTCGAGGAAGTCGTCAAAAGCTGATCTCCGCGATCTTTATGAATTCTGATAATAGGTTATACACAGATATCAACATAGCTGATCATCACTATGTGGCTCTATTGGACTCAGGTGCGTCCATAAGTTGCATCGGTGGTACAGCAGCCCAAGAATTAGGTCAGCACCCGAAAATGCGCAAGTGTTCTGGCAGAATTCGAACAGCAAACAACGCTGAATGTTCAGTCGTTGGAAGACTTGAATTTGAAGTTACCTATCGTGAATTTACCAAGCCGGTAAACTTTTTTGTAATCCCAGATCTCAAGCAAGATGTTTATCTTGGAATAGATTTCTGGCGCGATTTTGGTTTACTCAGTAAGATTATGGATGACAAAGTCTCAGTGGCGGAGTTAGACGTAGGTCGAGAGGACGAAGCCGTTGAGATGCCCAAAGTTCACGATCTGTCATCGCAGCAAAAAGAAAGACTAGACTCAAATCATGTTGGTGTTGCTGTTGTTTTAGTGTCAACCAAGGAGTGTCAGCTCTTTAAAAACAAAGAAATAAAAAGTGGACTTTTTTTGTATGAAAAAATAAGACATATACATTTTAATAGTTTCAAGGAAATCATCCCTCTTGCAGCTTCTCTATACAAAATGCTCGAGATGCCAACTCCCTAGTCCTAAATGCTGAGTCAAAGAAGATGAAGATAAGTGCTTTTATACCACAAAACTGCAGTAAAGGTTATTCGAGTTGAGCGCATAATGAGGCGTTAGGAAAACACAAATAGATCTGAGGGTGTGAAGTATAACTTGATACCAACTGAGACTGTCAATGTCAGCTTTGATGGAGCCGACTTACTTGTGAAAGCTGTCCTGTTTGAAATATGTTCTTTGAAGGTCGACCACTACATACCGCAAGTGCGTCATTGTTTTAAGTGCGGTAGACTGGGTCACACTTCTTTTACATGCAAGTCGTTAGAACGTTGTAAGAAATGTGGTGAGAAGGAATGTAGTGGTAACTGCTCGGTGCTCATATGCATTCTGTGCAACGCTAAAAACCACAGTGCAAAGGAGAAGGACATAAACAAAATCATGACAATCAAAAAGATAGCTAAGAGGGAGGTATTACTACTCAGTGTCTCAACGCTCTCCTGGAAAATTATGATAATAACTTTCCTCCCCTTAATAAACAGGGAAGTCAGACACAGAACAAGGAACTCGAGGTAAATGCTTTGTTAGCAGATTGGTGGAAAGACCCATAGTTCCGGTTCAGAAACCTAACTTGCACTTGGTGCCGTATACCAACGACACAAGTGACCATGTTCCTTTTTTTCCTGGTTTATCTACTGAGGACAAAATTTACCATATCATTAGGCTGCTATCCCAAATTGGCAATACTAGTGAAATCATAGATCTGATCAAAGCTACGCAAAATATCAATCAAAATAGTGTAAGAGAAGATAGACAATTTTTTACTAATATTGACAGAGTTTTTGGTAACGAAACACAGTGAGTATCAAAATTCTTCAATATAATATACAATCCCTAAAAAAAATAAAAACAAGAAAGGAAGCTAACTTCGGCCAGCCGAAGTCTATATACCCTTGCAGTTAATTCCTATTTAATTACAAATTACAAAAATCTGAATTTCGATTTGGAACAAACCGAATTATAGCAATTTTGACAATAATTGATTGATCATTCCTATGGGAGCTATATAATATAGTCGTCCGATTTATGTAAAATTTATTCCGAAATTCTGAAATAATAAAATAAAGTTATATTCAAGAGTAGAAGAGAATACAATAAAAATTAACAAAGCTATAATTTTTTTCCTATTAATTTCCCATTAATTTTCCGATCATTCCTATGGGAGCTATATGATATAGTCGTCCGATTTTTATAAAATTTAAATAGAAAATCAGAAGTATTAAAAAAACGATATTCCAAAGAGTAGAAGGAAATATGTCAAAAGACACCGAAGCTATAATTTTGTTCATATTAATTTGCCATTAATTTTCTGATAGTTCCTATGGCAGCTATATGATATAGTCGTCCGATTTTTAAAAAATTTAATTCAAAATTCAGAACTGTTAAAAAAATTATATTTCCAAAAGCATAAGGTAATATGTCAAAATACACATAAGTTATAATTTTTTTTCAATTATTTTTCCGATTATTCCTATGGGAGCTATAAGATATAGTTGTCCGATCCGGCCGGCTCCGACTTATATACTACCTGCAACAGAAATAAGACTTTTGGTAAAGTTTCAGCTCGATAGCTTAAAAACTGAGAGACTAGTTTGCGTAGAAACGGACGGACGGACAGACGGACAGACGGACAGACGGACGGACAGACGGACGGACAGACGGACATGGCTAGATCGACTCGTCTAGTCATGCTGACCAAGAATATATATACTTTATAGGGTCTGAAACGTCTCCTTCACTGCGTTGCAAACTTCTGACTGAAATCATTATACCCTCTGCAAGGGTATAATAATCTCGAATTTTTTCTAAATAATGAGAAGTGCGATATTGCCATCCTATCGGAGGTTTTTCCGCACGACTTATCACATAGAAATATATTTAATTTCAACCTGATTGAAAAGTACAGAGATGATGGCTACGGAGGAGTAGCAATAGCTTACAAAAATAGCCTTAAACTAAATAAATTTAAATTCGACTCCAACTGTGACATTGCCATTGCAAGTGCTCTTTATAAAGGGACAAATATGCTTATAACATCTGTATATTTTCAACCCAGCATGTCTCTCAACAGCTTCAAAGATGAAGTAAACAATTTAATAGAAAAACTTGACTCTTTTGACAAAGTTATTATATCTGGTGATTTTAATGCTAGATGTAGTGATTTTGTACAGTGTAAGTAACAGGAAAGGCGTTTTTCTAAGAAGAGTAATACAGATACAGACTTAAAAACAATAACAGTTAAACTTTTAATAGAAATATAGACTCAGTGTCGGGATCAGTGGTAAATTTGACTTTCACCAAGGGTATTCACTGTACTGAATGGACATGCAAAAGCTTCTTCATCGGTGATAGCCATCATTTTCCAATTGTTCACAAAATAAATGCTGAGTTGAACTTACCCATAAAGATTCTTGCAAAAAAAGGTTATTAAACAAATTAGAAAAAATATAGCAATGTGGTAGTATATCAAATCTCACCAAAAACATGACGAGTTTTCAAGGCATCACCATATTGTTTTGGAGCAAATAATACTCCAAAGGCATGGTGGAATGATGAACTAAACAGACTTTTTAAAGATTTTTCTTATAGTCAGAGTAAAGCATGTCGTGATCCGTCGTATGAAAATTACGTGCAGTCAATCTCAAAATCAAATGAAAGAAGTCAGTCAAAATAAAAAAGATAACTGAATTAAACACCCTACCAAACACGAAAACTGCGAGAAGGTTTTTAAAAAACTTAAAAAACTGTCAGTAAGAAAAGTTAGGTAGGTTTGATCTGGACAAATCAAGTTCTTTTTTGGATTTCTTAATTGAGCAAATGCCTTCTGAAAACAGAGCAGTAGATGAGAATCTATATTCCAGAAAGAACAATGAAAGTCCGGAATTTGTTCTGGACGATCTTCAAGAAGTTCTCGATCAAGACAAAAAAACTGCAGGAGGAGTCTTTTGAGTCTCTTAGTACACAAGCCAAGACTGAGTTGGTAGCCTTATACAATAAAAAGATTATAACCTGTGATTTTTCACAGGAATGGAGAATTATTAAAATTACTCCGATTTCCAAAAAAAACAAAGATTTATCAGATGTCACAAATTTCAGGCCTATATCGCTTATATTCTGTCTCGCCAAAACAATTAACTGTATAATTAAAAAGAGATTAGAGATTTTCATAAATGAAAAGAAGTTACTGCCATATAGGTCTTATGCATACCAGAAAGGAAAATCAGCGGCGATGTGCATAAACGATGTGATTAATGTCATTGCTTTAAGGAAGAAGAATGGGTTAAATGTTGTACTAGCAGTTGTCGACCTGTCAAATGCATACAACTGTGTAAATCTGAACTTTCTAAAGTTGATTATGGTAAATGATGGGTTTCCTAAAGTTTTTATAGACTGGATTCTTAGTTTTGGGGGGTTTCTCAAGGTTCCTGCTTATCTCCAATCTTGTTGCGGTCGAAAATTTGCAAAACAAACTCACAGATTTTAATCTATGCAAGGACCTCGTTTTTTCTTTTAACCCGAGCAAATCGGTGGTAATAAATGTTGGTAGATGATGAAAAAAAGTAGTGAATATAGCTGTGCCAAATCGCAAAAGTGTTTCATTTCTAGGTATAATCATAACCGGGAACATGTCGCATAATGAGCATATCAAAAAGATAAAAGCCGATACCAAAACGAGTTAAAAAATTCTTCACTATGCTACTACTATCAAGTCTGGGTTGAAACCCAAAATCAGTGTAAACCTTTTCAAATCATTTGTAAGAAGCAAGCAGGAATACGCCATATCCAGCATTGCTGGCATGGGTAGTGGAGCGAACAAGAGCTTAGAGATTGCGCAGGCTGGAGTCTTAAGAAGATGCGTAGGTGTGCCTCCTGGGAGAAGCAAGCATAACATTTTTGTGCATGCTGGTGTGATTCCACCGATTTTTAGAGAAAAAATTTTTACTGCCAAAGAATTGTTTAAGGTAAAAGCAAAAAACCCCTCGCTCTTTGAAGTCATTAGGTCATCATCGGCTGAAACAAGCTACTGGCTGATGAGCATGTTGGACCCTTCTGTTCCTTTCTTGATTGTTGTCCCTTTTTTCCTGTTCCAAGAACTCGGATGCGCTGGTCCAGAAAGCTGAGCAGTGTGTCGAGACCCTGTAACTCTCGGGACCCATCTAACGACTGCTCGTATAGGGCTCTGCTTGCCAAATCCAATTTTTGCTTGATGATGGCAATCAATATTGTATCCCAACTTGATACATCGATGCCCAGTCCCTTTAATGATGCTAGAGACTTGATAGTTGTAATGTACAACTTTTTTAATGACCGTGGATCGTCACTAACTGTGTTTTGATGCAGGAAACGATTGAGAATCGTGTCTGCCACATGTCGGGGATTATTGTAGGAATCGACTAATATACCCCATCGATGTGTCTTATCAATGCATTTGAATAAATCAAAAAACTGAGTCCATTTAAGTAGATCCCCATCGAATTTGGGGATGCTGACTCTGGGCAGATGCATATCTTTATTGCTAGAGTAGTTTGATTTTGCTCCTAAGATATCTTGAATTTCCTTTTTAAGTTTTAGGAAGGATTCATGTCATATCCTCCCTTGCATGGATCATCGTATTCTTCATGTACCGAGAAATGGATCTCTTATGTTTGCGCCCATAGTGATTTTATCAAATCACTTGTTACGGTCTTTCCCGTACCTGAATACTCTTTCAGAGCGCACTTAATAGAATCTGATATTGCCTTTTGTCGCCGATATTAGTTTCTGGGACTCTATCGTGGGCTGCTGAATGCTTGCAGGGTTACCAGTTGGGACTGGATCTACCTCGGCTTGTTGATTGTTCCATGCCGTCCCGTATGATAGCTCGATATTTGTCGTATGACTCACGACAGTCGTTGTAGAACTTCATCTATACCGTAGTTCTATACTTTTGAGGAATCTTGAGATCATTCTTTGTGAATCGACCTCAAGCGAGTATGGTTAGTCTGTTTTCATAATATTTCGGACTTGATTTCCTCTCCGATGAATCTTTCTTGAAGTTGATGATAAATTTTGAGATTTCTTGACTGATCTCCTCTTGCACGTCTAGTGCTTCTGTGACTGCTTGCTCATCCATGTCACTCATATTTATTACCTTGTGTTTAAAACTTCTGACCCGTTGGGAGTGTTTTATTTGCTTGTATAGCTGGATACGCTCCTATTCGCAACCGAATTGGTCAAAGAAGCTTTTAACACTTATGAATGATTTGGGTGAATTTGATGACAGCAACTGTGGTGCTGAGTTCTCGTTTTCTGTGAATGTTTTATTCTGGTTTCAAAGTGTCGCCTGTTGACAACTTCGAGAATGTGTCCGGGATTGGATGATCGTAATCCGTTTACCGGGATCACAAAAACGATTTTATTAAATCGTTGACGGAGCTGGTCGCCTTGTTGACCAGTCTTCCAACTTCTTGATTCGACTTTGCTCAGGTGTCCTTAATCTGTCGCCTTGTTGACGACTTGGGCAAAAGGACTTGTATGGAAGATATCTCCAACGTTGTGTTCTAGGGTGTGATCTCTTGGTGAGATTACGTCGGGGTCACCAAAATGTTAGTACTTGGCTTAGATGCCTGGCATACAGCACATGAACTGTCTGCTTGTATTCGTCGCAACTAGCACTTGGAACTAGGTGGACTATAAGATGATGTTAGTGAGTAATCAGTCAGTTGTATTGTTAGATTGATACTGATTTTATGTATTAACTTAACGGTATTTATAGGTACAAAATGCATCGGTTAACAGAATAGGTATAAAGCAAAGTGTCGGTTATTATGCATTATTGGCAATAGGAGCAAACCCACTTACAATTCAGCAGAATAAGCTTGTGTCAAAAAGTGGGTCATTGATAATTTTGCTGATGGCTTGACCCGATATATGATACTTCAGAGCGCTGACTTATAACTATTGCTGCGACTGAACAAACACCATAAATGATTTTCAGTTCTTTTTTGAAAATACTAAGCTTTGAGACCGGTTCCATATATCTAGCAAGATCCGAGTAAATGAAAAGGTGATTGTCAAGAGCAAAAATGAGTATTCAGTTGAGGAACTCTGCGCCTTTTACGGTGAAATTATTGAGAAATACAGGATAAATGGGTGGAACATAATCTCCATAGACGCGTACATATGTCCTGTTGCAAGTGGCATTGGTATACTCGAAATGCCCAGCGGTGCGACTCACAAATTTAAATTTGATGTGCCACTCGCTTCAGTAAGAGCCGAGCTTGCTGGTATCAAAATAGCATGTGATATTTTGCACAGATCCAAGTACAAAAATGTAGTTATATTTTGTGATTGCCTGGGTGCCATTAGCTTAATAAGAAACAAAAAGTCTGAGGCGTACATGGTACAAGAAATACATAAGTTAATCAAAGATTCGGAGGTGGAAATTGTAGAATTAGTTTGGGTACCTGGCCACAAATGGATTAACATAAATGAACAGACTGATAGTATTGCTAAAGTAGCCGTAAATGAAGGGGTAGAAATAGTCATAAGTCTCAACATTAAAGATGCCTTAAGGAAGATTCAAAAAATCCTACAATCCAAATGGAATGAAGAATATAAAAACAAATGCATGATCAAGGGATCAATTCTTTTAAAGATCTTCCCAAATATTCCAAAAAAAACCCTGGCATCATTTCTTAAAATAGAATGCCAAAAGTATCAAGGTATTAAATAGACTTATGGTCGACTCAACATATGACAAGGTTTTTCTTCACAAAATAAAAGCTGGGATACCAATTTATGTGATTTGTGCAATGTTTCGGAATATGCCGAGCATTTTATTTTTAACTGCCAAAAATTAATAATCATCCGTAGTAAATTTAAAATTTTCAAGTTTATAAAGATCTTAATGAATTACTTACTAAAGGCGCTTCATTTAAGGGAGCTGGCAAAATTTATCAATACAGCTAATCTAACAATATACACATAACATTCGAGAGGAATAACTTTGATTTCAAAGACATTGAAAACAGCCAACAAAACGATTAACATCGATAGTAGCTGAGTCGACGTGGGTGTATCGCGCATGCACCTTCAAACCTCTAGTCCCTGGTCTATGCGGCAACCATCCACGCGATGATTTAAAACCAAAAAAAAAAAAAAACTCAGGTGGTTGTATGATTTTCAAGAATCGATATAAACTGGAGACGTATATAGTATGCGTTGATCAGAATTCCGTCAAATTCTTTTGAAAAAATTCTTGATTTTATCGGAATACATTATTTCTATCTATGTCAACAATCTTGTCTTAGAATTTTATAGGTTCGTTTACACGGACGGCCCTCATGGACGGGGCCACTCATAGGCCAGTATGGCTCTTACTTGTCCGATTGATGTGTATGTACCTCGGTATAATTTAGAAGGTTTTTATGTCCGCAAGGATCGAGGTGCTGGGGCACCGAGGTATCTTCTTCTTGCGCGTGAGAGTGCCGGGTAGTTGCAGATATGACGTTCCAGGGTTTCGATAGCCCCCGGTTTATCGCATTTCCTGCAGGTGAATGTGTGGCTGCATGTGATGCGGCCAGACAGTAGTCTGCGAGTATTCCGACTAACAGTTTGCAGTCTTTTTCCTGGGGGCTTTGTAGTGTTCGGAGGGCAACGAGCAAGTTCTCCGTTCTGTGGTTAGTCTACGCTCTACACCTTTCTTTGCAAGAACGTCAGCTGTTTCGTTGCCATCGATACCCTGGTGGTTGGAAATAGATCTGCACTGACTTTGTCGTGCTAAGGTTATCTAGATTGAACAGATTGACCACATCGTACGGTCGGCTAATATTTTGAGCCACTTCTGCCGCTTTCCTTATGGCAAAAACTTCTGCCTGGAATATGCTACAGTCGCTGGGTAGCTTGTACCACAGCTTTATTTCAGGGCCCGTACAGTATAAGCCCGTTCCTACTCCTCCTTCCATCTTGGAGCCGTCTGTGTATATGTTGAGGTGTTGAGTCTGGTCCCGACCCGTTTTTTAGTAGTCTGGATTGGGCACGTTCTGGGGGTCATGTAGTCCGTTTTGTTGACAATGCTTCGGCCGATGTTACCTGACGTTACTTGAACGTGGATATATATAGGGTCGATTGCGAGAATCGTTTCTTAAGGTTTAGTTGGGGTTGCATAAGAGTAGGTGACAGGGCCCATGTCCTGCATCTTCGTGGTTGCATATAGCGCCACTGTGGCCGTTTTCACCCTTCCAATACATTGGGTCTCCATGCCAACTTGCAGTCCAGTACTGTGCCGAAGGTCTGCCTGGTTGCACCAATTTTTTTTTTGGGGGGGGGGGGGGGGGTTATTTTGATACCTTGTATCTCTTAGTAAAGAGAACGAGGTCCGTCTTGTCCGCATTAATACGGAGTCCAACCTTTCCCTTCCACTCATATATCTCCCTGAGTGTTGATTTCATTATGGAGCTGAGGGTCGATGGACAAACTCCCGTAATAATTATGCCTAGGTCGTCCGAGTAGGCAGTTATTTTTGGGGCTCTCCTCTCGAATCTCTTGATTACATAGTCGACCACCAAATTCCATAGGAGAGGCGAAAGGGCCCAGCCTTGTGGTGTGCCTCTGTGTGCCCCCTTACACTCTGAAAGTACCCGCCTGCAGCTAAGCAGGTTTCTTATCCAGAGGCTTTGTCGGGTCACGCAGCCGCAGCAGCTAATTAACGTGTAAATCCGTACTCTTATATCAATTGCATCACGAAAGGCATCTCTCTCTATTTATCTCTCCCATTTGTTGTATGCTTGCATTTTTGGGCCCAGCATTCGGCTGGCTGGCCCTTCGTAAACTCAGTATGAATTCTGATCTCGCCATAAAACGCATTCTCGTCTCGCCTGCTGTACTTTTTCGATAATAAATTGTTAACAAGCATAAACCAACCCAATTTTCTTATTCTCGTTTGCATTAACTAATAAAAAAGCTTATTAGTTCAACATTGGTGACCCCGACGTGACTCGTACAAAACAATATTAAGTGCAAATCACATAAATAAGTCTATTTATTGACTTTTCGTTGTTGCGGGTGCGGTGCATTGGCGGAGCCAGAAATCATTTGTCGAAAAAATAAAGCCTTGAGTGCAGTGAGCGCTATAAATAAATAGCAGTTTTGTGTTGCCGAAATTTGCATAAAAGGCGAAAAATTAGTTAGACATTGGAGCGTACATAGCCAAGTAACGGGCCGTTATTTCTTCGTTTGCTTTGCGCTCATCTTCCCGCTAAAACCGAATTTCGGGCATTTCGTCTGCTTGTGCCGTTGTTGTTGTTGTAGCCATGCCTACGGGAGTTGCTGGAGATGCTACCGCTGATGAAAACAGGGTGATATTTTTAAAGCGCAAGGCAACTGCTTTATTTAATAGAGTGGAGCGTTTAGTGGATTCCCTTTCAAGTGCGGCGTTAACTTCGTGCGACGAATCTGGGCTCCACGTGAGGTTGGAGCTGATTGATAAGCTTTAAGGAGCATTTAAAAAGGTTCTCGGTGAACTCGAAGAATTGGATTTCGAGGAAATTGAAAGTGATTTGAGTGAAAAATTTGATGACATTCTCGTACTTTTGAAGTCATCTGTTCGATCCGAAATTTCAAAGCGCGCCTCACAGCTCCTTTCGCACTCAACTCTTGCTGACGGCATCACTCCCGGAGCTTTCGGCCTCCAGCAGCGTCAGCCTCGACATAGGGCAACATTACTGCCTCCACTTGAGCTTCCAAAATTCGCTGGAGGTTATGCAAATTTGTCTGATTTTTATTCTATGTTTACCACTATCATAGATAGTCACCCTGATCTCACCAACATATAACAGCTGCAGCATCTACGATCATGCCTGAGGGATACTGCGTTGGAAACTATTCGCTCGCTGGAAATTTCGGATGGCAACTACGCAATTGCTTTGGATTTACTGCAAAATAGATTTGATAATCGTCGTTTGGTTTTTCAGGCACACATTACTGAGATCCTGGGAATAAAGGCGGTGCAGAGTGGTTCCGTTTCGACACTTCGGGAGCTGTCGGATAAATTCAACGCACATATCCGCGCTCTTAAGGGGCTGGGCACGACGGAACAAATCGCAGGATGCATCATCGTCCAAATCCTGTTCCAAAAATTGGATCCGGCAAGTCAGGCCAAGTGGGAAGAGCGTTTAGAGGACCCTGCCTTCGTCAACTTAATTCCTACTTGGGAATCAATGGCATCATTTCTGGAGCAGCGGTGCAGGACGTTGGAGACGATGGATTTTGCCATGGCAAACTATGCGCCAGGCATTCAGGTGGGAAGTAACAGAATACCCAATACGCGTAGATCAGCATTTGTTGCCTCGAATTCGAACCCTTGGATCTGTATATTCTGTAATGATGCTGGTCACTCCATTTCTTATTGCCAGAATTTTAAAGCCCTGTCTCCTACGAATAGGCTTCAAGAAGCAAAACGGCTCTGTCTTTGCATAAATTGTCTTAAGGTTGGTCATCAAGTTAGGCAGTGCAATTCCAGTAATTGTCGTGCATGCGGATCAAAGCATCACACCCTGCTTCACATGGGAAACTTAGCTTCCCTTTCTTCACAAGAAGGAGCACCGCTTCAAGAAGCAATTCCGTCTGCCTCACCATCTGCACTGCCTTCCACCTCGACTGCTCTCATTGCACAGGATTTTAGTAATGATATTGTGCTCTTAGCAACGGCAAGCGTATTAGTAAAAAACCGCTCCGGAGCTTTCGTTCCCTGTCGAGTTCTACTCGACTCTGGCTCCCAGCTGCATCTAATAACGTCCCGATTCGCAAGCCAGCTTCAAGTAAAGAAGATAAAATCTTTAGCATCTGTTACTGGAATAGGAGATTCCAGTTTTGCGACGGATGGTCATTCGGTTAATATTACGGTTCAGTCCCGAACTTCCGATTACTCAGCCAACATTACCGCGCTGATTGCTCCGAACATCACAGAGCGGCAGCCTAGCTTCAATGTCGATATCGGCAATTGGAACATACCTAAAAATATTCAGTTAGCGGACCCCAGTTTTTGTACTTCCCAGCGGGTGGACCTTTTAATCGGAGCCAGCCTCTTTTACGAGATGTTATGCGTTGGCCAAATTAAGCTTCCACATGGATTACCCCTACTTCAAAAGACTCGTCTGGGTTGGGTTGTTTCTGGAGGTTATGGCCTCTCCAATGGCTCGTCCTTATTGTCGTCTCAAGAGTTAACCCTCGCTAGCAGGGAGAATAGTTTCGATCGGTTAGATCTTCTTCGACGATTTTGGGAAGTGGAAAGCTGCGCCGAGCCAATCATACGCGCTACTAAGGAAGAATTGGACTGCGAAGCACATTTCGTAAGACACGTTGTTCGTTTGCCAGCTGGGGATTATTCTGTTCGTTTACCTGCCAAGCTCAATATAGACTTCTTGGGAGAGTCCTACCAGCAAGCTTATCGAAGATTCTTGTCCCTAGAGAGAAAGCTAAATCGTCAGCCAGCCTTGAAGGCTCAATATGGAGCATTCATAAAGGAATACCTCGATCTAGGACATATGTCATCAGTGTCTGCCTCTGACAGCGGGTTGTGCCGATACTTCTTGCCTCATCATTGCGTCATAAAGGAAGATAGCTCCACCACAAAGCTCCGCGTAGTTTTTGATGGATCGGCGGCCAGCTCCTCAGGGTATTCTCTCAACGATGTTCTTATGGCAGGCCCTGTAATTCAGCATAAGCTGTTCCAGATTCTTCTTCGGTTTCGTTCACACCCGGTAGCAATCACAGGAGACATCTGCAAAATGTACCGCTGTGTTAGGGTTCAGCCTGAGGACAGCTATTTGCAATGCATTTTGTGGAGGGATTCCCCCCAGGATCAATTGCGGGTGTTTAAGCTAGACAGCGTTACCTATGGCACGAAGCCAGCATCATTTCTGGCTGTGCGAGCTATGCATCAGCTGTCAGCAGACGAGCATACAGCGTTTCCGCTTGGGGCTGAGGTCATTCATCGCGATTTTTATGTGGATGATTTGATATCTGGAGCCAAATCCAAGGAAGAAGCAGTCATCATTATGGATCAAACATCAAAACTTCTAGCCAAGGGAAAATTTAAGCTTAGAAAGTGGTGCTCGAATGTGTCAGCTGTTTTGGAGGGAGTTGCAGACAAGGATAAGGAGTCTTATTTGAAGTTTGATGATGGAACTGATTTTGCAAAAACCCTAGGACTCGCTTGGGATCCAGTTTCTGACCAATTACTGTTTTCCTTTTCTGTCTTACAGTCAGCATCAAGACCTTGCAGGCGATCTGTCCTGTCTGCAATAGCGCGATTTTACGATCCCCTCGGGTTGGTTGGACCTGTGATCACAAAATCGAAAATATTCCTTCAACAACTGTGCAAGAAGAAGTTATCTTGGGATGAAAGCCTCCCGGAGTCACAGAATACGGAATGGAGTGCTATATGCACGAGTTTTGGGCAAATTAAGCATGCGTCATTTCCTCGGCTGGTTCTTTCTCCAAACTCTGAAAGTGAGATTCATGGATTTTGTGATGCCAGCATAGAAGCATATGGTGCCTGTGTCTACATCGTTTGCAACGGCCGATCTCAATTGCTTTGCTCAAAGTCAAGGGTAGCCCCCTTAAAAACACTCACTGTGCCCAAGCTGGAGCTTTGTGGGGCTGAACTCCTGTCTAGACTCATCGCGGAAGTTGCTGGGACTAAGGCATTTGAGGGAAAGTTATACTGCTGGAGCGACTCTGCTGTTGCGCTTTCATGGATCCGAGACGAGCCCTCCAGGTTCAACATTTTCGTAGCGAACCGAGTAGCTGCCATTCAAGAGCTAACTGAGTCAGTAGAGTGGCGATATGTTCCAACTTCTTTAAATCCAGCTGACATTCTCTCCCGAGGTGCTTTTCCTGCTGAGCTTAATGACTCTCCTTTGTGGGCGCATGGACCAAAATTCCTTTGTGGCCCCAAAGCTGAATGGCCGGCCCCAATCATTGCTGAAAGACCAACGCTTGAGGTTCGCCGAAAGATTTTACTAATAAAATCTCCATACGAAGACATAGTGGCTAATTCAAAATTTGCCAATTCCTTCGCCGCCCTTCAAAGAGTTTTCGGATACGTCTACAAGTTTAGTAATCGCATCCGTCGCCCTACGCTCACGGTGTCTGATCTTCAAGGCGGTACTCGCCTGTTGCTTCGTCTGGTCCAGCGCTCACATTTATGGGACGACATCAAATCGTTGCAGTCAAAGGGATTGGTGCACCCATCCAGCTCTATCGCATCTCTTTCGCCATTCGTTGATCAATTTGGGATTCTTAGAGTGGACGGCCGGCTAAAGAATTCTTCGCTGGATTTTAATGGGCGCCATCCAATTATTTTACCACGGAGTCATTCGGTCACTGCTGCCATTATTACTCACTTTCACGAAAGCAATCTGCACACTGGACCACGGGCGCTACTCGGCATAATTCGATCCCAATATTGGCCTATTGGGGGGAGGAAGACGGTGATGAAGGCAGTAAACAAATGTATTAGATGCTATCGAATGAAGCCTCGACTAGTGGAGCATATAATGGCGGATCTTCCAAAGGAACGACTCGATGGATCTTATGCATTCGAAGTCACTGGCATTGACTTTTGCGGACCATTTCTCTACAAATCAGAAGTGCGAAGTAGGCCTCCAGTAAAATGCTACGTTTGTGTCTTCATTTGTTTCGCCACAAAAGCTATTCATTTGGAGTTGATTAAGGATCTTTCTACAGTGTCATTTCTACATGGCCTTAAACGATTTATATGCACTAGAAGAAAGCCACGGCAGATTTGGTCTGATAATGCAACAAACTTTGTCGGCGCTCGCAATGAATTGCTCGAACTAAGGCGCCTATTCCTCAGCAATGATCATCAGAAGGCTACCTTGGACTTTTGCCTGGCGGAGGCCATAGATTGGTGTTTCATTCCTCCTAGGTCGCCTCACTTTGGCGGTCTTTGGGAAGCGGCTGTGAAGATCGCTAAGCATCATTTTTACCGCGCTGTTGGCAGTGCTGTTTTAGCCTTTGAGGAGTTGCGGACCCTGGTGTGTCACATTTTGGCGGTTGTTAATTCTCGACCATTAGTCTCGATTTCAGAAAACCCCGCTGATCTGGATGTGTTAACCCCAGCACATTTTTTTAATGGTGGTCCGCCTTCATCTTTCGTCGAGCCAGATGTGACCAGTCTCAACTTCAATCGCTTGGATGGATGGCAACGCGTGGCCTACTTGCAGCAGATACAATATCAAGTTCACATCGACCATATTGAGTCGGTACAGAAAAAAATTTCTTCTTTTTGCCCTTCGTAGCTTGAACTGGGATCAAAACGTAAGGCTTCTTTCCTACCAGAGTAGATTACTATTGCTTAACTTACCTACACTTGAAAACCGTAGAATAATGCTTGATACCATTTTTATGCAGAATCTTATAAGAAGTGATATTGATTCTGTAAAACTGGTAAACCGTTTAACTTTTAATGTTCCCGTTAGACTAACACGAAATTACTACCCTCTTAATTTGCCTCGATGTACATCAAATTTTATTCTGCATGAGCCCTTTCGCGTCCTATGTAATAATTACAACAATCTTTATCAATTAATTTGCACTTCAACTTCTGTCCCTGTATTAAAAACTACAATTTTATCTCATTTGCTTCAATCTTAGTTGTAACCATTAGAATCTTAATGTGTCCCGTCTCTATTTTGTCTCATGTATTTTCTTCGCGAAAAAGGGTCCCGCGCGTAACAAGCACGTGCTTGGTATCGTTGGGCCACTTGTTTGTACTGCTCGTAGTGCATCAACGTCCATCATATATATATATATATATATATATATATATATATGTATTCTTACTTTTTTCTTCTTGATATCAAGATGATTCGATGTTGATTCTAGTATTACCAGTCAAAATCAATCTCACTTTCGATGTTGACATAAGATGACATCGATGTTGATTTAAGCATTTTTAGTATGAGTCGATCTTGGCTAGCTTTTGAGATCGAAATGCTAAAATACGCATCGATGAGAACGGTTTTTTTTCTCGGTGTAAGACTTATCAGCCTGTAATCTTTAAGGTTTGCATGACTGCACTTTTCCGCTTTTGGGAGGAAGACAATCCGGGAAGTCCTCCATTGTATTTTCACTTCTACACTTCTTATTAAATAGCTAAGTATGTACGAAAGTTCAAGGCTTCAAACCAATTACATGTGGAGCACTGATACGTGTTCTTTATTTTGTGTTAAACTTTGAGCCCCATTCGCTGTTATTATGTGCTGTGTGCATCATTTTCGGAGCGACCATATGTTTGGCGTGGAAAAAAAATAGAAACGTTACTTATTTTAGTTTAAATACTTTAAGGTAATTTTAAACATGGTGAAAATCCGTTCATAACTACGACTTCTCAGAATGGGTCGAGGAGTGCACTTCACGGCTTCAGAATGGGATACAATAAAAAACTGAGTGATGAGGCAAATCAATGAGTGAAATAGCTGTTTCAATAAATTGCTCAAAGAAAAAAATGTTCTCCGCGGTTCATTACATCGATAAAGAGGAACCGCGAGGCAGAAACCGAGCCACAAGCAAAAGGTTTGGCGACCTTTTGGTTCAAACAATAAAAAGGTCCTATTCCTTAAAGAAATACCTTAGGGGCATCAGATACAGCTAGGACAATAAGAAATAAGCTGCAAAACGCCATCAGGACTGCCAAAACTGGAATAATGTGCTCTGGTCCGATGAAACTAAATTAATATGTGTGGATCAGATGGAAAAGTGAGACGCCCACAGAACACTGCTTTCGATTCAAAGCATACGATTAAGACTGTTAAGCACGGTGGAGGAAACATAATGCTATGGGGATGCTTTTCATCGCCTGGAGTATTTTTGATTAAGGAAAGGATGTTTGCTGAGGACTACCTTGTGAGTCTTAGCATAATGCTTCCATTTGCCGATGAGAAAATGCCGCTTAAATGGGAAAACATGTAAGACAATGACCCAAAGCATAAAGCAAAAATTTACAAATATGGTTTCAGGAACAAAAAATATCTCCAATGGACTCGCCAGCTCAATCGCCGGATGTAAATCCGAAATTGGAAACTTCAAAGCCCCAAATAAGAAAGCATTGTGGCAGAAAGTTCAAAGCGAGTGGTACGCCATTTCTCTTTCAACTTGTGCCAATCTTGTACACTCTATGCCTCATCGATGCCTTGCAGTATTGCAATGTAAAGGCAATACTACTAAATATTAGGTTAGGTGCCATTATGGCATGAAAAACATAGTGTTTATGAAGTTTCAAAGTTTCGTTTCTATTATGTTTTCCAGGGGAATTCTCCAAATCAGATTTTAACAAATCACGTTTGTTGCTTATTATAAAACGTACTTAAGTATATGTTTAAAATATATATATATGAGATGTATCTACTTTGTTTTTTATGAAAAAAAGAAGAAAGGAAGCTAACTTCGGCCAGCCGAAGTCTATATACCCTTGCAGTTAATTCCAATTTAATTAGAAATTACAAAACTCTGAATTTATATTTGCAACAAACCAAATTATAGCAAATTTCGTATTATTTTGACAATAATTGATTGATCAAGCCTTTGGCAGCTATATAATATAGTTATCCGATTTATGTAGGGGAGTGTAGGGTAAGGTGACAAACGATTCGTATTTTGAATGTAACTTTTCTAAAAATTAATATTTTTAAAATTGTAAATGCATAAAGTTGCTGACATCTACTGAGCACATTTTTATAAAATTTGGATTTAAAATTCCAACGGATCTAAATCCTACAGCGTTTGGCGTGAACCATACTTTTTTTGCACCTTAAAAAGTTGTAGGGTAATGCATCACAACGATTTCTTTTTTAATGTAACTGCCCCAAAAATCAATATTTTTTTAAAGTGTAAAAGCAGAAAGTTGCTAACATCTACTGAGCACATTTTTGCAAAATTTGGATTCGAAATTCCAACGCAGCTAAATCCTACAGCGTTTGGCGTGAACCATCGTTTTTACACTTTGAAAAGTGCCAGATAAGGTGACGAACTGATAAATACAAATTTAAACTACACCAGATGTCTAAAACAATACGAAAAAGCAATAAAACTGCAGCAGTTAATGTTATCTGGTAATATTAAATGTCTTTTTAACAAAATCAACGATAACAATTAAAATTCTTGAATAAAAAAAGTTCGTCACAATACCCTACAAAAAGTTCGTCACGATATAGGGTAGACTTGGAGCAAACACGGTGTCACTCTCGAACGGCGCAAAAGAAAAAAACGCGAAGTACCAAAAACTGTTGATAAAGATCTCAGTTATACGTGCATAACCTACTTGATTTTATTTTTCACTCATCTTCGCTCTAGCACTACTGAAACACAAGTAAATTGAATAGCTTGTCTAGTTTGGGCACCACATTTTTAGCCAAAACTACCTTACGAAGAAATTACGGGACTTCTTATTAATATTACTATAAATACATTGTCAACACGATAAGCGGAGACGACTACATTTATTTGAAATTTTTGTTGAGACGTCATATATGAGATTCGACGAGTTCGTCACATTACCCTACTCGTCACATTACCCTACACTCCCCTACAATTTATTTCGAAATTCTGAAATAATAAACTTTATTACAGAGTAGAAGAGGGGAGGGGGGGTTTCCCACTTTGGCCAATCCATAGGTATTGAAGAAACGAATACACATTCCTTTTCTCGTTAATCTAGCTGCAAAACTGTGGGTGCCACAGTTTTTCGCGGTTTGTGGGCATTAGAGGAGGCGTGGCACATCGGCGAGAATAACTTGCCTGCGTATTAACCCCTAGAATCTGCATGCCAAATATCAATCTTCCAGCTTTTATAGTTTCCGAGATCTCAGCGTTCATACAGACGGGTGCCAAGGTTTTTCGCGGTTTGTTGGCGTTAGGGGGGAGGGGGGGTTTCCCACTTTGGTCTATCAATATGTATTGAAGAAACGAATACACATTCCTTTTCCCGTTAATCTAGCTTCAAAACTGTGGGTGCCACCGTTTTTCGCGGTTTGTGGACGTTAGAGGAGGCGTGGCACATCGGCGAGAAAAACTTGCCTGCGTATTAACCCCTAGAATCTGCATGCCAAATCTCAATCTTTTAGCTTTTATAGTTTCCGAGATCTCAGCGTTCATACAGACGGGTTCCACAGTTTTTCGCGGTTTGTGGGCGTTAGAGGGGGCGTGGCACATCGGCGTGAAAAACTAGCGCTGCGTATTAACCCCTAGAATCTGCATGCCAAATCTCAATCTTCTAGCTTTTATAGTTTCCGAGATCTCAGCGTTCATACAGACGGACGGACGGACGGACGGACAGACGGACAGACGAACAGACGTACATGGCTAGATCGACTCGGCTAGTGATCCTGATCAAGAATATATATACTTTATATGGTCGGAAACGCTTCCTTCTACCTGTTACATACTTTTGCACGAATCTAATATACCCTTTTACTCTACGAGTAACGGGTATAATTATGTCTAAGTGCGTCTATTCTATTGACCAAGAAAAAAGTGCCCTATTTTAAGTTGCTTCAAGAAAATGTTTGAAAACACAACTTATGTTATATTTTGAATATTATAATTAAAGTATTATTAAACAACCAAGGTTTTTGCATATTAACTTTTTTTCAATAATCATTAAAATAAAAAATATAAATCAAATTTGTGTGGAAAACTGAGTGCGTCTAACCCAAGACCAGCAGTGTATTTATACTCTTTGGTTTTACCTAGCTAATTGCCAATTAAAACATTTGAAATTTGTAAAAGAAAGCCGTAATTTTCAATCAATAAGAACATAGAAAGGGGTTCCTATTAATAGAACTCTTGGTTTTACCAGGGTTGCACAATACACAATTTCTGGGACCATGACTTTTGAACTTCTTTCGCCTCAAACAGCTGAAATCGCAAAACAGACGCAGCTGGAACTTTTCAAATATCAAGAAGAATGTTGAAAAAACGTTTTAGAAAAGCATACTAAATATATTACCCCTAAAGATTTTAAAAGAAATGACCGATTTTTAAGGGGATACAACCACAGCCCAAACCGAAAGAGCTAAAACAGCCAAATTTTTGCGCAAAAATGAAAAAAATTTAATTTTTTTAAAGTTTTTTCAGCATTAAAAAAACAAAAAAATAATTCAATATTATTTTAAGCAAAGAATTCATCTTTGTTAGTTAGATATGGTCAACAGACTGTTAAATGACTCGTAAGTATGATAACCATAAGCATGTACTAAGAGTGAGCGAGATGCACAACATGCTGCGTTCATAGAAGAAAGGCGAGGGCTTGTTAAAAAACGTTCGATAGTTAAAAAACTAAAAATGGCTCCAACTTTTTACGAAAACAGATTGTACCTAACAATATGGCGCATATATTGAAAAAAAAAAAATTTTTGTGGGGGCAATGGTAAAAAAATTTTTTAAATCTTAATTTGTTTTTATTTTTAAGAAATTAAAAACTTTTTTTTTAAAGAAAAGGTTTTAGAGCAATTAATGCAAAAGACATGAAGTCCGGAGATACAGATTTTCAATGAGAGGGTACTTTTTTAAATTTGACAATTTTTGATAAAAGTTTTTTCGATCAAATTCTGATACACATGTTAAAAGAACGGCCCATATATGTTACAAAAATTGGCCAGATTGTACCCCTATATCCTATAGCTCCCATAGGAACGATTTTCTCAGTGGCTGCGTTCACATGAGATAAATTTATTTCTTGTAATCATAGCATGCTGTAATGTAAAAGTGTTGGCATTATTCCTCACTCCACCTCCAACGCCCACCTTCCCAAAAAAGTTATATCAAGCAAATCGAAAAATAATACAACATTTTATAATATTTAAATGGCTTCATAAAGTAACAAAAAGGAAGACTCTAGTTTTCTTTTTCCACTAAACAATGGATCAGAACTTAAAAGCAGTCTGTTAAATAAGTCTGTATTTAAGGAGATCCTTGAAATTTTGCGTATACGTTGGAGTCGGAATTTTTTAATGTTCCTAATTCTTGTCTTTAGCGGCTTCTTCTGAAAGCCTTCCAATCAAAAGTTAAGAAGATTAATTAGGATTATTAAAACATTTTTGAAAAATGTGGCAATCGTTTAATGTTCCAGTTCCTCCAGCTCTTGGTTTATCAAAATGTTAGTACTCGTCTTAGATGCCTGGCATATAGCACATGAACTGCCTGTAGTCGTCGTAACTAGCACTTGGAACTAGGTGGACTAGGGGATTGGTTAGTGAGTAATCAGTCAGTTGTATTCTTAGATTGATACTGATTTTATTTAACAAACTTAACGGTATTTATAGGCACAAAAGTGTTTACGTTAACAAAATATGTAGAAAGGGAAAATGAAATTACAGCTATTCGTAATAACTCGCAGTGGGTCAAAGTGCTATATGTAGTGCTAGTCAAATTACTGCTCTACTTCCGGTTTATGAGGTAAGCTATTTTTCGCTGCGTCGGCCGGTTGATGACTGTTAAGAATTGCAATATTGACAGTAAGAGTTATATCATAATTCTTTGCTGGTCTGTTATAACCGCGGTACTACTTATATTATGTAGGTCGATGAGTCTTAACATTCTCCCGGCCGTTGAACAGATGTTCAACCATGCTAATGTGGAACGCAAAACTGCGTGGGGCAGGTTCAGGTGATGGCTGCTCGTCGTTCTCTTGGTTGTTGCAGGTCCGTTGTCGTGGCTTCCAGTTGACGAATCGCCTTCGGAGACTATATGCGATGGCCAATAGTATTGATATTGTAAAAGCCGCATACGCGGCTACTTGATGATGCTTCATGGTGTTAACTAGATTTGACCATGCTGTATCCTTTTGCTTAGCCAGCCTTTGTTGTAGACGATCCAGTTCGCTTGATTCAGATGGTTGGGTTACAGTCTCTCGAGCTGACTCTGATGTGTCTTCCACCACGGGCAATGTTATATTGCCAAAACGAATGTACGCTAAATGTGATTCGGTGATCATCGTGCTGAATGTGCTAATACTAATGTTAGCGTTCCGTGCGGTGCAGCCTGAGGACAGAGACAGTAAACCCGATCCATCAAGGTGAATGGTGGATGGCATTCCCTTGCATACAGCTTGAAGTTCTATTTGGTTGTGGGTCGCAAACATCCATCTGTTCCGTTGATGCGTTCCTAACCAAATCAAGTCTGCCTTCGACTTAATAATCTCACACCGATTTTCACCGTTGAATGCGGCTTGATGGTTAAAGCAAATGTGTTCGTTGCTGGATAGTACTAGACATTTCTCGAACTCATCCTCAGTAAGACCAATGAATTGATCTCAGTGGGAGTTTACAGCTATAATATGTGTCTTAATTTCGAATCGATTCCAGCCTCCTGAATTCCACGTCGGGATGGGGATGATGCTGAAGACTTCCTGTTGTGCTGTTGATACCAGAGGCAATGTCATTTTGAATATGACATGATCTGTAGTTGTGGTTCCCTCAGCGCGCATGATTTTATAGAGTTCCATTACATTTTCCGACGAGACCGGCAACATCTGATCCGGAAGTAGATGATCCTAAATTTTGTCTAATTGGTCTCTTAGCTGCTTAGGAGTTACCAGCATGGGACTGATGGTTCGATGACAAACGTCGGTGAGAACTCTAGCAATTTCAGCTTGTATCCGTGCATCCCAGTTGCAAGCAGGGTTAGCTGGGTAGTTAAGACTACGAATGTTTGCTGCAAGTGATCGCCTTGATATCTGCCTCGTTCCTTGTTGATGGTTGCTAGTTACTGCTCCAAACTTCTGATGCAGCTGTCAGTAGATGACTTGTTTTTCCTGACTATAATAACCTTATAACCTTGGCCATGTCGTCTGCATATCTGGCGTCAAGGAGTCCAAAGAGCCAGTTAGCTACATTACCAACTATATCAAGTGCTTAAGTGAAGTCTGGAATGGTTTATCAGATAACTTCCTTCCTGTAGCTCGACATATACATGTGCAAAATGGTCAAGTATGGAGTTGCATGCATTTGCGTTCTTCAACTCAGAACACTTTTGCCTGGGTTCTTTTACAACATGTTTATATCACTCCAATACGGTTTCAAATCGTAATATGCAATGATAGTCCATTCCGAGATTGCCGTTCTTGCCGTACCGAGTCGTTCATAGAATATTATGGGCTGATTGTCGAAACGCGTAATATTGGCAGTTTGCGCCAGTGCTACCGGCAGGATCAACAGCAGCGCCAGGAGAAATGAGACTGTGCTGCCCATCACTACATTTTTCCGACGTTTGGGTGGCTCATCAGGTTCTGGACGTGATTCATCTTCGGACCTTTGGCGCTTGCCACTGCTCTCTTCTGGGAATAAATCCCTTAAATATCCCAGATGTTGTTTTTACATCAACCACCCGAACGCGGTTATCTGCACCATGATAAGTTTTAACTATTCGTCTGTGGGATCATTTGATAAACAACGTCACCCGCCATCCTATGTCGACAGATTACGTCTCTTAAGCCTGCCCTCGCTAAAGGATCGTCGGACCTGCCACGGAGTGATGTTCCTCCACAAGCTAATCACTGGACTAGTTAATTCTAGCTTCTTACTCGGCCAAATACGGTTTTCGATCCCTGTAAGAGCATCCCGATACTTTCGGCCTATTGCTTTGGAAATCTGCAAAACGAATTTTGAAACGCACGATCCTTTTCGAGTTTTATGTACTCAATATAATGAATTGCATTTTTTGTTGTTTGGTGAATGTTTCGTGGACTTTAATGTAACAAATATTTTAAGTCACCTATCCTTGCCTCCACCCACTTGATGTGAGTAAGGAGCATATCGTTAAAAATAACTCCTATATTTGGGCGGAGGTGGGAGTTATGTTTTATATTGGCAGATATTTGCTAATGTTTTGAAATAAAATAAATAAAATAAATAAATAAAGAAAATGAAGCAATTTTAAACTCAACACCAATTACACCGAGTGTTGAGTTTAAAATTGCTTCAACTTCGACTATTACTGTATTTAATTCTTCAAACGTCAATGACGCCGTAAAGGTGATTGTCAATAGTAGTTTTTTGGCGGATTTCACGGCTGCCTCCCAGAGGCCTCCGAATGATGGTGCTCGTGGCGGTATGAATTTAAAATCAACTTGCCGTTTGCTACATTGACTTATAATCTGATCCATAGCCTTTTCCGTAAACATCGTATTCTCCAGTTCCTTCAGCTCGTTGTTAGCACCAACAAAATTGGTTGCATTATCGCAGTGGATTGTCTGACATCTGCCGCGGCGGCTCAGAAATCTCCTTAATGCTGCTAAGAATGCGTTTGTGGTTAAATCGCTTACCAATTCAAGATGTACTGCCTTTGTGGAGAAGCAGCAAAAAACGGCGATGTATGCCTTGTCTGGTCTTTTTCCTCGGATCTTGTGATGAATCCAAAAGGGGCCACAATAGTCTACGCCGGACATTAAAAATGGACGTGCTTGTGTGACACGTTCAGCTGGGAGGTCTCCCATGATCTGTTGCATCAGCTTGGGTCTTGCTCTAGTGCATCTCACACAGTTGTGAATAATGCTTCTGGACATAATCTTTTCGTTGAGTATCCAGTACGTGCCTAAGCACCGCAATGCATGTTGTCCTCATGCATCTCTCGTAGCAACATTTCGACAATAGGATCATATCCTACCACATCCCATTAACAAGTTTTTTGTCCACCGTCCTATAGCGCTGCAGCTGGCTTAACTCTGCAGCGAACTCCACTTGTTGGATGGTACGTAGAATCACAATTCGGGCTTGATGCAGTTCCGTGGTGAGTATCGTTGTTGTTGGCGATCTGTTCGATGTGTAGCAGAAACGCAACATGTACGCCACTATACGCTGTAATTTGTGGAATGAATTACTGTGCTTACAGCTGTAGATCTCTTCTCCGATTGTGTTTGGTGAGATCGGCAAACTTATGTGTTTTGTCCTTCTTTCCAGATCGCTCGGCTTGAGGGTCGGAGTGCTGGTCCACTGGCTTGACGATCCATGTAGAAATAGTGGCCCATAAAACCACAGACTATGGTCGCCTAACTTGCTGGCGAGGATTCCTCTTGACAGAACGTCCGCTGCATTGTTTGCAGATGATACGTGACGCCATTGCGCTTGGCTTGTTATTGCCTGAATTCTGGCTATTCTGTTGGCCACAAATGTGTGATAGGTAGATGCTGCAGCATTAATCCAGGACAATACCACCATGGAATCACTCCAGTAGTATCCTGCCACGCTGCTATCGAACGATAGGTCCTTTTTTGACCTTGTCGCTTAGTTCGGCTCCTAACACTGCAGCACATAGTTCCAATCGGGGTAGTGTCTGCTGAGCCTTCGGGGCTACTCGTGATTTTGAACAGAGTAACCTAACTGATACCTGGTTATTTCTGTACGTTGCCCGAACGTAGATTGCTGCTCCGTACGCACGTTCCGATGCATCGACAAAGGTGTGCAGTTCTTGGGTGACTGGAGTTTTTCCTTCATATATGTGACGAGGAATTGTTATCGTGTCCAGGGTTAAAAGATCATCCCGGTAATTTTTCCATTCCGTTTGGAGATCCTCTGGCAACTCATCATCCCATTCCAGTTTTGTTTCCCAAAGTTGCTGCAAAAAGATTTTTGCTTTTACTACAACTGGTGCAAATAACCCTAAGGGGTCAAAAATTTGCGCCAACTCTGAGCAAACAACTCTTTTTGTAATCTTTGTGGAGTGGCTCTTTTGTGTCCTTCCACATAGGTGATATTTCTTTGGCATCCAAATCAGACCCAGCGTCTTTACGCTGTAATGTTCAAACGACTCATCTAGTTTGACATCACTAACAATGTCTTCCTTGGAAATACCTTGTAACAACTGTTCGTTGTTTGAGCACCACTTGCGGAGTTTAAAGCCAGTCGGAACTAGGATTTTGTTTAGCTCATCGCGAATTTGTATGCTTTCAGCAATGGAATTGGACCCAGTGAGGCTGTCGTCCACGTAGAAGTCATCTCGGAGTTTTGCTGATCCCAAAGGGTACGTGGTCTTTGATAAAAGTGCTAAATGGTTTAAGCATTTTGTTGCCAGAAATGGAGCCGATGTAGTTCCGTATGTTACAGTCTTCAAGCGATAGTACTTGAGATCTTCTGATGGATTACTTCTCCAGACGATGAGCTGATAAAACTGATCATCCGGACTTATCCAGACTTGACGGTACATTTTCTCTATGTCCGCTGTGAACACATACTTGTGAGTTCTAAAGCGCAGAAGTATCGCGAATAACTCACTTTGTACGGTTGGGCCGGCATGCAAGATATCATTGAGAGATTTTCCACTCGATGTTTTGCATGATGCATCAAATACTACCCGTAATTTTGTGGTAGTGCTGTCCGGTTTGAGAACGCAGTGATGAGGTATGAAGTAATGACTTTTGGGAATCTGTGCTGGACTTACACTTTTCATGTGTCCTAATTTTTCATACTCATCCATGAAGTCTGAATACCCTTTCCAAACGTCTGCTGATGTTCTTCGCTCCAACGCGAGAAACCTTTTGGTTGCTATTTCCCTTGACTCCCCCAGGGCTGAAGAGTGTTCAGAAAACGGGAGTTTTACAATGAATTTTCCATCTGCTGCTGTCCTTAAATTTCCAACGAAATGGTTTTCGCAGTATGCTTCTGTGGGAGACCGATGTTTTTCTGTTGTATCCAAGTTTTCCAATGTCCAAAATTTTTCTATTAAATCGTTGGTTTCTTGTATGGAATTAATCGCGCAGACGGCGGATGAACTGTCAGTAGCAGTCACTTTACCAGCTACTATCCAGCCAAATTTTGTGTTCTGCATAATTGGACCTTTGGTTGTAAAGTTCTTCTGATTTGGAAGCAGCAAAAAATAATAGTGCTCTGCACCAATGAGCAGGTCTATTTTTCCTGGTTTGTCAAAGTTGGGGTCCAACATGACCATTCCCTTGGATAATTTTGTAGCCGCTAGCGAAAGTGGCTAAGCTGGCTGATCAGGTTTTATACTTGCCGCCCCTACAATTGGTGGACGCGGTTCTACGGTAGTGTCGAGATGAAGAAGAGTATTGTGATCTTTCTTGCACTTGAAGCACTTTCGACTGCGGCACTTCTTTGTTTTGTGATCAGTGCTGAAGCACTTGACGCACATTCTTTGTTTCAGTACCCAATTTAATCTCTCAGATGTGGGCCTTGATCGGAAATCTTCACATTTGTATAGGGGATGGAATTCTTTTTTACAGAATTCACATGAAGATAACTTTCCGGTTGTTGACGACGCACAAGTTGAGTTCTTTGGCTCTTTTTTTCCTTTTCTTTTTCCTTTATCCAAAAAATCTATCATCGTATGTAATGGTTAAATCTCAGTTGAGCTTCCAAGTGATTGCTCATACAAAGCCCGGTTATTCATGTCGAGCTTGTCGGTCAGTAGTACGACTAAAATTGGATCCCATGTGGATATGTCGATGCCTAGACCCTTCAAGGAGGCGAGAGACTCAATTGTTGTTATATATAATTCCTGCAATGACTTTGCACTATCACAGGATGCCTGTTGATGCAGCAATCTGCGTATTACTTTATTTACAAGCTGTCTCGGCTTGTCATACGAATCAACCAGTATTTCCCAGGCTTGTACATAATTCTCTTCCTTGAGTTCTATATGACGAATAAGCCTTTCTGCATCCCCAGTAAGTGCGGGATAAAATTTTCTTTGTAGCGGGCATGTTTGTTTCATGAACCATGCATAAAAACAAATCGAGGAATTGTCTCCACTTTAACCATTCTCCATCAAATTTTGGGATGGTGATTCTAGGTAGTTGCACATCAGTGCTGTTTGTGGTGGATGCGCTTGGCTCAGCCATGAGTGTATTTTGCACTTCCATTTGTAACTTCCCGTAGGCTTCCTTGTTGTAGTCCTTTTCAATCGGGTTGTCAAATTCTTCATAAATTTTTAAATGGACCTCTTGTACTTGTGCCCACAACGAATTTATGAAGTTCGTGGAGGCTTGACCCTTTACAGTCGCGTACTCCTTTAGCGCCATTCTTAGGGATTCAATAACCTCTCCTTGGCGTCGGCATAGTGAGGCTAGCCTTTTGTCGCTGACTTCTGTCATAGGTGGCTGCCAAGTTTTGATCGAACTTTCATCGTTCTTACTGTTACTTGCCAGGAGTAAGTCACGACCTTCCTGAAAGATCTTACTATATTTCTCGTAGGTTCCTTGAAGATCGTTCGCGTACTTTTCGTACTCAGTTCCCTTTTGTGATTCTGGCAGACGGGTATCATTTTCTTTGAACCTCTCCCAGGCTTCTTGAATTGCCAATAGCGGATCTTCAAAATATTCAGGCCTATGTTTCCGTGCGGATCCATCCTTTTTGAAGTTATTGATGCACCTGGCAATGTCAATGTCTATTTCTTAAGAAATAAAAGTTTTTTAATTTCCGCTGAAGGATGTTCGGCACCCATGCTTTTCACCATTTTGATCTTGTTCTCTGTTTCTGACCCGGTGGGAATATTTTATTCGCTTACGCAGGATACGCTCCGATTCGCAACCAAATTTGGTCAAGAAACTGAACAGTAATGGTTGATAAAGGTGGTCGCCTAGTTGACCGATCTTTATTGATCCTGAATCGATGGGTTCGATCTCAGGTGTCCCTCTGTGGCCACGGTGGCACTTGCTGTGAGGATGGTGTTGGGGTTGTTCAAAGTGTCGCCTGTTGACAACTTTGAGACTGTGTCCTGGATTGGATTAACGAATCCTTTCCTGCTGGGATCACAAACGCTTTACCAAATCTTTAATAGATGATGGTAGCCTTGTTGACCAATCTCCCAATTTCTGAGTTGACTTCGCTCAGACTTCCTTAGTTGTCGTTTAGACAATGGAGTGTTCTTTGATGTGATCTCTTGTTGAGATCACGTCGGGGTCACCAAAATGTTAGTACTCGGCTTAGATGCCTGGCAACTAGCACTTGGAACTAGGTGGACTAGGGTATTGGTTAGTGAGTAATCAGTCAGTTGTATTTTTAGATTGATACTGATTTTATTCAACAAACTTAACGGTATTTATAGGTACAAAAGTGTTTACGTTAACAAAATATGTAGAAAGGGAAAATGAAATTACAGCTATTCGTCCTAACTCGCCATGGGTCAAAGTACTAGTCAAATTACTGCTCTACTTCCGATTTATGAGGTAAGCCATTTTTCGCTGCGACGGCCGGTTGATGAATTATGTAGGTCGATGAGTCTTAACACTACTATTATACGAATTGGGTTCCTGAATTAATTATAAATATATTTAAAAGTATACATTTTGTTCTTAATAAACCTTATCTTTTGCCTCTTGTGATCGAATATACCATTTTTTTGTCCAATCTGTACCATAGGTAAATAAAAAAATCGACTCTATGCATGAAGTGGTAAAGGCCAAACGCAAATCGATCCTCATAGACCTGCTAAAGTAAATGAGGTTAAGTTGCATTTTTTAATGGTACAAGTGCATCGGCAAGTTTTGGCAGCTAAAAAAAAACATTTTTATAATCCTGAAACATTAATTAAAAACAGGATATAAACATGATTGGGGAGAAACTGGGGGAAAGAACTTAAAACTTTACATGAAACATTCTAATGTACAACATTTACTAACTTACTTTTACCACTACTTAAACAAAACACAGCACAAGTTATTAATTCATATATATGGGCGGTTCTTTTACAAACCGAACACTTTTTATTGAGTCACATTTTTGATTTGCCTGAAACTTTTTTTACACGTACTATTCGGAAAATAAGTAAGCACGTGTATCAGGATTTGACAGAAAAAAAATTATTTTTTTAGTTAGAATTTTTTTAAGATTGCCAAAAATCGTCAAATTTGGAAAAGTACCGTCTCTTAGAAAATCTGTATCTCCGGTTATATGAATCCGATTGACTTCATGTCTTTTTCATTAATACGTCTATAACCTCTTCTTAAAAAAAAAAATTCTAAAAAAAAAGAGTTTTTAATTTCTTAAAAATAAAAACAAATTAAAATTTAAAAAAAATGTTTAACCATTGCCCTCACAAAAAAAATTGTTTTTTTATTTTAATATATGCGCCATAGTGTTAGTTACAATCGGTTTTTGTAAAAAGTTGGAGCGAATTTTTTTAACAAGCCCTCGCTTTTCTTCTATGAACGCCCGCCAAAGCATGTAGTGCATCTCGCTCGCTCTGTTCGGTTTGTAAAAGAACGGCCCATATGTATAAATAAAGTACATGCCAATATGAACAATATTCATTATATTTGAGCGATTTTGTTTTAATTTTGTGCCAATTTTTACTTGTGACTCGTTGCATTTATTTTTATACCCGTTACTCGTAGAGTAAAAGGGTATATTAGATTCGTGCAAAAGTATGTAACAGGCAGAAGGAAGCGTTTCCGACCATATAAAGTATATATATTCTTGATCAGGATCACTAGCCGAGTCGATCTAGCCATGTCCGTCTGTCCGTCTGTCCGTCTGTCCGTCCGTCTGTCCGTCTGTCCGTCTGTCCGTCTGTCCGTCTGTCCGTCCGTCTGTCCGTCTGTCCGTCTGTCCGTCTGTCCGTCTGTCCGTCCGTCCGTCCGTCTGTATGAACGCTGAGATCTCGGAAACTATAAAAGCTAGAAGATTGAGATTTGGCATGCAGATTCTAGGGGTTAATACGCAGCGCAAGTTTTTCACGCCGATGTGCCACGCCCCCTCTAACGCCCACAAACCGCGAAAAACTGTGGCACCCGTCTGTATGAACGCTGAGATCTCGGAAACTATAAAAGCTAGAAGATTGAGATTTGGCATGTAGATTCTAGGGGTTAATACGCAGGCAAGTTTTTCTCGCCGATGTGCCACGCCTCCTCTAACGCCCACAAACCGCGAAAAACTGTGGCACCCACAGTTTTGAAGCTAGATTAACGGGAAAAGGAATGTATATTCGTTTCTTCAATACATATTGATAGACCAAAGTGGGAAACCCCCCTAACTCCCACAAACCGCGAAAAACAGTGGCACCCGTCTGTATGAACGCTGAGATCTCGGAAACTATAAAAGGTAGAAGATTGGGTTTGGCATGCCGATTCTAGGGGTTAATACGCAGCGCAAGTTTTTCACGCCGATATGCCACGCCCCCTCTAACGCCCACAAACCGCGAAAAACTGTGGCACCCACAGTTTTGAAGCTATATTAACGGGAAAAGCAATGTGTATTCGTTTCATCAATACATATTGATAGACCGTTTCTACGCAAACTAGTCCCTCAGTTTTTAAGCTATCGAGCTGAAAAATTACCAAAAGTCGTCTTTCTATTGCAGGTAGTATATAAATTGAAGCCGGCCGGATCGGACAACTATATCTTATAGCTCCCATAGGAATAATCGGAAAAATAATTGAAAAAAAATTATAACTTATGTGTTTTTTGACATACTACCTTATGCTCTTGGAAATATCATTTTTTTAACTGTTCTGAATTTCGAATTAAATTTTAGAAAAATTGGACGACTATATCATATAGCTCCCATAGGAACGATCGGAAAACTAAAGGGAAATTAATAGGAACAAAATTATAGCTTTGTTAATTTGTATTGTATTCTCTTCTACTTTGGAATATAAGTTTAATTTATTATTTTAGAATTTTGAATTAAATCTAAATCAATATAATTGAAGACTATTAAAAAAGTCAGTGTGGAAATTCACCCAGAACGGATTGACATAAAAATCTGAAAAAAAAACCATAAATTCGGAAATAATTAGGAGCCGAGTGTATGATATAATTTAGAGCCATAAGCGGCCCCAAAGTGCCCCAAAATTCGATTTGTTTTTTTCTTAATTTTTTCTTTTGCAATTTTTCTGTTATAAATGTTGTCAAAATGGTTTAAAAAATGGCTCTTCATAATTTTATGGGATACCCGCAAATAACTGCATTTAAACTTTTTTGAAATTCAGCCCCCTCCATCAAGGTCGCCAATTTGGTTTTTTTTATTGTGACGTCATGGGCTCCCACCTATATGTTCTTTTTTTTTATTCAGACGTTCCTCCAAGTGTTACCGTGCAAAGGCAAGGAAAAATACCACAGCCACAAAACACCAAATTGCGCGCCTAAAAATGCGAATATATCGATAATTTTTTTTTTTGTGCTTCATTCTTTTAGCTAAACGTTAAATTTTAAATTATCAGTGGAGCTATCCAATTCCCCTTAAGAAAATTTCAAGGAAAAGTCGTATGTATATACATTTAAAGTCGGATTTTAAATGATTTTACTATTTGCAAAATCATGCTGCTCCGATCAGTTTTAGATTTTGCTAACAGTTTTACAATCGAAGTTTTCCTTAAATTTGTTTTTATTTTTAAAATCTAAAAACCCGATAAGCTAAGACGAAATGTTTCCAAACTACTTATTACCTTTCAAATGTTGAATTATTGACAAATCGTGGATTTGTAAAAACAAAATAAAAACATAAATTGGCCCCGTTGCGTACACACACACACACACGCTAAAATGCGTATTTATACCCCCAACCATTAGATATGTGGAAGTGTGCGTGTGTGTGTGCATTTCACCTGACTAAGGAAGTAAGATTTGCTTAAGTTCAAATTCATGATAATACTGATATTCTATTGCTAAAAGAATATAATTTTCATTTCCACAATAGGTTTGAGACATTTTCAAACGGATTTTTGTGTTTTAAAATTATAAAATATTAAAAAAACATAAATATTCAAATCAGTTAATTCTTTTGCTATTTCCTACACTTGCGTCATATTGTTTAAACAAATGGAAATGTTTAAACAATTTCATTCACGGCTTCTCCTCCTACCTGCCTTTCTGACATTGTTAATATAATCCTAATCAAGGTGAAAAATTAATGAAAACAAAATACTGAAAACCAAATAATTATTCTAAAATGAGAATTTTTGCTTTTGCTAATCCTTAGCGAAATTGCAAGGTGATCATGGTAAATCTTTTGCTCCTTATTTATTAACCGTTTGCTTTAATGTCAGCAAGAACTTCCAAACTGTAGCTCAGATGGTTATGTTGTACGTAAAGGAAACATAGTCTATAGGTCGTGGGTTCAAACCCACCACAATTCTTACCAATAATGATGTTGACATAAATATTTATTTTCCACTTTGTAAACTATTTTTAGGTAGATGGTAAAGAGCGGAATGCCAAATGAGTATTCCATAACCTCTCAGAACAAAGTAAAAAAAAAACAAGAGGGGGCCTCGACTATCAAATACCCGTTACTCAGCTAAAGTCAGCAGTCTCAAGCAGGGCAAACCAAGCAGCCGCTTCAAAAAATTTAAAAAATTTCTTCTACATTTCGGTAGGCGTTAGTAACCCAAACAAAATTGCGTTTACACTTTTGCTCTAGCTTCAAAACTGTGGGTGCCACAGTTTTTCGCGGTTTGCGGACGTTAGGCGGGAGAGGGGGTGGTTTATTTTGACCAATCAATAGGTATTGAAGAAACGAATACACATTCCTTTTCCCGTTAATATAGCTTCAAAACTGTGGGTGCCACAGTTTTTCGCGGTTTGTGGGCATTAGAGGAGGCGTGGCATATCGGCGTGAAAAACTTGCGCTGCGTATTAACCCCTAGAATCTGCATGCCAAATCTCAATCTTCTAGCTTTTATAGAATCCGAGATCTCAGCGTTCATACAGACGGGTGCCACAGTTTTTCGCGGTTTGTGGGCGTTAGAGGGGCGTGGCATATCGGCGTGAAAAACTTGCGCTGCGTATTAACCCCTAGAATCTGCATGCCAAATCTCAATCTTCTAGCTTTTATAGTTTCCGAGATCTCAGCGTTCATACAGACGGACGGACGGACGGACAGACGGACGGACAGACGGACATGGCTAGATCGACTCGGCTAGTGATCCTGATCAAGGATAATATACTTTATATGGTCGGAAACGCTTCCTTCTACCTGTTACATACTTTTGCACGAATATAATATACCCTTTTACTCTACGAGTAACGGGTATAATAAGAGAACTCCAATTGTGAATAGAACTTTGATTTAAGCACAAACGACCTTTAGATTACAAGGCTTTAGGTTTTGGTTTTACATTTGAAGTTTTCCTTAAAATTCTTTTATTTTTAAAATCCAAAAACCCGTTTAGCTAACACGAAATGTTTTAGAACTTTTGACAAACGGTTGTAAAAAAGAATAGAGAAAAATATATTTTACAAACTAAATATATATGTGTGTGAGTGTGTTTATGTGTGTGCATTACAGATTTGTTTTATTACTGATTTTTCTGTTTTAAAATTTAAAGCGCATTGATAATATTGAAAAAAAAAAACATAAATATTCAAACCATAATCTTGCTCTTCCTTACACGCGGCTCATATTGTTTAAACTAATGGAAATGTTTAAACAATTTGATTCACGGCTTCTCTATTCACCTAAATTCATTTTTTATTATTAGTAGAATTTTTAATCTTGATTTCCGCAGGCGAAGCTGCGGGCGACCCTGCTAGTTTAACATAAATTGGATGACTATATTATATAGCTGCCATAGGAAGGATCGATCAATTAATGTCAAAATGCTCCGTATTGCTAATATTTTGTTTGTTGCAAATCTAAATTTAACATTTTTGTAATTTCAAATAGAATAGGAACGATCTGCAAGGGTATATAAACTTCGGCTGGCCGAAGTTAGCTTCCTTTCTTGTTTATTATATGAAATTAGTTAAACCAAATGAATGCTCTTACTTTTTTACTTTAGATTTAAGTCGCAAAACAATTTTTTGCAAAAAAAAATAATAAACCTTTTAATAAATTCTTCATCACTGTAATGTTCGAAGTAATTTCTCTGGTCTTGATATCTGCGCGGATAGGTTCGCACTTCAGACAATTCGACGATATCCCACAGAGTTTGACGATAAATCGCTCGGGAATTCATTTTAAAATAAATGAATTTTGATTCATATTTAACTGTAAATAGAATCAGCTGTTTTCGAATGAAGAGTGGAACCAGATTGTCAACGCTGTCTGGCAACACTTGCGCACAATCCAACCGCACAAAGTTTGCACGGTGGATGAAGTACGATGACCAAATTTGTCACTATCTGCGCTAACATAAGGACGAGTAAACCATTTTTTGTTTATCGCTCCGTTATCCCGGCAGGCAAACTAAAGTACGGACGAGCAAACGGCCCTAAGGCTTCATACATAAGAGTCGGACGCACCACCGAGATGTAGATCGAGTGCATCAGAATAGGCGACAGGCCCCATGTGCTGCAAACCATCTTCTTGGATGCATATAGGGCCCCGGTGGCCTTTTTCACCCTTTCTAATATATTGGGTCTCCATGTCAGCGTGCAGTACAGTACTGTGCCGAGTTACTTGACCTGGTTGCACCAATTTTTTGAGGGTCCATTTCGGTACCTTGTATCTCTTAGTAAAGAGAATGAAGTCCGCCTTGTCTGCATTGATAATGAGTCCAACCTTTTCGCCCACTCACATATCTTCCTGAATGTTGATTCCATTACGTAGCTGAGGGTCAATGGACAAACTCCCGTAATAATTGTGCCTACGTCGCCCGCATAGGCAGTTATTTTTTGTGCTCTCCCCTAAAATCTCTTAATTAGATTTAAATTCCATAGAGGCGAGAGGACCCCACCTAGTGGTGTGCCTCTAGGCTTATTGCGGAGTCTTGACATTGTTGAATGCTCCGGATATGTCTAAAAATATTCCAAGCGCATATTCCTTAATGTGTAGGACTCTCTCAACGGTTGCTACTAGGAAGTGTAGTGCCGTTTTCACAGATTTCCCTTTGGTGTAGGCATGCTGGTTGGGCGACATTAGTCTCCCTACATAATTCGTAATGTGTAGATCCAGCAGCTTTTCCAGAGTTTTGAGTGTGGAAGAGGTAAGGCTTATCGGCCTGTAATCCCAGGGGCTTGCGTGACTGCACTTTTTTACTTTTGGGAGGAATACAATTCGAGAGGTCCTCCGTTGGAATAGGATATAGCCTGTGCTTAGATATGCCGAGTAAATTTCATACAGCCATGGGGTCATCTGCAAAGGATTTTCGTTGATTTTCGTTGGTGTTGCTAGATCGTTTGGGGGTCGTTCTTCGCCATTTGCTATGTCCTGGTGCGTGCTGACAAAATGGACATCCGTGCATCCTGGGCAGTGCGATTTCATAAGTGCTGTTAGAGCCTCTTCACTGCCCTCTGTCCGACTGTCGTCGCGCTTTAGCTGACTCTGTATGGTAGGTTCCTTCGAAAGCAGCTTCCGGAGCCAAGTTGTTTCCTGACGTTCTCGATGACGGAGCAGAGGTTTCTCCACGAGCTTTCCTATGCCCTGCGTGATTATACCCGCTACTCGTAAAGTAAAAGGGTGTATTAGATTCGTGCAAAAGTATGTAACAGGTAGAAGGAAGCGTTTCCGACCATATAAAGTATATATATTCTTGATCAGGATCACTAGCCGAGTCGATCTAGCCATGTCTGCCTGTCCGTCCGTCTGTATGAACGCTGAGATCTCGGAAACTGTAAAAGCTAGATTGGCACTTTGCATGCAGATTCTAGGGGTTAATACGCAGCGCAAGTTGTTCACGTCGATGTGCCACGTCCCCTCTAACGCCCACAAACCGTGAAAAGCTGTGGCGCCCACAGTTTTAAAGCTAGAGCAAAAGTGTAAACGCCATTTTGATTTTTCTTGTAATCTTTAAGTAGGATTTTGTATTCCTCTTTGATGTTCCCATTGCATTTTTGGCGATTTTGAAGAATTCTCGAAGTTTATTTCTTTTGAGTGTCAGTTCCCGACTCCACCACTGTGGCATGGTCTTCTTCCTTGTTCTTGATTTCAGGCATGATGCGCATCCAGTAATTCCTTAAACAAGGTCTCTAGGGACGTTTCTATGTCTTTCACGGATTTTACTGCGCCCGGGCTAGACCTTGTAAACTATTCATTGTTCATCTTGCGGGAGTTTCTATAGACAGTTATCTTTGGAGTACTTTTAAAATCGTATCTGAACTGAATAAACTAATGGTCTGAGAAGGATGGCGTTTTGAGGACTCAGCTTTTTCTCGCTTTCTAGCATCACGGTAGTCAAGTCGTCAGAGCTGTAATAAGGTATAAGGTTAGCATGGATACCCTTCCACACAAGTACGGCACTTCTGTTCCTGCCTACCGCTGGTAAATAGGATGTATTGTAGTTTGAAGATGTATTTTAGTTTGAAGACCTTAGTCCGGCCATGATATTGCCCGAGGCAATTGATTGCTCTTGAACCAAGGTTTTGTCGACGGGGCCATGCTCCACGGCAATTAGGAGCTCCGCCGGGGGTCGGCCATGTGCAAAATTTTCCAATTGTCTTCACTGTCTTAACTCAAAAATATACATATTTTATTTTAATATGGGACGCTTAAGCTTATATACCCTTGCAGATCATTCCTAATAAAAATTCTAGGTGTTAAATTTAGGTAGTAGATCTAGTAGCAGGTCTTTTATTTAATAAAAAACAGAAAAGGAAGCTAACTTCGGGCAGCCGAAGTTTATATACCCTTGCAGATTATTCCTATTCAATTATATATTACAGAAATGTTATATTAAGATTAACTTGCATATTCGTATTATTTTGACATTAATTGATTTATCCTTTTTATGGCAGCTATATAATATAGTCGTCCCATTTATGTTAAATTTAATTCGAAATTCGGAGTTATTGAAATAAACTTATATACCAGAGTAAAAGACAATACAATTAACAAAGCTATAATTTTGTCCTATTAATGATATAGACCAATTTTTCAAAAATATAATTCGAAATTCAGTACAATATACAAAAAGATATTCCCAAAAGCATAAGGTAATATGTCAAAAAACACCGAAGCTATAATTTTTATACCCGTTACTCGTAGAGTAAAAGGGTATATTAGATGCGTGCATTCTTGATCAGGATCACTAGCCGAGTCGATATAGCCATGTCCGTCTGTCCGTCCGTCCGTATGTCCGTCCGTCCGTATGTCCGTCCGTCCGTCCGTCCGTATGTCCGTCCGTCCGTCCGTCTTTCTGTCCTAGAAGATTGCTAGAAGCTAGAAGATTGGGATTTGGCATGCAGATTCTAGGGGTTAATACGCAGCGCAAGTTTTTCACGCCGATGTGTTACGCCCCCTCTAACGCCCAAAAACCGCGAAAAACTGTGGCACCCACAGTTTTGAAGCTGGAGCAAAAGTGTAAACGCCATTTTGTTTGGGTTATTAATGCCTACCGAAATGTAGAATAAATTTTTTAAATCGGCCCACTCAGTAAAAAGTTATAATCAAATTATGAAATGGCGGGTCAAAAGATTTGAAAACTGGAATTCTTATCCATTAAGACTCTATCTAACAAACCTTATCCAAAATTTTGCAATATCGCCTGGGGCAGTTTTCTCAGGCTTGTTCACCTATGCCCTTTAATTCGAAATTCTGAATTAATAAAATAAAAGTACATTTCAGAGTAGAAGAGATTCCAATAAAAAGTAGCGAAGCTAAAAATTGTTTCCCATTTGTCATTAACTTTTCGATCGTTCCTATGGGAGCTATATGATATAGTCGGACAAATTTTTTAAAATTTAATTCGAAATTCAGGACAGTCTAAAGAATGACACTCCCAAGTGCAATAGTTAATAATTTTTTTTCAATTATTTTTACGATTATTCCTATGGGAGCTATAAAATATAGTTGTCCGATCAGGCCGGTTCCAACTTATATACTACCGGCAATAGAAATACGACTTTTGGTAAAGTTTTATCTCGATAGCTTTAAAACTTTGGGACTAGTTTGTGTAGTAACGGACGGACAGACGGACCTGGCTAGGTCGACTCGTCTAGTCATGCTGATCAAGAATATATATACTTTATGGGGTCGGAAACGTCTCCTTCACTGCGTTGCAAACTTCTGGCTGAAACTATAATACCCTCTAAAAAATAACTTTTTGTCCATATTATGGTGATTGTTCTGAAAAATTATCCAAGGATACTCAAATTTTTTAGCTTAGTTGAGAACCCATCTAACTAGAATCAAATATCAGTGCAAAATCATATAGAAATATGTTTTATTCAAGTTTCAACCTTTTTAGCTTGGTTGACATCTTGCCCATATATAAAACATTATTTTCTAACATAAACAGATTTATATATATTTAATTTATTATGAAAATTGAAATAATATTTTAATCAACATGGTTTATAACCGCCAGCTGATTACCGTGCATATAAAGTATGCTTCCCATTCTAATACACCTGGCTTTCCGGTCTTCCCCAGATACCAGATCGTTGGAGTGTGAGTGTCAAGAAATTGATTTTTATATCGCTGCGCCTCGCTTGGGGAACCATTTAGCTTTGGCCAATTTTCTACATTTATTACGTTTTGGAATTCCACGTAGAATAACTCTTTTTCCCAGTATAGTCGGCGTATATTTCGTAAAATAGGACATGTTGCTATGAAGTGGAAGGAGTCTTCCCGTTCTCTTCGCTTCGGAGTGTGCATTTCCTAGATTGTACTTAAGCGTTCTGTAGTGTTCTCGGTTCTCCTTTTGCCTTGCTTTTTCTTCTGATCGTTGCCTCACTTGGGTGCTTATCGTCTCGAGTATATTCTGGTGACTGTCCTTTCAAGTCGTCTAATCGTACCAGTCGAATTGCACGTCAACACTGCTTGAAGGGTAACACCATTCTTGGAAGCATTTGCTTTGTAGCATGTGTGATGGGAGCCTCCTAGAGTCAAGGGACATTACTTTTCTGATGTAGTTGAAATCACGATTCAGTGTGCTGCAGAAGACGCGGGCTAGTCCTGTATCTAGCGTAATTGAGTAATTTGGTGTGTTCGATGGCAGCCTAACGAGTCTTTTTATAAAAAAAGTTAGCAACTGTTCTACTTCTTCAGAATTCGTGTGTATTGTGTGCTGTTCTTGACTTCTTTCTTTGCTAGGAACGAACTCCAAGTGTTGTTCAGTGCAACTTTGGCATCTTATAGCTTTTGTTACAGATGTTTCTTGAAGCTCATGTTTGATGATAAAACCGTTCCCAGATATTTGTACTCCTTTACTACTTCAATTTCGTTGCCATTCAACGTCCATCTTTCATTTCTGGCCAGGCGTCTCCTGGGATCTTTGATGCACATAACTTTTGGCTTGTCGAGGTTAATTTGGAGATTCCAGTTGGTACAGTAGGTGTGGGTGTAATTGATCATTTTTTGTAGCGCTTCAGGTCAGAATCACCATGTCATCTGCATACATGAGCACTTAAATCTGATGGTCTGCAAATAAGACTCCTCCCGGACAGCTGGAAAATAAAGTTGACATCCGTATCTGTACTCATTATGCCGCTTAAAAATTGCCATACTTTGTAGTTTGGCATAGTTCCATCCGCGGTTTTGTCGCAAACTTTTCGAGTCTTGTTGATTAAGCTCGACGTTGAGAATCCAGGTTGCGTTTCAATCTGGTACTTTCCTACACTCTCATTTGAGTCAACTATCATGACGTTGTTTTCATCGTAGTATCTAATTGTAGAGGTTCTCAAAATGTTGCTTCCAGCTGTTGCAGTTCAGGTATACGGTCAATTTGTTAAGTTTCTTTTGGGCACATGACAAGGATATTGTAGTCACGCACTGCTGTGTTGTAAAGCTGCAGTTTACTCCAGGGTCCATCTGTTTGCTTATCCCGCGAACCTGTCCTCCACTCGATCAAATGTAGCTTGTGGCTTGGGAAAAACGTTTCATACTAGTCAAAGCTATTTTCGAAGAAGGTTTCCAGTAATAGGATTATTTCAAAAGTGTTTATAAATGAAAAGAATTATATATTATATGCTACTATATTTAAACTAATTTTATTTATCGGGTTAGGGCTCTGGCTGCTGTAATATTTTTTGTTGTTTTCTAGTTTTTTGGCATGCTATTTTAGATGACTATTTTGGTTTCTGCTAGTTTTTTCTTGTTCCGTAAGAATTTATTGACTTTGGATGCGGAGTCCAGCTCAGCTATTACGCCAACATTTTTTGTCCTCTCGTAAACTATTCGCGTGTTTTGTACCTCAACCTGTGGGATTTCTAGTAACTGCTCAACGCCAGTTTTTGTGTCTTTCCCTTTCCCTTTATTATTACGTTTTTGATGCGACTTAGTTCAACCAGCTTATTGTGCTCTTTTTTGTCCGTGATTCTGACGCTTTTGTTGCTCGATCTCGGCTTTTAGTTCGTGGTATTCTGCCTGCAAAGCTTCTATTTTCTCCGAAACCCCTCACAGCTGTTCCTTCAATTCTTCAACATCGCTTTTCGTTGCCACGTTTTTTTAAATTTTCATCATGTATCATCATTGCTTTTGGTGAACACTCGGTTCCTCTCTTTGCGCTCTAAAAGGTGATCGCAGCCTCCTCTTCAGCTTTTGTGGGGGCTCGCATCAATCCTCCTCTTCCAGTCATTTAAAAAAGTTGTTGGTCAAGTAAACTTAAAAGCTGTATGCTATGGCACTCGTCGATCAATAGTCCACCTGTAAGCTCGATAACCTGATCCCGTACTTCACAAGTTTTTCGAGCCTTTTCTCCCAGGTTGTTTTCGCTCGGATGAATTTTGCTTGGTTTTCCTGCACCCTACCCGAAAAAAAACAAGAGGGAACGCTATAGCCGAGTGCCTCGACTATCAAATACCCGTTACTCAGCTAAAGCAAGCAGTCTCAAGCAGGGCAAGCCAAGCAGCCGCTTTAAAGTGGCGTCATCTACCGGCCATTTCATAATTTGATTATAACTTTTTACTGAGTGGGACGATTTAAACATTTTCTTCTTCATTTCCGTAGGCATTAATAACCCAAACAAAATGTCGTTTACACTTTTGCTCTAGCTTTAAAACTGTGGGCGCCACAGCTTTTCGCGGTTTCTGGGCGTTAGAGGGGGCGTGGCACATCGGCGTGAAAAACTTGCGCTGCAAATTAACCCCTACAATCAGCATGCTAAATCCCAATCTTCTAGCTTTTATAGTTTCCGAGATCTCAGCGTTCATACAGATGGGTGCCACTGTTTTTCGCGGTTTGTGGCCGTTAGAGGGGGGGGGGGGGTTATATATTGGTCAATCAATAGGTATTGAAAAAACGAATACACATTCCTTTTCCCGTTAATCTAGCTTCAAAACTGTGGGTGCCACAGTTTTTCGCGGTTAGTGGGCGTTAGAGGGGGCGTGGCACATCGGCGTAAAAAATTGCGCTGCGTATTAACCCCTAGAATCTTCATGCCCAATCCCAATCTTCTAGCTTTTATAGTTTCCGAGATCTCAGCGTTCATACAGACGGACAGACGGACGGACGGACAGACGGACATGGCTAGATCGACTCGGCTAGCGATCCTGATAAAGAATATATATACTTTATGTGGTCGGAAACGCTTCCTTCTACCTGTCACACACTTTTGCACGAATCTAATATACACCAAAAAAAAAAATTGTCATCAATGTGCCACTATTTAGGTGTCAATGTGACACTATTGAGTTGCAAAAAAAACCCGATCCGAAGATCATCAAATTGACCCTGTTCTGGTGTCACTATAATATTTTCGAAAATATCACTTTGACCCTTTTTGGTGTCAAATAGCCACTACCCGGTGTCATTTAAGTAGAAAAATATATTGGATTGAATGCTCTTGCAAGCATTCTGTCACGAACGAAAAAAGTATGGGCATGGCTCAGGGGCTAAGTGTGCTTGCTCGGATACTATTTTGTGGTCGGGGGTATGAGGTTCGAACCCCGCTCACGACACAACATATATTTTTTTTTTTATTAATTAATTTTAATACATTATTATTTTTCAAATTGTTATAGAAATGCTAGATATGCATCTTAAAAACTTTTTACTTAACCTGATTCAGCTGGGTTTCGAACCGGGTTCCTTCCGCGTTAGAGGCAGACGCCTTACCAATTGGGCCATCGCGCAATGTTATGCGGGAGTGCATAAGTTCAACTTAAATGTGAAGTTAACACGTTCGCGAACATTTAAAACTTTCTACAACTTAAAATAAATCGTTTACCATATGCAAATTTTATTTAATTTACTTTAATATGAATCTTTTAGTTATTATTTTATTTTGTCAAGTAATCGTATCTAATATGTTTTATATTCAAATTAAAGGTGTTCATATTTCGGATAAAGTTCAAAAGTTTTCAATCTAAACATACAAAACCTTTAATTATATAATTTATATGTATCATTTTTGCTTAGTATTAAAAACTTTTAAATAAAACAGTGCAATAGCTGCGTCTCCTCGCGTTAGGAACATTTCGAATATCGAAAACAGAAGTTCGAACTTCTGAAATCGATAAATGACAATTATTGCTATCAATGTGACCCTTGTGTCATTAAAATGACAATATTTCTTATCAAGTTCAATGTTTTGTGAAGTGCGGTATACTTTTGACACTCATTTGGGATCAATTTGACCCCAAAAATTTGATCCTAGTGGCAGTGACATTTTGAACCACAATTATTAAATTGACACTCAGGATTTTTTTTTTGGGTGTACCCTTTTACTCTACGATTAACGGGATATACAAATAGTGTGAAGCAAGGAAAGACCAAAAGAATGCTTACAAGCCAACGTGATTTCCTGGAGATCTCGGGCGGCCGTGTTGATGCCGTGGTGCCTGCTTGGTGCGACCTTGCCTGTGCTGCGGGCTGTGTCACAGTTTCGGGGTTGTTTAGCCTTTCAACGCTGGCAAGAAGATAAATTTCCAGAGCCCGACCTTTACACATTCGCACACCTTAGTAATTTATATCCCATTTAGGTTTACTTAAATTGTATAAACGTATTATTTTAACTTTACTCGATCGATCTTTCCCTTGCCAGCTATAGTTTTTTTTTTTTTTTTTTTTTAGTAGTATCATTCTTTATTTATAAAAAAAACATTGAGTGATCGGTATTACAAATGTGCAATTAAAGGGGTTTTACAGAGTTTTTTTTTTTAACAAGAAAGGATTAGCAAATAAATCGACTTGGTTATTTTAACCGTCTGTCGATCTCGGCTTTCCCAGTGTCAAAACTGCCAGTGTACTACACCTGACTTCCTGGGTCTACCCCAGATATCAGATCGTTCCACCAATCAGTTTAAAAACTTGGAGAGCTGAGTTTCGTGTTTGAATTAAAAAATGCATTATTTAAAAGTTTTCCATTAAAATATTATTACGGTACTGCAGAGCCTGTGCACGATGTTTTCCTGCTCGGGCACACTGTGTCGCTGGCTGTCACGTTTGGGATGTAGCTTAGTGGGTGGATTTCCTCCCTGGCCGTAAAAATTGTACGGATCTTCTCCACAGTGAAAGCGTCTGTAAAATAGTTATTGACTTCCAGATCGTATTCAAGAGACCTATGAGTCAGCCGAGTTGCGCTTCTCCTTGATTTCGTCTTGAACTGAGTCCTATATGTTTCTTGCATATGTACTAGTATACGTTGCACCTAATGCGACCATTGAGAAGGGTCTCTATCTGTAGCCTTTCTCCGTAGGTCTTGGCAAGCGTCTCCCATTCTATTCGCTAGAATTCGCGGCAGCCTACGGTCGGGCATGCATACCACTCTCTGGATATATCTGACATGCATTTCTGCTGTAAAGATATGCAGCGGTGGCAGTCCAAGAACTTGTTGAATTCAGTGACAAGACTTGCTGTGAATTGAGGTGTAGCGTACTTAATGAATTCCGATGGTATAATATCTGGCCCGGGTGCTTTTCTATCTTTTAACATTGTAATTATATTTTCCACTGTTACATACCCATCTAAAATTTGATTTTGTACCGACGGCATTGCAAAGTGCAGGGGTTGCGTCCAATCAGGAGGGGTCTTCTAGGGGTCTATTTCACGGAAATAGTTTCCTAGATCATCTGCATTAACTTCCATTGATTTTACAAATGAACTTCCATTGAGTTTCTTAATAGTAGTCCAATAAGCCTTGCTATCTGTTATGGAATCCAATGATCTTGCTAGGTTAACGTAAAATTGCGTCCTAGCATTTTACTTGCTTAGCTTGTATGCGGCATTGGCTTCATGGTACATTACCGCTGCACTTGCTGAATTTGTTGGTTTTACCTGCCTTAGTTGCCTGCTCCACTCCACTCCTGTTTAAAGTATTTGGGCTTTCTTCAACCTCGTGTATTAACGGCTTTGGCAATGCCGTCTGTAAGAAACCCTTCAATTTCATCGGGGGTTCTCAAATCTGCCACACAACTTGTTGCCAGGTTTCGGTCCAACTTTGTCCTATAGCTCTCTTTCTCTCGATTTCGCCAAATCAGACTTGGCAGAAGTCCAAGCGGCGCTATATATATTGTAAACCTTCGATTTATGTTTAAATTAATTTGAAATTCTAAAATCCCTAAAGATTATACAAGGAAACACCGATTTTTTAGGGATTCGACCACAGCCCAACAACAGACAACAGCCAAATTTTTTCACTATTCGGGGCCTAACCGCCCACTAAGATCCGATATGTCCCCCCAGTGGCCTCAAAATTAAGTTTTATTTTTCAAGTTTTTAATATTTTTTTAAGTATTGTTTACGAGTTTTTTTAGATTTTCTAAGTTATTGCGTTGCATTTTGCGGAAGCCTGCCGAGAGAGCGAAATCCAGAGAGCAGACGCCAAGTGAGCGACGGCCGAGAGAGCAAGAGTCAAGAAAATTGATCAGTGGAAGTGGTAGTGCTGTAAGGAATGGGGAGGGAAAAGGGGAAATTTAAGTTAAAATTTGTTTTGGATTTTAAAAACTTAAACTGCTGCTCCGATCAATATGATTTTCAGTTCAGTTCAGTCAGTTCTGTGGATTAAATGCTTAAAATTAATTTTTCAAATGCCCAAAAATTGTTAGGTTTTACCAACTATGACCTCGAGTTTGCAAAAATCTTCGCATTTTTAACATATTTTTAGGTATTTTTAAAGAATTTAGCCGCCGAGCCTTTGTTTGTTTTTGTCAAAGTATCTGCAAACGCTGAGCCCGTACGTGTTATCAACAAAAAAGAGCTTGTGGTACTGGAGGCGAATCCGAATCCAATTGTTTAACAAAATAATTTATTTTGCTGAATGTTTATTTGGTTTCTTTTATGTAATTGTTAGTTTAGGTTTTCTATTCTTAATTTTATTTCTTACGCGTAATTTTTTGTTTATGTTTCACCATGTATTTAATTATCAGCGGGCGCTCCTAATTAGGATAGGGATCTACAAAAAAACATTTAATTGGCTAATATCATGACATATTCCAAATTGAACACAAGAGGGAACGCTATAGTCGACTGCCTCGACTATCAAATACCCGTTACTCAGCTAAAGTCAGCAGTCTCAAGCAGGGCAAACAAAGCAGCCGCTTCAAAAAATTTAAAAAATTTCTTCTACATTTCGGTAGGCGTTAATAACCCAACCAAAATTGCGTTTACACTTTTGCTCTAGCTTTAAAACTATGGGCGCCACAGCTTTTCGCGATTTGTGGGCGTTAGAGGGGGCGTGGCATATCGGCGTGAAAAACTTGCGCTGCGTATTAACCCCTAGAATCTGCATGCCAAATCCCAATCTTCTAGCTTTTATAGTTTCCGAGATCTCAGCGTTCATACAGACGGGTGCCACTGTTTTTCGCGGTTTGTGGGCGTTAGGGGGGAGGGGGGGTTTCCCACTTTGGTCTATCAATATGTATTGATGAAACGAATACACATTGCTTTTCCCGTTAATATAGCTTCAAAACTGTGGGTGGCACAGTTTTTCGCGACTTGTGGGCGTTAAAGGGGGCGTGGCATATCGGCGTGAAAAATTTGCGCTGCGTATTAACCCCTAGAATCTGCATGCCAAATCCCAATCTTCTAGCTTTTATAGTTTCCGAGATCTCAGCGTTCATACAGACGGGTGCCACTGTTTTTCGCGGTTTGTGGGCGTTAGGGGGAGAGGGGGTTTCCCACTTTGGTCTATCAATATGTATTGATGAAACAAATACACATTTCTTTTCCCGTTAATATAGCTTCAAAACTGTGGGTGCCACAGTTTTTCGCGGTTTGTGGGCGTTAGAGGGGGCGTGGCACATCGTCGTGAAAAACTTGCGCTGCGTAATAACCCCTAGAATCTGCATGCCAAATCCCAATCTTCTAGCTTTTATAGAATCCGAGATCTCAGCGTTCATACAGAACGGGTCACAGTTTTTCGCGGTTTGTGGGCGTTAGAGAGGGCGTGGCACATCGGCGTGAAAAACTTGCGCTGCGTATTAACCCCTAGAATCTGCATGCCAAATCTCAATCTTCTAGCTTTTATAGTTTCCAAGATCTCAGCGTTCATACAGACGGACAGACGGACAGACGGACAGACAGACGGACAGACAGGCGGACAGACGGACAGACGGACATGGCTAGATCGACTCGGCTAGTGATCCTGATCAAGAATATATATACTTTATATGGTCGGAAACGCTTCCTTCTGCCTGTTACATACTTTTGCACGAATCTAATATACCCTTTTACTCTACGAGTAACGGGTATAATAAGGACAATGGCTGCGCTTCTTTGTAAATAAACAACTGGCTTGTCCAAAAAAAAAGTTTATATATTTCTTTGTTAACTCAGGTGTTGATGTGGTCTGTGTTTCTAAAACATGATTCTCGTCCCTTGTTAGTGATCGGCTTGTATCTTGTGATGGTTATAATTTATTCCCTGCCGATCGTGATGGACATGCTGGGGGGTGTTGCAATATAAATTTGTAAGGGACTTAAACCTAAATTAAGTTGCAGAAAAGACGCTACCAGTTTGGTAGAATATTTATTTATTAAGATAACTGGTTCTTCCTGTCAAATCAAAATGCTTTTTCAATATGCAAACAGTCCAAATAGAACACAGGACTATACTAATTGTATATCATTTTTATATTGTTATTTTACTATATATTGAATTTTACTATTATTGAAATTTTACTATTAACTATTGTAGAAGCATTTGTCCAATAGAATGGAAACTGCTGCAGTCCCTGCAGGAAAAATGCGAACTAGTCTGATAATAGTTGTAAAACTAGTAAAAAAGCTATCGGAATTTGTCTGGATGCACTTGGACTTCACAGGGCTTAGAAAATTTGTGCAAGTCAAAAAAATAAATATTACAAAACTAGCGAGCTGGTACCTTTCTGACAAGAAAAACGCTAAAAATATTTAATTGGTAGAACAAATACATGTTAAAGAATACTTTAAAGGCAACTGGAATTTAAATAGTTGCACTTGAACTATATAAGATCTAACAAGAGGGAACGCTATAGTCGAGTGCCTCGACTATCAAATACCCGTTACTCAGCTAAAGTCAGCAGTCTCAAGCAGGGCAAACCACCGCTTCAAAAAATTTAAAAAATTTCTTCTACATTTCGGTAGGCGTTAATAACCCAAACAAAATTGCGTTTACACTTTTGCTCTAGCTTTAAAACTATGGGCGCCACCGCTTTTCGCGGTTTGTGGGCGTTAGGGGGGAGGGGGGGTTTCCAACTTTGGTCTATCAATATGTATTGATGAAACGAATACACATTGCTTTTCCCGTTAACATAGCTTCAAAACTGTGGGTGCCACAGTTTTTCGCGGTTTGTGGGTGTTAGAGGGGGCGTGGCACATCGGCGTGAAAAACTTGCGCTGCGTAAAAACCCCTAGAATCTGCATGCCAAATCCCAATCTTCTAGCTTTTATAGTTTCCGAGATCTCAGCGTTCATACAGAACGGGTCACAGTTTTTCGCGGTTTGTGGGCGTTAGAGAGGGCGTGGCACATCGGCGTGAAAAACTTGCGCTGCGTATTAACCCCTAGAATCTGCATGCCAAATCTCAATCTTCTAGCTTTTATAGTTTCCAAGATCTCAGCGTTCATACAGACGGACGGACAGACGGACAGACAGACGGACAGACAGACGGACAGACGGACAGACAGACGGACATGGCTAGATCGACTCGGCTAGTGATCCTGATCAAGAATATATATACTTTCTATGGTCGGAAACGCTTCCTTCTGCCTGTTACATACTTTTGCACGAATCTAATATACCCTTTTACTCTACGAGTAACGGGTATAAAAATATAGCCCAGAGTGTAAATGTCTTGGGAAATTTAACACCAAACAAATCAAACAGTCGAGGTTCTCAGTTCAATCCCCAGTCTTTATAAATTATTATTATTATACCCTTGAGGAGAGTATAATGATTTCAGTCAGAAGTTTGCAACGCAGTGAAGGAGACGTTTCCGACCCTATAAAGTATTTATATTCTTGGTCAGCATGACTAGACGAGTCGATCTAGACATGTCCGTCTGTCCGTCTGTCCGTCCGTCTGTCCGTCCGTCTGTAAAATTTCAATATACGTCAGAGATAAATCTGGAAAAAATGATATACAATTAGTATAGTCCTGTGTTCTATTTGGACTGTTTGCATATTCAAAAAGCATTTTGGTTTGACAGGTAGAAACAATTATCTTAATAAATAAATGTTCCAAACTGGTAGCGTCTTTTCAAGCTAACATTTTTTTCCTATTAATTTCCCATTAATTTTTCGATCGTTTCTACGGGAGCTATATGATATAGTCCGACAATTTTTCAAAAATGGTATTTGAAATTCAGAACAGTTTTAATAATAATATTCCCAAAAACTTTTGGTCACGCTTTTGCGTTGAAACGGACGGACAGCAGGACATGACTAGATCGATTCGTCTAGTCTTGCTGATCAAGAATATACATATATACTTTATAGGGTCGGAAACGTCTCCTTCACTCCGTTGCAATCTTCTGACTCAAATCATAAAACCCTCTGCAAGGGTAATTATCAAAGCTATAATTTTGTTTCCTTTAATTTCCCTTTAGTTTTCCGATCGGTGCAATGGGAGATATATGATATGGTCGTACGATTTTTGTAAACTTTAATTCAAAGTTCAGAACAGTTAAAAAAATTAGATTCCCAAGAGCAAAAGGTAATATGTCAAACAAATACCTAAGCTATAATTTTTTTCCCATTTTTTTTCCGATTATTCCTATGGGAGCTATAAGACGCAGTTGTTTGATCCGGCTGGTTCCGACTTATAATCTATCTGCAATAGAAAGAATACTTTTGGGAAAGTTGTAGCCCAATAGCTTTAAAACTGAGAGACAAGTTTGCGCAGTAACGGACGGACGGACGGACAGACGGACATGGCTAGATCGACTGGTGTAGTGATTCTGATCAAGAATATATATACTTTATGGGGTCGGAACTTCTGACTGAAATCATAATACTCTCTGCAAGGGTATAAAACAAATATTTTTATACCCGTTACTCGTAGAGTAAAAGGGTATATTAGATTCGTGCAAAAGTATGTAACAGGCAGAAGGAAGCGTTTCCGACCATATAAAGTATATATATTCTTGATCAGGATCACTAGCCGAGTCGATCTAGCCATGTCCGTCTGTCCGTCTGTATGAACGCTGAGATCTCGGAAACTATAAAAGCTAGAAGATTGGGATTTAGCATGCAGATTCTAGGGGTTAATACGCAGCGCAAGTTTTTCACGCCGATATGCCACGCCCCCTCTAACGCCCACAAACCGCGAAAAACTGTGGCACCCACAGTTTTGATGCTATATTAACGGGAAAAGAAATGTGTATTTGTTTCATCAATACATATTGATAGACCAAAGTGGGAAACCCCCCCCCCCCTAACGCCCACAAACCGCGAAAAACAGTGGCACCCGTCTGTATGAACGCTGAGATCTCGGAAACTATAGAAGCTAGAAGATTGGGATTTAGCATGCAGATTCTAGGGGTTAATACGCAGCGCAAGTTTTTCACGCCGATATGCCACACCCCCTCTAACGCCCACAAACCGCGAAAAGCTGTGGCGCCCATAGTTTTAAAGCTAGAGCAAAAGTGTAAACGCAATTTTGTTTGGGTTATTAACGCCTACCGAAATGAAGAAGAAATTTTTTAAATTTTTTGAAGCGGCTGCTTGGTTTGCCCTGCTTGAGACTGCTGACTTTAGCTGAGTAACGGGTATTTGATAGTCGAGGCACTCGACTATAGCGTTCCCTCTTGTTTTTTGTTTTTTTTACCCCACTTTATTTATTTAATAAGATCTACTCAGATGCAAAATCAAATACGAACAATTTTGAAATTTAGGTAAGCACGAATATTCGAATTTAAATACAAAAATTTAGTTTTTTTGTTTATTTAATTTTTTTTTTAAGTTAGACATATTTTAAATGTAATTTATAAACAGAAAAACTTTAAGTTAGGGGTGCTCAGTCCTATGGCACACGGGCACATTTGTTTTTGTTTTGGCACTTAGCCTACGGAGCGGCACATCCCATACTATATAGGACACAAGCCAGTTCTTTTTTGTATGAATTTTTTTTTGTCTCAACTCACAATGCAAATTGTTCTTGTCTTTTTAATGATTGTGTGTGAGTCGTTACTCGCGTGCGTGTGCTTTTCTTTTAATTGTGTTTGTAAATTCACAATAAAGCTGTTTTGAACACCCCTGATTTAAGTAATGATATAAATGATAGTTAGGAAAACGTACCTCTTACCCAGGATAGAACCCACAACCGACCAGTTTGCAGAGCAGACAGACGCCCTTACCAACTCGACCACGCACGCTTTATAAAAAGTGTCGACTAAAGAAAAACATCTACTCTCCTACTTTCAAGCTCTATTTAAGTACTTTTGTACTTAGCTTAAGAATATTTGTGCTTAATTGGCATTTAAGTCCAAACTGTGATCAATTTAAGAACTTTAACCACGAAATGTTCTTGAAATTATAAGTGTGATATCGTTCTTAAATGAAGACTGATTTTGCTTGATTTTATCATGATGTTTTTTCTGTATGTAACACTACTGCCACTGGTGGATTATAGCCAAGCTTTTGACAGCGTAAATCACGATATATATGTTAAAAACTAGTGAATAAGTTTATGTTCTCTATTACGCACACAAGTTAATTCGTTCCTATTTGACTGGTAGAAGGCAGGCAGTTGTAACACCAACAGAAAACTCATCCTTCCTTGTGTTGATAAGGGGTGTCTCACAGGGGTCAGTGCTAGGTCCTTTGTTGTTTACCATGTAAGTTAACAACCAGCTTCCAGCATAGGCTGGGCAGTTTTATATTTTATTATCATATTTTTATATTTTTATATATCGTTTAATAATCCTTATATTATGTATCACGTATGACCACCCTTATGGTGTCCAAGTGCTGAGCCAGAAAAGTGCACTGCTATAGGCCGTGCCTTAATGCTATTGGTGGCCAGCAATCGTATGACTTTGGCGATTTTGTGCCTGGTCAGCAAAGATGCCATGTCATACGTTCTACTTTTGTAAACTTAAAGTTAGTTCTCATTTGCATTTCAAGAAATAAAGAGCGTACGCTGCATCTGACTAACTCCGGCAACCGCCGTTAACCTTCATTATTTTAACCTGTCTGAGTCTCTAGGCCAGCAGGGCATGAAAGGCAGTCACCTTTCTAACGTAATCATCATAAAACAGTATTTTGTATTAATATTTTGACTTTCCGTAGAGTATTTTATTTTTTAATAAATTTTTTTCCTCGCAAAATTTTTTTGAAAATTCGGGTAAATTTACAAAAAATGGTAATTTATCATTTATAGCGCTGAAATATTATCCGAATCGTTTATAAATTTAATTGGACTACATCTATTAAGAAAACTTAGAATTGGTGGACTTTATAGTAAAAATGGAAAAAATCTTGTATTGCTTGTATTTATTAAGTGAAAAAAGTGTATATGTATAACTTCAAATTTATTAATAAAAACCATAATTTTAAAAAATATTCTATGATTTAAATAATATAAGTATTAATCCGCTCCATCTCGGTTTCGCCTTCGCTATCGGTCTTGTCGCTCATACATTCTGCTACTTTTAACGAAGTTAAAGCTTCCTTCGGAAAGGTGTGCACTTTTTTTCGGCAAACCTCCGTTTACTAGATACTATTTGATCGGAGCTAATCAAGAACATATTCAAAATGTCCTGGTTGATCTTCACCATATCCACTTTTCTCGAATAACATTCTCTGTATTTTTTTATGTTTAATTGAAGATTGAGATTAAAATTGACTATTTACATTGTTTAATAATTCACAAGTGCCAATAACTTTGGTCTATCAATATGTATTGATGAAACGAATACACATTCCTTTTCCCGTTAATCTAGCTTCAAAACTGTGGGTGCCACAGTTTTTCGCGGTTTGTGGGCGTTAGAGGGGGCGTGGCACATCGGCGTGAAAAACTTGCGCTGCGAATTAACCCCTAGAATCTGCATACTAAATCCCAATCTTCTAGCTTTCATAGTTTCCGAGATCTCAGCGTTCATACAGACGGGTGCCACTGTTTTTCGCGGTTTGTGGGCGTTAGGGGGGGGTTCATATATTGGTCAATCAATAGGTATTAAAAAACCGAATACACATTCCTTTTCCCGTTAATCTAGCTTTAAAACTGTGGGTGCCACAGTTTTTCGCGATTTGTGGGCGTTAGAGGGGGCGTGGCACATCGGCGTGAAAAACTTGCGCTGCGTATTAACTCTTAGAATCTCCATGCAAAGTGTCAATCTTCTATATTTTATAGTTTCCGAGATCTCAGCGTTCATACAGACGGACGGACGGACATACGGACAGACGGACAGACGGACATGGCTAGATCGACTCGGCTAGTGATCCTTATAAAGAATATATATACTTTATGTGGTCGGAAACGCTTCCTTCTACCTGTTACATACTTTTGCACAAATCTAATATATCCCTTTACTCTACGAGTAACGGGTATAATAATAAAAGTAAAATAAAAGTATTTTATGTACTTAGTGTGGGTTTCTATACACATGCTAAGGCACCTTTTTATGAGAGCAATAAACGCAACAATAAGGGTCAGGGAAGGCAATGGAAAGGCGAGGATAAAAATCCGCACTTCATTCCTAAGCAAAGCCAAGGCAAGCCTCATAAGGACAACCTACGGCCGAAGCACAGGGATCCTGAAACCATAGTCCAAAATAGGGTTCAACCCATGGAGGTAGACTTCTCGATGGCCATATTTAGGCAGGAAACAAGCTGGGGGAAGCCGCAGAGTAATACTACAAAAGGCAGAACTCGTCCCAGCGTCAATCGGGCCAAAGACGCCAACACGTTCATAATATAGCCCAACTCCAACAGGAGAAGGAAGGCTACTCCGCCACAGCTGAAGCTGAAGTTGCCAACATTGAGGAAGAAAGTAACACTGCCGAGCTTAATGACCTTCACGCTCACGACTGCCGTTCGTCGAGCGAAAGTTGGCTAGCAGAACATTAAAAAGAACAAGAGCATACTGCGCATTTTTGGGTTAGACACACTGAGCACGTTCGATGGTATAATAGGCTTCGACACGCTAACGCGAGCAGGAGTGGCATTGGACTTGGGCAACAGCGTAATAAAATACGCAAACGTCACTGAAAAGCTCAAATTCTTTGACTGTGAAAATGTTAATTTCACGAAAATCGCCGACATAGTGGTACCAAGTTCAGCGAAAGCAGAATTCAAAAAAATTATTCTGAAAAGAAATAAAGTGTTTTCGACCTCTAACGAGGCACTTACCTTCAACACCTCGGTCATCGCTACTATTAGAACAATGAGCGACGAACCCTTCTACTCCAAATTATATCCCTTCCTATGGGGCAGCAGACAGCGATTAGTGATCGACTTCACGACTTCCCAAGCCGAGTATACCCATGATTCCAGCGAACTTGGGGAAAGCCAAATTTTTTACTACCCTAGACTTGAAATTAGGGTATCACCTGGCTGAAAAATGTTGTGTTTTCTTACCCAAAAGAACACCTAAATCGTTTACTGAATATATACGATCAAGTGGGGAGTACCTCTATAAAAGGTCATTACGTTACATTTCAGGCAGTTCAAATTTAAGAGGTTATACTCACATCATATCTGAAAATTATCAATGTCTGATTGTAAGCCAAAACAAGAGGGAACGCTATAGTCGAGTGCCTCGACTATCAAATACCCGTTACTCAGCTAAAGTCAGCAGTCTCAAGCAGGGCAAACCAAGCAGCCGCTTCAAAAAATTTAAAAAATTTCTTCTACATTTCGGTAGGCGTTAATAACCCAAACAAAATTGCGTTTACACTTTTGCTCTAGCTTTAAAACTATGGGCGCAACAGCTTTTCGCGGTTTGTGGGCGTTAGAGGGGGTGTGGCATATCGGCGTGAAAAACTTGCACTGCGTATTAACCCCTAGAATCTGCATGCTAAATCCCAATCATCTAGCTTTTATAGTTTCCGAGATCTCAGCGTTCATACAGACGGGTGCCACTGTTTTTCGCGGTTTGTGGGCGTTAGGGGGGAGGGGGGTTTCCCACTTTGGTCTATCAATATGTATTGGTGAAACAAATACACATTTCTTTTCCCGTTAATCTAGCTTCAAAACTGTGGGTGCCACAGTTTTTCGCGGTTTGTGGGCGTTAGAGGGGGCGTGGCATATCGGCGTGAAAAACTTGCGCTGCGTATTAACCCCTAGAATCTGCATGCTAAATCCCAATCTTCTAGCTTTTATAGTTTCCGAGATCTCAGCGTTCATACAGACGGGTGCCACTGTTTTTCGCGGTTTGTGGGCGTTAGGGGGGAGGGGGGTTTCCCACTTTGGTCTATCAATATGTATTGATGAAACGAATACACATTGCTTTTCCCGTTAATATAGCTTCAAAACTGTGGGTGCCACAGTTTTTCGCGGTTTGTGGGTGTTAGAGGGGGCGTGGCACATCGGCGTGAAAAACTTGCGCTGCGTAATAACCCCTAGAATCTGCATGCCAAATCCCAATCTTCTAGCTTTTATAGTTTCCGAGATCTCAGCGTTCATACAGAACGGGTCACAGTTTTTCGCGGTTTGTGGGAGTTAGAGAGGGCGTGGCACATCGGCGTGAAAAACTTGCGCTGCGTATTAACCCCTAGAATCTGCATGCCAAATCTCAATCTTCTAGCTTTTATAGTTTCCAAGATCTCAGCGTTCATACAGACGGACAGACGGACAGACGGACAGACAGACGGACAGACGGACAGACGGACAGACGGACATGGCTAGATCGACTCGGCTAGTGATCCTGATCAAGAATATATATACTTTATATGGTCGGAAACGCTTCCTTCTGCCTGTTACATACTTTTGCACGAATCTAATATACCCTTTTACTCTACGAGTAACGGGTATAACTAGACTCAATCTTATTATATGTCAAACAAAGCTTAACATTATCAGCATACATTAGTACACGAGAATGTGTTACGATAGACGGAAGATCGTTAATAAACAAGGTAAACAGCAAAGGGCCCAAATGACTACCCTGGGGCACTTCCGATGTCACGTGGGTCATTTTGGAGACAGCATTCTTAAATATAACTCCCTGAGTCCTTCCATTCAAATAACTTGAAATCCAAGTAAATAGATTACATGGAAACCCAAGCTGATCTAATTTGAATAAAAGGAGAGAGTGGTTAACAGAGTCAAAAGCTTTGCTGAAATCTGTATATATAACATCAGTCTGCATTTTTTTTCTTAAATCCATGTATTACAACAGATGACAATTCAAGGAGGTTAGTGGTGGTCGATCTTCTCTTAACAAAACCATGCTGACACGGTGATATTAGCGAGGAACATAAGTGTTGCAAGTGAGACATAATAATTCGTTCAAATGCTTTCGGAATTGCCGACAATTTAGAAATACCTCTATAATTCTGGGCATCCGCATTCGCACCCTTTTTGTGGAGTGGAATAATGAAAGAGTCCTTCCAGATAGTTGGAAAAATTGATGATGAAATAGACAAGTGAAAAAGTTTAAGAATCGGTCTACAAATGGTTGAAGCACAAAACTTAAGCACACATCCAGGGAGTCCATCAGGACCGGGAGAATAAGTTGGCGTTGTTGTTTCTAAGTCTCTTAATAGAGAACTTTCGGTAATTACGGGGAAAAAAATACAATTAGCTCTGTTTAAGGGGTTAGGGTAGATAGAATTTGACCAAGCAGCCGAACTATAAGTAGTTTGGAAAAACTCGGCAAATAAATCCGCAATTTCAGAATCCGTCGATGCCTCTTTTGAGTTTAAACGTACCGAAGAAGGCAAAACTGCTTCGGATCATTTGAAAATTCAAATTTACATCGATTTAAATACATAGAATAGCAGTGACTGTTGAGAACATTGAAATCTGAACGAGCCACCACATATTCCGAAAAATCAGATGGCTTACCCGATTTTTTCAGGGAACGAAAATAACAGTTATTTTTGTATTTTCAAACAAAATAATCAACGACAAGGAAGACTCCTAGAAAAAGACCAACTATACCACTGGCATTATAAAACATTGTATTTTACATATTTGCAATGATTTTTATTTTTGCAATTTTTATTTAAAACTCAAAAAATAATCGTTATTCTGTGAGTTTTATATAAAACTTGACATATAAAACTTATTCTATGAGTTTTATTTTCTGATTGAAAAATAACAGTTATTCCTTGAGTTTTATATAAAAATCAAAACATAAAACTTATTCTCTGAGTTTTATTTTTTCAATCAAAAATAAAACTCAAAACCGTTTAGTGGCGGCTGTATAGGGGATTTAAATGTTTTAAAAATGTAGATATGGTACTTGACCCATTGGCTTTTTTCAAGATTTTTACCAAATGAAATCAACCACGGTAAGTATGATTAATTAAATTATTTACGTCGCGCAGAGGAGAAATCCATGCTTTAATAGTAGGCGGTCTATAAATTAATACATAAAAACGTTTTCGATAAAGAGATGGACGATCAAAAAAACATTTTAGAAAAAGATACCAAGATCAAGTTTTCTGTCAAAAAAAGTGTTTAAAACGCTATAGAAAAGTTCAATTGCACTTACAAATCATATAGTTTAGTTTATTATAGTCACATTTATGAAAACATCTCAGTACAGGGGAGGCCAATTGTCAATTCAAATGTAGGAAGATATCAGTCTTCAGGTACAATAAGTGCGTCAATTCTAGATACCGTGACTTCATGCAGATCTGAAACAAATACAAGATCCAATTGTCTATTTATTGAATTTCGTATAAAGCTTACTTGCTGTAACGATCATTTTAAAAGGCCATCCATAAAGGTGTAGCGGCAAGTGAGTCAGTAGGAAGAGACCAAGAGATATTAGGGAGATTAAAGTCACCCAAAACAATCAAAAGGTCTCTGTTGGAAAGAAGGGATATAATGGATTTAATAGCAGATAGATGGTGCTCATAAATGAAAAAATCACAGCCAGGAGGAATATAAGAGCAGGTTACAAATATAGATAAGGATTGCAGGGAAACTTTGACACTAACAAATTCAATTTCGTTAGAGATATGAAAGTTAAGTCTCTCCAATGTTAAACTAGAGGTAACGGCAATCAGTACACCACCCCCCTACGTGGAGAGCGATCGGTCCTATAGGTGTTAAAATTTTTTGCCAGAACTTCAGAGTCAGATATCTCTGGTTTCAGACAAGTTTCCGTAAAAGCCAAAATATCTTCAGTAAATGCTTTGCCGCTGTTGCTAGGCCTCTCACTGCCATCCTCAAAGGGGAAAACGGAACGGTCAGCAAGAATATGTCAAAAAAGGTAGCTGTCAGTTTCGACGAAACCCAGCGAAACGCATTCGACCACCCCGATTTTAAGTTTCCGTTTGACTTAACCACTGACGCCTCAGCGAGTGGAATAGGTGCAGTATTATGCCAAAATAAAAGACCCATTACCATGATTTCGCGTACACTAAAAGACTGCGAACTAAACTACGGCAACAACGAAAGGGAATTGTTGGCAATAGTCTGGGCAATAGGCAAATTTGAAATTACAGAATTACCTATACGGTACCAAGGAGGTACGGATCTATACGTAGGAGAAATGTTGCATATCGAAATTTTTTTAACTGACAAAAAAATTTTTTTATCCTGTGTTGACAAGTAGTCCAAATTCGCTATCGTACAGGCCCTAGTTTCGAGGGCAATAATAGATGTACGAGCTCCTATTTTCCAATTGGTAAATTTCTACCAAAATATTAAAACCATATACTGCGACAACGAGGCTTTTTCAACTCTGAAACGATCACTTGCTGAAAAACCAATACAGTATCGATATTGTCAATGCACCCCCGCTACACGGTAGCTCCAACGGCCAAGAAGAAAGATTTCATAGTACCCTGGCAGAAATCGCCAGATGCCTCAAAATTGATAAAAAAAATTGAGGATACTGTGGAACTGATAATGTGGTCGACCGTAGAATATAATAGATTGCTGCACTCGGTCTTAGGCCGGTAGAAGTCGTCCACAACAACAGCGACGAAATACAATTGCCAATTAAAGCATAAATTGACAAAGCGCAACAGTCTAACCTGGACAGAATTAATCTGTCCAGACAGAACCGAGTCTTCGAAGTTGGCGAGAAGGTCCATCTACAGGATGGACAACAGGAGATTGGGGAACAAATAGACACCACTTTATTCGGAAGAGCGTGTGGATGCAGATCTGGGAACATCTGTTCTCATTAGGGGGAGGGTGGTTCATAAGGACAACATTAGATAGGCACTTTATCCGCCACATTCGTCCTTACACTAACACTCAATTTTGCTATAATTTTCACAGGATTGCTGTAACATCCATTGTACTGCTGTCCACCGCAAGTGCGCGGATCATCGACTTCTCGCACGCAAAATACATCCCAGTACTAGACGGGACTGTTTTCGTATGGGAACAGTGTGACCTGGTTAGGCACTCGACAAATTTGTCAGAGTTTACGAGCATAATTGACTCCACGGTCAGTATGCTAGAACTGTTTCCATAATCCCATATGAGGAAGCTGCTGGAGGTTGACATCGAACATACCCAAAATATTTTGGATAAGCTCAAGATACACCACAGGATGGCCAGAAGCCTTGATTTCTTGGGCTCGGTCCTTAAGGTCGTGGCGGGTACGCCCGACGCGGACGACCTCCGCGCTTCGCTTATCGAGGCTAACAATAGACAGGTCGCAATTAACACAGAAACATATAATTTACTCACGGATACAGTTAATAGGATCCTTAAGGAGAAAAAGGACGGGCTTGTTGACTCAGGTCATTTGTTCGGAACACTCCTTGCCAGGAATAGAATACTTATCTCAGAATTCCAAAATTGTGTGCTCACCATTACCGTCGCTAAAAATAATATTATAAATCCTACTATATTCAATCATAACGACCTAAAGGCCATCTTTGACGAGCAGCTTACTGAGGTCCCCATAGTTATTCTCATGGATGTTTCTAAAATTAAGATTTTTCAATCTAACGTTATTATTCATATTGTAGTACAGTATCCTAAAGTTAAGCTTATTTGTAAGAAGATCCTGCTCTTCCCATTCGCACACTACCACACAATACTGCAACTGGAGGACAACACCGTAGCGGAATGTAATGACGGGATCCTAGCTGTCTCCGACTCCTCCTGCTTTCTGCAGGAGGGCCACCCACGACACCTGCGCTCGTCAATTGCACGCAGGCAGGGCGGCTGCCTGCCGTACTCGTCCTAGCAACCTGGAACCCCTTACAATCGTAGATGACGGCGTACCAATATTCAACGAAGAACGGACGAGAGTTACCATTGACGATGGGCCCACCATTACCATAAAAGGGACCCCTCTCATCACTTTTGAGAAGAGGGCGATCATAAACGACTCTGTCTACCTAAACCCCAACAACTCGGTCAATAAGAGCCCGGGGATTGCGGCCCTACTCAATATTACGGGGCACGACCAGATCCTAAGCCTTCCGCTACTGCAGCGGATGAACGCACACACCTATGCAGTAGCTTAGAGATGACGTGTAAGGTGGGAGTAGTTAAAAACCAGCTCCCAGCATAGGTTGGGCAGTTTTATATTTTATTATCAAATTTTTATATTTATACCCGTTACTCGTAGAGTAAAAGGGTATATTAGATTCGTGCAAAAGTATGTAACAGGTAGAAGGAAGCTTTTCCGACCATATAAAGTATATATATTCTTGATCAGGATCACTAGCCGAGTCGATCTAGCCATGTCCGTCTGTCCGTCTGTCTGTCTGTCTGTATGAATGCTGAGATCTCGGAAACTATAAAAGCTAGAAGATTGGGATTAGGCATGCAGATTCTAGGGGTTAATACGCAGCGCAAGTTTTTCACGCCGATGTGCCACGCCCCCTCTAACGCCCACAAACCGCTAAAAACTGTGGCACCCGTCTGTATGAACGCTGAGATCTCGGAAACTATAAAAGCTAGAAGATTGGGATTTGGCATGCAGATTCTAGGGGTTAATACGCAGCGCAAGTTTTTTACGCCGATGTGCCACGCTCTTCTAACGCCCACAAACCGCGAAAAACTGTGGCGCCCACAGTTTTGAACCTAGACTAACGAGAAAAGAAATGTGTATTTGTTTCTTCAATACCTATTGATTGACCAAAATGGGAAAACCCCCCCCCCCTAACGCCCACAAACCGCGAAAAGCTGTGGCGCCCGTCTGTATGAACGCTGAGATCTCGGAAACTATAAAAGCTAGAAGATTGGGATTTGGCAGGCAGATTTTAGGGGTTAATACGCAGCGCAAGTTTTTCACGCCGATGTGCCACGCCCCTCTAACGCCCACAAACCGCGAAAAACTGTGGCACCCACAATTTTGAAGCTAGATTAACGGGAAAAGGAATGTGTATTCGTTTTATCAATACATATTGATAGAGCAAAGTGGGAAACCCCCCCTCCCTCCTAACGCCCACAAACCGCGAAAAACTGTGGCACCCGTCTGTATGAACGCTGAGATCTCGGAAACTATAAAAGCTAGAAGATTGGGATTTAGCATGCAGATTCTAGGGGTTAATACGCAGCGCAAGTTTTTCACGCCGATATGCCACGCCCCCTCTAACGCCCACAAACCGCGAAAAACTGTGGCACCCACAGTTTTGATGCTATATTAACGGGAAAAGAAATGTGTATTTGTTTCATCAATACATATTGATAGACCAAAGTGGGAAACCCCCCTCCCCCCTAACGCCCACAAACCGCGAAAAACAGTGGCACCCGTCTGTATGAACGCTGAGATCTCGGAAACTATAAAAGCTAGAAGATTGGGATTTAGCATGCAGATTCTAGGGGTTAATACGCAGCGCAAGTTTTTCACGCCGATATGCCACACCCCCTCTAACGCCCACAAACCGCGAAAAGCTGTGGCGCCCACAGTTTTAAAGCTAAAGCAAAGGTGTAAACGCCATTTTGTTTGGGTTATTAATGCCTACCGAAATGTAGAAGAAATAATCTAATTATGAAATGGCCGGTAGATGACGCCACTTTAAGGCGGCTGCTTGGCTTGCCCTGCTTGAGACTGCTTGCTTTAGCTGAGTAACGGGTATTTGATAGTCGAGGCACTCGACTATAGCGTTCCCTCTTGTTTTATATATCATTTAATAATCCTTATATTATGTATCACGTATGACCATCCTAATATTTGGACCGCCCTTATGGTGTCCAAGTGCTGAGCCAGCAAAGTGCACTGCTATAGGCCGTGCCTTAATGCTATTAGTGGCCAGCAATCGTATGACTGTTCGTTCTCAATGATGCTCAACATGATCAACGATCGTACTCAATGTTGATCAACATGGCCAACGTCCAACGAATCAAGCAGTACTACAGTTGGTAACAGTACAAGGCGCCAAGTTGCACCCACGGCAGATAATATTTGCTGATCAGCATATTTTACATAGTCAATGTCAACGGTTGACTCGACGTCTCACCGACCCGCCAAGCGGTCAGCGTATTCTGCAGTATCAGACGACCCAACTACGTTAACAGCAACCATAATTAAAACTTACTGACCTACTCCAGATACAACTCACTCCACTATTCTGTACACTTAACTTCCGTACTCCAAGTAGTATATAAGCTTGCGTCCAATTCAGAATAAACCAGTTAACATTCCATCTTGTAACTCCGGGCCTTTATTTTCCGCCCTACAGGAATAGGTCTCGTCAACACCCATAAGGACCAGGATCCTTATGGCACAGACTTGATCCACACTACACTCGTGTGTGATCAAACAATGACTTTGGTGATTTTGTGCCTGGTCAGCAAAGATGCCACGAGCATCCCGTCATACGTTATACTTTTGTAAACTTAAAGTTAGTTCTCATTTGCATTTCAAGAAATAAAGAGCGTACGCTCCATCTGACTAACTCCGGCAACCGCAGTTAACCTTTATTATTTTAACCTGTCTTAGTCTCTAGGCCAGCAGGGTATGAAAGGCAGTCACCTTTCAAACGTAATTATCCTAAAACAGCATTTTGGGAATCAACGGCCAACCGGCCTTCAAATATATCCCTGGCGACAAGTCCCGAGCGAATATGTTTTGAAACTATATAAAAACAAGAAAGAAAGCTAACTTCGGCCAGCCGAAGTTTATATACCCTTGCAGATCGTTCCTATTCTATTTGAAATTAAAAAAATGTTAAATTTAGATTTGCAACTAACAAAATTATAGCAGTTTACGGAGTATTTTGACATTAATTAATCGATCCTTCCTATGGCAGCTATATAATATCAAATAAAAACACCTCTTAACGAGGTAAAAAACTAGTGACGACCGCACATTCAACATATAAAAGTTCTGATATCAACATTTGTGACGATAAATGATTACACACATGATTACACACATGACTAAATACACTTTTTAAAATTCACTTTTTCGGCACGCTGCAATATAAAATGCCTATAAAGGGAAAAAGGCAGGACTATTTAATCATATGTGTAATCATTTTTCGTCACAAATGTTGATATCAGAACTTTTGTATGTTGAATGTGCGGTCGTCACTAGTTTTTTACCTCGTTAAGAGGTGTTTTTATTTGATATCAAAACTTTTTGTTTTAAACATGAGTCATATCAAATATATCTACTACTCTTTTCTTTATACTTTGGCTGCCATAGGGCTTAATATTAACGTTTTCATCTCGCTAAACCAGCGGGTTTTTTTTATATTCGTAAAACGAAAGACTCCTTTGTGGAATGGCTTAAAACATTTTTAACGATTCCTTGACCCTAAAATACAGTTTGGATACGCACATACGAAATTCAAAAGTGTCTATTTTCGTTTCTGAATAACTTTTAAATGTGACTTTACAGTAATGTGTTATATACATACAAAAATTTAAGGAATCTCAAAGGAATCTCCTTGAGGTTCCTTAAACTTTTGTTTAAAGTTTTAAAGAAAATCGTAAGAGCCGTTTTTGAGAAAAATAAAAAAAAATCTAAAAATAAAGTTAAAAAAAGCTTTCAAGGAATTTAAATTAAACATGAAAGTTAGACTTGTACCTTGAAAATGTCTAATAAGAATTTGTTCTCATCAAATTGTTTTTTGGGCATTCAAGTAAGCATGAAGTGTTTTCCATACTAATCTGAAACGGGTTGCACTTTTCATCGCTCAATTGCATCCAAACGCGCATTTTTATGAGAAAATGTGTTATATACTAAAAGTTGAGGAAATCTCAAGGGCTATAAAGTTTTAAATTTAAAAAGAAATCGTTAGAGCCGTTTTGAAGAAAATAGCCAAAAAGTGATTTAAAAAAACAACTTTTACCCATAAATTTTAAACTATTGCATTTAGCTAATTTTACCGAAGGCAACGCGATCAGCATATTAATTTACCTTTTTAACAAGGTATAGCACGAGTCTGTAGCTTTAGTCGTTTAGAAACAATTAGCCGTCAAAATCTAGCTTTTTTTAATGATTTCCCGCCAAACTAGCGGGTTTTTCCAAAAGTCGTAGAACAAACGTTTTTCATATCCTGCTGATAAACACAGTAAAAATTATTTTAGGACCCTAAAACCACGATTTGATGCATACAAACAAAGGGACAAAATATTTCATTTTGGGAAGAAGAAGAAAATCTTGTTTTCGGTATATCTTTTGAACGGAGCGTCGGATTTTCTGATATGACCCCTCATATTAAGCGCATTTTCAGTAAAAATACAACGAGCGTACTGCGAGGGGCCTATTATTTTCACTGGCCCCAAAAGATCCAAATTTCTAAATTTTTACTTTTACACTTTCACCGCTCTCTCCCCCAAACCAATTGATTTTCTTGAGGTCTTGGTATGCAATCCTTTTAGTTTTTGCAATACCTTTAAATTGGTGTATCACTCGGTAGAGTCGGACCATTACAACAGATTTTCAATTCTGCGGCTATATAATAGTAGTCGCCTTCGCACACTCTCCTTGTGCGCTTCGTCACTACATGGACTGCCGTCCATAGTGATAGTCATCCAATTTATGTTCGAAATTCTAAAATAATAAAATAAACTTATATTCCAAAGTAGAAGAGAATACAATAAAAATGAACAAAGCTATAATTTTGTTCCTATTAATTTCCCTTTAGTTTTCCGATCGTTCCTATGGGAGCTATATGATATAGTCGTCCGATTTTTATAAAATTTAATTCGAAATTCAGAACAGTTAAAAAATGATAATTCCAAGAGCATAAGGTAATATGTCTAAAAACACATAAGTTATAACTTTTTTCAATTATTTTTCCGATTATTCCTATAGGAGTGTACAAGAGGCGCGTTTGCTTTTTAATTCCACGTTTGTAGGTAGCCGTGATAAAATGAAACACATGCACGTCGGTTCGAGGTTTAGGCAAAAGTAAGCCGGCTTTAATGGCCGCCGGAAAAGCTGGCTTTTTGTGTGACCGCATATTCTGAATCGTACAATCTATAAATCTAGTATTTCTGTAAGACTTAAAGTTATGTTATGTTTCCATTTTACGTTCGTTTCATTTTAAGGTGTAAACTAAGTATAAGTCTTCAGTTTTTGTCTTAACTAATTATAAGGGTTTTCATAGTGTAAATTAGGTATAAGTCCTTCAGTTTTTAATCTTAATATAATACAAGTTGATTTAAATTCTTTGTTGTTGGAGTGATACTCCAACATGCTGCCCGCCTTGCCAGGTGGCAATCAATTGGCGTTGATGGACTGCAGTCTCGTTAGGCAGCGAATGGCTTCCTTCAGTTGGTCTAGCGGCGAAGGCTTGTTGCTGGGACTGCGATGGTAACTCCGTTTTCCACTGCTTCGCTGTCGATTGCGGCTTTCTCGCTCCTTGGTGTGCTGCTGGTCAGGCCTGGTGCGCTTGGCTGACTCCTTTTCCCTCGTCTCCTCGGCTGGTCTATGCAGGATCGTGTGGTGCAGTTCTCCGCACACATGGCAGATGTCCTTGGATCGGCACTGTTGGAGTTTGTGAGAGGATGCCAAGCAATTGACGCAATAGTGCAAACGTCTTACAGCCCGTCTTACTTTGTGCAAAAAAGAGCTAAAGTGATTGAGTTTAACGTGTCTGTAGGGTTAGCCACGAGGATTACCTTTTTTCACACGCTCTGGCGGCAGCAAAGAAAAAATCCAGAAGAAATGTCCACTTCTTTCGCTCTCGGGGCAGCACAAAAACCCTCTCCAGATAGATGTCCAGTTCTGTTGACGTCGAAGGACCATGTACAAGAGGCGCGTTTGCTTTTTAATTCTGAGTTTCCCAACTCACAACACTTGGGTTCCTCTAGGGTCATTGCTAGATCTCAATATCATCGCATGCAAAACACTCTGTCCAAAAATGTGTCTCTTAAATCGCAATATAATAAAGTACTGTCAGAATATATTAATCTGGGTCACATGTCAGAGACTCAGCCCTTCGAAATTGTGCGGAAGAATCAATATTTTTCATACTACTTGCCACACCATGGAGTAGTAAAGCCCTCTAGCACGACAACTAAGCTTAGAGTCGTATTTAACGCATCTAGATCCACATCTTCGGGCAGATCGCTTAATGATGTTTTACACAAAGGCCCTACTCTACAGGCAGATTTACTTGGAATCCTACTCAATTGGCGATTATACAAGTATGTGTTCAACGGGGACATTGAGAAGATGTACCGCCAAATTCTTGTCCACCCCGACGATAGACCTTTTCAACGCATTATTTTTCAACCAGAAGGCAGTGTTTTTTTGAAAGAGTTCGAGCTCAACACCGTCACTTTTGGAGTTAATTGTGCCCCATATCTGGCTATCAGAACCCTTCAACAGTTAGCCAAAGACTGTGAACACGAGTTTCTATTAGCCTCCAAAATTTTACTGTCCGAAACATATGTGGATGACATACTTTCCGGCGACCATACACTCGATGGTGCCAAGAAAGCCCAATCTGAAATTTGAATGGCATTGCAATCCGCGGGTTTTCTGCTCAAGAAAAATACCGCAAATCACGACGCGTTGCTAAGTGAAATCCCTCGAGATCACTTATTCAATGACAATTTTATCAAAGTGTCCGACTCTAGCGTTACACACACATTGGGCATTAAGTGGAATGCCAATGATGATTGTTTCTCATACGACATCAACCCGCCTAATTCAGCCACTCAGATATCTAAACGTAGCATTTTATCCTACGCTTCGACGTTGTTCGACCTGGCAGGCTGGCTAACGCCAATAATAATTCAAGCAAAGCTACTGCTTCAATCCCTATGGCTGGAGAATCACGGCTGGGATGATAATGTCTCCCAAAACACTATCGATAAATGGAATGTCTTTATCCAAAACCTTCGAGAACTAACCCACATACACATCCCTCGCTGGATCCAGTACGATCCAGATCTGGATGTACAACTACACGGTTTCTGTGATGCATCCGAAAAGGCGTACTGTGCTACAATATACATACGAACTGTATACCCCTCGGTAGTTATTCAATCCCATTTACTTCTGGCAAAGAGTAAAGTAGCCCCCTTAAAAACCCTAAGCTTACCACGCCTCGAACTCTGTGGCGCAGAACTGCTCGCTAAATTAGCAAAACACGCGCTTCACGAGACACGTCTTGAAAAACTAAGTCCTCTGTTATGGTGTGACTCTGAAATAGTTCTCGCCTGGTTAGAAAAACCTCCTCATACGTGGAAAACATATGTCGAAAACCGCACAGCAAGCATTCACGCAGAAAGTCCCAATGCGACCTGGAGTCATGTCAGGTCAAAGGACAACCCTGCAGATCTGGGAACGCGAGGATGCTCAACAAATGAGCTAAAAGAATCCACACTTTGGTGGAATGGTCCACAATGGCTATCCTTACCAAAGGAAAAATGGCCAATCTCGTGCAAACCAGAATGTTCTCCCCCAGAATCGCGAGTCCTAGTTCATTGCTGTACTCAGTCGGACGACGAGGATCAATGTCGAAAATTCACCTCGTACTCTCGAGCCCTAAGAGCCACAGCTCGCATTTTAAGTTGGCACCCACGGCATAAACGCACTGCTGTCAACATAAATGCACTTACTAAACTAGCTAAAACTCGACTTGTTATCGCAGCTCAGAAAATGCATTACCCAGAGGAATACACTCGATTATTAAAAAACAAGGCTATTTCCTCCAAAAGCTCGCTCAGCCCCCTTAACCCATTTATTGACAACGATGGCCAAATTCGCGTCAACAGCCGCCTAGTCAACTCAAATCTGCCATATAACGAAAGCCACCCAGTGCTCTTACCTCCAAACTCTGCACTATGCACTCTATTCATAAAATTTGTACACCAAATCTTACTCCACGCAGAAAACAGACTCATGCTTCGATGCATTCGTCAATTCCTCTATATTCCTCGCTTGACAAACAAAGTCAAAAACTGCATCCGAAGATGTGTTACCTGCACACGATTCAAGCAGAGAACTTCGAATCAGATAATGGCAGCCCTCCCTTCTGATCGAGTCACATTCACTCCGGCATTCACAATTACTGGTGTTGATTTTGCAGGGCCTTTTGACTTAAAAACGTCAGCGATTCGTTCAAGCCACATTCTCAAGGGTTACGTAGCGGTTTTCGTATGCTTTTTCACCAAAGCCGTTCATCTGGAATCGGTGTCCGAACTGTCCACAAAGGCTTTTCTTGCGACTTTCGAGCGCTTTGTAAGTCGCAGGGGACTTCCCAACAAGATGGTTTCCGATAATGGGAAAAATTTCCTTGGAGCCAGCTGAGAACTCACGAAGGCATGGGAAACCTTTCTCAAAAATGCCAACGAACACATAACTGCAATTTTTAGTAGCCGCTCGTTCGAATGGCAATTCATACCTCCTCACTCTCCGCACATGGGTGGTCTTTGGGAAGCGGCTGTTAAATCATTTAAAAAACACTTCAAACGCGTAGCAGGATCCCACGCCTTTACTTTCGAAGAGTTTTCTACTTTACTCGCAAAAATAGAAGCGGTTCTCAACTCTAGACCGCTGTCAACTCTGAAATCAGATGCTGACCAACTACTCCCTTTAACCCCAGGTCATTTTATCCGAGGAGCCCCCCTAATTGTGTTTCCCGACAATCCGGGCGAGAACCTCGGCCTACATAACCGCTGGCAGAAACTCAAAATAATGCTTCAAGAACTGAGTAGACGTTGGAGGGATGAATATCTCTCAGAACTGCACCGTCGCTATAAATGGAAGTATCCTTCTCGAAACTTAGCTCTCGACGACATCGTCATAATTAAGGATGATGCCTGTCCCCCAACAGAGTGGCGTCTAGGGAGAGTTATCAAGGTTCATCCGGGACCCGATAATCAAATTCGCGTCGTAGATTTACAAACCCGCACGGGTGACATAACTCGTCCGGTCGTCAAACTTATCGTCCTCGAAACCAAACCCGATTCCTCCCAGTAATCACACACACACATAACACAAGTCCCAACACCACGGCTAACCTATCATATCGTTTCTCAATCAGTCGCTTATAATGTTTTTTTCTCACCAGATGGGACATCAATGCAAAATGTGCCGCCAAAAGCACCCGCTGCGTTTCTGCGAAAAGTTTCTAAAACTTGACTTTATCGCTAAACGATGGGTGCTTTTGGCGGCACATTTTGCATTGATGTCCCATCCGGCTCGAAGGACCATGTACAAGAGGCGCGTTTGCTTTTTAATTCCACGTTTGTAGCCGAGATAAAATGAAACGCATGCACGTCGGTTCGAGGTTTAGGCAAAAGTAAGCCGGCTTTAATGGCCGCCGGAAAAGCTGGCTTTTTGTGTGACCGCATATTCTGAATCGTACAATCTATAAATCTAGTATTTGTATAAGACTTAAAGTTATGTTATGTTTCCATTTCACGTTCGTTTCTTTTTAAGGTGTAAACTAAGTATAAGTCTTCAGTTCAGTCTTCTTAACTAATTATAAGGGTTTTCATAGTGTAAATTAGGTATAAGTCCTTCAGTTTTTAGTCTTAATATAATACAAGTTGATTTAAATTCTTTGTTGTTGGAGTGATACTCCAACAAGGAGCTATAAGATATAGTTTTCCGATCCGGCCGGCTCCGACTATACTACCTGCAAAAGAAAGACGACTTTTGGTAAAGTTTCAGCTCGATAGCTTAAAAACTGAGGGACTAGTTTGCAAAGAAACGGACGGACAGACGGACATACGGCCATGGCTAGATCGACTCGTCTAGTCATGCTGACCAAGAATATATATACTTTATAGGGTCGGAAACGTCTCCTTCACTGCGTTGCAAACATCTGACTGAAATCATTATACCCTCTGCAAGGGTACAAAAAACGGGTTAACATTTTTGAGCAAAGCTAAAACCATTTTATCCGTGGTTACAATTTAATGAAATCTAATAAAAATGTTTAATGTTAACAGTAAGCATAAGTGGTTATAGGTAAAAAGTTATATTTTTGTATGCCATTCATTGTGACTAGTGCAATAATCACTTGTCGCGCTGGGAAAAAATTAATACAAATATCTAAAATCTTATTTAATCTACAGAGTATAACACTTATAAGTATTCATTGTGACTAGTGCAATAATCACTTGTCGCGCTGGGAAAAAATTAATACAAATATCTAAAATCTTATTTAATCTACAGAGTATAACACTTATAAGCATTAAATTAGGACTACAAAGTGTAGTGTTTATATTATTTAGTATGGATTTAATTCTTTAATTTTGACTGCTTCTAGTTTCTTGCTTAGAAATCAAAAGTATTAGTTTTAAACTGAAAAATGTAATGTAAGCTTTCATTATACCCTTGCAGAGGGTATATTGATTTCAGTCAGAAGTTTGCAACGCAGTGAAGGAGACGTTTCCGACCCTATAAAGTATATATATTCTTGGTCAATAACATGTTCAGGCCATATAGAAACATCTAGAACCTTATCAAGATGTTCCTCAGGAAGTCCAATTTTAAACGAAGATTTTTTACGTCTCTGCTTAAACTTGAACTTCAAGACGGTAAGTACGGATAGAGAAACATTCAGTTTGCTGTTCAGGTAGTTATTGACGGCCTTTAAAGTTGGATTCGGGCTTTTCAAACCGATTAAATAAGTCCTTAAATCCAGCTAGTAAGGACTGGTACTCCAGATCAGTTTGCCTTATGAAAGCCGTAATATTGACTTTAATATGATGGCAGCTAGGGCAGGTCCAATCCAGGCCAGAATTCGATTTAGTGCGGTCTGCAACTTGGCCAGCACTGTGTCCAAGGTCGGCACATTTAGGGTGAGCAATGTTATCACACAGCCAGCAACCAATAGTGGGTTGTCGTGAGGTGATTTTGCCATTTAAAAGGCAAGTTTTAATGCAGCAGGCGAGTCGATCTAGCCATGTCCGTCTGTCCGTCCGTCTGTCCGTCTGTCCGTCCGTCCGTCCGTTTCTACGCAAACTAGTCCCTCAGTTTTGAAGCTATCGAGCTGAAACTTTACCAAAAGTTGTCTTTCTATTGCAGGTAGTATATAAGTCGGAGCCGGCCGGATCGGACAACTATATCTTATAGCTCCCATAGGAATAATCGGAAAAATAATTGAAAAAAAATTATAACTTGTGTGTTTTTTGACATATTACCTTATGCTCTCGGAAATATCATTTTTTTAACTGTTCTGAATTTCGAAATAAATAATAGAAAAATCGGACGACTATATCATATAGCTCCCATAGGAACGATCGGAAAACTAAACGGAAATTAATAGGAACAAAGTTATAGCCTTGTTAATTTTTATTGTATTCTCTTCTACTTTGGTATATAAGTTTGTTTTATTATTTTCGAATTTCGAATTAAATTTAACATAAATTGGATGACTATATTATATAGCTGCCATAGGAAGGATCGATCAATTATTGTCAATATAATACGTGCGCTGCTATAATTTTGTTCGTTGTTGTTTGCAAATCTAAATTTAACATTTTTGTAATTTCAAATTGAATAGGAACGATCTGCAAGGGTATATAAACTTCGGCTGGCCAAAGTTAGCTTCCTTTTTTGTTTTTTTTTCGTTTTTTTTTTTTGGTTTTAAAATTTTTTGCCGTAACTTTTAGCGCCATCTTAGTTATCTTTCTGTCTAAGCATTTCATCACAATTATTGCGAACTTCGTGTGGTAATTTGTTTAAACGTATAATTAATTCACGTAATGTACCCGCCGTTGATAACTTGAATATGCATAACCACTTTTTAGGAATAAACAAGAATGATCTAGAATAATACAATATTTACAATACTGTTGCGCTACTGTTTTTTGATGAAAAGTAGCTAGACTTTAATCGTTTTCTTTAATAGTAGGTTTTGCAAATACAAAAATTTTATTTTTTAACTTCGTGAAGAATTGTTGAAGCAACACGAGAATAATTATTATTTTCAAAGTCCGCGTGAATTACGGAGTTCCGATTTTTTTAATATTTAAATTCTCTCAAAAAATACTTCATTTAAAATTTACAAATTTAAAAAAATATTTTTCTGAAATATATTAAGATAGCCCACAAAGTTGCATACCAAATATTAATATTAAAATAACTCAAACGAGTCTCAAATGCTGCATACATTTAAAATCGGAGCTCAAATCTAAAAATATTTTTAAAAAATAAACGTTGCGAGATAGAAATGAAAAAAAAAGTTTCGATTTATTTCTGACATTTGACCCCAATTGCATGTCACGTTTCACATGGAATGAACCTAGAATTAAATTAGAATCATCCTAATTCTACAGAAATATGCTCAATAGATGCAAGCAACTTTATGCTTTTACACTTTTAAAAAATATTGATTTTTGGGGAAGTTACATTAAAAAAAAATCGTTCGTCACCTTACCCTACAACTTTTAAAAGTGCAAAAAAAGAGACAACGATGTAGGAATTTCGAATCCTAATTTCACAGAAATACGCTCAGTAGATGTAATCCACTTTCTGCTTTTACACTTTTAAAAAATGTTGATTTTCAGAAAAGTTACATTCAAAAAAAGAATCATTTGTCACCTTACCCTACACTCCCCTATGGATTTAATACTTTAATTTTCTAACCTGCTTCCAGTTTCTTTTAGAATTCAAAAGTATTAGAACATTTTTTTTTAATTATAAATAAACTCTAAATAAATAAACTTGTATACCACAGTTCACTAACATAGTGTGGTTTCTAACTGAATTAGTATAACACGTATAACAAATTGTATTACAGTTACTAAATAGTGCCAAAAATATACTACGAGTCTAAATGCGACTGCCCTAGTGAGAATACATTTTATACTCGAGGTCTCAATTTCATACTACAGAAAGTTGCAATTTATTACTTCCGAAAGTTGTTCTTCTATCCTACAGAAGTGACTAAGAAGTGTCTTCTTTGCAATATATATATGTATATTTTGTTTTTGTAATATGTGTTTTAACGCGTTTCAATCTTCAAGAAGTTACTATGAAGTGACTTCTAGACTAATAGGTGTTATAATTGTCGCTTTTTCCTTGCAGGGATCGTGTAAGAGGCCCTTAGAATTATTAAAACGATATTTAATGAGGTTAAACACACGTTCACGATCACGTCGGAATCAGCGAGAAATTCCAAAACTGTGTTTAATGAAAATACGAGAGTATGCGTTTATTTCGGCAGCACACATAAACATGGATAATTCACCAAGATTTTGCTTTCATTGTTGTTGTCAGTGATGCTGACCAAAATAATAACAATCAGTGATTTAACTCGAACTAATTGACTGCCCCCGAAAAGCTTTATATGCTTGCCACAATTTAAATTAATTGTATATTTATTTTATTATTTCGAAGTTACACCTTTAAACCCGATAAAATCAATCCATTACAGTTGTGGGGAGCAGACAAATCTTTACAGCCAAATTAAAATGTAAACGGCTGCCAGCACTAACAGCTCTCTCGATGTCTTGTCGTTGTTTTTCTTTTTTTTTTTTGCGGTTACATACTTTTTTTTTTTTGTGACACTCTGGGTGTGGTTTCTCGTTGATCTAAAGAAAAATACATTGTCGTCGTTGTCCCAAGTAAATATATCTATTATAACGATTGAATTTACGAGTTATTATTTGAATAAATAAAGCTGTCATAAAGCTGCAAGCGACAACAACAGTTATTCAAGATCTGCCGTCCCTGTTCTAAATTCTGAAAAAAAATGCATTGTCATCGCCGTTGCCCCGCAATTTAAAACCAAGTAAATATCTATTATAACGATTGAATTTACAAGTTATTATTTGAATAAATAATGCTGCCAAAAAGCTGCAAGCGACAACAACAGTTATTCAAGATCTGCCTCCCCTGTTCCAAATTCCGCTCGGATCTGGTTAAGACTTGATGAGATTGTAATGGTATGGAAATTAGTAAGACCTTTTTTAGTACAATTTTCGACAAGGTTCATTATTCATTAACGAAATAAAGGTTTTGATTCTGAATACCACATTATTTCATCTAAAATTCGTCGTCAACTTTTGACAGGGACTTTGGTTTTTGACTTTGCCAACTCTTCGTCGGAAAGCGAGCAACAGGGAGGACCAGGCCTCCCCAAAAATGCTCAAACATTTTTCTCTAGCCTGTCAGGCTCCGATCAGATCAGGAAAAAATTTGTGGAGCTCAGTCTCTGTCTGAGCAAAGACACTTTGTTTTGTTTCACTCGTGTTAGTTGTCTCTACCTAACTAGTTGAGAAACACATAAATGTGTCCCAAAATAACAGTTGGGGTCTCAGTCAAAGCAGGTTATGTTCAGGAAGTGAGCAAAAACAATTTCAACTGGAATTACGAAGTATCGTTCCTGTTTTTGCTTTTTCTGCTTTTCCTTCAGTGTCCGTAATCATTATGAGTTTTGTTTTAAAAATAAAAAAAATAATTATAATGATTAGAGTTAGGATATGACTAAGCCAAGGTGAAGGTCATATCCAGTGAAGATGTCGAAGCCAATAGATAGAAATTAGGAATTAAGTTTTACTACCAACAATGAATTTAGATTTTCCGGAGCCATTGAGGAACGCCTCTCATTTAAAATTAAGTTTAGGGCTGAAAAGGACCTCTCCACCGACACCTGAGTGGCCGGTGTGGCCAACACGACCTGTGCGAGCTCGCTTAGCTTTGGTGATTTAAACATTATTTGATGTATAAATTCTTGAATATTACTATTCAAAGCCAAGCGGCTATTTGAGGAGTAGAATTTTTCCATTTCCACGAACAAAGTTGCAAGTTGGTCTGAAGTGTCTTCATTCCGAATGGCCGGTGTGTCTTATACTTATACCTATACCAAAGCTAAGCGACGGTGTGGCCACACCGGCCAACACGACCTGTGCGAGCTCGCTTAGCTTTGGTGATTTAAACATTATTTGATGTATAAATTCTTGAATATTACTATTCAAAGCCAAGCGGCTATTTGAGGAGTGGAATTTTTCCATTTCCACGAACAAAGTTGCAAGTTGGTCTGAAGTGTCTTCATTCCGAATTTGAGGGACTGTATGTATTTCATCTAAAAATGATGATAGTAATCCTCCTCACTAGCCTTTTAACTACTCGGCTGGAAACCATCGTCTTGGACGTCTGGTAAATGTTTTATTTATCTTAGGGAAAATAATTATTTTGAATGAATAATAATTCATTAAATATATAAATAAAAAGCAAAGCTGATTTTATAAGTACTCGAGTACATTTAACAAAATTTTAAGCCTTGAAATATTTTAGTAATCTGACTTTATGTAAATTAAATATCCGATATGCCGTTTTCTTCAAGTTTTAAATTGTCAATATTTTTTGAATATCACTCAAAATCAGGTTAATCCGTGGGTCCATGTATATTGCCGCTAGTAATGCTTAATTTTCAAGCAACTTGTTTTCACGTTTTTGAAGACTTTTTAAAAGCTTTTTGGGTTTTTCATTTTGACTTTTTTCACATTTAAGCCTGAGCTCCATCCAAATAATGAAAAAATCTGTGAACGCAAGTTGCTCCTCCTGCAGCTTTAGCGTGGCTTCGTACGTGTCTTTTAAAGCATCAATATACAGCTCGACAAATTTCCAATCAGTTTCAATATTGACATGGTGGTCACTACTTGAAATAAATAAATAAAAAAACTTAAAATACTTATACCTATGTTGGCCTGCACGTAAAACTTTGCATACTTGACGACATGAACTTATTATACCCTTGCAGAGGGTATAATTAGGGTATTCAACAGTCCTGGCAAGTATGGCAAATGGCAGCTATGGCAAGGGAAATTTCAAATTTACAATAACAAAATACATGAAACGAAAAATGATAGATCTGCCATACACCTATGGATGTATATATTTTTTGGAGCAAACGTGGCAAACTTCATGTTGCTCAACATTGTAAATGTTGTTTATATATTTTTTAGTATTTTCGGTATTTTTTGTTGACTATGAAAAAAACTAGACCGTGATTTATAAAAACTTTTTCGCTTAAGTTTTATAAAAACGTAATCATCAGCGATTTTACAGTGGATCAGATCCGAAAACATTTTATTTTGATGCTTATAACTTGAAGTCATTACCTGTATTACTATTACTAGTCCTCCAAAGAACATCATTCAACTAACATACTTGGGCATGTGGGAACCTCATTTGATTTTGTAAATATAAGAAAAATAGATACTTAAAAAAAAATTGATGTTCGGACCAGGGCTCGAACCCTCTTCTCCGTAGATCTTGAACGAACATACTAACAGCTGAGCTATGTATGTTTTCTAGTTTACGACGATTTTTTATGACCTTAGTTATTTAAAGTTTAGAATTCTGCCACAGTTCTAGCTTCTTAGTTTCTGGGGTGCTCATAACCCAATCATTTGCCACATTTGATACAGTTGCCATTTGCCATACTTGCCATTTGCTGAATACCAAAAATGATTTTAGTCAGAAGTTTGCAAAGCAGTGAAGGAGACGTTTCCGACCCTATAAAGTATATATATTCTTTGTCAGCATGACTAGACGAGACGATCTAGCCATCTCCGCCAGTACGTCAGTCCCTCTGTCCGTCCGTCTGTCCGTCCGTCTGTACGTCCGCCCGTTTCTACGCAAACTAGTCCCTCAGTTTTTAAGCTATCGAGCTGAAACTTTACCAAAAGTCGTCTTTCTATTGCAGGTAGTATATAAGTCGGAGCCGTCCGGATCGGACAACTATATCTTATAACTCCCATAGGAATAATCGTAAAAATTATTGAAAAAAAATTATATCTTCGGTGTTTTTTGACATATTAACCATTGCTCTTGGGAATATGATTTTTTCAACTGCCCTGAATTTCGATTTAAATTTTATAAAAATCGGACAACTATATCATATAGCTCCCATAGGAACAATCGGAAACTGAAGGGGAATTAATAGAAACAAAATTATAGCTTTTTAAATGTTATTGTATTCTCTTCTACTCTGGAATATAACTTTATTTTATTATTTTTTTTAGAGTTTCGAATTAAATTTAACATAAATCGGACGACTATATTATATAGCTGCCACAGTAAGGATCAATCAATAAATGTCAATATAATTCCTAAACTGCTATAATTTTGTTCGTTGTTGTTTGCAAATCTAAATTTAATACTTTTGTAATTTCAAATTGAATTGGAATGATCTGCAAGGGTATATAAACTTCGACTGGCCGAAGTTAGCGTCCTTTCTTGTTTTTTCGCTAATTTCGCCTAGCCTATTAATATCATATAGGAACGATCGGAAAACTAAAGGGAAATTAATACAAAAAAATTTTTTGCTTCGTTCGGCTAGCCGAAGTTAGCTTCCCTTCTTCTTTTTAATAAAAAGGAATCAAACATTTGCAGATTAACTCCCAATATGGATTTTTCTAGTCTGGTCGCCACATTTTCAGGGATATAAGTTTGCGCCTTACCAAAGCCCTTATTTCATCTCTGATTGCTACTTCCTTTACTCGAACATGCTCCATGATATTCTGGGAAGTTATGGGTGATATTTCCAGGGCACGGTATATTGAATTTAATATTTCCCGAAGACCCTCGCTTCCGAGAAGTAAAAATGATCTTCCATCATTAGTGACCATTTTTACAATGGAAGCAATGATGGCCCCTTCGTTGGTCTTAATAGATATTTTCTTTTTTTTTTTGAAATGGCCGGTCCGCTGTTCATGCCTTCATCATTCACGGCTTCCCATTTTTTTTTATAAAATAAGCTTATTAAGTAAATAAAATTAATTCATGGGTTTGTCTAATTTTTAAAATAAGAATTCAGATATAACAAGTTGTCCATTGATCCCGGCTCCAGTTTATTGCGTTTTTCCGTAAGTATATTACCGGCCAAAGAAAATGACCGTTCTTGCCGTTAGCCTGACAACGTGTAGGTTCCATTTGATATATGCTCTGAAACGCTTTCAATGTCCATTACTTGTGCTTGTTGTGCTGTTGTGCAAAAATAAAAATATGTTGTGCAAAATATAAAGCAATATCTCGAACTACACGGCCATACCGATAAGCGCGAACCACGATCACTCCAATTATTCGATCGATCACAAACGAGTGAAATCTTCCAGCCGAACGATCACAAACGATCATTGAAGGGACGACGGCATTCGATCACCAGTTATTTCGTTTCACTCAGCCGAAGCGATTAATCAAAACGGATACGATAAATGATCGTGTGTATCCGAAAATTATTGACTCGTAGCAGCTCTCTGGTCCGTACAGTATAAGCCCGCTTCTACTCCTCATTCCATCTTGGAGGCATCTGTGCATATGTTCAGGTGTAGAGTCTGGTCCCGACCCGTTTTCCAGACGTCTGGGCCCATAAACGAGGTTGTTTTAACCCTCGGGCAGATAATGATGACCGTCTTGTTCGCATTGATACTGAGTTCCACCTTTTCCGCCCATTCACATATGTCCCTGAGAGTTGATTCCATTATAAAGCTGAGGGCCGATGGACAAACTCTCGTAATAATTATGTCTATATCATCCGCATAGGCAGCTATTTTTGGGGCTCTCCCCTCGAATCTCTTAATTAGATCGTCGACCACCAAATTCCATTATAGCATCCGTCTTGACATTGTTGAATGCTCCGTATATCCTCCAAGCGCATATTCCTTAATGTTTAAAGCTCTATCAACGGTTGCTACTAGCGAGTGTAGTGCCGTTTGTACAGATTTCCCTTTGGTGTAGGCATGCTGGTTGGATGACATTAGCCTCCCTATATCCTTCCTGATTTGTAGATCCAGCAGCTTTTCCAAAGATAGGGCATATCGGCATGTAATCCTTGGGGCTTGCATGACTGCACTTTCCCGCTTTTGGGAAAGAGGTCCTGCATTGGAATGGGAAATAGCACGTGCTTAAACATGCCGAGTACATTTTATACAGCCATGGGGACATCCGCAAACGAGTCTAGGACACCCGTGCATCCTGGGAAGTGCGATTGCATAAGTGCTGTAAGGGCCTCTTCGCTGCCCTCAGTCCATTGTCCGTCGTCGCGCTTTAGCTGACTTTGTATGGAAGGTTTCTTCGAATGCAGCTTCCGCAGTCTAGCTGTTTGCAGGACATTCTTTGCGCCCTGCGTGCTTCCGTTATTTAATTCCTAAGTAAGATTTTGTATTCCTCGTTGATGATTGTCTGCCTTTTTGGCGATTTTGAAGAATTCTCGGAGGTTATTTCCTTTCCCGATTTCACTATGGTGGCTTGGTTTTCTTTCTTGTTCTTCATGTCGGGCATGATTCGTAATACGAATCCAGTAATTTCTTGGACAGGGACGTTTCTATGTCTTCCACAGATTTTACTGCGCCCGGGCTAGCTGCGAGTTTTGAGGTCACCGTTCATTTAAATTTTCCCTGTTCTGGGGGTTTCTATAGACAGATACCTTTGGAGTATTTATACCCGTTACTCGTAAAGTAATTGTATTCGTGCAAAAGTATGTAACAGGTAGAAGGAAGCGTTTCCGACACCATATATATATATTCTTGATCAGGATCTCTAGCCTAGTCGATCTAGCCATGTCCATCTGTCCGTCCGTCCGTCTGACCCTCTGTATCAACGCTGAGATCTTGGAAACTATAAAAACTAGAAGGTTGGCACTTTGCATGTAGATTCTAGGGTTTAATACGCAGCGCAAGTTTTTCTCGCCGATGTGCCACGCCGGAAGGGCCAAAACCTCCTTAACCCCTTACATTTCTTTCATCTCAAAATACACGGGGGTGAGACAAAAAAGTAAAAGTAAAAGGAGTGAAGGAGGTTTCTAGATGGTTTTCCAAAGGAAATTGCATTTTCCCTACACTGTTGCCTGCTAAAAGAAGCAAGTTTTCCATCACTCCCTTCTTAAAAGGAACAGGATTTCCAACATTCTAAGGACATCCTTCTTACTTTCCTGCTGTGTTGCCCTGCTTGAGACTGCTAGCTTTAGCTGAGTAACGGGTATTTAATAGTCGAGGCACCCGATTATACCGTTTTCTCTTGTCTTAAAATCGTATCTGATGGCGTTTTGAGGACCCTCCATTCGGACACCAAAGTACTCAGTCCCTTTACAAGTGTTATATCTAGCACATTTGACGAGCTTCCACCTACGAAGTTGTATTCCTCCCCTACGTTTACTATATATAAATTAGTAGATAGAATAAAGTCTAAGAGGGACTCACCTCTGTCGTTGATGTAGGAGATCCCCACACGCTGTGGTGTGAATTGGCATCTGCACCAATGAGGAGTTGGTCATCCTTCGAGCCGAATTCCCCTAAATTGCTCAGCCAGTCATCCTTCGAGCCGAATTCCCCTAAATTGCTCAGCTCTTCTGGTGGCGCCGGTCTATCATGTGCCATGTAGCAGGACGCTACCAAGAGGTGCTTCTTCTCGCTGTCTAACATCACTGTTGTCGACACCCTTCTGTACAAGTACGACGCATCTGTTCCTGCTTACCGCTGGTGTGTAGAATGTGTTGTAGTTTGAGGACCTTAGTCCGGCCACGATATTGCCCGAGGCAATCCATGGCTCCTGAACCTTGATCCAGGGCAATCAGGAGCTTCTCCAATGCGATTATGCTTTTATGAAAATTGAACTGCAGCACCCTCAGAGTCATGGGCGGCTGGTTCATCTCCGATGGCTTCAGGACCTATGTCCATCTCCATCTCGCCTGCCAGCTTCAGCGCCTGATCCCCTTTCCAACACCTCTAACTTGGCCCCTTCCTACAACGCCTCCAGTTGGCCGACCGTTTGCGTCAGCCATTTCCTGGTCGGATCGTCGTTGCACTTCAGGATTTTAACACCGTTCAGCCACCCTGCACCATCGAATGTGGGCATGAGGGCTGTGTGTGCCTCTTCCATACGTGCACAGCGCGCATCCGTCATCTTCCTATTCTCGTCGTTCCTGTCAATGAGTGCCACGATCAGGTGTCGGTTGAGTACATCACTGACCCTGGCCTTCTTGTTGAGTTTCACTGCTACTTTGGGTGGCGGAGGGCCTGTTTCCTTGGGCCCGCGTTGTATTGCGCCTTAGCCTTCATCCCCTCGTTTCTACGATTCGGCCCTTTCCTACGCTGGGAAAGGCTGGAACCAGTTTCAGGCAAGCGGGTATGTCTTGTTTTGGTTTCGTTTAGCACGCTCTCCGAGTCCGAGTCTACTCAACAACGGCACCCGTGCGACTTAACTTTGCCTGAGATGTCATGGCAGTAGCTCATCCATCAGTAATCAGTGATCAAGTTTGTTCTGCTGAACGTTCATCCATTGCCACATCGTAAAAATTCAAAAAGGTACTTCAGAACTGCACCAGACAATTCAAAATGTTTTTATACCCGTTACTCGTAGAGTAAAAGGGTATATTAGATTCGTGCAAAAGTATGTAACAGGTAGAAGGAAGCGTTTCCGACCATATAAAGTATATATATTCTTGATCAGGATCACTAGCCGAGTCGATCTAGCCATGTCCGTCTGTCCGTCTGTCCGTCTGCCCGTCTGTCCGTCTGTCCGTCTGTCCGTCCGTCTGTCCGTCTGTCCGTCCGTCCGTCCGTCCGTCTGTATGAACGCTGAGATCTCGGAAACTATAAAAGCTAGAAGATTGAGATTTGGCATGCAGATTCTAGGGGTTAATACGCAGCGCAAGTTTTTCACGCCGATGTGCCACGCCCCCTCTAACGCCCACAAACCGCGAAAAACTGTGGCACCCGTCTGTATGAACGCTGAGATCTCGGAAACTATAAAAGCTAGAAGATTGAGATTTGGCATGCAGATTCTAGGGGTTAATACGCAGGCAAGTTTTTCTCGCCGATGTGCCACGCCTCCTCTAACGCCCACAAACCGCGAAAAACTGTGGCACCCACAGTTTTGAAGCTAGATTAACGGGAAAAGGAATGTGTATTCGTTTCTTCAATACATATTGATAGACCAAAGTGGGAAACCCCCCTCCCCCCTAACGCCCACAAACCGCTAAAAACCTTGGCACCCGTCTGTATGAACGCTGAGATTTCGGAAACTATAAAAGCTAGAAGATTGAGATTTGGCATGCAGATTCTAGGGGTTAATACGCAGTGCAAGTTTTTCACGCCGATGTGCCGCGCCCCCTCTAACGCCCACAAACCGCGAAAAACTGTGGCACCCACATTTTTGAAGCTATATTAATGGGAAAAGCAATGTGTATTCGTTTCATCAATACATATTGATAGACCAAAGTTGGAAACCCCCCTCCCCCCTAACGCCCACAAACCGCGAAAAGCTGTGGCGCCCATAGTTTTAAAGCTAGAGCAAAAGTGTAAACGCAATTTTGCTTGGGTTATTAACGCCTACCGAAATGTAGAAGAAATTTTTTTAATTTTTTGAAGCGGCTGCTTGGTTTGCCCTGCTTGAGACTGCTGACTTTAGCTGAGTAACGGGTATTTGATAGTCGAGGCACTCGACTATAGCGTTCCCTCTTGTTTAAATTGTTACCAGCGAAGGTTCTTTAATAAATGGTTTATAATAAACGTTTTTTTTTTATTCAAAATTAATTGTAAAACATTTTTTATTGCTGCCACCGCATCCGTAGCTTTACTTACAGCCGTCGCGGCTACATTAAAATCAAATAGACCTGAAAAATTACAAAAAAATCAACCGAATTCATGTTTTATTGAAATAATTTGTTAATTAATTTCGATATTTCGACTATCGATACACGCCAACACCAATGTATCATGTATCAAGAAAAGAAAGCGTACTTTTTTACGCTACCTGATCACTGATCACTGATGCAAAATTCTTGCATAATGATCAGTGATCATGTGCGTTCAGCAGAACTATCGTAAGAAATCCATCAGTGATTAGTGATCATGTTGTTCTGCTGAACGCGGGCATTTCTAATCAAGTTAAATTGTTTGAAAAATTCGGTATACTTTTGACACTCATTTGGGATCAATTTGATCCTGGGGGCAGTTACATTTTGAACCACACTTATTAAATTGACACTCAGGACTTTTTTTTGGGTGTAGGCGCTAATACGCAGCGCAAGTTCCCTATTATCTTTTACAGTTAATACAATTTTTTAATAAGTTTTAATTACTGATAAGTACTTATTCTTACTTACTGATAGTGTACCATCCTTATGCTTACACCACTCTTACCTATTAACATTAAAATTTAAATGCCATTAATGTTAATGTTGTCGGAGGTCTGCAGAAATAATTCGAAGATTATCAAATTAAAATTATAAAAAAACAACTTGGTATTCAGGGTGGCATTCAAAAAATAATAAAATCACTATAGACGGCAGTCCATGTAGCGTGCCGAAAAAATAAATTTTAAAAAGTGTATTTAATCATGTGTGTAATCATCTTTCGTCACAAATGTTGATATGTTGTATGTTAAAGGTGCGATTGTCACTAGTTTTTTACCTCGTTAAGAGGTGTTTTTTTTTTATTGCGTTTTATTTGTGGAATGCTACTTTCCCCGGGAGGCCTTTCAGTAGGCCATCCGTTCGACCCAGTTTTTTAACATATTTTCGAGAGAATGGTCCTCAATTTTCTTGTGCTTTAGGTCGTCAGTTGTTTCTAGATCTTTGGCATAGCACTTATACTTAACAGTAGCAGAAGTTAGTCTGTACCACTGGCTGTGGCATGTAATGACGATTTTGTTGGAACCATGTCGATGTCATTCATTAACGGCTGTCGAGTTGATGTTAATGGATCAACCTTTAGTCTTTCACACATTCTGCCACTGTGGGCCACCCTTTACTTCAAAGTTAGTTACATTTTTGATCAAACATTATAATTATAAAATTAATCTCTAATTTCTATTTAATTTTAGTAATAATACTACTAAAATTATTGTTTTTTTATATGAAGAATAATTTGGATATTATTTTTAAGTAGGTAATACTTGCATGATGTTTTTAATTTTTTTATTACATACGCAAGTTTTAAATTTTTATATCGATTTTTAAAGTAAGTTATTATTATGGTTTTTATTTTTAGTTTATTTTAAATTACTAAACATTAAAATATTCTAACATATATACTTACGTACATAAAATTTTTTTAAGGTCGATCTGAGGCATATGGATGAACAACAGGGGAGCAATGTAGTTGACGTTGGTGTGGACCTATCTGAATTTTACATGTCTGTAGAGTGGGATATTCTCGAAGTTCCAGCAGTAAGGTACGTAAATTCCAATTCTTTGCTTATTTAAAAAAAACAATGGTGGAATTATTAAAAATATTGTAAATGGTATATTTCGAAACCAAACCGATTTTGCAAAAAAAAAACTTTTTCATCATTTTTGGTTTGTCTGAAACCCAATTTTTTTTCGTTTAATTTTAAGTCACAGATCACGACAAAGTAATCAAACAAATGTTCAAAGAATCTTTTGGGAGATATTCGAACTAGCCATAATTTTGACCTCTTGCTTTATTAAACTTTAAACTTCGAACAAATAAAAACATCTCTTAGGGAGTTTATTTATTTATTTAAATTCCTAGCGCTAGGGGAATGTAGGGTAAGGTGACGAACGAATAGTTATTAAAATGTAACTTTTCTAAAAATAAATATTTTTTAAAAGTGTAAAAGCAGAAAGTTGCTTACATCTACTGAGCATATTTCTGTATATTAGGATTCGAAATTCCAACGGCGCCAAATCCAATATGGCGGGAACTTCCAGAAATTGTCGGATAAGATTACTCTATTACTCTATGGAAGTTTAAGTGGACTTAACTATGGCTTGACATCTGCAATCTAATCATCTTCTCTGCTGTTACAGAGAAGTTAAAACATCTTATAAGCTTAGAGCACAGAATATCATAGCTCACGGTGTCGAAGGCTTTGCTAACGTCTATAAGGGTCAGTAGAGTTACTTTGCCTTCCTCCACGCTTTCCCTGGTTTCCTCCATTATATTCAGCAAGGCTTTTACACAACTCCTATTTTTCTTAAAAAACTAACTGCGCGTTGTTTATCAGACCATTTGTTTCTACATATTTGTTAATTTTCTTGGCCATTAGGTTTTCGCTTAATTTAGACAAATATGGTAGTATAGATATTGACCTATAGTCACCATTTTCCTAACCAACTGGAAGTATTTTTGGGTCCTTCCATATTTTAGGGAAAGTGGAAGTGATTAGTACACTATTTACGGCAAAATTATGTCGTCAAGTCCAACTGCGTTTGATCGTATATTAAGGACGGCTTCAAGTACATCCAATTCACTAACACACGAAAAGCAAAATCTAGTATCACAGGTTATATCACACCCATTGTTTATCTCAGCATGATCACAGTACTCATTAAATGACACCCTGAGGTACTAGGCATTCCACATCAATTTCCAATGATGGTTTTGGCTTACCAACGCCTAGTGCCTTAAGGTCTTTCCATTTTTGGCGAGAATCAAGCACGAGAAATAAGCACATTTAAATGAAAAAATTAAGTCCGTTACTTTTATTCGTAAGGCTTTAAACTCTTCATATAAAAAAATTTGCTTTATACCTTTTCCATTTTTTAAAAGCTCTTCGTTTAATTTCACTTTCAATGGTGCTATTAAACCATGGCTGCTTATTTTGTTGCAATATTCTGGTGTTTAGGAACACACTACTATGTTTATGCGGGTTATAAATACAAAAAGTGGAAGGGGGAGGCCATTAATTATGCTAATTAGGCTAATTAGGGATTTAATTATGCTAATTAGGGTAATAAATTAGGGTAAGGTGACAGGTGACCGTTGCTTATATCCAGAAATACTATCCAGAAATCCTATTCAGAAATCCGTGGGATAAGTTCCTGGGGTGTGAAAGGAGTCCGTTACTAAGATCTAAAAAATGGGGTGAAATGAGGGGGGGGGGGGGAACCTAATAAGGCGGGGAGATGTTAATGGGGTGTGACGGGTGACCGTTACTAAGATCTAGAAAATGGAGTGAAACGGGGGGAAGGAACCTAATAAGAGCGGGGGAGATGTTAATGGGTGCGTGACGGGTGAACGTTACTAAGATGTATAAAATACGAGGGATCGTATTTAAATTTATTCCACAAGCGTATTATATCAGTTATTATTATTTTAGCTATTTATTATTTTCATTCTTCCGTCCAATATATATCTCGGATCGTATCACGGATCCCATCGTAAATTTTTCAATATCGCTACTTTCTAGCCTTGTATCCCAAAACCACAGTTATTAACAATATTACAAGGTCTAAGAATAACAAAGAGGTCAAGTGTATAATAATCCCAAAGTCAAGATTGTCAGCAACAATACGACACAGTCGCAAATTCATAAAAATAGTATAAAAATGTAATTAACAGAATAGAAATTAAAACGGTAAAGGGGTTAGTAAAAAATTGTTCACCCACTCATAAGATCGTAGACCTCACGGCAAAGCCCAGGCTAGGTCTAGCACGTTCCAATGAATCAATTCTCCATTCTCCGAACCTATATTTTTATCTCCAAAATAAAATGTCGATGATTAATTTATAGATTAATAATATTCATTAATTTTGGGATTCTAAACATGTTTTATTATTTGCATAGAAGGGGCAGGAAAATATTTCTGATGTCAATTCGAGATTACAGAAAGTAAAGTGTTCACCATAATTCGTAGCTTTGAGATCATGTCCTCCTTGATTCATGAACATTATTTTCTCCGTTCTCCATTCTCCGAACCTATATTTTTATCTCCAAAATAAAATGTCGATGATTAATTTATAGATGAATAATATTCATTAATTTTGGGATTCTAAACATGTTTTATTATTTGCATAGAAGGGGCAGGCAAATATTTCTGATGTCAATTCGGGATTACAGAAAGTAAAGTGTTCACCATAATTCGTAGCTTTGAGATCATGTCCTCCTTGATTTATGAACATTATTTTTATACCCAATACTTGTAGAGTAAAAGGGTATATTAGATTCACGCAAAAGTATGTAATAGGTAGAAAGAAGCTATAGACCATATAAAGAATATATATTCTTGATCAGGACCTAGCCGACCTTGCCGAGTCGATCTAGCCATGTCGGTCTGTCCGTCTGTCCGTCCGTAGTACGGACTCCGTACTATATTCTAAAATATTTATAATTATATAATTGATTAATTTATTCAAGAATTTAAAGGGAAGATATTTAGTTAGCGTTTTTAATAACTCCTAAATATTTGGACATGTTTCATTGATTCATAACAATGTGAACTTTGTATAGCTGTTATGATCTTGCTAATAAATTAGTGGTTGGTATTAGCTGTTTACTATCCGGTCTTAGCTAATCACTAGCTGTGGTTAGATTATAACTACTTGTTTACTAGCTGATATTAGCTGTTCACCAGCTGGTTTTAGCTGTTCACTAGCTGTTTTTGGATTATAACTACTTGTATACAAGCTGATATTAGCTGTTTAGTAGTTCGTATTAGCTGTTAACCAGGAAACTACTTGTTTACTTACTGATATTAGCTGTTTAGTTTACAAGCTGATATTAGCTGTTTAGTAGCTGGTATTAGCTGTTCACTATCTTAACCTAGCTAAGCATTACATTTTTTTTAGCTACTAAAGCTGTCTTTAGATTATAACTACTTTTATACAAGCTGATATTAGCTGTTTAGTAGTTCGTTTTAGCTGTTCACTAGCTGTTTTTAGTTGTCAGTTCTTGGTCAGCTTGACTAGTCGAGTCGATCTAGACATGTCCGTCTGTCCGTCCGTCTGTCCGTCCGTTCGTCCGTCTGTCCGTCCGTTTCTACGCAAACTAGTCCCTCAGTTTTGAAGCTATCGAGCTGAATAATTGAAAAAAAAATATAACTTATATGTTTTTTGACATATTACTTTATGCTCTTGGAAATATAATTTTTTTAACTGTTCTGAGTTTTGAATTAAATTAAAAAAAAATCGGATGACTATATCATATAGCTCCCATAGGAACGATCGGAAAACTAAAGGGAAATTAATAGGAACAAATATATAACTTTGTTAATTTTTATTGTATTCCCTTCAACTTTGGAATATAAGTTTATTTTATTATTTTAGAGTTTCGAATTAAATTTAACATATATTGGATGACTACATTATATAGCTGCCATAGGAAGGATCGATCAATTAGTGTCAAAATAATCCGTAAACTGCTATAATTTTGTTTGTTGCAAATCTAAATTGAACATTTTTGTAATTTCAAATATAATAGGAACTATCTGCAAGGGTATATAAACTTCGGCTGGCCGAAGTTAGCTTCCTTTCTTGTTACTAATGGATTATAAACAGTTATAATTTTGTACTATATAATTACTAGTTTTGTAATCTGTTATGATCTGTTAAAAGTTTTTTCTTGTACTATATGATTACTAGTTTTGTTATTCGGGATTACGGAATATAAGGTCTTCAAAATATTTCACAGTTTTACGATCATATCTACCTTATCCATCAATACATTTTTTATATTTACATATGTAATATTGAAAGAGTTGACCAAACATCTTTACTTTTAAAATAGTGAATATATGGATCAATCCCAAAGAAAACCCTTTAACAGATCAAAGGTTTTTTTCTTTTTGAACCATTTGTGGAATAGATAGAATCTTAGAATCCATAACTTTTGAGATTTAATTTTTGTTATGATTGCTTTGAGTTCTTAATTAGTTATACAATCATAGGACACACATTGCCTTACATAATAATCTTTGAATATTTTGCGTGTGTGGTCTAATAGCTTATAATAATGGAAAAGAAACGAAATGCTATGAGAAAGCTGGGACAATTGGGATACTCATCTTCACCCGCGCGGATTTTGATATCTCCTGAAATGGGTAAACATACTTAAAATTCTAAGACGAAATTGTTGACTTAGATAGAAATCATAAATTCCGATAAAATCAAGAATTTTTCTAAAATAATTTGACGGAATTCTGAACATCGCATATTAAATCTTTCTCCAGTTCATATCGATCCTTGGAAATCATACAACCACCTGTGTGTAAAGCAATGATGGAAACCACTAAAGGGGTCGATACTTCCGCATGTAATCGAATTTCGATTAATTACACCAGTTTACAAAAAAAAAATTGATGAAATACGGACTTTATGAAACCGTGATTTTTGGTTAAGGTACATCTCCCTGAGTAAGAAAAGGGCACTTTTAATTTTTTGTATGGTACAGTTTTTTTTTAAAGTGTAAAAAACGTTTTTTGGCACTTCGGGATTATTATACACTTGATCTCTTTGTAATTCTTAGACCTTGTAATATTGTTAATAACTGTGGTTTTGGGATACAAGGCGATATTGAAAAATTTATGATGGGATCCGTGATACGATCCGAGATATAAATAGGACGGAAAAATGAAAATAATAAATAGCTAAAATAATAATAACTGATATAATACGCTTGTGGAATGGGATTACATGATAGTTTTAAATCTTGTTGGAATATATTTGCAAATAATCGGAATGGAAAGATTTAATGATATTTATGTTAAAATTATCAACGTTATATTTCGATTGTTTGCTTCAAACATTCTTGTTTTTTGTTTCGTTACAACAATGTATTGAGTATTGAGTTGGTGTAGGTAAAGAAGTATTTGTTATTAGTAATCTATCTGTATTTTGTATCCAGTATTCATTTATTAGTTTTCTATGTTTAAGCAGGTAGGAATAATAAGATTAATATCTCAAATATTAGTATTATTCTGTATTTTAAAAATTTCGATTTTATGTTTTTTGATAATTATTAGCTAATCAATGACGAAAAAATGTGTAGTGTTGGACAGGCTTAAGGAAACCGAATTCCATAATGTGCACACATGTTTTGTTCTCTAAGCATTGGTTTTTTAAGTAATTTAATGTAAGGAAGTTCCATCGAATATTTGATGGCGAGGGAGGGAAGGTGGAAGGTGGAAGAAAGCACAATTCTCAAAATAAAGAGGGGTAAAAGTGATCAGTGCCTAGCAACTAGGTTGTTGACTACTCGGTTTCTAACAAATTTAGCATTTGTCTAACTAACCGTCGTATTTTTTAAATCTAAGTAACGATCACCCGCCGCACTCCAGTAAACACCACCTGCCAACTCTCATAATTTATTTCCTAAATAATGTTGCTAATTTTGGGACTATATTTAGCCTTAAAACTAATGTTTTCAAATTTAGTGTATAAAAAAAGCCTGTTAAAAAATTTTCAAATAAACATTACCTAAATTCATTACCTAAACTAAAATTTACATATTTTTGTTTGTAGGTGGGTCAAGTAGCAAGCAAAAGGATCCCCTATTCAAGGGTGTTTCTGTCGCTTGCTTTCAACAACCTGTTTGTCTGTCTGATCCCACCATTCCGTGACATTTTTCAGTATGGTTATTAAGTGTCCCCGTGCACGTGTGAAACAGCCACTAAAGGGTCGCTTGCTATCAACAACCTGTTGCCACTCTGATTACACATATTTGGCTCGTGAACATTTTTTGTCAACCACTAAATTAAGTTCCCTCGGTTTTTCTGAATCTAAGTAACGATCACCCGTCGCGCTCCAGTAATCACCACCAGCCAACTTAATATATTTTGTTTTCCTAATTAATTATGCTAATGTGGGGACTATACTTAGAACTCTTTCATATATTTTAAACGGATCCTTAAACCTAATGTCTTTATACAAAATTCCAGGTGGGAGTTTGTTTTTCAGAGACAAGCAAAGGGATCCCCTATCCTAGGGTGCTAATCAAGGTATCACGTCCACGTGTTAAAAGCCCGTGATATTTTCTAAAGGTTATGGTTATTAAATGGTCATCACACCACACTTTCTAAATCTAAGAAACGGTCACCCGTCACACCCCAGTTACTTCTCCCCGCTAAGCTAGGTTCCATCCCCTCGTTTCACCTATTTTCTAAATCAATTAACGGAGACCCACGTTCTCCAACGTTAAATCCCGTGAACGGTCTTGTCAACCACTTAGAACTCTATCATATCCTTTTACCCACCCCTTTCTAACCCTATTTTCTAAATCTAGCAACGGTCACCTGTCACACCCCAGTAACTACTCCCCGCTTATTTATGATCCCCTGAACCATCTCGTTAATCACTAAATACGATCCCTCGTATTTTCTAGATCTTTGTAACGGTTACCCGTTACGCACCCAGTAACATCTCCCCCGCTTTATTAGGTTCCTTTCCCTCGTTTCACTCCATTTTCTAGATCTTAGTAACGGTCACCCGTCATACCCCGCTTAGCTAGGATCCCGGATTTCTGGATATAAGCAACGGTCACCCGTCCCGCACCCATTAACATCTCCCCCGCCTTATTAGGTTCCCTCCCCTCGTTTCACCCCATTTTCTAGATCTTAGTAACGGACTTCCGTCACATTTTCACCAAATTTTCTGGATATAAGCAACGGTCCCCTGTCATCTTACCCTAATTTATTACCCTAATTAACGATCACCCGTCACGCACCCATTAACTTTAATTACCCCCACACCTGTCACCTTGACCTAATTTATTACCATAATTAGCATAAATAAATCCCTAATTAGCCTAATTAGCATAATTAATTGCCTCCCCCTTCCACTTTTTGTATTTAGAACCCGCATAAACATACTACTGAACACAGGTATTATATAAATGCAGTACATTATTCTGGAAGCAATCAATTTGCTCATCGACAGAAACAAGTCCATACAACACATTCTAGTCACACTGATTACATTCAAACGCTAACAGATTGTAGTCAATATTTTTGAAGTCCCTAAAAGTAATTTGGTGGTCAGTATTATCAATAGAAATGTCAAAGGTAATGATTATAAGGTCATGTTTAGAGAATGCTGGTACTGTGACCTGGTCATATGCAAGAACATTTAGGGTATTCAACAGTCCTGGCAAGTATGGCAAATGGCAGATGTGGCAAGGGATATTTCTAATTTACAACAACAAAATACATAAAACGAAAAATTATAGACCTTCCATAGGTAGACCTATGTATATATTTTTTGTAGCAAACGTGACACATTTCGTGTTGCTCAACGTTGCAAATGTTGCTTAGCAACACGATAATTTTGGTATTTTTTGTTGAATATGAAAAAAAGGAGACCCTGATATATAAAAACTTTTTCGCTTAAGCTTTATAAAAACGTAATCATCACGGATTTTGACGTGGATCAGATCCGAAAACATTTTATTTTGGTACTTATAATTTGAAGTCATTACCTGTATTACTAATCCTGCAAAGGACATTCAACTAACACAGATTGGCATGTGAGACCCATTTGATGTTGTATATAAGAAAAATCGGTACTTAAAAAAAAATTAATGTGCGGACCAGGGCTCGAATCCTCTTCTCCATAGATATTGATCGAGCATACTGACAGCTGCGCTAAGTATGTTTTCTAGTTTACGGCGAATTTTCGTTTAGAGCATTGCTGTTAATATCCCCCGTCAATATTATTTTGCTATACGTCATAGATATATCACAGAAAAGGGCGAAAAATTCGATATAGTAAGTGGTTCCATTCGGTCAATAGACGCAACCCAAAAGTAATTTTTCTGTTTGGACAGATGCCACGAGTTCAATAAATAGATATTCTATTGTATTACCCGGGTTTACAAAAAAAAATTGATGAAATACGCACTTCATGAAACTGTGATTTTCGGTTAAAGTACATCTCCCTGAATAAGAAATGGGTACTTTAAACTTTTTGTATGGTACAGTTTTTTTTTAAAGTGTAAAAAACGTTTTTTAACTTTAACTTTCTTATACACAGCATTGAGTTCCATTCATTGGTTTAAAAGCTACACTTCGTCAAAGCTGAAAAAGTTGGAAAAAATGCAAAAAAGCTGGCATAAATGGCTACTTTAAAAATACACGCCTAAAAACCGAAATTATTTTTATAGCTTATATGGTTAGATGGTACTTCGACAAAAAAAACAAGCTAATGATCGTTTCTAGTAAATTTTATTGATATGAATTTTTTAAGCTCGGAACAACGTTGGTTTTTTGGCCGTTTACAGCTGTTAACTGAGGTTAACAGGGCTCTAACAGGGCTGTAATACACCTTTTTTCCAACTGAAATAATCTATATAAAATCGAACCTTTGGTTGTTAATTGAGTTGATGGTCTTGTTAGTTTGCTTAAAGACGTATCTTTAAGTAGAAGTTATAAAAATAATTTCGGTTTTTAGGCGCTTTTTTGCATTTTTTCCAACTTTTTCAGCTTTGACGAAGTGTAGCTTCTAAACCAATGAATGGAACTCAACGCTGTGTATAAGAAAGTTAAAGGACATTCTTTTACCTGTAAAATGAGTCTTTGATAGCCCAAATCGGTTTACCACAACTCGAGTTAGAAATTAAAGAAGTGCAAAAAACGTTTTTTACACTTTAAAAAAAAACTGTACCATACAAAAAATTAAAAGTGCCCATTTCTTACTCAAGGATATGTACCTTAACCGAAAATCATAGTTTTATGAAGTGCGTATTTCATCATTTTTTTTTTGTAAACTGGTGTTATTTGTGTTATTTTTCCTGACTACTTCGGCTTTTAATCTCTTATTTAAATAAATTGCAACACCCCCAGCATGTCCATCACGATCAGCACGATACAAATTAAATCCATCACATGAGACAAGACATTCACTAACATCGGACGAAAACCATGTCTCGAAAACACAAAGGGCATCGAGTTCACGAACAAGTATCTGAATTCTTCAATATTTTTTGTCAGACTCTGGGCATTTATGTGGCTTGCATAAGAGCTTGAGAACTACGTTGCTGTTCTCAATGGGGCTATTTACCAAAGAAAACATTTACAATTTATATTAAAAGTTAGGTATGTAAACCAACTAGATATAGTATCTGAAACCGACCTCATATAATAAAATTGGCAATAAGCCACAAAACAAAAATACAAACATTAAATACAGAAAATAAATTGAGAGAAATTCCTTTTATAATAAACACTTGATAAAGAGTAACTAAAACAAGAAAGGAAGCTATCATTTTATACCCTTGCAGAGGGTATAATGATTTCAGTCAGAAGTTTGCAACGCAGTGAAGGAGACGTTTCAGACCCTATAAAGTATATATATTCTTGCTCAGCATGACTAGACGAGTCGATCTAGCCATGTCCGTCTGTCCGTCCGTCTGTCCGTCCGTCTGTCCGTCGGAAAAATAATTGAAAAAAAATTATAACTTATGTGTTTTTTGACATATTACCTTATGCTCTTGGAAATATCATTTTTTTAACAGTTCTGAATTTCGAATTAAATTTTATAAAAATCGGACGACTATATCATATAGCTGCCATAGGAACTATCAGAAAATTAATGGCAAATTAATATGAACAAAATTATAGCTTCGGTGTCTTTTGACATATTTCCTTCTACTCTTTGGAATATCGTTTTTTAATACTTCTGATTTTCGATTTAAATTTTATAAAAATCGGACGACTATATCATATAGCTCCCATAGGAATGAACGGAAAATTAATGGGAAATTAATAGGAAAAAAATTATAGCTTTGTTAATTTTTATTGTATTCTCTTCTACTCTTGAATATAACTTTATTTTCTTATTTTAGAATTTCGAAATAAATTTTACATAAATCGGACGACTATATTATATAGCTCCCATAGGAATGATCAATCAATTATTGTCAAAATTGCTATAATTCGGTTTGTTCCAAATCGAAATTCAGATTTTTGTAATTTGTAATTAAACTATTAAAACTATGTAAACTATTTTTTTTGTCGAAGTGACTAGCGCAATAATAATAAGCTTACGCTTGCAGCGCTAGGATATTATATCAATAAAATAAAATAAAATAAAAAATTAAATAGGAATTAACTGCAAGGGTATATAGACTTCGGCTGGCCGAAGTTAGCTTCCTTTCTTGTTTTTCAATTATTTTCCGATTATTCCTATGGGAGCTATAAGATATAATTGTCCGATCCGGCCGGCTCCGACTTATATACTACCTGCAATAGAAAGATGACTTTTGGTAAAGTTTCAGCACGATAGCTTCAAAACTAGTCCCTCAGTTTGCGTAGACGGACAGACGGACATGGCCTTGCCACCAGAGCACTATGGGTAATTTGACCACTTTTTTTGGCCAAAACCCATTTATTAAAAGTCGTTAGAAATTGGTTTTTTTAATCACAATGTATTAGGATAACATCAATCTCAAATGTTACTAACAGAAAAATTTAACAGAGCGCACCACTGTTAAGTAATCAGCTGTGAAAGCCAGCCGTTGTTCGAACGAGGTGGCAGCGCTTGTAAAACGCAAATTTTCCTTAAAACTTACAAGTTAAAAAAAGTGTGAAATTGATCAATTTAAGTGCTGTTTTTGAAATGCAGTCCATTCAGAGTGGTTTGCAATATGTGTTTGTGATCGTGAATTGTAGATTTTGATTGTGGTGTCCCTATAATCTTGTGTAAGTTCTAACCTTAAAAAAACTTAAAACATGTAGTAAATTATAATCTTTAAATAGAGCTACAAAGTGAGTCCAGCTCTTTCCAGCTCTAAAACTTGTTTTATGTTGTAGAGTAGTCAATTCTTATTATACTCAGTTAGTATAAAAGTGCACTTTTGCGCACTTTCTCTGATATTTAACTTTTTAGGTACCAACCTAACATTCGCAAACAGCCCGCTGTTTGAAAGCTGGATGTCAGAGGCGAAGAAGAGTTTCAAGGAATTACAATATTCAATTATATGATATCGACTATATGTGGACCTTGTACTAGACACGATGAGAAACTTTTAGAAGCCAGAAGTAAAACCATTTATTATGAAATATGCGATTACTGGCTAAAGGCTAAAAGAAACTTAAAGCAATTCAAGCGATGTCATTATTCTTGGCTAAGCTCCCATACAGTTGTACCCATTCAAACACGAATAGGACCTGTTGGACGGCCAGCTCTGTCTTACCTTTCAAACACGAATAGGACCTGTTGAACGGCCAGCTCTGTCTTACCTTTCAAAAAAGGAAAGAACCCGATCTATCATCATTTAAGGCAGGCAATGTTAGTCTAATAATTCAGCTACAAGCGCAGCTGCTCGGAAGCGCGCACAACCTGACTTGGCTTATGTTTTAAAGTCGCTGGCTTTGTGTCCGGCAAAATAAACACATTATTGAAAACCAAATTCTAGAATTTTCTATTGCAGGTTTTCCTACTTTCCTGAACCCTCTTAATCTGTATATCTTTGAAAAAATGTGTGGAAAAATAAACAAAATTAGATTTCATGTAAAAAAAAGGTGGGACCACTTTTATTTTGTTATAAAATAATATTATATTACAGTTATTCTTACAAAACAAAAAAAAATTGTTTAATTTAATATTAAAAAAAAAAAAGAGGAAAAGGCCGATCACGCCCATTTTAGATAAAATGAATAGATATCATTATTATTAACTTAATTCTAAAAACAGAGCCCAAAAATGTTGCTTCGTTTTCGAGTTATTAATTAATGCCACAAAAAGTGGTCAAATTACCCATAGTGCAGAGGTTGCTGTCCTTGAGCTCATGAACTGAGACGCCCCTGTTTGCCAGATCAGCTGGGATATCTTCCGATTTCACATGCAACTATTGTTCTCTGTGGGTGAGCTGATCAATTTTCGCGACTCTGTTGGCAACGAATGTAGTCCAAGTGCATGCTGGTACTATTGTGGAGTCTGTCCAATAATATGTATTATACTGAGTAGGAGGCATTTCGAAGAGAACCGCTGCAGCGAGTTCGGAGAGAAGCTCTCGTTTGGTGCAGTTTGTTTGGAGAGAAATATCCATTGGCAGAAAACTATCCGATTTAGCGTGTGAACGGATTTCTTGCCATACTGGTGTCTTTCAATTCCAGGAAATCGGCCCTAATCAAGTGTTCCTTTGGAATATTCTGTAAAAGTTTCTTCTCGTTTGAGGTCCACTTGCGCAGTGAAAAGCACGCACTCTCGAGGGCACCGCAGAGCTCTTTGATGGCTAAAACATCGGACTGCTGCGTGTGGGTGCCGGCTAAAACATCATCAATATACATAAAGTTCGAAATTGTGTCACTTGCCACTACCCTGTGGCACTCCAGAAGTAACATTGATTATTTTCGAAATTTTATTGTTAAATCAAACCATTTGAGTTCTATTAGAAAGGTAGAAAATAAACCATTTATAAATAAGAACTTTATGGTTCACAGAATCAAAAGCTTTAGAAAAATCAGTATAAATCACATCAGTTTTGTGTCAGGAAACCTCTAGTCATTCAAGTGGGTTTGTAGAATTATAGCGACGTCTAGTGAAGCCATTTTGACACGGTGAAATAATAGGCCGGCAATGATGCTGGAACTGAAAGGTACTAATTTTTTCGAAAAGTTTAGGAATTGAACTGAGTTTAGCAATACCACGATAATTTCAGATATCGGACTTGTTCCCTTTTTTAAACAATGGAACAATAAGCGATTCCTTCCATATGGATGGAAATCTTACTCCATTCCGTATAAGTCGATTGAAAAAAATCTGCAAGTAGGTTAGAAATGTCATTGTTATCAGATGCTATATTACTATTAAGAACAAGAAAGGAAGCTAAATTTGGCCAGCCGAAGTTTATATACCCTTGCAGATCATTCCAATTCAATTTGAAATTACAAAAGTATTAAATTTAGATTTGCAAACAACAACGAACAAAATTATAGCAGTTTACATATTATATTGACATTAATTGATCGATCCTCACTATGGCAGCTATATAATATAGTCGTCCGATTTATGATAAATTTAATTCGAAATTCTAAAATAATAAAATAAAGTTATATTCAAAAGTAGGAGAGAATACAATTAAAATTAACAAAGCTATAATTTTGTTCCTATTAATTTCCCTTTAGTTTTCCGATCGTTCCTATGGGAGCTATATGATATAGTAGTCAGATTTTTCTAAAATTTATTTCGAAATTCAGAACAGTTAAAAAAATGATATTTCCAAGAGCATAAGGTAATATGTCAAAAAACACATAAGTTATACTTTTCAATTATTTTTCCTATTATTCCTATGGGAGCTATAAGATATAGTTGTCCGATCCGGTCGGCTCCGACTTATATACTACCTGCAATAGAAAGACGACTTTTGGTAAAGTTTCAGCTCGATAGCTTTAAAACTGACGGACTAGTTTGCGTAGAAACGGACGGACGGACAGACTGACAGACGGACGGACAGACGGACATGGCTAGATCGACTCGTCTAGTCATACTGACCAAGAATATATATACTTTATAGGGTCGGAAACGTCTCTTTCACTGCGTTGCAAACTTCTGACTGAAATCATTATACCGTCTGCAAGGGTATAAAAAGAGAAGAAGGGAAGCAATTAGATTTTCGTTTAGAATTGATGAAAGAATAAAAAGTGCAGGATTACTTTTGAAATTACGCTTACAACGAGACAGGTAATTTTTATAACAGTCAGAATTGTGCTGGACAAATTCCGCCTTAGCAGAACTATATTTGGCCAGTCTGTCTGCAAGCTAGAAATTTTGAACCGTTTTAAAAGTCTTCCAAACAGAAGAGGTCCAAGGTGACTCCCTTGAGGAACGCCAGAAGTCACATGGACGAGGTTTGAGATCAAATTCTTAAATAATACTCTCTGAGTCCGGTTTAATAAGTATGAAGAAATTCACATCGTCAACGAGATCGGGAATTCCAAAAGCGAACGTTTTGACGTTGATCTACGTTTTATAAAGCCGTGCTGTGTTGGGGACATTATTGAGCTGCATTGGTGCTAAAGCTGAGCAGTAAGAAGAATTTGGGAATATCACTGAGTTTTGCAGTCCCTCGGTAGTTATTAATGTTCGATTTTCTTCCTTTTTATGAAGCGGAATTAAAAAATATTCCTTCCAAACTCTGGAAAAAATGAGTAAGAAGGGATAACTAAAATAGTTTTGACAGTGGCTCACACAATGCACTAGCACAATATTTTAAAACACAGCTTGGTACAAGATCAGGACCAGATGAGAGGGATGGCTTGATTGTTTGTAGATTTTGAAATACGTCATCTACGCTTATAATAGGCATAAACATACCATTAGAGTGCAGAAGTGAACAGGGATACGCTGAGGATTTTTCGTAGCTAGTGAATGAGTATGTGGACTGGAACAAATAAATTGGCAATATCGGCATCATTAAAAGCAGAAACGGAGTCGAGATGAAGGCAGCATGGAAATTGTTAAGACTTGCGTTTGGAGTTAACGAATGTATAGAACGGCTTGGGGTTATCATGAAACTCATTTCTGCAACGATCGAGGTATTTCTTGTAGCATTGGGAATTGTGAGTTATGAATTCAGAACGAGCAGTAAGGTATCTCGAATGGTCAACTTGCATTCCTGTCCTGTTAAATTTTTTAAAAAGTCTGGACTTGCAGCTTTTTAAGTAAGAGAGTCTACGAGTGAACCAAGGAGGCTTATAATAAACATCAGCGGAGGGGAATGCAGGCACACACAAATGGAAAACCGTGAAAGCCGATGCTTCCAGGACGACCTCAAGTGTAGGGTGATAATTGCCTTCAGGACTAACAAGCGGGTCAATTCTAGAAACGTAGGCATTGGCAAATTCCGACGCAAAAATAAGGTCCAAGATTTCGAGGAGTTCTGAATAGACTTCAATTGTCCCAATGAGAGGTCGATAAGGCCATGTACCATCTCGTGAGGTAAAGTGGGAACAAGAACATTTGAGTTAGATGATGACATCCAGGAAGTGGAAGATAGGTTAAAGTCGCCCATAACAATAAGATGGTCGTTATTTCCGAGGGTGGAGTGTATACTCTGAATATGAGCAAGAAGGGGTGGAATATACGAGCATGAGACGTAAACAAAATAGTCATGAACGTTAATACGGACAGCAATAAATTCTAAAGCGCTTTCAGTGTCGTTTAAAAGAATTAATTCTGAAACCAGGACTTCGGCAATAGGAATACCTTCACCAAGACGTACTGTACGATCACGTCTATAGATGACGTATGTACCCGCAAATATTTCGCAGTCAGACACAGAGGAATTAAGCCACGTTTCAGTAAAGGCAATCACATTGGCGTCAAAGGAGACACTATTGACGTGCAGATTACTGAGTTTACCCAGTAAACTACGTACATTCTGATAGTATAGGGAGAATGAATCAATTAGTTTTTTGGGACACTGGTCGAAGGGGTTTGAGGCGCACAAACTCGAGAAATTAATTTGTTAACATACTCATGAATGATGGCATGCTCCGTCCAGATTGCAATATCAAAGACTTTATCAATTAGAGTATCAGAAACACCAATCTTAAACAAAGATATTTCGGGTCTTTGCTTAAAATTGAACTTTGAGACAGTAATTTCGGTGCCAGAAATTTTCAGTTTGCTATTTAGGTGGGTCTTAACATCGTTTTCAGAAGCCCCACGATTCAGACGGGAGACAAAAATGAACCGTTTGACACCAGATATGATTCCACAATTGATTTTTACAGGCGTCGAACGTGTGGCAGTTGCAGCATTTGGGGGCACAATTAGAATCAGTTGCATCCATATTGTCGGAAATAGCAGACGACCGGGCGGTGGCTAGCAAAGCTCCCGTTGGTGCCGCGGCATGTGACGTAGATGCCTGGCCTTCGTTGGCAGTAGAGCCAAGATGCAGTCAAGTTGGTGGTTGCAGAGGAAAAGAACCCAGAGCCGTCGCCGGGGCAACTGTTGGTACAGTTAACGAATGATCTGCAGATATGTGGTCTTTGTCAGCTGCACCATATATGGGCTATTTGAAGTCCATAAGTGCTCTAGTAATAGGGCTCAGTTGCATTGAGACTGTGGAACATTTAAGTTATTAGTAGGCGAAAATCTTGTTTGTGCGACACTTAGCATTTTCAGGTTCTTAAAATGTGATTCTGCAGAGCAGAATTTCTCTTAAAGCTCGAGAAACCAGTCGACAGGGCTTGGAACTCCAAGTGGGTTTGTCGCATGAATAATTTTATATCAACCTCAATATGCCTGCAGTTTGGGCAAGTCCAGTTAAGGCCAATCCGTAATTTAAGCTTGTCCACAATTGGTCCGCCCTAGCTCCACGCAGATAGGATGTGCCAAGTTGTCACAAATCCAGCAGCAAACCGAAGTTTGGCGTGAAGTGATTTTTTTGCCAAAAGAGCAGGAAGCGGCGCAGCAAGAACTCATTTCGTTTGATTTAATATAGCGCAGGGAAAGCTTTAAGTTTAAGCTTCGAAAATCAAGTGTGTATGATTGTTCGGCAGCAGATGCCCGGAGAGCAATTACAATAACAACAAACACACTGGTAAGCGATAAGCGTAATGCACGAGAGCGATTGGAGAGCTATTGCACCAGCAACAACAACACCAGGAGTTAAAACGCAATGCACAAGAACGAGGCGGCAAAGCAGATAGGGAAATATTTCACTCATGTAGTTTTGCGAAATAAAAAGTCACTGTCTCTATTTAAAACTGGATGTTTGTTCGGATTGTTAAAGATCACAAAGTCACTAACAGTTCGCTGAAATTGTGGTCAAAATGCACAGATTTTTCACGTAGAAAACTTCATTTAAAGATAGAGCGATTTAAAGCATGTCTAACAGCGGCGAACGAAGAAGAATAAAATGACATTTGGACATTAATTGATTGATCATTCATATGGCAGCTGTATAATATAGTCGTCCGATTTATGTTAAATTTAATTTGAATTTTTTTTTTTGGATGAATTTTGCTTTTATTTATAGAATCTTCTCTTAACAATATCTCTATTTAAAACTGGATGTTTGTTCGGATTGTTAAAGATCACAAAGTCACTAACAGATCGCTGAAATTGTGGTCAAAATGCACAGATTTTTCACGTAGAAAACTTCATTTAAAGATAGAGCGATTTAAAGCATGTCTAACAGCGGCGAACAAAGAAGAATAAAATGACATTTGGACATTAATTGATTGATCATTCATATGGCAGCTATATAATATAGTCGTCCGATTTATGTTAAATTGAATTTGAAATAATAACTAACAATAAGTTTACAAATCATAACAATAAAATTTAACTAACAGCTTACTAAGACTGCATTCTGGTTGCGCGTCCCTCAAGTCGGTCGCTGGGTATGTAAGTCATTGCGATGAAGACGTGATTGGTTGCTCAACCTCGTTACACCTCTCGCCAAGTGGTTAGTGCACAATAGCTTGGTAAAGTACTTTTTCTTTTGTTCTGCGATCACTTCTTTGACTGGTAGAATGTTTAAGTCGCGATGTATGTTTTTGTTGCGAACGTACCACGGTGCTCCGGTGATTGTTCTTAAGATCTTCGACTGAACTCGCTAGACTATGTCAATATTGTTATTGCTGGCGTTCCCCCATAACTGGCAGCCGTATATCCATATAGGTTTTAGTACCGAGTTGTACAGCAGGACTTTGTATTCAAGGCTAAGGGGAGACCGAGCGTTGATAGGCCTGTGGAGGCTATTGGCTTTTAGCTTCAGGTGCGTTCTTTTGGCTTCAATGTGCCGATGCCATGTTAGCCTTCTGTCTAGGTGTACTCCTAGATATGTTACTTTGTTTGCCTGCGGGAGTAAGGTGTTGCATAGCGTAAGTGGCGGGCAGTTTTGCCTGTTCAGGGTGAAAGTAACGTGCTGGCATTTTTGTTCTTTCACTTTAATTCGCCAATCTGAAAGCCATTTTTCAAAATCGGCCAGTTGAGAAGCTAGCTGAGCAGCTGCTTGCATCGGGCATTTTGAGTTGTTGTTAGTCGTGTGCTTGTCGGGATGTCTGCTTTGTAGAGGACATATAATGTTGGCCCTAGCACGCTGCCTTGAGGAACTTCAGCTCCAACAGTGAAATCATCAGATATAGCAGTGTTGCACCTCACAACAAATTTTCCGTCGTAAAGGTAAGACTCTAGAAGCTTGTGGGTGTTGTAGGGGAGCATTGTCTTAATCTTGTACATTAGACCTTCTAGCTAGACTCTATCAAATGCTTGAGAGACACCAAAAAATATGACAGTACAGTACTCTCGTTTTACGAACGCGTTCCGAATTTCTGATGTTATCCGGTTGACCTGTTCAATTGTTCCGTGCTTTTCACGAAACCAAAATTGATGCGATGGGATTCCTTCCTGGAGTCTTAGTGTTTATCCGAGTCAATACGCATTTTTCAAAGAGTTTAGATAAGCACGAAAGTAGGCTTATAGGTCTATACGACGTGGGGACTGTGTGGTCTTTTCCCGGCTTTGCTATCATTATTATAATTTACTTTTTCCATCTCGCAGGATAGTGGCCCAGTTTGCGATGGCATTGAAAAGCTAGTGCAAACAGCGCAATATGGATGCCACACTAGTGGCATGATTTGGTTTTTTATGGTGGTTGGCGAACGTTCTGGCTCTGTCTTCATCACTGCGCGCCCAGCCGCCTGTGGGATTTCTAATAGGCATTATTATCGGCTGCTTTAAAAGAGAAGTACGCGTTGTTTCTTTGTACTGAGTGCCGTCTCTCGTCTTGCTCGCGTTGACGTTGTGTGCGAACGTCGTTTAGACTCATTGTAATTGAGGTTGATTTAGTTAGTTTTAAGTGTTATGTTTAATATTAATTCCAAATTTAAAATTATTTAAATAAAGTTATATTGCAAAGTAAAAGAGATAACAATAAAAATTAAGGAATCTAAAATTTGTTTTCAATTTATTTCCCATAAATTTTCAGATTGTTCCTATGGGAGCTATATGATATAGTCGTCCGATTTTTCTAAAATTTAATCCGAAATTCAAAACTGTTTTTTAAAAATAATATTCCCAAAAGCATTAGGTAACAAGTTAAAAAACACCGAAGCTATAATTTTTGTCTCATTATTTTTCCAATATTTCCTATAAGATATAGTATTCCGATCTGGCTGTTTCCGACTTAAATACTACCTGAAATAGAAAGTCGACTTTTGGTAAAGTTTCATCTCGAAAGCTTCAAAACTGAGGGACTAGTTTGCGTAGAAACGGACGGACGGACGGACATACTTACGGGCAGAAGGACGGACAGACGGACATGGCTAAATCGACTCGACTAAAATGCTGATCAAGAATATGTATTCTTTGTGGGGTCGGAAACGTCAGCTTCACTGAGTTGCAAACTTTTGACTGAAATCATAGTTCCCTTTGCAAGGGTATTAAACCCGTTTTGGACACTTTTTTAATTCCTAACTCGAGTTGTGGTAACTCGATTTCGGTCATTAAAGACTAATTTCACAGGTAATAGAAAGCCCTTTAACTTTCTTATACACAGCATTAAGCTCCATTCAGAAGCTACACTTCGTCAAAGTTGAAAAAGTTGGAAAAAATGCAAAAACGCTGGCATAAACGGCTTCTTTAAAAATACACGCCTTAAACCGAAATTATTTTTATAACTTATATGGTTAGATGGTACTTTGTCGAAGAAAACAAGCTAATGATCGTTATAATCTGCCAGCCAATTAATTTCATATGAATTTTTGAAGCTCGGGACAACGGTGGTTTTTTGGTCATTTACAGCTGTTAACTGAGGTTAACAGGGCTTTAACCGGGCTGAAATACACCTTGCTTCCAACTTAAAAAATCGAACCTTTGGTTGTATATTGAGTTGATGGACTTGTTAGTTTTCTTAAAGTTGTATCTTTAAGTAGAATTTATAAAACTAATTTCGGTTTTAGGAGTGTATCTTTAAAGCCGCCATTTATGCCAGCGTTTTTTGCATTTTTTCCAACTTTTTTAACTTTGACAAAGTGTAACTTCTAAACTAATGATTGGAACTCAATGCTGTATATAAGAAAGTTAGAGGGTATTCTATTACCTGTAAAACGAGTAATTGACCAAATTCGGTTAATCAGAACTCGAGTTAGAGAATAAAAAAGTGTGAAAAACGTTTTTTACACTTAAAAAAAATTGGTTCTATAAATAAATTTTAAGTGCCCTTTTCTTAATCAGAAAGACGTATCTTACCGGAAAACAAAGGTTTTCTTCATGGTATATTTAATCGATTTTTTTTGTAAACTGGTGTTTTAAATATGTATGTTAGTAATTAAAATTCATTAAGAGTAATTAGCTCAACTAGTTAGAACTAAATTTATTTAACATGCAAGTGTAATAATATTAATTATAAATATGTATGTATATTAATGTGTTTAAAACTAATTTCAAAATGCTTAATATTATTATAAGCATAGCTCGCAAATAACTGTTGACCGTTTTTTTCCTTACGCTCTACTCCCGAGAACAACCGAAAAAAAGCATGCCCCTTCGTTCTCTCTCTGCGCAGCAGACTTCGGTTTCTTTCGTTTTGGTTTTCGGTTGAACCCTTTACGTTGAACTGTTCGTGAGACGCTTTGTTACCGAACATCGTTCAATGAGAGATTCGAATGTCACTCGCACAGGGAGACTTTTTAAAATACCGATTGACTGAAAAAGTCATTTCAAAGTCATTTAGTCTGTTGACGTGCTTGGGCGATATCTCCCTTTCACTCGCACGTTCTATCAATGTAGGTAAGAGTTTACTACCTATGGGACTGCCTTGTAAAATTGAACTATGCATACCCACATGCGCAAAAGACTTTTAGAATCGTCGTTCAGGAGCAATCGGTCTGTAAGCAAGCCGAGCAAAAAAAATCCGAAAAAACTGCTCGTCGGCTGAGTGCAAGAAAAATTGTTGTATGAACAGTTCAAACGGTTTCTCTCTGATTCTTTGCTCAAAGTCTGAGAGAAAAACACTTATTTTGGGACCGCACGAATCGGTCAACAGTTATTTGCGAGCTATGATTATAAGTATAGGTTATTTAAAAGTACTTAATAATAGTATTTTAAGTATAATATATGTATAAGCTTTTAAAAGTACTTAATGTATATATATAAAGCTATCAGTAAAAAAACTAGTGTTGGGGAGGGGGTGGCTTGATTGAAGAAGCTGAAAATCCCAGGAAGAAATGCGCGGTGATCCGCGCAGAAATAATATCGAAAATACGGGTAGAAAAAACTTCGGGGTTATTGCGCGACGTGCGTGTGTTTATTGGACACTTGAAAATAGAACTAATTAAGCCTATCTTAGCTTATAAGCTACAGAGCGGAGCGGAGAGTTGGAGAGGGAGAGCGAAGGGCAGTGCGAGCGAGCTAGATATGGAGATCTGGAGAAAACTTCAACAAAATATAAATAATATAATGATTTACTGGGGCTCTCCAATTGTGGACGCTAAACCGTTTAACCAATCAATTCTGCGATTTCGGCAAAAAAAAAGTTTAAGACATAATAAATGTTTAAAAAATTTTACCGCTTAGATTTAAGGCTTTTTACTATTTTTAAAACCCGGTCTAAAATTTAAAGTAGCCAAAAATCTGTTTACACATCGAAAAACGGCACTTCTAAACTGTATGTCAAAAATTCCTTCGGTAAAGTTTTTACTTAAACTTCAACGATTCGTTTAAAGGTTTCACCAAAGCTCTTGATATCTTCTTAACAAATAAACTAAGCAAAAAGTCCATCTCTTATTGAATTTAAGTGTCTCCATAAGCAGCAAATGTTTTCTGCCGGCGTATAGCTATCTCTTTCTGCATTTTCATACAAATTGTCAACAAATAATTGCGTCTCCCCCTCTTCCTCTGCCATGCTTTTCCCTGTGCAAAATTAAAAATATAAAATGCGCTTTTCTTAATTTCTGTAGACTTATTTTTTATAGTTATTGGTTACCCCACCTCCCACCAAAATGCCCCAAACTCTTTCAATTAGAAAATGAAATGAATCGGTACCGTGTTTTCCGTAAAACAATAGTTAAAAGCATAATAAATGTTTAAAAAATATGACCGCTTAAATTGTTATTATACCCGTTACTCGTAAAGTAAAATGGTCTGTCTGTCCGTCTGTCCGCCTGTATGAACGCTGAGATCTCGGAAAAAAGCTAGAAGATTGGGACTTGGCATGCAGATTCTAGGGGTTAATACGCAGCGAAAGTTTTCACGCCTATGTGCCACGCCCCCTCTAACGCCCACAAACCGCGGTAAACTCTGGCACCCATAATATTGAATCTAGATTAACGGGAAAAGGAATGTGTATTCGTTTCTTCAATACATTTTGATTGACCAAAATGAGCAACCCCCCTCCCCCCTAACGCTCCCCTAAAATTCAAAATTATCACTATGGACGGCAGTCCATGTAGTGACGAAGCGCACCAGGAGAGTGTGCGAAGACGACTACTATATATAGCCGCAAAATTGAAAATTTGCTGTGATAGTCCGATCGTAATGAGTAATACACCAAATTAAAGGTATTGCTAAAACTTAAAGGATTGCATACCAAGACCTCAAGAAAATCAATTGGTTTGGGAGAGAGAGCGGTGAAAGTGTAAAAGTGAAAATTTAGAAATTTGGATCTGTTGGGGCCGGTAGTTGTATTCCTACTGAAAATGCGCTTAATATGAGGGGTCATATCAGAAAATCGGACGCTCCGTTCAAAAGTTATACCGAAAACAAATTTCTGGGGGCCTACTCAAAATGAAAATTTAATTCTGTTTGTCAGTTTGTCTGCGTGTCCCAAAACATGGTTTTAAAGTCCTGAAAATTTTATATGATGTTCAACATATCGATATAAGAAACTTTCGTTCTACCACTATTGGAAAAACCCGCTAGTTTAGCGGGAAAACAGCTAAAAATAGCTAAAATACGGAAGGTCGTAACTTCTATACTACTAAAGCTACAGACTTGTGCTGCATCTCGTTTGAAAGGTATTTTGAAATGCTATAAGCGCCCCCTATATGTAATTTGTGTAAATGTAATAGTTAAACAGATATGCACAAAACCAAAAATTTTTAAACTTTTTTTTTAGCTTATTTTTATTGTTTTTAAAAACGGCTGTAACGATTTTCTTTAAAACTTTAAACTATATAGCCCTTGAGATTCCTTAAATTTTTGTATATAACACGTTACTGTAAAAAGTCACGTTTAAAAGTTATTCAGAAACGAAAATGGCCACTTTGGCTAGCCCAAAACAACTAACGCTGCCTAATAGACATCTGCATGAATAACAAAAAATACATATTCGAATTGACAATGTTCAAAATGAATAAATAAGTGTGCTGACGTAAAACTCAGTCGAACCAGAAAAAGTGATGTACAACGAATCAAGTAAATGAGAACACGAACAACTCAGACGAATTTATTCGAATCCATTCGAATTCCTACATGACGTCATAAGGACAAAATGTAAAATGAAATTTGTTTTGAAATACATATATATTTGGCTTTTTGTTTTTTTTTTTAATTGCAAATCTACCTTTACTTTTAGCTTGCCACAGAAACCAACCATGCCATTTTCATATTTAAATCCTAAGAATTCGCGGACCAAGGAGGAGAAGCACAAAATAGTGTAGTACAGAGTCAGAAAGGAATGGTCTTTCTTGGACCGCAACTTCTTAAAAATTTATCTAACAAACTCCCTTTTTGTTATTTTTTGTAAATTAAAAATCTACCTTTTGTTTGAGCTTGCCACAGAAACCAACCATGCCATTTTCATATTTAAATCCTAAGAATTCGCGGACCAAGGAGGAGAAGCACCAAATTATTATTATGTTGGAATGTAAAAACATTATTTGATTAATTTTATCCGGATTGGTGGCTATTCGACAACGCTTGTCCGTGATTAAGTTTCTAGCGTTAGAAAAAGTTCGCTCGGATGCCGCGCTGCTCACCGGAATACAGAATATTTTGCAGCTCGTTTTGAACAAAAGCGGAAAGAAATTTTTGTGCACATTCCACCAAGCTAACACATTAAAGTAGGTCGCGTATTTAACATTGACTTAATATTTGCTTTAACAGTACTTACAGCATTGGTAGCCTCAATCCCTTCCATTTTTTCCGTTCGATTTTACTAACAGCACGAAATAATTCAAATAATTCGAATAACTCGGATAATTTCAGCTTACTCGAATTTGACAATTACCTTTTTTGTATCACTCATTTCACTCTAGGCTTTTGCTATTGTACTTTAAACCTACTAAGATTCAATCCACTCTATTCATAGTTTGCCTAGCACTTATTTACTTCTATTCTATTCGAATGGAATCATTTCAAAGCCGGTTTGATTCCCGTCATGCAGATGTATATTGTGGATGGGATGTTTTTCAGAACTGAATTTTTCCGAACATTAAGTCAAAGTCTAAATCATTTATTCGCTTTAGCTCGTCCTTTTCGAGCTCTAATCACTTAATTTCGAATTGAACATCTAATATACTTTGCAGCAAAATGAAAACCGAACTCCAGGGAATTTTAATTTCCTGTTTATGTGATTTACTTAATTTGTTCTTAAGTTCGGAGTGCTTAAAGTAACTAACAAGTTTTCCTGAATGTTCTATAAGCTCGTTGTCAAAAACTTAAAAAACTGGGTTATTTCAAAAATGTCATCCTTAACTAAATTTATGTTATGGCATGAGCAGGACAATCTTTTAAATTTACTAAAAGCAGATACAATGTCAGTGTCTATTGTCAGTAACAATAACTCCCCAGCTTAATTTATTCTGTATGTTAAAATCGTCAAGAATATTTTTAACAAGTTCTTAAATTTACGGAATGTCACAGAAATCTCTTCCAACCGGAGACGGTTGGTTTAGTGCATTGATGTACGTAAGAAACATAACGGTTTTCGGTTGGAAGAGATTTCTGTGACACCCCCGATAAGCTCCCGTTTTTTTCAGCTGGGAATTCCTTGACACTCAGTATAGCTACACACAAAAAAATTAGCTTGGTAAAATTTACCAATGAAGATAGTTAAGTAACTATAAAAATAGTTACGTGTATTTTGTTTTCGCTTTGGGTGTGTGTCTTTGCTTTTTTGTGAGTATTTGTTGTTGTGAAATTAACTATTTTTGACAAATTTGCTGGTTGGGACTGTTTGACAATTATTACAGTTAATTTTACTAAGTTTTTTTTGTTAGGGCTAGTACACAACCCAACAAAAAGTCGTCCAAAACAAACAAACTTCATGTGAAAAAAAATTTCTTGACGTTTTTTTCATATGAAAGCTAAAAGCTAAAAACACCTATGAGAATATGTATCAGTCCACATGTCAATAGTGAATGCCAAGTGCTGAAAGTATAGCTTTTCCTTTAAGGGGGTAGAGTCTTGCAAAAAAAATCGTTTTTGTTGTATTTTTTTTTCTTGTAGATTAACACCTTAAGATTATACAAAAAACGGTTTTAAGTCAATAGGACAAAAACTTTTGAAATTATGCTAAAATTAGTACCCTAACCTCTAAAACTTTAGGTAAGTTTTCGGCATTTCTAAAAGGCTCAACCAATCGTTTTCAAATTTATCGCATATTTTTCTGCATAAAAAAAAGCCCTGGTAAGCGTTTTTTTTTATTTTCTAGCTTTAAATATTATTTGTTTAAAGCCAAATAGTCAAATTTTTAGCTGAAAAACTCATTTTTGACTTTGTAAAATTAAAAAAAATTCTTAAAAATAAAAAATGAACAAACGGGAGAAATGTAAAAACAAAATGGGAATCCGATCATTTTTGGCGGAGGTATGTACATATTTCTAAGAATAATTATCGTTTTTTCTCGCAATATATGTACATAAATCGCGTTAAAAAAAAAAGAATTAATACATTTCCAGCACGAACACTTTGTTTTGGTCCTGTTTCGTGTCACGAAAAATAACACGACACGCGTCTAACTCTAGTTTAGTGCATTAATGTACGTAAGAAACATAACTGTTATTGGTTAGAAATCAGTTTTGGGACACCGCCTTTTTATTAATTTTCAAAAAGAAGGATGCGTGGCAACCTTTTACTGTCAGGATAATTATACACATACATGTTACTTTAAAGTCAAAATTTGTATACCCGTTACTCGTAGAATAAAATATATAATGTATATATATTCTTGATCAGATCACTAGGCTAGTCGATCTAACTATGTCCGTCTGTATCAACGCGGAGATCTCGGAAGCTATAAAAGCATATGGCACGCGTATTCTAGGAGTTAATGTACGACTGCCTTCTTCGACCGGTGACCTAGTTTTCAGGAAATACAGTACATCCTTTTACTTACAAATAAGATGTAGGTATAATAAATGGTTTGCGTTTTTTTTTTGTTTATACATAGCATTATACCTGAGGATGATTGAAATTAATGTTTACTCGGCTAAGCATTGCCAAGACAAACGCAGCCGTTTTTCCTGTTCCAGACTGGCTCTGTGCAATCATATTTTGTGGTGGATCCGCAAGAAGTGTTGGCAAGGCTGTTTCCTGAATTTTCGATGGAGTATTAAATCCCATGGCATAAATTCCTTTTAAAAGAGAAGCTTTCCTAAAAAATATGAATAAAAAAAATATGCATTGGTGTGTAGACAAATTTTTGATCAAATTATACTTACAGATGTAAAGCCTCAAACGTTTTAACAGAGTGTAATGGTGAATTAGGATTCTTTTGTTGAATGTCCAGCGATAACTTTGTATTTACGAGTCCTTTTCCTAATATTTTAATCAAGAGACTAGTCTCCGCGGGACTAAAAAATGAAGAAAATATACATTTTAATATGAAATATCGAATATTATTATTATTAATATAATTTTCATTTGTTTATTTCATCATCTGTTTTTCCAATTATTTAAAAGGATGCTTTTATTATTTCACTTCACAAAAAGGGTGCTAAGGCGGATGCCCACAATTATAGAGGTATTTCTAAATTGTCGGCAATTCTAAAACCATTTGAACGTAGTATCATTTTTTATTTGCAACATTTATGTTTCTCGCTAATATCACCATGTCAGCATAGGCTCATTCCACGTGAAACGTGACAGGATCGGTTTTTATACTCTTGCAGAGGGTATATTGATTTCAGTCAGAACTTTGCAACGCAGTGAAGGAGACGTTTCCGACCCTATAAAGTATATATATTCTTGGTCAGCATGTCTAGACGAGTCGATCTAGCCATGTCCGTCTGTCCGTCCGTTTCTACGCAAACTAGTCCCTCAGTTTTTAAGCTATCGAGCTGAAACTTTACCAAAAGTCGTCTTTCTATTGCAGGTAGTATATAAGTCGGAGCCGACCGGATCGGACAACTGTATCTTATAGCTCCCATAGGAATAATCGGAAAAATAATTGAAAAAAAATTATAATTTATGTGTTATAAAAACTAGTCTGTTCTTAAAACTAGAGTGCCGAAAAAATACATTTTAAAAAGTGTACCTAATCATGTGTGTAATCATCTTTCGTCACAAATGTTGATATCAGAACTTTTGTATGTTTAAGGTGCGATCGTCACTAGTTTTTTACCTCGTTAAGAGGTGTTTTTGTTTGATATAGTTCTACTGCAAAACTATTACATAAAAAAGAAGCTTAAGGATATTCGGGTTATTCACTGGAATAATCATAATATTTTTAAGTATAAGAAAAAAGTATAATTATGTAAAAATACTCAGTATGTAACGGGTAGGTACACTTAACAAAATTCTGGGCGAGATGTAGTAGATAAGGATCCGCCTTGGCTCGTCAGCTATGGAGGTGATGTTTTTGCTCGATTCCACCGATGCCCATTTGAAATGACAATTAGATAAATTCGTGTGCTAAGACAAGCTACACTGAGAGAAAGGAGACACACAAACACAAGACTTGTAGAATAGAGGTTTTGATTGGCTATTGAATTATTACCTTTATGTTCTCCCCAGGCCATAGCCTGTGCGACCATAGCCTAAGCGACCACTGTTTTAACACTTTAACATATTTTCACAGCTAAAAAAAACTACCCTCGCTCTTTTAACTTACGCTACTTAATTATATTAACTCTATTCAGCTGCTTCACATCATTTTTCCGCGGAGGATGGCTTTATGCCATGATCGCTTCGATTTTCGGCTTTTTGTTAACCCATCTTCACAATAAACTCAATAATTTGTTAATTATTTTGATTAAGAAAAGAGCAAAATATATTTTACATTATACATTTACACAATATCATTTTCGAATGACGAAATTTAATAGCCCAACTAGCTTATGCAGTAGAACATAAGACTCGTTAGCACAGGAGTGGGTCGAAGCCACACGGTTAAGGGCGCCTAAATAGAAAAAGAAAAAAAACAGGCGAAACCTATGTGGCCGTACGAAGATCCATTATGCGAAGGCAAAGAGGAAATTGGTTGGTAAGATTTCTCTGCTTCGCCCGCCCTGCCTATGTAAGCCAAATGATGTTTCGGCTTTTCCCTTTCTGCTCGATAAAATATGCCTTAGGTGCCCATTAGAATTTGAAGTTTATTTCATGTTACATACATCTGTATTTTAAATCAACATAAGTCATGATTGACAATATAGTTCTTAGACCTAACAAAATAAAGCATTCAAGAATCAGTGTCGTTTTACGTTTAGCGTAAGTCAGAGTAGTCTCAAACAAAGTTTTCTTACCTCAGGTGCAAATTTGTTCAAGATTTGTCCGTTGGCGGTGCTGTTTGCACATTCAGAACGGGTCGCCGAGACGGGTAAGCGCTTTAGTAAAACGTTGCAAGAGTGTTTTATTGGAGATCAATCTAGGTTAGCCCTAGCTCTTTTCACAGCAGATTTCACGTCCTACGTTGTCGAATTTTCTTTGAGAAAGAACGAGAAAGATCAGCCATGTGGCGCAATTTGACAACTGGAAAACGAGGTTGGAAGAGCAATGGAAACTTTCCAGTGCCCTGTCAATTTGACAAACAGCGGTACTGCCAACTCGTGGCCGCCGACGGTGCTTACTGACAAAAGTTGAGGAATATGTTCCAGGAAAATTGGAACACCCAACCAAAATTAAGCCCTCACAAACCGCAGATTTAAACGACGACTATCCTAGAGGTTGGTTCGAACTCAAAAAGAGGGTTTATGAAGAAATTCAAAACAGGTCCTTCGCGTGGAATGTACCGAGTTCCTTTCCCATAAGGGTCCTCGAGTACATACAACGAATATCCCACTTTACGTTTAATGCGCGCCTTTACTCCAACTGGAGCTAGGTTGCTCAGAGCAAAGTTCCTTTTAATAACTTCGTCTCCTACTTCAAAGGAAATAGTGATCCCACTCTCGTTGATTGGACCGGACATACGCCCTCAGAGCCGCGTTGATAGAACGATTAACTCGTTCAGCCGCATTGGCCTGTGGTGAGTAGCAACCTGTGAATATGTGCTTCACGCCGTGGCGAGACAAAAACTTTGTTAGTTCGTGACTTTTAAATTGTGAACCGTTGTCGCTAACTGTGATCTCCGGAACGCCATAACAATCGAAAATATCCCGCTTAAGGATACTAACAGTGACTTCTGCAGTAAATTTCTTAACTGGTCGTAGCCAAGTGAATTTCGTGAAGTGATCGAGAATGATAAGTATTCCTATGTGTCCCTTTTTTGTCCGAGGAAATGGGCCTATAAAGTCGATGTATAAGCGCTGAAAGGCACGCTCACTAACCACTTGTCGACCCATGGGTGGCCGAAGGGTTTTGGTTGGCACTTTTGATGTTTGGCATACCTCGCAGTTACGTATATAATTTCGAGTCTGTACAACTATGTTTGGCCAGAACAAGTTCCAAGTAGGTGGTTCGTGCGCGGCCCTTATGACACCTTCGCGTAGCTGGGTTGGTACGAATAACTTCCAACCTCTGCTATCTGGTTCAGGATCCTCCCTTTGGAACTGAGCGCGATAATAAAGATAACCGTCCGCTACTCTAAAATCCGGTAAGTTTGATTTCAGAAATCTATCCTTGAGGTCTTCATATTCCTGCGAGCGAAAGGATTCAGATGACAAGTAAATTTCTGGCAGTATATCAAAGTCTACAACGGCGATTTTGTCTTCAAAGGATCTTGACAGCGCATCTGCCAATATGTTTTCACTGCCTTTGCGGTGTTCTATTGAAAAGCGGAACCGTTGCAGATTAATTGACCATCCAGCTAGACGACCACTCAAGTCGTTCTGATTCATCAGCCAACGTAAGCTCGAATGATCAGTTACTACCTTAAATTCTTGGCCCTCAATGTACATTCGAAATCGTTTTATGGCTAGAACTACAGCAAGACATTCTAACTCCGTTACGGAGTAGTTTCTTTGGGCACGGCTAAGCTTCTTAGATATATAAGCTATCGGCCGTTCTTCTCCCGATGCGTCACTGCCCCTACACCTACCGTAGAGGCATCGCATTGGACTATAAAGGGTTTTGTATAGTCAGGGTTTATAAGGTACGGAGCTGACGATAGCCTATGCTTGATGTTTTCAAACGCAGTTTTGGCTGCTTCGTCCCACTCAAATGTTTTCCGTTAAGGGAAAGGTTAAAGTAGAATATTGACCGATAAACCGTTGGTACCAGCCAATGATAACGAGGAATCGTTTCTTTGTTTTCGGTACAGGGAACTCTGAGATAGCTTCTACTTTGGCGGGATTGATCCGAAGAGTGCCTTCTCCAACTAAATACCCCAAATAAACCACGCTTTTTAAACAAAAGTGGCTTTTGCAGACGTTGATGGTTAGGCCTGCCGTACCTAATTGTTTTGCCAATTCGGTAAGGTGTTCTATATGCTCTTTCAAATTCGAGGATAGTATTAACAGATCATCTGGAAATACTAGGACGTGTCCCTTCAGTTTATATGGTACCACTATATCCATCAGGTGACACATGGTCCAACCCAAAGGGCATACGAACGAATTGGTAAAAAGATCTGTTAGGTAATGCAAAGGCCGTTTTTTTCGCGAGTTTTGGTCGAGGCAAATTTGCCAGAAGGCGTCTTTTAGGTCTATTTTGGAGATACAGTTAACTGGGGGTAATCTGCTAAGTAGACCTTCCAGATTTGGAATTGAATAGGCGTCTTTCAGAGTCACGTAGTTAACTTTTCGTAAGTCTAAACAAAATCTGACTTACCAGGTTTCACGATTAAGACTGCTTGGGATGTCCATGCAGTTGAGGGCGCTTCTTCAAATACACCGAGTTCGATCATCCGATCTGCCTGGTGAAATAGGGTAACATTTTTGCTTTATTGGCTTTGCTGAGCCCGTACCAATGCTATGTTCGATCAGCGTGGTTTTCCCTTCCCTCTTTCTCAAAGGAAGGGAAAAGTTCTATTGTTTTTTGTGACTGCCATATCTCCGATTTGCTCAATGTCAACATGATTTTGAAAGTCTAGTTCTTCTATGGTGCCAGGAAAAGCTACTTTAATTCCGAACTCATTCCAGAAGTCCATGCCGCAAATAATGTCTTGTCTAATGGAGGAAACTATCAGAAATTTAATGTTGGAATGGATATCATTTTAAGAGATTGGGACGACTATGGTTCCAATTATGGGTTGGCTCTATCCATCTGCTGTTCAGACGATTCCACTAATTTTCTAAAATTTCTGGTCCGCCTCTATCCTTTTGGCTAGGTTTCCACCTAACACGCTTTTATTTGCTCCACTATCCAGCAGTGCCAGATACTCATGATCAAATATTGTAAGACTAATGAACGGACGGACATGATTAAACTTATGGGCCACAGCTGATATTTGGAATTTCTTTAATTGCCGCCTGTCCCTCCAATACTCTTGTATTCGTCTTAAAGATCTGGACTTCGAAAACTTTAGTGAAGACGTAAAAAAAATGGCTGCTCGACGCAAGTTGAACTCGCGCAAGCGTACGTGAAATGGCTTGAATTTGGGTGAAGATGTCGGTTCGGGGGAATTGGAATCTTTATAAGAGGATGCATCCGAGGCTCGTTTCGGATACCCGTCTAGGGGCTCTGACGGACATCCTGTTGCCGGTTTTCCGGTTTAGGATTGCACTTAGGGCATAACGGCCGGTATTGGTTCAACAATCCACACCCATAGCAGAAGATTCGTTTTGGTTTCAGGCAGTCCTGGTATCTATGATCCCGCTCGTCACAATTCCAGCATTTTATTTTATGAAGGGAATGGAGTGTGTTGAGCTCGACTGAGTCTTCCTGACTATATTCGGGATGATTAATCTCGGAATCGCACTGAACAAGTTCACTGATGTTACGCCTCTGATTGTTCTGTCTAAGGTAGTTTCTTGCAGCTAAGCTTGAGTGAAACCCTTCGTGTCGGTGGCATTCTCTTAATTTTGGTCTGAGGTTACGTCTGACGCTTGCTACCAGCTCAGCGTCGGGTAGCGGTTCCCGTAAGGCGTCCGAAATGGCTAGAATTGCGTCTAAGAAATCATCAAACCCTTCGTTTTAGTTGTCTAATTGCATCTTTAATATCTTCGTCGGTTCGCTGTTTCTGATATCTTTCTCGTACGCATGAGCAGAGAAAGAACCAGTTTGGCTGAGTGGTGCTGCGATGGAACGCCAATAAAAGGTCAAGGCTGGACCCGTAAATAGCAAGTCAGACATTGGCTGGTAAGGCAATTTACTCGATATATTAAATCGTCTATAGGAATGTCCTGTGAGGTACCTGAGAGTTTTAGATGCCAATTTGTTATAACACTTGAAGTACGATCAGGTCTATTATCGGAATAGGCTTGACTAGGTGCCCGAGCTGGGCCGTATGCGTTACTCCGACGCGAAGCAAGTAACGGAATTTCATCGTCCCACTCTAACTGTCGATCATCACTTGGGTCTCGTTGGTCAGATCGATAAGGAACTAAAGCCCCACAACTGGTATAAAAGACCGTGGCCAGATAGAGAAGGCAGACAGAATTTATTCTGATCTCAGGAGCGTCTTACTGAAGGCCCTATATTTCCCAAAGCTATCGAAGACTGGAACCAAGGCCGGAGATTTGGAAGGAAGTCCTTGAGCCTTCCATAGGACTGCTATTATCTTGAAAGAAGTCCTTCAGCGCTGCCCACGACGTCCATTGAGGGATATCCTACTACAACCTATCCGAAAGGATATGGTGGTACTTCCCACTCTAAAGTGGATCACGGCACAGCTAATCTGATCAACAACGTAAAAATAATTGATCACAAGGACGAAATTCAGGAAGTCAACCGAAACCTGAAGATTGTGATCTGCCTCATCACCGTTGTAGCCGTCTTAAAAGTAGATGTACGATCTGTGCAAAGGCGCCGTGACCAGAAACACGCCCTGGAGCAGATGACATACCGCCAAGCGTAAACGAAATGAATTTGCAAAAGCAGCCAAAACAATAAGCAGTGCAAAAAGCAACGGCAATTAATGCATTAATTGCAAGCAAAAAGTGAACATAAGCAACAATAAAAAAAATCGTAAACTTATGCATTTATGAATTCAAGTGCAAAAGAAAATTACAAGTGCAGTGACATTGTAGACACTGCGGCCTGAGACTCTACCATCGGAACCGACGTGTGCCGCCGTGGGATCTACATACATACATGCCATTACATATATACCTGTATATTATAAGTGATTGTGTTTAAGAACCAAGTTTTCTTTTTATGTGTGTTTTTTATCGATAGTTGCTTTGCACGTATATATATGTTTCTAATGTCTTCAAAAGCCCAGGATCCAGCGGTCACCCTTAAGAATGAGCCTCAATTTTATATTAAAGTAAAGTATCTATTGCTCAAAGTAAGTTCACCTATCACTATAACTGATCTGAAGCATTTGTACATTGAGACCTTCCGTCTCGACTTTTCCCCACTTATCCACTGATTTAAAGTAGAAAAAGCCATAGTTTGTGCCACAGTGCCTAAGACGGCCGTTTACTCTGAACTCTCATCAAATAAATTTCTCGGTGAGGTTAGTACTTTAGTAATCCGCCTTTCTAACTAAATATAAAAGATAACTTAAAATAATCGAACACACTATTACATTATCCAGCTATGTGTAATCACTTCTTTACCTAAGTTTACTTTTTATAATACAATAAAACATTGACTTTTTTTTGTGTTTGTATGACCAACCACAAGAGCCCTCAGAGCGACGTTTGTAGTCGTGAATAGTCAGAAATTTATTGACGTGTGCACCTTGTATAGGTGGTAACTTCGATACTCTCCGCTAACAAACTTAATGGATCAATTAAAATAATTCCATATGTATCACCAATAATTATATTACTCATATATGGCACTTATACCATGAAATGCTAAGTTTTCAACAGGGGGGGGGGTGCTAACGCGATAAGTGGAGTAGGTGAAGAACAATGACATAACTTTTGACGGACAACCTTGACAATAAGGGATCGTATTGCGCGGCCCGCGATGATCCATTTGGCACACGATTGTGTGAAGGGGAGGGAATGTGGCCGAATCATTGCCCGATCGTGTTACGATCAAGCGACAGCTAAGCTTGTGGGGCAATGTAGACTGATGACCGACGGACTTTACGACTCTTACTATTTTTCAGGCATCTTAATATTTATTCTCGTTATGCTGAAAAGGAGAAAATCTTACCAAGAACCCACCCCATCCGGCGAGCTTATGCCGGCAAAATTGTTGCCTGAACATCGGATGACTTTCCCTCGGCCCAAGTCCTTTACAGGACTAGGGCACCAATATGCCCACGTAACAGAATTGGCGCCCATTCTGCATAATCCATCACAGAGCCTTTTATTTTGGCGGTCTCTAGGAGGCTGCAAAAACATCGCTGAAGCTAACTTTACATACTAAAAACTCCTGACCGTTCTTGCTGAAGTCGAAGCCAATTTAAATTCACGCTCTATTGAACCAGTATCAAACGACCCAAATGAGGGTTGGGCCGAACTCGGGATATAACAAAAAACAAGAGGGAACGCTATAGTCGAGTGCCTCGACTATCAAATACCCGTTACTCAGCTAAAGTCAGCAGTCTCAAGCAGGGCAAACCAAGCAGCCGCTTCAAAAAATGTAAAAAATTTCTTCTACATTTCGGTAGGCGTTAATAACCCAACAAAATTGCGTTTACACTTTTGCTCTAGCTTTAAAACTATGGGCGCCACAGCTTTTCGCGGTTTGTGGGCGTTAGGGGGGGGGGGGGTTTCCAGCTTTGGTCTATCAATATGTATTGATGAAACGAATACACATTCCTTTTCCCGTTAATCTAGTTTCAAAACTGTGGGCGCTTCAGTTTTTAGCGGCTATTGGGCATTAGAGGGGACATGGCACATCGGCATGAAAAACTTGCGCTGCGTACTAACCCCCAGAATCTGCATGCAAAGTGTCAATCTTCTAGCTTTTATAGTTTCCGAGATCTCAGCGTTCATACAGACGGACATGGCTAGATCGACTCGGCTAGTGATCCTGATCAAGAATATATGTACTTTATATGGTCGGAAACGCTTCCTTCTACCTGTTACATACTTTTGCACGAATCTAATAAACCCTTTTACTCTACAAGTAACGGGTATTACTTATTAAAAAACTGTTATAATACCGAAGCTATAATTTTTTTCATTTTTTTCCAAATTTTCTTATGGGAGCTGGTCCCAACCGGCTGGTTCCGACTTATATACTACCTGCAATAGAAAGACGCCTTTTAATATTATTTGCACATCCAAACTTCTTTTAGTTGTTATTCTTGTTGTTGTTAAAAAAATCCCTGAAACGCCTAACATTTAGGCGTAGCTTGATTTATGCTAAAGCGATACAAAAAGAAAAGCGAAGCAAAAAGAAGCGGTTCATAGGACAAAGCTAAAAGCTAAAGAAAAAACTTATCAGTTGTCAGAAGTATTTGCACACGTTTTCGGTGCGTCAAAATTATTTTCACAAAACTTAGTTTAATTTATTTCAGCTTAATATTTAATTTTAACAAAAGATTTTCTTCATTTTATCAAACTACATTATTACCTTTGGCATCAATGACAGCTTGTAGTCTTTTAGGTATTGACCTTACCAAAGTTTAAGCAAATCCAAGAGTCAGTTTGGACAAAATCTCGTCAATTTCAGCGATGACTCCGTCGCGTTTTCCATTTTTATCAATGGTTCTTTGATAAAAGCCCAAACTTTTTCGATGACATTTAGGTCTGGGCTTTGTGGGGGCCAAGGAAGGACCGCCTGATTAATGTCGTTCAAATATTAGCTCGGTATCCTATCCTTGTGGCATGGAGCATTGTCCTGCTGAAGAATCCATTCATAAGTAGGAAAAAGTATATTTTCTCACATAAAAACATGGTCATTAAGGATTCGAACGTATCCGTGCTGGTTTAAAGTTCCTTCTATCGGTACGAGGTCTCCGAATCCATAATAGGAAAGGCATCCCCAGAACATGAATGTGGCACCACCAAACCTATTGATTGGCTGGGCTGCCAAACGCTTTTGGTTTTTCTTCGAATGCATAAAATTATGGCTGTAGGACCCCTGGTACTGAAATGCAGGCTCATCCGTCCATAAAACATTAAATATATTATCTTATATCTTAATATATTCCAATGCAAATTGGAGGCGTTTTGTTCGGTTGGTTGGTGTGATGTCAATCACTTTGCGGACAACATATGAAATCAGCTTCTTTTAGCCTGCGACGAATTGTAGAATCACTTATTGGTTTACCAATTATATTTTTTGATTCTTGGTCAATTCTGGACTTGCACTTGGATTGCTCGCTACAGCTCCTAGTAAGTGCCTGCATTGTCTTTGGTCCAACACAGGTTTTCGGCCTGATCTTTTCTTATTTTTTAAAGTGCCAGCTGTATCGAACTTTTTTACTAAGTAGTAGACATTTCTGCGCGAAATTTTATACAATTTAGCGATTTCAGCTGCTGAAATACCGGCTTTAAGCTTAGTAACAATTTCAGCCCGGAGCTTATGGGTAATCTTCCTTGTTTTAGGCATTTGGTTTAAATAAATGTAAAAGATAAATTATTATTTTAATTTAATTTTCACTGAATTAAATGTACTAAAGCAAACGAACCGCCACTTGTCGCTGCAAACCAAATACTAATGACGAAATTGCATTGTGAAAATAATTTTGACGCACCGAAAACGTGTGCAAATACTTCTGACAATTGATAAGCTTTTTATACCCTTGCAGAGGGTATAATGATTTCAGTCAGAAATTTGCAACGCAGTGAAGGAGACGTTTCCGACCCCATAAAGTATATATATTCTTGATCAGCATAACTAGACGAGTCGATCTAGCCATGTCCGTCTGTCTGTCCGTTTCTACGCAAACTAGTCTCTCAGTTTTGAAGCTATCGAGATGAAACTTTACCAAAAGTCGTCTTTCTATTGAAGTTAGTATATAAGTCGGAACCAGCCGGATCGGACAACTATTTCCTATAGCTCCCATAGGAATAATCGGAAAAATAATGGAAAAAAAAATATATCTTCGGTGTTCTTTGACATATTACCTTTTGCTCTTGGGATTATAATTTGTTTAACTGTCCCGAATTTCGGATTAAATTTTAGAAAAATCGGACAACTATATCATATAGCTCCTATATGAACGATCGGAAAACTAAAGGGAAATTAATAGAAACAAAATTAAAGCTTTGTTAATTTTTATTGTATTCTCTTCAACTCTAGAATATAACTTTATTTTATTATTTCAGAATTTCGAAATAAATTGTACATAAATCGGACGACTATATTATATAGCTGCCATAGGAATGATCAATCAATTATTTTTATCTTTGTCCTATGAACCGCTATCTTTCGCATTTCATTTTGTGTCGCTTCAGCATAGATTAAGCTACGCGTAACATTTATTTCATGGATATCGTCCAACAACAACAATAATAACAACTAAAAGAAGTTAGGATGTGCAAATAATTGTGTTGTGAAAATAATTTTGAATAGGGTTTTATATACTTCATGGGGTCGGAAACGTCTCCTTCACTGGGTTGCAAACTTCTGACTGAAATCATAATACCCACTGCAAGGGTATAATAACATTGTGCTGATAAGCACTTTATCTATTCGACAATTACTTAACAGAAAGACCGTCCTAAAATCAGCTTTCTCTCTCAAAAAAACTAAGAAGCAAACAGTGATTTGACCGATAATTTTGTATGGGACTCTAAAACGGCCCTAAGTAGCCACAAGTTAACAAAGAATTTTATTATATCTTTCTTTACATTTTCCGTGCCTGTAATGTTTCTTATCATATCTTATTTATTACATTATTAATATTTTACAGGAATGAAAAGTTTTATACGTGCTGCGACGAACCTTACTTGGACATAACATTTAACATTACAATGAGAAGAAAAACGCTTTTTTATACAGTTAATATAATAATACCATGTATGGGAATTTCCTTTTTAACTGTTCTGACTTTTTACCTACCATCGGATAGTGGAGAAAAGGTGTGTAATTAACTATTCCAATCTCACTATTATAACTATACTAAATATATTGATCTGTTGCAGGTTACACTATCTATTTCTATTCTTATTAGTCTTCACGTGTTCTTTCTTTTGGTAGTGGAAATCATACCTCCCACTTCATTAGTTGTTCCTTTATTAGGGAAATACCTTATATTCGCCATGATACTTGTTTCTATAAGGTAATAATAAAATAAATAACTAAACGTTAAACTTATAATTTAATATTTTCTTTTAAGTATCTGCGTGACAGTTGTAGTCCTGAATGTTCATTTTCGTTCCCCCCAAACTCATAGAATGGCACCCTGGGTCAAAAGAGTATTTATTGATTTTTTGCCATCATTTTTGTTCATAAAAAGGCCTACGTACAACTTTGAAACAAGGTAAGCATTATTATCAAATAAAATAAAAATCACCTTTGAAATAAATGTTATCTTTAAATAATGGTTGGCCGATTAGTGTGGTCGCCAAATAACTGTTTTTATACCCTTGCAGAGGTATAATGATTTCAGAAGCTTGCAATGCAGTGAAGGAGACGTCTCCGACCCCATAAATTATATATATTCTTGATCAGCATCACTAATCGAGTCGATCCAGCCATGTCCGTCTGTCCGTCTGTCCGTTTCTACGCAGAAATAGTCTCTCAGTTCTGATGTTATCGGCACGAAACATTCCCAACTTTCTTCTATCTATTGCAGGTATTATATAAGTCGAATCCAGCCTGGTTAGCCAACTATAGTCAACTAAATCAGACGACTTATTATATACTTCCATAGGAACTATTGTAGCGTATAACGTTCGACTGAAGTGATTGGATCGAAGGATATGTACTTGCGGGACACGCTACAATAGTTAGTATATAATGAGTCGTCTATATGGTCCGGCACAAACTCGTCGGCTTTGGGGGCGTTCTTCTTGATTTATGCAGATCCTGACACTATCTACAAATTATTATTAACAGATCAAGAATTGAGCGTGCTTGCGACAATGCCTATTTGTTTTGTTGAATTTAATTTACTGTTTCAGAAATAAATTCTTTTCATGTTTGGGGTTAGTACACAACCCAACAAAAAGTCGTCCAAGACAAAAAACTTGTTTTGGACGACTTTTTGTTCACTGGTAGAAAAAACGCATGGTAAAATCAAATATTTTTTTAGTTGATTTCAGTTACTACTTTTCATAGTTAAATTAAATAAATAAATCATCGATTTTAATAAAAAGCATATTTAAACCTTCGGTCAAATATAAAAATAATCAAATCAAAGAGAATTTTATTTAAAAACATATACTCATATTCAAATCCAAAGTGGCCATCGTACTTTTTACTATTCTAAATAGTAACTAATGTACATAGAATAATCAATGTTGTTTTGTATTTACTTTGAAAACTTTCGTAATTGATCCGGTAAATGTAATCTATTATTTTGAATATAAAAAACTCTAAAAATGTTTATTTGTTAAAATGATGTTTAATAAATTTACTAAATTTAAATTTATAACCATACATACATACATATGTTCATATGTAAACAAGATGTTTTATATTATTATCAATTTGCAGGAGAAAAATAGATACATATGTACATATATATGTACTTACATATGTACATAGAATATTTTAAGTGTAAAGTCGGCAACCTCTTTTCCATAACAATTACAAATGTGTGTACATATGTACAAACATATGTATGTTCATACATACATGTATATACATACATACATATGTACATATATGCTGCAATTTACTGTAAAAAAGTGCACGGTCACAACCAAAAAATAAAGAGAAAAGCGCGCGATTTTTCTATTGCTTTGCGTATGTCTATCCTTATTTTCGCTTTCAGTTTAATCGTGTGGCCGCGTGCAAAAACATAGAAACTCTAAATCATATTTAAGTTCTATAACTTCACGTATAGCTGAATGCCGTTCTCAAGCTATTAAAGATAGCCCTAGTTTCTCTTATTTTTTAATCAAGCATAAGAATGGAATTCCCCCTAGTTTTAAAATGTTAAGTTTAATGAATACTACTGACGACACATATAAAGAATATTTAAAATTGATTGGTTCCTTTTTTCGAGGTTTACCGCTCTGGCGACGCTATAATTCCCAACCAGTTATAGCGCGGCTTGCATGGTAATCCACTTCGATCGTTGACCAAGACAGCGATTTCACTGCTGAAGATTGTAGTTGGCTACTACATGAAACATGCATGTACAGTGAAGCCTCTTCGCTCCTTTTTGTGTGTTGGCATAATGCCGACGTCTTGGACTTCTTGAAGTCTAAGCCGGCATGACCTCGAGTTAGCTAAAAACTTCTCTATTAAAATTAAATATTAAATTTATCGGAATTAAATATATAAATATTTGAAACAAACATGAACTTACATGAACCAAATAACAATATGCTGCGTTTTAAAACGATTTATAATTATTTTGACCATGAAAAATGTTCAAATTAAATATTAAAATATTTGAAACAAACATGAACTTACATGAACCAAATATCAATATGCTGCGTTTCAAGACGACTTATAATTATTTTGAACATGAAAAATATTTAAATCAAATATTAAATTTAATGGAATTAAATATTTAAATATTTGAAACAAAGATGCACTTGCAGCCTTTTTACTATGCAAAATATTTAAATTAATTATGTTGTACTATTTTTACATATTTGAATGGAATAAAAAAATAGTTGAATTTACTATAAGTTTAATCAAAAAATAGTGACATTTACCAATTTTTTTTACCAGTGTATATATATTATTATACAAGTGTATATAAAAAAACCTTTATTTTTTAAATTTTCAATTAGAAGCTTATATATTTTGTATTTAAAAAGTTAAAAAAAATTAATAATAATAATAATAATTGTGAGCGGCGTACTCTCTCATTGAGCTAACATCTCATATGGGTCAAAAGTTAAGACAAACATTGTTTATTTAACAGCATAGTTAACACAAGTCAAATGTCAAAAAATATATAAAAAAATTTTAAATAGAACTTATGCCCTCCCGCGTAACATGGTGCGATGGCCCAATTGGGAAGGCGTCTGCCTCTGACGCGGGAGGACCCGGTTCGAAACCCAGCTGAAGCAGAGCAAGTAGAAAGTCTTTAAGACGCATATCTAACATTTCTATAACAATTTGAAAAACAATAATGTACTAAAAAAACGATTACATTAATTACAAAAAAAATAAAAGTCGCGAGCGGGACTTGAACCTCATACCACCGAGCACAAAATAGTAGCAGAGCAAGCACACTTAGCCCCTGAGCCATAACCATATTATTTCCTTTCGTGACAGAATGCTTACAAGAACATTCAAATAAATCTCCTTTTTTTATTTCAAAGTAAATATTTCCATCTTCAAATTAAACAATTTAACCGCTTATTCAAAAATAAAACAAATTTAAAAATAAACTCAACAAAATATCTGTAAAAAAAACGTCAAGTCAACTATAAAAATCATTGAATTTACTATAAAAATAATAACAAATTATTTAACTATGTTCCGTGTACGACTTTACTATTTTCATGTTAGGATCTATTTCGCTGGAAAAAATAATTGAAACAATGATAAAATAGTGACATTTAGGGCCGTTTTCTCGTCCGTACTTTAGTTTGCCTGCCGGGACAACGGAGCGATAAACAAAAAATGGTTTACTCGTCCTTATGTTAGCGCAGGTAGTGACAAATTTTGTCATGGTACCGTGCAAAATTTGTGGGGTTGGATTGTGCGCAAGTGTTGCCAGATATTCGAGCGTTGTCAATCTGGTTCCACTCTTCATTCGAAAACAGCTGATTCTATTTACAGTTAAATATGAATCAAAATTGTTCAAGTCATCTAATTTATTTTAAAATGAATTCCCGAGCGATTTTTCTTCAAACTCTGTTGGATATCGTCGAATTGTCTGAAGTGCGAACCTATCGGCGCAGATAATAAGACCAGAGAAATTACTTCGAACAATACAGTGATGAAGAATTTGTTAAAAGGATTCGCTTGTGCAAAAGCACGGCACTATTTGTTTTGCAAAAAATTGTTTTGCGACTTGAATCTTAAGTGAAGAAGTAAGAGCATTCATTTGGTTTAACTTATTCCATATAATCAAAAACCATTATCCGGCCTGTTCCAGTTTTCACTCGGAAGTGAATTTGTTAACATTATCGGATTTTATCGCTGCGCATATTATATATAAAAATCATTCGGATCGGACATCTATATCATATAGCTGCCATAGGAACGATCAGATTAACTTTGTTGTTTTTTGATATAAATGCACATAACTTTAGAAATAGCGATTATTTACGTTTAAAACACAAAACTAAAAGTTTCATACAAATCGCACTACTATAACCTAATGTTTTTAAAAAATGACAAATGACAGAATTTACCATACATTTTTACCACTTTTTTTGCTAATTGTACCAAAAATTTGGCTATACAGCCTATAAAGTTCACTTAAACTAATGAATGACACATCTAGTTATTTATTCTTCATTTTAAAAATAATTTTAAGCCAGAAAACGCCCTAATTCTTCAGCCCCCAGTGCAAAGCCATAACCTTTGCTAAATTTGAGGTTATGGTCTAAAAAATTAAATTATAGAAAAAGTGGCAATAAGTGGCGATTCTGACTATATACATTTTGACAAGAATTAAATACTCTACAAATCCCAGAATCCAGAATCTCAAATTTCAGAAGTGGACTCCGCTGGACTCGCTTTATTGCTCTATTTGAAATTAAGTTTTCATAAAAAAATGTGCGTGTTAGACCACTTCCTTTGCCACTCAATTATAAGAAAAAAACAACGGATTTGCACCGTGTAAGCACAGAAACACTTAGTATATAGCACCATCCTATTATTCCAATCCAAAAAGTTTACTTAGATTGCTTAAAAATCAAATTTGAAGAACTTCAAATCTGCAAGCGAATCGTCAAATTTTAACAGATTGAGAGTCGCATTTGTTACAGCTGATTTAACAGCTGCTAAGTTAACAGAGAAGCCCTCTATCGGATTTCCTGAAACGTAACATTGTTAAATGGTGTTCTGTTAACACATCCCCAAACAAGATTTTTGATTTTAACGACTTTTCAAAAATGGATTTTGGGCAGCCAAAGTGGTCAAATGCCCCATAGTGGCACGTAAGAATTCAATCTCCCGTGGGCGATTCCGGAGAGATATATCGGAATAGAAAAGGTTACTTTTCTATAATTATTATTAGTTTGAAATGTTGTTTATATCATCAGCTGTTAGTATGACTGTTTTATGGTATTTTTCGATAGTTTTTTTCAGGGACCGAAAATAACAGTTATTTTATTATTTTTGAACGAAAAAATCATACGCTTAGGATAACACTAAAGGGGGATTCCCTAAACTGTTGAATTGCTGAATTGTTGAATTTTGGTCAGCTGTTAATCAGCTGTTCCATACAAAGTCAACTTTCAGAAATTTCAGCAATTCAACAGCCTCGGGGCTGCTGAAAATTTTGTTGAATTGCTGAAAACCAGAGTTGTCACCTTATTTTACTGAAAGTCATGGCAACTCTGCAACATTTTACTATTCTAAGTTCGCATTATTTACTTTAAAATTCAATTAGCAATTCGATTAGTAGTTTTTCTTACCTAGCTAACAATTTTAGTCAGTAAGAAACAATAAAAAATCGAATTTTATATGTTTTAAGTTCCGTGAAACTTTTCAACAAATAACAGCTGTTTGAAAATTCAACAAGATCCATTTTGGGTCGTTCCCTTAGTTGCTGAAATTTTCTGTTGAATTTTCAACAATTCAGCAGTTTAGGGAATGAGAAAACAAGAAAGGAAGCTAACTTCGGCCAGCCGAAGTCTATATACCCTTGCAGTTAATTCCTATTTAATTACAAATTACAAAAATCTGAATTTCGATTTGGAACAAACCGAATTATAGAAATTTTGACAATAATTGATTGATCATTCCTATGGGAGCTATATAATATAGTCGTCCGATTTATGTAAAATTTATTTCGAAATTCTAAAATAATAAAATAAAGTTATATTCAAGAGTAGAAGAGAATACAATACAAATTAACAAAGCTATAATTTTTTTCCTATTAATTTCCCATTAATTTTCCGATCATTCCTATGGGAGCTATATGATATAGTCGTCCGATTTTTATAAAATTTAAATCGAAAATCAGAAGTATTAAAAAAACGATATTCCAAAGAGTAGAAGGAAATATGTCAAAAGACACCGAAGCTATAATTTTGTTCATATTAATTTGCCATTAATTTTCTGATAGTTCCTATGGCAGCTATATGATATAGTTGTCCGATTTTTATAAAATTTAATTCGAAATTCAGAACTGTTAAAAAAATGATATTTCCAAGAGCATAAGGTAATATGTCAAAAAACACATAAGTTATAATTTTTTTTCAATTATTTTTCCGATTATTCCTATGGGAGCTATAAGATATAGTTGTCCGATCCGGCCGGCTCCGACTTATATACTACCTGCAACAGAAATACGACTTTTGGTAAAGTTTCAGCTCGATAGCTTAAAAACTGAGGGACTAGTTTGCGTAGAAACGGACGGACGGACAGACGGACAGACGGACGGACAGACGGACATGGCTAGATCGACTCGTCTAGTCATGCTGACCAAGAATATATATACTTTATAGGGTCTGAAACGTCTCCTTCACTGCGTTGCAAACTTCTGACTGAAATCATTATTCCCTCTGCAAGGATATAAAAATCACCTAACCAATTTAATGCGGTCTATTCATATCCTAAATTTTTTTAACTTTTTTGAAATTGGTCATGAAGTAACTGTTATTTCAGACTTTTAAATTAAAAGTCAGAGAATAACTGTTATTTTTTGACAAAAAAAAATCCGTAACTTTTATTCATGACTTTTATAATAAAAGTCTAAAAATAATGGTTCGCCAAGTTAACAATTTTGCACCAAAAGTTTGGAATTCGTAGATATGTACGTATGGTTGACATTGCAGGTTCCTCCAGTGCTAAAAAATTCGCGGTCTCATTGTGTTAAACCCATACATGCTTTAAAAATGTCCCTCTTTTCAGATAATTTGTAAAATCATAATTGGGTCCTCTTGGTCTGAAGAATTTGCGGTCTCATTATATCGATGAATTCATGAATGGCTTTATTGGTTAGCAGTAACAAAATTGTTACCATGGTCATTATTGGTTCCTCTTGGTCTGAAGAATTCGCGGTATTATTGTGTTGATGAATTCATGTATGGGTTTAATTGGTTAGGAAAAAAATAGTCAAAAAAATTTTTTACGATGGCCAATATTGGTTCCTCTTGCCCTAAAGAATTCGCGGTGTCGTTGTATTAAAGAATTAATGTATACAAATTGCCACCATAAGAACATAAGTTCAAATTCCAACCAAATTTCCACATATAAGATTCTGTGACTTCATTGGCAATAGATATTTTAGACTTTTTTGTGTTTCAGTCGCAAAATAACAGTTATTTTTAGACTTTTATTATAAAAGTCATGAATAAAAGTTAGGGAGGACTTTTATTTTTTTTGTCAAAAAATAACTGTTATTCTCTGACTTTTAATTTAAAAGTCTGAAATAACAGTTACTTCATGACTTATAAATAAAAGGTGGTGAATAACGATTAATCGTTGACTTTTAAAGTAAAACTTATAACTGTTACGGTCCCTGATAAAAATAGTTCGATTTATCTTAAAAAAATGTTGAGTCTTATTGTTAAATACGTATGCATGTGTTTATTGTAAAATGCTGCAATTTAGAGTGTCTTTGATTACAGGTTATTTTCCTTTTATTTTTATATGACACTTTTCCTAAAAATACATAAAAGCCTTTTATATCATTTAAAAATATTATTAAATGGCCCTAGACCTATGGGTAAACGTTTAATAAGTATCAAGATAGTAATTCACTTTCTAATATAAAACATATTTTGTCCCTAGATTTTTTTATTTTTTGTTGAAATAAGAGTTTTTTAATTTTCATTCTTTTTTATGCTATTTTTTAGGTAATGGACTATTTTTCACACCATTGATTCCTTAAAATTTATGGCCTGAAATTTAACAATGTAGTCCATGTATCCTTAAATCTAGGAATTTTTTTTCTGGGTGCGAGTATTTGGAAAACCATGTGTTTTACACATTCGGCAACGGCTCACATTTTAAAGGAGGCTACTTTAAAGCTTTCCTGACACGGGTTGGAGTATCTCACACTTGTACGGTAAATTACTCACCACGGTGAGTGAGTGTGTGTGTCAGATTTGACACAAGCGTGGTTTTGGCTAAAAGTTCGTTCCATTTCAAATCGATCGTCAGACGGGAAATAATGAAGTGTGAAATAACTTCAGATAGAAGTTATGCAAGTGGTAGAAGCGTTTGATCAATATACTTTTGTAATTCAATTCATTCTGCTGCAGGAAAGCCAGACAGAGTGAATACTAAAACCAATGCGTAGAAGGCGTTGACTTCAATTCAGGCAGAGGTGGTGTTACGTCGTATTCTTGGCCACATCGACGCTGCATTATATTCGCGGTCCTGGTGTAGATCTGCGGCAGGTATATTTCCTCGGACTTATCGGCCAACGCGCAACACTATCTGAATCAGCCTGCGAACAGCCACAACCTCAAACCTCAAATGCCGCTACACTCACCGCCACCTCCTTTTGGGAGCTTCATTACAAGCACCACGCTGCGTTGAATTGTCCACGCAGTTCAGCCACCGGTTCGGATCGCAACGTCTAACCAGGAAACCATTAACCAGCGTCGAATCATTGCCAGCGCCACGCGCGGCGTTTGGAGACGGTTGGAAGCCCTGATCGACGATGCGCTCACCACCTGCATAAAACGATTACGACTGAAGGAATCTTTCAGCCCTTCATTGGCCATGGTTGCACAGTTGCAGGAATTTTTTGATCTTTTTGTTGATTTTTTGTTGATTTTATTATATTAATACCTTTCATTTAGGGCCGGTTTTTCAAGTCCCTGTCAAAGTCTCTGTTACCTATCTGTCAGAAAAAGTTATAGACCAGATAAACTTTCCGTAAAGCTAAGTACACACGATGCAAACAATTTGCAGCAAGTGGAAAATAATTTGCAGCAAAAGATTGCACAAATGTTTACACCTATGCAAATATTGCAAGATTTCTTGCTTCAATAAATTTTTGTTCTGCACGCAAACTTTTGCATGGCTATTTCGGGCAATATATTGCGTTAATGTCTACACGTATTTTCAATTTTTGTTTGCAGTGCTTGCGAGTGACTCTTATTTGCAAGATCCGAAGCAAAAATATACGTGAAGAACTTAAAAATTTTTTGTTTCGCCTGATGGGAAGTGTCATGGCAATATAAACAAATATAAAATAAGTAATTACTACGAAATGTTCAATAAATTTTACTACTTACTAAATTTTGAATTTTATAATTATTTTCGTCGTCATTTTTAATAAATTTAAGCGCATCGTAAAACTCCCATTTGCTGGTATAGTTGTTTGATGAACCCTGACCACTCTTTTTTTGCTTCACTTTGCGCACCTCTTGCAAAAATTGAGTGCGCAAATGATGAATATTTATTTTTATTTCATCATCACCTTTGTCTAATTTTTCAGCAATTTCGTGTTAGGCATTTCGCTTCTTATGCTTAGTTTTAAAGTCTGGTGACGAGAATTCCCATTAAACAGAGTAATTCTCGTAGAATTCAATTAATTTTATGGTTTTCTCGCGATCCCCCATGTTGCCTTGCTTGCTGCAATATTGCGACTACTAGCAAACAACACATGCAAACAAGCAAGCAAATGACGCAAACAAGATTACTGTAAAATAATGTATACAGACGACAAGCAAAACATATGCCTGCAAACAAATTTTGCAAGTTTTTTGTTTGCAGCAAAATGGTTGCAATAGTGTTTATACGTGCAAATTTGATTGCAGCAATCAACTTTCTGCAAATTGTTTGCATGGTGTGTACTTTGCTTAAAAGCAAATATGTTTTCTCGACTGCTTTAATTTATCTGAACGAGAAACAATTACAGAGTGCTGTTAAGGCAATGAATTGAGCTATAAGGCGCTAAATCTGGCATGCTTTGTTTATTTCATCAGCTGTTTGGGTCTAAGTCAAATCATAGATGATTTCTTATCTTCATCTTAGCTAGCTTTGTATAATCAGCTGCCATTTTGTCGAGTCCAAAAAGACTTAGCAGAAAGTCTGAGTTTCTGTCAAAGTTAGCTCTCACATTGAGGGTTGAGAAAGCCAAAATCGCACAGTGGGGTAACAGAGACCGATTTCGCGAATTAGGGTTAGTACTCAACCCAACAAAAAGTCGTCCAAAACAAAAAACTTCATATGAAAAAAACGTCAAGGAATTTTTTTTCATATGAAGTTGTTTTGTTTTGGACGACTTTTTGTTGGGTTGTGTACTAGCCCTTAATGTGTAGTGTGTAACGTTCGACTGGAAATATTTGAATCGAGGAATCTGTACTTGCGGGGCACGCTATAAGGTCCGTCACTAACTCGTCGGCTTTGGGGGTGTTGTTCTTGCTTTATACAGATCCTGACACTATCTACACATTATTATTAACAGACCAAGAATTGAGCGTGCTTGCGACAAAATCATAAGTTAGTTAACTAAACCGGGAGAAAATATAAATAAATAAAGTTTAGTTTAGATTTCAATTTGTTTCAGTGTACGATGCCAATTTGTTTTGTTTATTTTAATCTACTTAGGGTTGATAAAAATGTTTTGACTTCAATTTGTTTCTGAGTGTAAACTAATTCGTTTTGTTCGTTTAAACTAAATATAAATTCAAATAAATTCTTTTCATGTTTGAGCAAGTACTTAATATTCATTAATATTTGCCATTATTGTATTCATTAGTTAATATTTTTTTGTTTATTAGATTCAGAAAAATGCAATGGTCATCATTAGATTCGGGATTCAAGTAATTTATAAGAGGCCATTCAATCAAAAGTTTATGTTTAGTTTTCAAAAATATAAAAGTGTATAAAATAAAGAAGCATTTATATAAACTCACGGCCACTTATCCTTCGGCGAAAGATCGATCTCCCGACGCTGGTGTGCTGTATATGGTGTATTTATAATAAACTAATTAAGTTTAAACACTTTATTATGTTTCACAACTTTTCCAGCGATTTCCCACTTGGTTTTGACTGTAGTTGCAGGTTAGAGACGCTCGCAAGTTGTTGCAAGTCATTTGGTCGATTTTATAAATTTACTCCAAAAGGCAATAGAGGGTTAAACCCAGTTGCAACTATAGGTAGTGTTTGTCTAAGCCTACATATGTATGTGCAGACTGTGGCTGCATGTGGGGGTGCTTATGTACAAGTCGATCAAAGAGAAAAAATATCATGCTGCTGGTGAACACATGCGCGTCCTCATGTATGTGTTTGGCCTTATGGGGATTAAGTGCATGTGTGTTCGTTGGTAGGTACACGTGGGCTTTATGGGGGTGCTCCTAGGGGCATCACCTTCGTTTTCTTTGGTTAGGTACACCTGGTTATGGGGGTGCTCCTGGGGGCATCACATGTGTCTTCTTTGGTTAGGTACACCTGGTTATGGGGGTGCTCCTAGGGGCATCTCATTCGTTTTCTTTGGTTAGGTACACCTGGTTATGGGGGGCATCACATGTGTCTTCTTTGGTTAGGTACACCTGGTTATGGGGGTGCTCCTGGGGCATCACATGTTTTCTTTGGTTAGGTACACCTGGTTATGGGGGTGATCCTGGGGCATCACATGTGTCTTCTTTGGTTAGGTACACCTGGTTATGGGGGTGCTCCTGGGGGCATCACATTTGTCCCGCTAACTGGGCACAACCTAACGATTGAGAGCGGTAAACACCTGATAAAAGACACTATTCTTGAGCATATCTACCTTCCGATTGGGCCCCGATAACTTTTGGGGTTATGGTGAATTTTTCCCCTTTTTCCCGGGTAGTTGACGGCCGTAATCTCGCCAATCCTACCCAACGGAAAACTTGCTGTTGGCCGGGACGCACTTTAGGAGCCGGGCCGACTCTATTTTTTTCCCACTTTGACGCCCTAAGACACGGATGGGATTAGGTACGGAAAACTAACAATTCGCCGGGGAACTTACGGGAAACGTTTCAGCTTTGGCAGCTTTTTTATTTAACTTTTCACTTTCGAATCGCAATACTAGCGATATGCACGCGTACCCGAGCTTAGATTTCGAACTTGCTGGAACTTTATTTTTTTGTGCATGTGCACGCCACGACGGTTCGATTGAAAAGAAATAGAACGGATCCGGAAAATGTTGGCCTAGGCTGCCGGCGGAAATGCGTCGCAGCTGATTCTAATGTCATAAACTTTCCAGAGCTACCCTGGTCCGGCTGATACTACGATACTACGATAGTCCCTATCAGTTGGCATCTCCAAAAACAAAATACTAATTAAGCACAGCTGCCGAATTAGAGTTTAAACCGAAGCTTAGCTTAAACCAAAAAACCATAGACTACTTTCAGGCTGAACAAAAAGAAAAGGTCGCTTCAGTTGCCGCTACAAATGTTAAAATCAAATCTCGAAAATCGCAAAAAGTAGTGATGGCAGTTTATAGTACATTAAATGACCTTTCATAATCTAAGGCTGAAGTCGCAATAAGTTTTATTAGACCGAAATTATCCTTTCTCAAAGTTAGGGACACTTTGATTCACATTTAATCAAGACTATTCCAATTTTACTTTTTCTTAATTTTTAAAAAAATATTAAATTAAAAATCTTTAATGCACCATAAAAGTGGAAACTTCATTATTTTCTTTTAAATGTTGACTCATTTTTCATTTAAATAAAAAAATTTATAATTCATAATTTAACCTGATTCTGAGAGATCGGAAGAGCCGCGTTTCGTCGAATTCATATTTTACTGAAAATTTTTATGATAAATAAATTTTCAAATGTGCAAAAATAGAGGTGCTGTTTTGTGCTTTTCCTGAGAAAATTAATAACAGTTTAGAAAACATAAATTTCCCAGGAACGGTTTTATTAGTATGGGTGCCATTCTGGGGCACATTTTAAGCAAGTAAAATTCACTTTGAGTAAACTTTTGGTAGCAGAGTTGGTGTTTGATCACACACGAGTGCAGTGTGGATCAAGTCTGTGCCATAAGGATTCCTTATGGGTGTTGACGAGGCCTATTCCCGTAGGGCGGTGTAATGGTCGTCCAAATTCATAAGTCTCCAAAAATTTTAACTTGTAGCTAACCCGCCATACGATATTCGAAAACACCTCCCAGCCCTATCCGATACCAAGATAATACCCATCAGCTGGTCTAGTTTGACAGATCGGTGTCAGCTCAAAATATCGCAAAACTAGGTTTCCGAGTTCAGGCGAGGCCCTTATCGTTTCTTTTCCGTTTCAACCCCTCATCGGAGCAGACGCTTAATTTAACAAGATAACACATTGTTCTGTTGGGCATATGGTGTCCACGTGCCATTCACTTTGATCGCACCTTAACCAAAGGCATCCGCTGCCAAAGTCAGTTAATTTGTCTTTGTTCTCATTTTTGGTGGAATTATTACGGTAAATATTTAATTGCTGGCGTTTCAATCGCACAGATTTAAAATTTACTTCCATTCCGCACAGATTGCTGCCTTTCACGGCTAAATAGGGTCTGGCTACGCCGCCTAGTTGTGTAATAAGTAAATCAAAAGTCAACATTACCCGCCCAAAAAGTTATATAACTTCATCAAAAGGTCACGAGGTAAATTATATTTACTCAGCCCAGATCGAAATCGTGGTTTTACCTAACACGCCGCTTTGTTACAGTTGTCCGATCTCCAGTAAGAAAAGGAGTATATAAGCCTGCAAACATCGTCGCCACTAAGGCCGGACTTTACGGACAGTGGCTACCCCAAAAACGCAAAACACAACGGTCCTTCTATACCCTACCCCTCACCCCGGTTCCGCCTACCGTCGCGGTACAGTTTTGCTAGTGGACAAATATAGCACCTCCAGCTTCAACGAGGGGTAGTGGTACGAACCGCCGACATCTGACGAACTACATAACGCCGGCATAGACCAGTTTTCCAGCTCTAAAACAAAACCCAGAAATTGTGCCCTTCGTTAAGCTAAATAGATGTAGCTCCCTGAAAGTATTTTTTATATACCTAAGTGTAGAAACGGCGATCGTTAAAATCTAATATAGCGCTTTGTAAACGCCAGTTAATTTTTTTTAAGTGATTGCTAGTCGCCCAAAACACACTCCACTAGTTGAGTGTATACAAAAGTGCGGTTACATATATAAAAACCCTGGAAGAATATTAATTACAACAACCTAAAGAAAGAAGCCACCACGCAGAACTAATATTTTATTACATAATATACATAACTATCATCCCCCCAAAACGCATGGGCTTAAATCGCTCTTAGCCCAGTTCATCGCGAAGGCCTTCGACGAGGATTGGAAAGGGGTAAGTGCATTCCAACCAAATGTAATATTCTAAAATTTTAGTTCTGTCTGCATATGCCCGGTCTATATATGGCCGTGGAGAAGCAGTAATTTTGCATATTTGTTTTGATTATTACTTCCAACTCTCTTATCGCAAGCCAACAGTATGTTAAAGACAAATAGATTTGTGATACACCCAAAAAGAAATGATCATAGAAAGTAAACTATTTGTACATTAAAAGTAAACTATTGAGTGTCAAACTTCAAAAGTATCAAAATAAAACTTTCAAAGTTGTCAAGTGTAAACTAACGAGTTTACAGTTTATACTCACCCAGTGTACTGAAATTTAGGCTGATAGTTTATTTTGTAAACTATTTAGGATAAAGGCTATGCTATGTGGTCTTAGTTTTAAACCATTTTCTATACAAGCTCGTGAGTTGTAGCATACTTATAGGCTGTTTATCAGTATACAATAGTATACATTTTAAACTATACGATTTCCCTGCTATACGATTTTCCCGCTACTTGTAGTATACAATTTATCAAACAACAAGAGGGAACGCTATAGTCGAGTGCCTCGACTATCAAATACCCGTTACTCAGCTAAAGTCAGCAGTCTCAAGCAGGGCAAACCAAGCAGCCGCTTCAAAAAATTAAAAAAAATTATTCTACATTTCGGTAGGCGTTTATAACCCAAACAAAATGGCGTTTACACTTTTGCTCTAGCTTCAAAACTGTGGGTGCCACAGTTTTTCGCGGTTTGTGGGCGTTAGGGGGGAGAGGGGGTGGTTTATTTTGGCCAATCCATAGGTATTGAAGAAACGAATACACATTCCTTTTCCCGTTAATCTAGCTTCAAAACTGTGGGTGCCACAGTTTTTCGCGGTTTGTGGGCGTTAGAGGAGGCGTGGCACATCGGCGAGAAAAACTTGCCTGCGTATTAACCCCTAGAATCTGCATGCCAAATCTCAATCTTCTAGCTTTTATAGTTTCCGAGATCTCAGCGTTCATACAGACGGGTGCCAAGGTTTTTCGCGGTTTGTGGGCGTTAGGGGGAGGGGGGTTTCCCACTTTGGTCTATCAATATGTATTGAAGAAACGAATACACATTCCTTTTCCCGTTAATCTAGCTTCAAAACTGTGGGTGCCACAGTTTTTCGCGGTTTGTGGGCGTTAAAGGAGGCGTGGCACATCGGCGAGAAAAACTTGCCTGCGTATTAACCCCTAGAATCTGCATGCCAAATCTCAATCTTCTAGCTTTTATAGTTTCCGAGATCTCAGCGTTCATACAGACGGGTTCCACAGTTTTTCGCGGTTTGTGGGCGTTAGAGAGGGCGTGGCACATCAGCGTGAAAAACTTGCGCTGCGTGCCAAATCTCAATCTTCTAGCTTTTATAGTTTCCGAGATCTCAGCGTTCATACAGACGGACGGACAGACGGACATGGCTAGATCGACTCGGCTAGTGATCCTGATCAAGAATATATATACTTTATATGGTCGGAAACGCTTCCTTCTACCTGTTACATACTTTTGCACGAATCTAATATACCCTTTTACTCTACGAGTAACGGGTATAAAAACACCTCTTAACGAGGTAAAAAACTAGTGACGACCGCACATTCAACATACAAAAGTTCTGATATCAACAATTGTGACGAAAAATGATTACACACATGATTAAATACACTTTTTAAAAAATATTTTTTCGGCACTCTAGTTTTAAGAACAGACTAGTTTTTAAGAACATACAAACATTTTCTATTGCAGAGTGCCGAAAAAATAAATTAAAAAAAAAAAATTTTAAACCATTGCATTTACATACATTTTGTTAAGGAGGCGTTTATTTTATTTAAAAATTCCTTTAGCACAAGTCTGTAGCATTAATATTTCGCAAGTTACGGACTTTCGAAATTTAGCCTTTTCTAGCGGATTTCCCGCTAAACTAGCATGTTTTTTCAAAAGTCGTAAAACAAAAGTTTCCTAAATGGACTGGATTAAAAAAATTGTAACGATTCCTTGACCCTAGTTTGGATACGCACATACAAAATTTAACGCTTAGGCAGCGTTAGCTGTTTTGGGCTAGCAAAAGTGGCCATTTTCGTTTCTGAATAACTTTAAAACGTGACTTTTTACAGTAATGTGTTATATACCAAAATTTAAGGAATCTCAGTCTAAAGTTTTTAAGAAAATCGTTAGAGCCGTATTTGAGAAAAATAAAAAAAAGCTAAAAAAAAGTTTAAAAAAGTTTGTTTTGTGCATATCTTTTTAACTATTACATTTACACAAATTACATATAAGAGCGCTTATAGCATTTCAAAATACCTTTCAAACGATATACAGCACAAGTCTGTAGCTTCAGTAGTTTAGAAGTTACAGCCTTCCGTATTTTAGCTATTTATAGCTGTTTTCCCGCTAAACTATCGGGTTTTTCCAAATGTGGTGGAACTAAAGTTTCTAATATCGATCTGATGAACATCATATCAAATTTTCAGAACTTCAGAAACATGTTTTGGACAAACTGACAAACAGAATTAAAATTTCATTTTGGGAAGAAGAAAATCTTGTTTTCGGTATAACTTTTGAACGGAGCGTCCGATTTTCTGATATGACCCCTCATATTAAGCGCATTTTACTAGGAATACAACTAACGTAGTGCGGGGTCCAATTATCCCCACCGGCCCCAACAGATCCAAATTTCTAAATTTTCACTTTTACACTTTCACCGCTCTCTCTCCCAAACAAATTGATTTTCTTGAGGTCTTGGTATGCAATCCTTTAAGTTTTAGCAGTACCTTTAATTTGGTGTATTACTCATTACGATCGGACTATCACAGCAGATTTTCAATTTTGCGGCTATATATAGTAGTCGCCTTCGCACACTCTCCTGGTGCGCTTCGTCACTACATGGACTGCCGTCCATAGTGATACTATTTATTTTTTTTGTGGTATACAAATGAACCCCAATAAAATCTCGTTGTATATTGCTTTTTTCTTTCATTATTATTTAATATATTTTTTTATTATTATTTCAAAAATATTTATACATTTTTACTTAAAATAATTTTAATCTTACATATCTAACAGCATTTCTATTATAATATTTTACAGGGGGACCTTAAAAATTACTTATATTATTAATTTTTAAAAATAAATTATTTTATAAACTTTTAAATTGCGAATAACTTACCTATCAAGTTTATTAGACAACATGGGTCCAAGTTATTTTCCTCGAGGAACTGGGTCAACTGGTCCATTTTCTGAATATCTGAAATGCATTTGTAATTATAATTATATTACAACTATAAAATATTATATTATTATAAATGCGCAAAATACTTGTTTCGAAAAAGTGCGCTTTGGTTATATATCTACACTTAAAAGCATTGTGCGCAGTAAACAAAGTTAGTATTGGACTTTTTAAAATAAATATTTTACTTACATCTTCACTCGGCACAAATTTTACTGCAGGACCAAACTCGCAGAAATAAATCATCACAAAAATCACAAACGCGTAAAAAAACGCCAAATCTGGTATCACTTTTTGTGTTCGTATTCTCGCTTTTGTCCTGGTTTCACACCGCGGTATATGTACAAATAATCGCTTTCGTCCTAGTTTCACACCATAAAAAATAATTTTTACGTCAGTAAAAAAAGTATGCTACAAATTGCCACTCTTATTATAATTAGTTTAATCTTAACACTATTAAGTGTAGGCATGAAACTATTTTGTAGTACGTTGAAACTATTTAGTAGTACGTTGAAGCTACATTTTCTTTATACTACATAAAGTTTTTTTTGAAACCACAAGTGTAAATAATAAACTAAATTGTCGAATATAATAGTTTACAACTTACACTATAGGTTTACGCCTTCTACTTTTTGGTGTAGCACTTACACTACAAAGTCTACAGGTTAAACTAATTAGTGTTGATTTAATACTTACACTTTGAAACTACCATTAGTATATTTTTAATACAACGCTCATAAAATTTAAACTTTTGGTAATTTTTTTGGGTGTAAGTGAATTGTTGTGAGCTTTAATATTCGGAGTTCTTTCTTTGCATTTTGTATATTTTCTACCCTTTTCAGCTAGTGTGAGTGTTTTTATGCGCGAGTAGGAATAATTTTCAATAAATAAATATAAACCTAGGTATAGCTAGTTTACGGTTCAGTTAAAAATCATGAAAAACCCGATAAAATTGAATTAAACCAATGAATTATTGTACTTCGAAATAAATATGAACGATTTTCTTAAAGAACTATCTTAAAACTTAGGCAAATTAAAAATATACAATAAACCCTGATGAAGTGTAAACAGAAAGCTACTGTTAGACAGTTTCGTTTTTTCTACTGAAAATATTGAAGTATCAAAATTTTGCAACCATGTTTATAGAAAACCTTATGAGTGAGTAGAGAACTTATTTCGCGACCTGGGAATGTGAATATTGTGATTGATTAAATATGGGGTCTTGCCGGAACAAAATTAAAAAATTTAAAAAACTATTTTGATTAACTTTGACTGATTGTTGTGTTTGCGGCAAAGACAACATTTGTGGATGATTTCGGCCATGATCGTGTGGTTATTTAGTTTCAGTTAGGGACTCTAAAAATATTCTTAATGTAATGTTAGTCAGTAGGGTCAGCAACTAACCCCCCCAAACCCGTAAGAGAGTATTGGCTGGAGAAAATCCTCCAGCTGAACCCTCCCCAGGGTGCCGGCTGGGCAATGGTCACTGCATATTCCTGAGCAGGGTAATGCAATGTCGCTTGACCTGGCCGGGGCAATGCAGCGTCCAGCTAAGGCGACTGGTTCAATCCCTTGAATCAGTGGCCATGGTTGGAGGTGCCTGGCGGTAGGCATAAAACGCAAGTGGGTGGTTCCCCTGAAAGCAAACCAGTATGAACGACGAGGCTGAAGAAATCCGGGCTGGGATGTCAGCCCAAACGTCGATGGGAAGTACGACTGTTACCATCGACGGGCACGGGTAGGAGCAATCCTCTCTGCGTGGCGCCAGCGGTCGAACCCCTGGGATAACGGGAGCAGGTCATCTCAGCAGCAATGCTACTGCCATGACATTTCAGACAAAACTAAGTCGCACGGGTGCCGTTGTCGGAATTGGAGAGCGTGCTAAACGAAGCAAAAACAAGCCATACCCGCTTGCCTGAACCCGGTTCCAACTCCCATCGTAGGAAAGGGCCGAATCGTACACTAGTCGGCATAATTATTTTGACATGTTTGAGAGCAAAAAAAACTCATATTTGAACTTATAATATAAACTTTTGGCACCTATATGAAAAGAACACCACAATTCCGTATAAATAACAGAAAAATGTTCTTAACCCATTAAGCACCCTTTGAATAATTTGAAAATTTAATGAAATTCAAATTTTAAATTTTTTTCCTGAGGCTTAAAACAAAAATGTTTTGATGCAAAGTTGTTCCCCAATCAAAATTAATAATAACTGCAAAAAAAAAAATTTCAAAATATTTTTCCTTGTATTTTTTAGGATTTTTTGAAAATAGCTAAAAATGACCATTAGTTTGTGATTTAATCGACCTGTGTTTACTATTTTTGAAAGCTTTTTAGTGGACTCGAGGTCATTTTTAGAAGTTGAGTTTGTTATTTCAACAGTCTAGCATTTCAACACACTTGCCCTCTCTGAGGAGTGAACCTCGGACTTTCTGGGATTTGCAAATTTCGGTAGGGCGTCACCGCTACCTCTTCAGCCAGAGTAGAGGATATGAGCTGAGCGTCGAAACTTCTATTTATATCACATCTAGGAATCTATAATTAGGAATTACATACTTCTAGGCTGTGACATACTAAAGCTTCGTCGCTTAAACTTCTAATGTGTGTGAAAGCTATAGTCGTTGTCTGTTTGGAAACAATCTGTTTCCCAATTTCAGACGTGAATACTTAATTGTTGTATTCGAACGCTCGCATTTTTCTTATGCATTTGCATTATGCGATTGTTATAGGGTGTGTCCCCCTTTTTTGTTAGTTTGTGATTTAATCGACCTGTGTTTACTATTTTTGAGTGCTTTTTAGTGGACTCGAGGTCATTTTTAGAAGTTGAGTTTGTTATTTCAACAGTCTAGCATTTCAACACACTTGCCCTCTCTGAGGAGTGAACCTCGGACTTTCTGGGATTTGCAAATTTCGGTAGGGCGTCACCGCTACCTCTTCAGCCAGAGTAGAGGATATGAGCTGAGCGTCGAAACTTCTATTTATATCACATCTAGGAATCTATAATTAGGAATTACATACTTCTAGGCTGTGACATACTAAAGCTTCGTCGCTTAAACTTCTAATGTGTGTGAAAGCTATAGTCGTTGTCTGTTTGGAAACAATCTGTTTCCCAATTTCAGACGTGAATATTTAATTGTTGTATTCGAACGCTCGCATTTTTCTTATGCATTTGCATTATGCGATTGTTATAGGGTGTGTCCCCCTTTTTTGTTAGTTTGTGATTTAATCGACCTGTGTTTACTATTTTTAGCCGCATTTTCCTCCTTTTCATACAAAATTTTACTAAGATCTTTCCATTCAAAAAATCCTAAAAAATACAAGGAAAAATATTTTGAAATTTTTTTTTTTTGCAGTTATTATTAATTTTGATTGGGGAACAACTTTGCATCAAAACATTTTTGTTTTAAGCCCCAGGAAAAAAGTTTAAAATTTGACTTTCACTAAATTTTCAAATTTTTCAAAGGGTGCTTAATGGGTTAAGAACATTTTTCTGTTATTTATACGGAATTGTGGTGTTCTTTTCATAAAGGTGCCAAAAGTTTATATTATAAGTTCAAATATGAGTTTTTTTTGCTCTCAAACATGTCAAAATAATTATGCCGACTAGTGTAGAAGCGAGGGTATGAAGGCTAAGGCGCAATACAAGGCAGCCCTCAAGATTAAAAGCCATATTCGATGGTGCAGGGTGGCTGAACGGTGTTAAAATCCTGAAGTGCAACGACGATCCGACCAGGAAATGGCTGATGCAAGCGGTCGGCCAACTGGAGGCGTTGTGGGAGGCGCCAAGCTAGAGGCGGTAAACAGGGAACTAATACTATTCACACTAAAGGCGAAAGTGGTCTTCCCCATCGCAATCCAAGGGGATCAGGCGCTATAGCTGCTTCAACGGCAGAGTCCAGACGTCCCAACGGCAGATTGGAAGATTCTGCACATGGCCAACCCAATACCCAGCTAGGGGGGCCAAAGTGTGGTTCTCCAAATCAACAAGGAGGCGAAGGATCTGTTGTACCCAAGATTCGGGAAGATGGCGTGGGGCATGGGTAGTGTCTACCTGCGTCTCAAGAAGCGCCACCCCGAGGACAAGTGCGCACACATCCTGCAGGTAGGCGAGATGGAAAAGGACATAGGTCCCTGATTGCCCTGGAGCAAGAGCCCGTCGACATAGGCCGGACTAAGGTCCTCAAACTACAACACATTCTACTCACCAGCGGTAAGCAGGAACAGAAGCCCCGTACTTGTACGGAAGGGTATCCATGATAGCCTTATGCCTAATTACAGCTCTGACGCCTGGCGCCTCTTGGCAGCGTCCTGCTACATGGCACGCGATAGACCGTCGTTACCAGAAGAGTGTTGAAACTTAGTGGAATTCGGCTCGAAAGATGACCAACTCCTCATTGGTGCAGATGCAAATGCACACCACAGCGTGTGGGGAAGCACCAACATCAACGACAGAGGTGAGTCACTTTTAGACTTTATTCTATCTACAAATGTTTAAATAGCAAACGTATGGGTGGAACACACCTTCGTAGGAGGCACCTGGTCAAACGTGCTAGATATAACACTTGTTAAGGGACAGAGTACTTTGGTCCCCGAATGAAGGGTCCTAAAAACGCCATCCTTCTCAGACCATAGGTATATTCAGTTCAGATACGATTTTAAAATACCCCAAAGGTAACAGTGTATAGAAACCCCCGGAACACGAACTGCAAAAAGTTTACAAGGACAGTGACCTCAAAAGTTGCGACTATCCCGGGCGCAGTAAAATCCGTGAAAGATATAAAAACGTCCCTAGAGTCCCTGTCCAATGATTTACTGAATGCTTATCACGCAGCATGCCCGACATCAAAAACAAAGAAGAAGACCAAGCCACCATGGTGAAATCGGGAACTGACACTCAAAAGAAATAGCCTCCGAGAATTCTTCAAAATCGCCAAAGAGACAGACAATGAGATCATCAACGAGGAATTCAAAATCCTACTTAGGGATTACATGAAGGAATCACGCAGGGCACAGAGAAGCTCGTGGAGAAACTTCTGCTCCAGCATCGAGAACGTCCCGGAAACAGCTAGGCTGTCCTAGACGCCAGCACGCACCTGGACATAGCAGCTGGCGTAGAACGCCCTCAAACGATCTAATAACATCAATGAAAATCAATGGAGGACCCCTCGGATTGTCTTCCTCCCAAAGGTGGGAAAGTGCAGTCACGCGAGCTCCAAGGATTACAGGCCGATAAGTCTTTCCTCCTTCATAGTCAAAACTCTAGAAAAGCTGCTGGATCCACACATCAGGAATGATGTAGGGAGACCTATGTAATCCAATCAGCATGCCTACACCAAAGGGAAATCTGTGGAAACGGCACTACACTCGCTAGTAGCAACCGTTCAGAAAGCCCTACACATTAAAGAATATGCGCTTGGAGTATTCGTAGATATATCCGGAGCATTCAACAATGTCAAGACGGAAGCTATAATGGATCGCCTAGAAGCGACCAGCACGCACCCCGCAGTAAGCCTCTGGATAAGAAACCTGTTTTCAGAGTGGGGCACTGCTTCCATGGTAAAGGGGGCACACAGAGGCTTCTCGCCACTTCTATGGAATTTGGTTTCCGACGATCTAATTAAGGGATTCGAGAGGAGAGCCCCAAAAATAAATGCCTACGCGGACGACATAGGCATAATTATTACGGGAGTTTGTACATCGACCCTTAGCTCCATAATGAAATCAACACTCAGGGAGATATGTGAGTGGGCAGAAAAGGTGGGACTCAGTATCAATGCGGACAAGACGGACCTCATTCTCTTTACTAAGAGATACAAGGTACCGAAATAGACCCCCCCAAAAATTGGCGCAACCAGGCAGACACAGACACCGAAAGCACAGGTTGAGTACCTCGGAACAATACTGGACAGCAAGCTGGCATTGAGACCCAATATATTAGAAAGGGTGAAAAAGGCCACCGTGGCGCTATATCCAAGAAGATGCTTAGCAGCACATGGGGCCTGTCGCCTACTCTGATGCACTGGATCAACATCTCGGTGGTGCGTCCTTCTCTGATGGAGCCTTAGTGTGGTGGCAAGCCACTGAAAAGAAGACCTACACCGAGCTTATGGAGAGAACTCAGCGGCTGGCACTGGTCTGCATAACGGGGGCGCTAAGGTCAACCCCAACTAAAGATCTAGAACAGATCCTCGGAATCGACCTCATAGATATCCACGCTCAACTAAACGCTCTAGTTGCATCAGGCAATAAGACGACGCAAAGCTTTGGACACAGTTCAATCGGCCGAAGCATGATCAACAAAACGGACTACATGACTCCCAGAACGTGCCCGGAGGTTAAAACAACCTTGTTCATGGGCCCAGACGACTGGATAACGGGTCGGGACCAGACTCAACACCTCAACATATACACAGACGGCTCCAAGATGGAAGGAGGAGTAGGAGCGGGCTTATACTGTACGGACCCTGAAAGGCTGTCCTATAAGCTACCCAGCGACTGTAGCATATTCCAGGCAGAAGTCTTCGCCATAAGGAAAGCGGCAGAAGTGGGTCAAAGTATAAACCGATCATACGATATGGTCAACTTGTTTCTGGACAGCCAAGCGGCGATAAGATCCATGCAGTCGTCCACGGTCAGTTCCATAAATGTAATGGCGAGCAGGAAGGCACTAGATAACCTTAGCACGACGAAGTCAGTGCGGATCTATTGGGTTCCCAGTCACCAGGGCATCGATGGCAACGAGACAGCTGACGTTCTTGCAAAGGAGGACGTAGAGCTGACGAACGACAGAACGCAGAACGTGCCAGTTTTCCTCAGAACGCAACAAAGCGTCCTGGAGAACCAGGCGGATACGCGAGAAAAAGCAGGTGGAGGAATACCGAGACTTGCCAAATTGCAAGAACAGTGTGCAAAGAGCGCAATGAAAAACTTAGGTAGTATGTACTGAATCTTCCTCGGAAAGACTGCAGACTATTAGTGGGATTCCTCACAGGCCACTGTCTGGCCGCATCACACGCAACTACGATCCGAGAACTGAACAGCCGCACCTGCAGGAAATGCCATGAACCGGGGGCTATCGAAACCCTGGAACATATTATCTGCAAATGCCCGGCTCTCTCACGAGCAAGAACAAGATACCTCGGTGCCCCAGTTCTGGCATCACTAGAAGACGCCTCCAGCAGGAAACCAGGCGAACTTCTTGCCTTCGCGATCCTTGGGGACATTAAAACCTAATAAAATATCTCGAGGTTCATACAGATAAGCCGGACAATTGAGGGCCATATTGGCCTATGCGTGGCCCCGTCCATGAGGAGGCGTCCGTGTAACCTATCCTAACCTAACCTGCATATAAAACAATTGGATAAAATGAAATAATATTAGTCTTATTTCACTTTAAGAGTTAACAGTCGGTTCAAATTGTGAATATTGTTATCTAATTTTCAATTAAATTATTCGATAAGAAAAATATCCCGCTGCACTGAATGCACTAAAGCCATCAGAAGAAGATTCAGATACAGACGAAGGTGCAGATACGGACACAGATTGTTAAGATTGTTTAGTATTTGTATTTAGTTAATAAAGTATTTATATAAAACCCAAATACATCTATTGGTTTCTGTAAAATTTGGTCAAAAAACTTTTTTTGCGCCTAAATATCAATCGAAAAATGTTGAATAACATAAGAAATGTTTTTATTTAATATTTAAGATATTAACAATTACCCAAAATAAAAATATAAACCAAATTTACTGTTAATGCATCGAGTCATACGAAATTAAAAGAACAACATAATTTTCGTCTACTTTACTAAAGTTAAAAATTAATTTAAAATCCGTTTTTTTTTTTTAATAAATGATTTAAAATTGTTACGAACAAATTTTTTTGGCTATTGTATAGTGCTTTATTGATTTAATTCGAAGTTTTGGCATCTGTTACCCCACTGTGCAGCTTTGAGAATATCTTTTTTCATATTGTTCTGAGTTTCGAATAAAATTTTAGAAAAACAATTACAGATTGCACTTAGGGCACAGAATTGAGCTGAATGCGCAAAAAAATGGCGTGCTTTGATTATTCTATCAGCTGTTTGTGTATAAGTCAAATGATAAGTTAGCTGTGATTTCGTTTCTTCCTCTTAGTTTGTAAAATCAGCTGTCATTTTATCGAGCCGAAAACGTTTAGCAGGGAGTCCGAGTCCCTGTCAAAGTTAACTCTCACATTGAGGCTCGAGGAAGCCAAAATACCTTAACTTAACACTCGAGAAATCGGCCCTTATTAGCTTTAAAAATTTGAGTTATTGACATACGGTGGTTTTGTAAAAAACAATAGCAAAGAAACACACGCACAAATTTTTATGTTTTAAAATCCAAATCGTATTGATAATATAGAAAAAATATAAACAGGTGTGTCACAGAAATCTCTTCCAACCCAAATTCTCCAGAAAAGAAAGTTTCGGAGTCACAGACGACATTTTTGACGGTTTCTAAATCCCCCGTATTTTCCCAGACGTTTTGATAAAAGAAAACACCTTACACAAGCTTGTCAAGAATTAAACTGTATTTGAGACAACACTAATGAAATCTACGAACTATTTGCATACTTCAATTTGTATATTTACTTCGGGTTATATTTAAAAATAAGCTTTTTATAAACCGTATGGAAAAATTAGCTCAATAGCTCAATCTTTAAAGTACTAATTTTCGGAGTAGGTCTCGAAATTTTGTGTTAACGAATTATTTAAAAAACGGTACTTAGTATTGTAGTTAAAAATAAAACCTATTTCTGGTAAAAATTGTAAGTTAAATGAAGTTGTAGTCATTGAGAAAATAATAAAAACATGCCGCCTTTGCAAAAGGGTGGCAGCACTGCCGGGAAAAATGCCTTTTTTTTTGCCGGATAAGAAGCCGGCTGTGGAGAAGAAAAAGACATGTAAGCAAAAATACACAATTTTTGTTTATCACTATGGACGGCAGTCCATGTAGTGACGAAGCGCACCAAGAGAGTGTGCGAAGACGACTACTATATATAGCCGCAAAATTGAAAATTTGCTGTGATAGTCCGATCGTAATGAGTAATACACCAAATTAAAGGTATTGCTAAAACTTAAAGGATTGCATACCAAGACCTCAAGAAAATCAATTGGTTTGGGAGAGAGAGCGGTAAAAGTGTAAAAGTGAAAATTTAGAAATTTGGATCTGGTGGGGCCGGTGGGGATAATTGGCTCATCGCACTACGTTAGTTGTATTCCTACGCTCCGTTCAAAAGTTATACCGAAAACAAGATTTTCTTCTTCCCAAAATGAAATTTTAATTCTGTTTGTCAGTTTGTCCAAAACATGTTTCTGAAGTTCTGAAAATTTGATATGATGTTCATCAGATCGATATTAGAAACTTTAGTTCTACCACTTTTGGAAAAACCCGCTAGTTTAGCGGGAAAACAGCTAAAAATAGCTAGAATACGGAAGGCCGTAACTATACTACTAAAGCTACAGGCTTGTGCTGCATCTCGTTTGAAAGGTATTTTGAAATGCTATAAGCGCTCTTATATGTAATTTGTGTAAATGTAATAGTTAAAAAGATATGCACAAAACCAAACATTTTTTAACTTTGTTTTTAGCTTTTTTTATTTTTCTCAAAAACGACTTTAACGATTTTCTTTAAAACTTTAAACTGTATAGCCCTTAAGATTCTTTAAATTGGTGGTATATAACACAATACTGTAAAAAGTCACGTTTAAAAGTTATTCAGAAACGAAAATCGCCACTTTTGCCAGCCCAAAACAACTAACGCTGCCTAAGCAATGAATTTTGTAAGTGCGTATCCAAACTGTAGGGTCAAGGAATCGTTAAAATTGTTTTAAACCCGTTCATTTAGGAAACTTTTGTTTTACGACTCTTAAAAAAACAAGCTAGTTTGGCAGGCAAACCGCTAGAAAAGGCTACATTTCGTAAGTACGTAACTTGCGAAATATTAATGCTACAGACTTGTGCTTCACCTCATATTAAAGGTATTTTTAAATAAAATAAACGCCTTCTTAACAAAATGTATGTAAAAAACCATAAGCAAAACAATTTTTTTTTAATTTTTTTTTAGCTTTTTTTTATTTTTCTCAAAAACGGCTCTAACGATTTTCTTTAAAACATTAATCCGCCTTGAGATTCCTTAAATTTCGGTATGTAACACGTTATTGTAAAAATTTACGTTTGAAAATTATTTAAATACAAAAATGGACACTTTTGTTAACTTAGAACAACTAATTAATTAAATACACTTTTTAAAATTTATTTTTTCGGCACTCTGCAATAGTTCGTGTGTTCTTAAAAACTAGTCTAGCCTTTTTCCCTTTATAGGCATTGCAGAGTTCCGAAAAAATAAATTTTAAAAAGTGTATTTAATCATGTGTGTAATCATCTTTAATCATCATCATCTTTCGTCACAAATGTTGATATCAGAACTTTTGTATGTTGAAGGTGCGATCGTCACTAGTTTTTACCTCGTTAAGAGGTGTTTTTGTTTGATTATTAATTAAGATGAATAAAATTTGCTAATTTCTTGGGGTAAACATCAGCAGCACAAGATGCCATGTTCTTGCGATTCATCCGATTCAGTCCGATAGCGATTTGGAGCTTAATAAATTTCTTGGGATGTTCTTGGTCATAGCGAAGTCAATTAGGTCCGGGAGTTTTCTGAGATCAGTTGGCCAGTATGTGGGCCTGCCAGGGGAGACATAGTCGAGTTTGTTGCTCAAATTTATAATTGCTTTATAAATTTGCCTTTCTTTAGGTGTCACGAGTCTTGATCCCCAGTGCGCGTGCTTGGCGTTGTAATCTCCCCCTCTAAAAATCGATCTCCGAGTGAATTGTAGAAGTCCATGAATTGCTCTTCAGTTATTGTAAAATGCGGTGGGAGGTAGACAGCGGCTATAGTGAACTGCCGTTGCCTGCTTGGAGTTTTATAGACGTAGCCTGCAAATAATTTTTTGCAAATCTCCGATGAAAGTGGTGAATTATGCGTTCCCTGATTAAGATTCCGGTTCCTCCGTGGGCCTTACCGTCCGTGCATCTGTGCAATATGAAGTATAACTTCTTATTTGGAAGATGTATTTACTTGTGAGATGCGTTTCTGCCAGCAGCATTAAGGTTTTGCATCGTTCATTATAGACCAGACAGCCTCGGTAGTTTGCGGTATGGTTTTCTCCACATTTCTTCGTATTTGGGTCTTCTTTGTTTGCAGGCACGGCTCGGAGTTGTGGAATCCTCCACAAGCTACGCAGACTGATCGAAGTCCGCATTTGTTCCTGGTGTGTCCATACTCTTGGCAGTTTGTGCATTGCAGTGGACCATTTCGCTTATGGGGTTCTTCAACAATAATCCTTCTATGCAACAGGAATTACAGTATGTAGATCATATGCTTTTGCTTAACAATATCAGTCGTCAGTACATTCTATTCAAAAAACAAGAGAGAACGCTATATTCTAGTGCCTCGACTATCAAATCCCGTTACTCAGCTAAAGCAAGCAGTCTCAAGCAGGGAAAAGATATGGCTAGATCGACTCGGCTAGTGATCCTGATCAAGAATACTTTATATGGTCGGAAAAGCTTCCTTCTACCTATTACATACTTTTGCACGAATCTAATTTACCCTTTTACTTTACGAGTAACGGGTATAAAATTAACAACAAAATCTTTAATCTGGTTCAAAAAGATAGAAAATTTCGGCTGGCCGAAGTTAGCTTCCTTTCTTGTTTCAATTTATTTCCCAGATTTTTTTGTTTGGTTGTTTTCCGTAGGAAGCAAAAATAAATTCTGACAAAGGGCATAGCAGACTTACCTAGGGAAAACGGCCCCCAGCGATTTTTAAAAATTTTGAATAAGGGATGGTAGATAATTAGAAGGAGAGTATAAAAACCAATTTTGAAAGCTATTGGACATTTGGCTGATGAGTAATCGTCTGCAATCCAAAACAAGAGGGAACGCTATAGTCGAGTGCCTCGACTATCAAATACCCGTTACTCAGCTAAGGTCAGCAGTCTCAAGCAGGGCAAACCAAGCAGCCGCTTCAAAAAATTAAAAAAATTTCTTCTACATTTCGGTAGGCGTTAATAACCCAAACAAAATTGCGTTTTCACTTTTGCTCTAGCTTTAAAACTATGGGCGCCACAGCTTTTCGCGGTTTGTGAGCGTTAGGGGGGAGGGTTGGGTTCCAACTTTGGTATATCAATATGTATTGATGAAACGAATACACATTGCTTTTCCCGTTAATATAGCTTCAAAACTGTGGGTGCCACAGTTTTTCGCGGTTTGTGGGCGTTAGAGGAGGCGTGGCATATCGGCGTGAAAGACTTGCGCTGCGTATTAACCCCTAGAATCTGCATGCCAAATCCCAATCTTCTAGCTTTTATAGTTTCCGAGATCTCAGCGTTCATATAGACGGGTGCCACTGTTTTTCGCGGTTTGTGGGCGTTAGGGGGGAGGGGGGTTTCCCATTTTGGTCTATCAATATGTATTGATAAACCAAATACACAATTTTTTTCCCGTTAATATAGCTTCAAAACTGTGGGTGCCACAGTTTTTCGCGGTTTGTGGGCGTTAGAGGGGGCGTGGCACATCGGCGTGAAAAACTTGCGCTGCGTATTAACCCCTAGAATCTGCATGCCAAATCCCAATCTTCTAGCTTTTATAGTTTCCGAGATCTCAGCGTTCATACAGAACGGGTCACAGTTTTTCGCGGTTTGTGGGCGTTAGAGAGGGCGTGGCACATCGGCGTGAAAAACTTGCGCTGCGTATTAACCCCTAGAATCTGCATGCCAAATCTCAATCTTCTAGCTTTTATAGTTTCCAAGATCTCAGCGTTCATACAGACGGACAGACAGACGGACAGACGGACAGACGGACAGACGGACAGACGGACATGGCTAGATCGACTCGGCTAGTGATCCTGATCAAGAATATATATACTTTATATGGTCGGAAACGCTTCCTTCTGCCTGTTACATACTTTTGCACGAATCTAATATACCCTTTTACTCTACGAGTAACGGGTATAAATATATTTCAGCTTATATCTGACCAACGAAAGTGGCCAACTGAAAAGTTTTTATGAGGAATCAAAGGGAGATGAAATAGATCCCTATCAAAGAAGGTTGGAATTTTTAAGACGATTTAATGGTGCCGAAAACCGCGATTAAAATTTTCAAAAATTTTTTTTACCACTTTCAAGTTTTAGCAACATTACCAATTTTTTACAGTTTCTGTGTCTTTAAACCACTGAATTAACAGGAAAAAATCATAATTTTATAGATGGTGCAACACTGCCAAAAAAAGGAAAAACTGGAATACAGGCTGGTTTGTGTATTAGCTTGCGTTTAACTTAGGGAAAGTTAAATGTGTAAACACGGATCTAGATTTTTGATCTAAATTTTGTTACTTTCTATACATCAACAGCTATCGACACACGTAGGATTTTTGCGATGTATTGATTTTTTGCAAATTGGTGAGTGATTGAAAAAAACGTCACAAAATTGTTGATAAAAAAAAGTAAGCAATATAAAAAAAAATCCTACGTGTGTCGATAGACATAGGTTAATTGAATATACTGTCAAAATTTCAGATCGATCGATTAAGATTTATTCGAGTTATGTTTCCGGCAGTCTCAAAAAAAGTGGTTTCGAGAAAAACGCGTTTAAAAGGTGCCTGAGATATACATATGAGGCATCGCCGCAAAATGGAAAATTTTGATACTTAGACACTTTTGCCGGACTCTATCTTTTGGTATGTGATTTTTAAAACCCTAATGAATATTTTCAACAAAAAAAATTTTTGGATTTTTTAAAAATTTTACTCAGATATCCCCCCTTAACAAAAAAAATCGTATAAATTAACATAGTGGCCAGTCATTTTTTTTTAATTTGGCATGAGTACACTGATAAAAAAAACGTAGTAAATCCAAAGATTTCATATTCAATCCAAATATTTTTCGCTTTGATTTTCATCCATTGCGGTTTTTATTAAATTTAAATATGTGCATATTAACTTTTTTTTCAATATTAAATTTAAATATGGAAATATTTACTTTTAAGTATACAAATAAATTGATTTGAATGCTATTGTAAGCATTCTGTCACGAAAGAAAAAATATGGGCATGGCTCAGGGGCTAAGTGTGCTGATTGCTCTGATACTATTTTGTGCTCGGGGGTATGAGGTTCGAATCCCGCTTAGGAAACAACTTATTTTTTTCTTTTTTATTAATTAATCTAACAACTTTTTTAATACATTATTGTTTTTCAAATTGTTATAGAAATGTTAGATATGCATCTTAAAAACTTTTTACTTACTCTGCTTCAGCTGGGTTTCGAACCGGGTCATCCCGCGTTAGAGGCAGACGCCTTACCAATTGGGCTATCGAACCATGTTTCGCGGGTGTGCATAAGTTCAACTTAAATGTTAAGTTAACACGTTTGCGAAAATTTAAAACTTTCTACAACTTAAAGTGGAACATCTTCCAAATGCAAATTTTACTTAACTTACTTTAATTTATTAAAAGGCATTTTGTCAAGTAATCAATTCTAAAATGTTTTATATTCAAATTAAAGGTGTTCATATTTCGGATAAATTGCTAAAGTTTTCAATCTAAATATGCAAAATGTTTAATTTGAATAAGTTTTTTTTTAATTCTGAAAATATTAACGATAAATATAACACTTTTTAATATAAATATAACCTTTTTTAAATTTAATATGACTTTCTTGGATTTAAATATTTTAATATTAAACTAAGCATTTTAATATGTTTCGTATTTATTACCATGTTTTTTGTATTACATTTAAATACGAAATCGGAGATTTTTGATTCAATAGGCGGATATTTAAATGTACTATTTCATTTTTTTATCAGTGTACCCTTTTGTTTACCAACAATTTAAAGTTACTAACGGCGAACGCTCATTGTTTTTGGCCTATAAGTCGTCCGCAGGTACCTTCCAATATTTTTTTTTTGTACTCCTCGATTAAGATTGAAATTTTTCTTCACATTCTAAAGGATACATGAATTAAAAACTCAAAGGATCTTTAAATATAAATTAATTTTTAATTTTACTAATGAAATGACCCATGAAAAATGTATATTTTTTCGCCGTTTCAGCTCATCTAGAGCTGTTGAGAGCTAATGATTATGACTTAAAGGTGTCTTAACATTACCACAAAACAAAATTGAAAGTCAACATTGCGAAAAAATGTTCGAAAAGACAATATTTTTACGAAAAAAGTGTTCCCAAAAGGCCGGGAGTAGTTTTTACTTGGCAACAACAACAAAAGTCATTGTAACCATGTTAAGTTAACTTTAAATTGTTGGTAAACAAAAGGGTAGACATGCCAAATTAAAAAAAAAAATTACTGGCCACTATGTTAATTTATACGATTTTTTTTGTTAACTGGTTGAAATAAGCTGTGGCCCTTTTTTTTGGGCTTTTTTTGTAATTAATTCTTAAAAAAATATTTGTAAAATATTTAGAAAATCCTAAAATTGTTTCTTCCTTTTGGGTATCAATATAGATGTATTCTGCGTTTAAATTTTTTTGATAACTTGTTTTATTTAGTTTTTATGGGCTGTTAAAGTTTTTGGCGGAGACTGGTTGAAATAAGCTGTGACCCACTGTATATCTTAATGAAGTAAATAAGTAATTAATATATCAACTACGTGTGGGCCCGAGTGGAGTTCAATTTCGCAATAAGATCCTGCGATTTCCAATTTGGTGCTCAACCGAATTTCTTTTATTAATTTCAATTAGTTTCTGAACCGTTTTAGTAGGTCTCTTTTCCCTTTAAAAAAGATCATAGGTATCTGGAATTTTGACCGTGGACCGCGATAAACCAAACCAACATTATCAAGTTAAATACATACACATAAAACACCAACTAAAATGTCAGTTCAGCATAGTCCGGTGGGTGGAGCAACTCTCAAAAACGAGAAAAAATGTGTACATTTTGTGACCAAATAATCAATTCTAAGGCTCTCTTCGCTGCCTTACCTGTCAGCACGTGTTTTATCCTAATTGTATATATGGGCGGTTCTTTTACAAACCGAACAGATTCGGCCAAAAAAAAATTTCACATTTTTGATTTGCCTGAAACTTTTTTTACACATACTATTCGGAAAATAAGTAAATACGTGTATCAGGATTTGACCGAAAAAAATTATTTTTTTAGTTAGAATTTTTTTAAGATTGCCAAAAATTGTCAAAATTGGAAAAGTACCCTCTCTTTGAAAATCTGTATCTCCGGTTATATGAATCCGATTGACTTCATGTCTTTTTCATTAATTCCTCTAAAACCTCTTCTTTCAAAAAAAAAATTTCTAAAAAAAATTAGTTTTTAATTTCTTAAAAATAAAAACAAATTAAAATTTTAAAAAAATGTTTTACCATTGCCCCCACAAAAAAAAATATTTTTTTTATTTTAATATATGCGCCATATTGTTGGTTACAATCGGTTTTTGTAAAAAGTCAATACCAACGTGGACTATTTTCCTAATTTTGAGGTAATAGCGCACTTTTCTAAAAATAGAATCCGCCTGTGCCCCTAGAAGCAGCTTTTGGTTTTGCCGCAGGGCCTTTAAATAGTTTCGTAGACCGGAGGCTAGCCTATTGGACTCTAGCGCAGAAGACCGGGGATCGATTCCCACCGAGGACACGATAAAATGATCGAATATACAATACAACCAATTAAAATAAACAAATATGTTACTATCAATAGTAAAAATTTTAATTTTAATTTTAATTAATTTTATTAATTTTTAATTTTTTTTTGAAAAAGTTATGTTTTGGTAATTCTAACCTAAAAATCTGGTCCACTAGCCATTTTTTTAGGCAACGATTACCAAAAACAGATCCAAAACTGCGTACAAATAATAGTCCACATGACCAACATTTTAGGTAATGCATGGCCTTGGCGCCTTTTTCTGGCCATGTTTCCTACAATTTTAGGTAATTTGGCCCCCTTTTAGTCTATTTTGTTTTCTGGGTGTAACTCAGGTTTTAACACACAACACAAGTTTGTAGTCAATTATGTGTCATAAATAACATGTTGCACAGAGGAGCTATATAGCGAATATCTTTTGATGAGGTACTGTCAATGACAATTTAATATGTAAAAAAACATCATGAGGTGAATTTTTTTTGTTGTTGGGAATTTTTAAGAAATGTTTTTTTTAAGAAAAAAAAATATATACATTACTTATAGGGTTGTAACTTTCCCAATATTTATTTTTAATTTAACTTGATTTTTGAAAAAAAATTATTCAAATCGGGCAACTATATCTTATAGCTGCCATATAAACGCTTAGTACAAAAGGGAATATCTCATATCATTATTTATAAATTTAAGTCAAGGTTTAGAATTTTTTTTAAATTGGTTAGTGATTTCTTATAGCTGTCATAAAATCGGTCAAGAATATATTGCATATTTAAAAAAAAAATTGCGTATAAATTAGGGTTTAGACATAAGAGCTAGAGCGGACTCTGGAACTTTTTATATTTTTTTAGAAGTTTTAAAATAGTTAGAAATTATGGGAACCGAGCTGACAAGCAATCTATTAAACACATACTTTTTTGATTTTTTACGAACAGAATACCCGGATACAGCATATTAATAGGAATATATTTGACGCCAGGAACACATTATAATTGGATTGAGATTGGATTAGAAAAAATAATTCAACAGTTTGCCGCCAAAGAAAAACAAAAGTAATGGGAAACCGCAGACTAGTAATTCAACTAGGGATTTATGTTGCTCGCGGAAAAACCAGGGCTGGCGATTATTCAAATTACGAACATTTCTTGCTAACTTTAACCGCGGTTTTCTCAGAAGAGGCAGGTTAAATATCTAAACTTTTTTTTACAAAAAAAATGAAAGCGGGGACTATGATGTAACACTACTTTACGTCCAAGAATATACAAAAACAAGAAAGGAAGCTAACTTCGGCCAGCCGAAGTCTATATACCCTTGCAGTTAATTCCTATTTAATTACAAATTACAAAAATCTGAATTTCGATTTGGAACAAACCGAATTATAGCAATTTTGACAATAATTGATTGATCATTCCTATGGGAGCTATATAATATAGTCGTCCGATTTATGTAAAATTTATTTCGAAATTCTAAAATAATAAAATAAAGTTATATTCAAGAGTAGAAGAGAATACAATAAAAATTAACAAAGCTATAATTTTTTTCCTATTAATTTCCCATTAATTTTCCGTTCATTCCTATGAGAGCTATATGATATAGTCGTCCGATTTTTATAAAATTTAAATCGAAAATCAGAAGTATTAAGAAAACGATATTCCAAAGAGTAGAAGGAAATATGTCAAAAGACACCGAAGCTATAATTTTGTTCATATTAATTTGCCATTAATTTTCTGATAGTTCCTATGGCAGCTATATGATATAGTCGTCCGATTTTTATAAAATTTAATTCGAAATTCAGAACTGTTAAAAAAATGATATTTCCAAGAGCATAAGGTAATATGTCAAAAAACACAGAAGTTATAATTTTTTTTCAATTATTTTATGGGAGCTATAAGATATAGTTGTCCGATCCGGCCGGCTCCGACTTATATACTACCTGCAACAGAAATACGACTTTTGGTAAAGTTTCAGCTCGATAGCTTAAAAACTGAGGGACTAGTTTGCGTAGAAACGGACGGACGGACAGACGGACGGACAGACGGACGGACAGACGGACGGACAGACGGACATGGCTAGATCGACTCGTCTAGTCATGCTGACCAAGAATATATATACTTTATAGGGTCTGAAACGTCTCCTTCACTGCGTTGCAAACTTCTGACTGAAATCATTATACCCTCTGCAAGGGTATAAAAACACACATTTTTTGGACCACTTTTAAATAATTTTAAAAAAATAGTATTTTGCATTAAAAAAATTTTTTTTTGCAATATTCTAAGAATTTGTTGCTCTTAAAGTTTCAATCATTACATATACAACTTTGGCCCTTAGGCTCTTGCAGAAGAATTTCAAAGATGTATAAAAATACTATTTTTTCTTTTTAATTCAACACAGATCACATTTTAATTTTGATTTGTATGCAGAATTCAATTGTTTTTAAAGTTGCATTTCAACATTTTGGAAAATCTAAGAAAAATGAAAACCATTTTGGCAGGCTTTTTGTTCTAGGCGCCCCAGTGTGTGCCGGTGTCAAACAATAACCTCGCTGCAGAATTAGGAGATGCAAACGGTGACAGAACTGTGTTAGATCAGCAGGCACCACAGAACTATTCCCGTAATGTAAACAATGCCCCAAGCAGGCAAATCTTTACTCAGCCTTGTGGTAGAAATCCCCAGGGTAGAGGAAACAACTTGCGGAGAGGAATGCCAACTAGAAGCACCAACCGTATGGCAAATAACACTGCACATAATATAATTCAGGCCAGCACTCACATTAGGGACATCGACGTCTCAGGCGATCAAAGTCAAAATGAGATCGTCAGAACTCTTCAAGCAGCTATCCAAACTCAAAAAGAACAGCTTTTGGAGTATTTAACCCCTTTTATTAAAGTCAGCTTGCTAATATCCAATTAGGTAGAGACAGTATGACTCCATTCGTTTCCGACCCTTTAATGCAGCATCAGCAAGCAACAACTTATTAGCCGCGCGTAGCACCACAAGTAGTTCGGGTCACGCCTTGATCACTCCTGAAAAGCTCGCGAATATCATGCAACAACTTTGAAATTTGAAGGCTCTAAAGACGGTCTGCAAACCGAAGAATTCTTATATAGGAATACAATCTCTTTTGTGACCACTTACGTTTACTCTTCGAAGGTAAAGCCAGTGAGTGGTTCTGGAAATTTCACCAGACACTTGGGAACACTTTTGTTTGAACTTTAGACGCAAGTTTAAAGACATCCACACCGATATGGATATATGGGAATCAATCAATTCAAGACGTCAAGGAGATAGGGAACCATTCGAAGAATTTCAATTTGCAATCGAAAAACTTGTAGGACTTTTGCGCAATCAAATTTCTGAAGACTCCTTAGTTCGATTGTTGATTCGCAACTCTATCACCTCACTGCGATATCAAGGTTGAGAGAGGAGATTCGCACACATGAACAGTTCGGCAGGCAGCAGAAGCCGATGATGCCAAAGAGCAACTTTCCACTCCGCTTTGGGGTAGCCGAACTAGCCAAATCAGAAGACATATCAGTTATATTAGGAAATCCATTGAAGTGTTGGAATTGCGGTCCGCCCGGCCATCGCTATGTCCATTGCTTAAAGCAGCGGTCCTTTTTCTGTTACGGTTGTGGAACTAGGGATATCTTTAAACCAAAGTGCCCTAACTGTAATCCGAAACGGATCAGCGGGTGTGCCGGGGAAAGCTTATGCAGGGCACCCGAAGTAGAACAAAAAAAAAGTTTCACTCAGTCGGATGATTGTCCAACATTTGCACAGAACCCAGTGGACACACTGGATAAGTTTACAAACAAAAATTTATAAAATAAGATCTGTAAAAGCCATACTTTCCCTCCCTGAATAAGAAATGGGCACTTAAAATTTTTTGTATGGTAAAGTTTTGTTTTAAGTGTAAAAAACGTTTTTGGCACTTTTTTTATTTTTTAACTCGAGTCTTGATGAACCGAATTCGGTCATCAAATACTCATTTTACAGGTAATAGAATGCCCTTTAACTTTCTTATAAACAGCATTGAGTTCCATTCATTAGTTTAGAAGCTGTGATGGCAGCAACGTACAGGCAAAAATCTGATGATTTTGGTGGAAACATGATAGATCAATATTTATTTTCAATTTGTATGGTGCCATTAACAGTGCAGAACGGACCAATATTTTTATGGAAAAACAATAGACCTTCTCCTACTCGATATTGTCGACCCATTAGGATTCTTTGCGAGAAAGAATCGTCAGACTTAATTCGCCGAGAAAGTGAAAATATTAAAAGCCAAATATCAAATAGTTTACCAACAGTAGTGAGTGGCTTTAGAATTGATCACCAATTTCATATGACCATGCTTGATGGCAAAACGTTCAGTGTCATATCGGAATTTTCTTCGCAAACTTGCGGAATCTCTAACGCAACTCCGAGGAATATGAATGATCTGAATTTGGTGAAGAGCTTGCCCATTAATGAAAACCTTTGAATATGGCTTATCAGTTCTTCACGCCTGGATTATGTTTTTCGAGTTTTGCAAATTGCATATAGAATTCCGATATAAAAGTGGCAAGCTGGTGATGTTGACAAGGTTGTTGTTGAAGAAAATAAAAGAATTATTCAGCAGAAGCTGAGGGAAGAAATGCATTTGCTGATAGATATACCAATTGCTACTGCAACACTGCGGAAACACTGCAAGGAAATTTTTCGAACAACCAAATTTGGCTGCTCGTATAACAGGAGTAAGCTATGATTTTATTCATCTGTCTTACGAGCACTGGCATGCTGCTACGAAATAAATTCGGAGACATTCCGACCTTACGCATTGGAAACTGCTGTTATTAATTAAATGCCGCTAGCTGTGCGATAGTAGGCATATTGGTCTCTACGATCTTTTTCCATTTTTTGGGGTAGTAGCCAAGTTTAGTGATCCCGTTAAATAGTTTGCATATAACTTTCACTGTGCAGTTTGGAATTTCACTTATTATTTTTGGGGTTATCAAGTCGTTCCTGAAGCCTTTTTCGGTTTTAATTGCTGCCTAAACCCATTAGCAATTTTAGGTGCTTGAGACAAGATCGGGTTAATTGCAATTTCAGGGCTAAGCGGCGGTAGTTAAAAAGATTTATTGGGGGCGTTTGGCTGAAATACATTTCGTAGTTTTAACGCAAATATTTCGGCTCTGTCTTCGTCGCTGCTGACCCAAGTACCCGAGGAATTCCTAATTCCTGGTCGGCGAACGTTTCTCGATGTACCGGCGCTGCGCAAGCTCTTATTCTTACTTGAAGGTTTTGGTGAGTCTGCGGGTGGCTTCAATAAAGAGTTGCTTCGAATGGTGCGATCTGCAGGATTGCCAAGCGCGTCTAAGGCGTCATTTTTCCCGAACTAGCCGTTTGATTTGCAGATTAGTTTTGTATTGGTTTCTACGCACAATTGTCTCTTCCGGTGTTGAGATTGACTCCAGGGCATCTGCACAGGAGTCGATTCCATTCTCAATGTCTTATTGTGGTGTTACCTCAATGTGGGAAATTACGTACTTTTTGTACTTTAGCCAGTTAGTTCTTTGAAGGGCTTTAAAGGAGAGGTATTAAAAAAAGCGTGTGATCCGCGATGATAAGTCCGATAGCGATTTGACGCTTAATAAATTTCTTGGGATATTCTTGGTTACAGCGAAGTCATTTAGGTCCGGAAGTTTTCGGGGATCAGCTGGCCCGCATGTGGGGCTGCCAGGGGAGAGATAGTCGCCAGTTGCCTTCCTCTAGGGGTCACGAGTCTTGATCCGCAGTGCGTATGCTTGGCGTTCTAGTCTCCTTCTGTTATAAATCGATATCCGAGTGAATTGTAGAAGTCTATGAGTTGCTCTTCTGTTATTGTAAAACGAGGTGGGCAATAGACAGCGGCTGATTAAGATTCTCTGATTAAGATTCCGGTTCCTCCATGGGCCTTACCGTCCTTTCATCTGTGCAATATGAAGTATAACCTCTTATTTGGTAGTTGTATTTACGTGTGAGATGCGTTTCTGCCAGCAGCATTATATCTATTTGGTTTTTATTGAGGAATTGAGTTATTTCAAGTTTGTGTCGTGAAACGCCATTGACATTTCACATAGATATTCGAAGGGAAAACACTGATTATTTAGATTGTTGGGATGTGAGCAAACTATTGATATGATTTAATTTTGCATTAGGTTTTGCATCGTTGTTTTCATGAAGGTCATAAATTCCATCATACCCTGTTGTAAAGCGGCCCAAAAGAGGATCTGGCTGCTTTTGCAAAGAAAACATCAGGTGTGGTGTAACGATCCATGCCAGTCTGTATAGCCGGTCCCACTTGTTGTTGTTTGGTATTGCCGATATCGGCATTCGTACTTACAATTGGCTTTGTAATTTTATTCGGCGCTGCCTTTGCTGACGACGCATTCGAAATCGCATTGTTGGTAACGGAGACCGTTGATGTTGTTGTTGCAGTGGCTGCGGTTGCAGAAATTAACGAGGTTGCAGTGCTCGTGGCTGGTGAGCAGTGAGTCGAAGCTGGGGGTGGGGTTCTACACTGCAAGCTCCATGAAGTGGGAGTTGGTGTGAGTAAGGCGTGCCCTCGCACTGTTAATGCTTAGTAGGGCTGAGTTACTCTGTGAAGAAGATATTTCTACTTCTGTATCACGGATTGAGAAATATGAGGTATAACTGTTTCTCTGCTTTACGGAGCTTCTACGCTCATTTTTTGAATCTCCGCTCATTGAGTTATTTGTTTTTCACTTTTAAGCTACTTTTTCCGGAGCTCGCGCAAAACACGTCTGCACTCTCCGGGCGTTCAAGAATGATGAATTATGTATATAGGTTTCAAAAGTTTATATAGGTGGCAAAAGTTTATATTATAAGTTAAAAATATGAGTAGATTTAACTTTCAAATCTGTCAAAATAATTATGCCGACCAGTGTAATTTTTGGAGTTGGCACAATTTAAAAGGTGAATGCTCTCAGCGACGCACAGTGGCACCTTGGACCAAAAAAGGGAAATAAATAAAATTTTCGGTTTTTACCTAGAAAGTTATAACCCACACCATCGACAGATAATTGATCCCTCTTTACAAATATATAGCCCCCATAAATATCAGATTTTGTCAAAGATACGCCCTTTAAAAGTTGACCAATTTTTCTCTAAAAAAAACTCATTTGTTTTAAATAAAATCAAATATCAAACGGTCTTGATGTTTGGTTTCCCTAATTGGTGTGTTCATTAAGTACAAACTACGTAAAAACAACTAACAGTTTGATATCCGCATCTAATGGTTATTCCCTATTTGCTAAAAATCTATTTTTTCACTATTTTTTAACTTTTGATTGAGATACAGACGCAATACATCTGTATACGATTTCAGCTGTTCGCGGTGAAAGATGTTCAAAAGTCCCAGAAATTGTGTATTGTGTAACGATGGTAAATACAAGATTTCTATTATTAAATTAAAAATACGGATTTCTTTTAAAAATATTGCCTCAAATGTTTTGATTGGCAATTAGCTAGGTAAAACATTGAAAAATCGAGTTTACCTTAAAGCTGTAGCAGGATTGCTACGTATTAGTATGTATGTATGTATGTGTCCCATTAGAATGTATGTATGTAAGGCAAGTGAAACGTGACAGGCCAATTTGGGTCGAATCTCAGAATCAATCGAAGCTTTTTTTTTCGATAGAGGATTGAAATATAAGGATCGGTTTTTTTTCTTTTTTTTAAACTCTTAACGTTTGTTTTTAAAAAATATTTTTGTAATAAAGCTCAGATTTTTCAGTTATGCAACACTTGATACTCGTTTAAGTTATTTTAATTTTTGGTATGCAACTTTTTGGGATAACTCAATATCTTTCAGAAAAATATTTTTAAATTTTTTTTAATTTAAAATTAAATTTTTTTTAAGGGAATTTAAAATTAAAAAAATGATGTACGCCGGAATACACGCGATTTCTGAAAATAATAATTATTCTCGTGTTGCTTCATCAATTCTTAAAATTGTTGGTAAAAACAATTTTTGTATTTGCAAGACCTACTATTAAAGAAAACGATATATTGTTTTCGTGAAAGCGCCTAAGGGTATAAGTTTTATATGTAACGATTAAAATTTTAAAAAGAACCAATTCCCAGAACATTGAAGAAAAAAATTTTAAGAGCATAATTACTTTTATTACATTTTTTTAAAAGTGGTCCAAAAAATGTGTGTTTTTATACCCGTTTCTTGTTGAGTAAAAGGGTATATTAGATTCGTGCAAAAGTATGTAACAGGTAGAAGGAAGCGTTTCCGACTATATAAAGTATATATATTCTTGATCAGGATCACTAGCCGAGTCGATCTAGCCATGTCCGTCTCTTCGTCCGTCCGTCCGTCCGTCTGTTCGTCTGTCCGTCCGTCCGCCTGTCCGTCTGTATGAACACTGAGATCTCGGAAACTATAAAAGCTAGAAGATTGGGACTTGGCATGCAGATTCTAGGGGTTAATACGCAGCGTAAGTTTTTCACGCCGATGTACCAGGCTCCCTCTAACGCCCACAAACCGCGAAAAACTGTGGCACCCAACGGGAAAAGGAATGTGTATTCGTTTTTTCAATACCTATTGATTGACCAATATATGAACCCGCCCGAAATGTAGAAGGACTTTTTTTAATCGGCCCACTCAGTAAAAAGTTATAAGCAAATAATGAAATGTCCGGTTGATGGCGCCACTTTTAAGCTGCTGTTTGGTTTGCCCTGCTTGAGACTGCTTGCCTTAGCTGAGTAACGGGTATTTGATAGTCGAGGCACTCGAATATAGCGTTCATTCTTGTTTTTGGATATTCTTAGACGTAATGTAGTGTTACACCCTAGACCCCGCTTTCATTCTTTTTTAAAAAAAAGTTTAGATATTTAACTACAAATTCTGAAAAAATTAGCCTGCCCTTTTGTGCCTCTTCTGAGAAAACCGCGGTTAAAGCTAGCAAGAAATGGTAGTAATTTGAATATTCGCCAGCCCTGGTTTTTCCGCGCGCACTTACAACATGAATTCCAAGTTGAATTACTAATCGGCTGTTTCCCATTACTTTTGTTTTTTCTTCGCGACAAGCTGTAGAATTATTTTTTCTAATAAAATTATAATAGGAAGTAAAGCCGAAGGTATTTATATTGTGTTCTTTGCGTCAAATATATTCTTATTAAAATTTTGTATTCGAGTATTCTAATTGTAAAAAATTAAACCAGTATGTTTTTAATAGATTGCTTGTTAGCTCGGCTCCTATAATTTCTAGCTATTTTAAAACTCCTAAAAAAATATACAAAATTTCAGAGTCAGCTCTAGCGCTTATGATCTTTATAATTTATATAAAATATGCAATATTTCCTTGACCGATTCTATGACAGCTATAAGAAATCACTAATCAATTTTAAAAAAATTCTAAACCTTGACTTAAGTTGATATATAATGACTTAATCCCGATTTATATAAAAAAATATTGAAATAGAACCGAGATATTCCCTTTTGTACTAAGCGTTAATATGGCAGCTATATGATATAGTTGACCGATTTGAAAAATTTTTTTTCACGGATATAGCTATGGTATTAAGTTATCGATGTATCGTTGGGGTTAGTGTGGCCAGGCTTGGTAGTTGACTATCGATGCATTAGTGTGGCCAGCTTATCCGTTTGGGCGCGCTTTTTGAAAGTGCGCGCATTTGGCGCGTATTTTGAATGTGGTGCGGCGTAGGGAGAATAAAAATATAGATGTGTATTTTTTGGAATGTTCTTTTTATTATTTGTGACGCTGGGTCGTCACTCTCCGCTATGTAGGCTCTGTGCGTCTTCCCGGTCACCGTGTGCTTTATTGTTGCAATCACCGCTGATATGAAACCTGTTACTTTGAATGGGCCTTCGTATTTCGGAGCTAGCTTTGCCGCGAATCCAGTTGCTGCTTTTGACAAGGAGTGCTGTCTTTCCCATACTAAGTCTCCTATTTTGGGTCTCCAGTCCCTTTTCCGGAGGTTGTACAATCTAGCTGAGTCCTGTGCCGCCTTTCCCATGTTTAGGTGTGCTAGTTTCTTTGTTTCCATGATACGCTTCCATCGTGCGTGTACTGTCTCCTCTACGATTCCAGATCCTTGCGTGTTTTCGGCAAACAGGCTTCCTGGTAGTCTCATTTCCCGTCCGTATAGCAGATATGCCGGGCTATATCTTGTTGATTCTGATCTGCTACTGTTGATCGCTAGTGATATTTCAGGTAGCCAGTCGTCCCATCTTGTGTGCTCTGTTCCCGAGAATTGAGCTATCATCGTTTTTATCGTACGGTTTGCCCTTTCTGCTGGGTTTTCTTGAGGGGTGTATGGACTCTTCAGGTAGGACTCTTGCTACGGCTATCTCCTCTAGCCCTTGGCGCTCGTGGTTGAACCGGTGGCATTCAAACAGGACGTGCTTAGCGTCCTCCGCAATCCCGCTACCGCAATCTGGGCAACCATCCTCCGTCTCGTGTCCGTACTGCTTTAGGTAGCTCCGGAAGCAGCCATGCCCGCTTAGCGCCTGCGTTAGGTAGTAGTCAACCTGGCCATGCTTGCGGTTTACCCTCGATGCAGGGGATTTGCCTTTGCCGTCCTTTGCTCGAGGTATCCCATGCTTTCTGCCAGTTGCTGACGATCTTCATTCTGGAGCGGGCCCTGGCCTCGGCTTTCGCCCTCGGATCTTCCTGGATGAGACTCAGGGTGGTGCGGATATCCTTGGATTCCCGTACCAGTTCTCCCAGCGGCACTTGGCCAGCGATAACTAGAACCGCATCGTCAGAAATGGTTCTAAAAGCGCACGATATTCTGATAGCGCACAGACGATATGTCGAGTTGACCTCTCGCATGTAGCTATCCTTAGCCGTGGCCTCCGCCCACACCGGTGTAGCGTACAGCAATTGTGACTTGACCACGCTCGCGAGGAGTATCCTCTTGTCCTGTTTCGGCCGTCTCGTGTTCAGCAGGATCCTGCAAAGTGATCTTGACGTCTCCCTCGCTTTCTTGTTCGCGTACTCGAGATGCTCGCGGAACGACAGGCGTGTGTCTAGCATCACTCCCAGATACTTCAGCGCACGCTGAGACTGGATTGTAGTCCCACCGACCAGGATATCCGCCGTCTCCACCATTTTCCTGCTCGAGATTAGGAAAGCCTACGTTTTCTGTGCTGCCAGTTCCAAGCCCGCCACAGAAAGCCACGCCTACACCGCTTGGATCGCCCTGTTGGCAGCCGCGACTATAGTTGGCACATGCTTGGAGACCACAACCAGCGCCACGTCATCGGCAAAGCCGACTATGCTGGTGTTGCTTTGCATTGGGAGCCTGAGGACACCGTCGTACATAGTGTTCCACAGTAAAGGCCCGAGCACCGAACCATGTGGAACTCCGGCAGTGACCTCGTAGATCCTAGGTCCGGATGAGGTGTCGACGGACAGCTGCCTTTTGCTGAGGTAGCTGTGGACTACGTTCAGTAAGTACTCGGGGATGTTGAAGGATCTTAGTGACTCCAGCGTCCTTCCCCAATCCGCCGTGTTGAACGCATTCCGGATGTCGAGGGTCACTACAAGGCAATTCTCCTACCTCCCTCCCTTCCATCTTGTGCCGCAATCCTGGTTACTTTACCGATCGCATCTAGAGCATCTAGAGCACGCCAGTACCGGTGCTTCTGTTAGGGCTTTTTTAAGATTTTGCGTGGCTTGTTCCGCCAATGGTTGTGCCAGTTCCGTGAAGTTTGGAACGAACCTTCTGTACTCTCAGGAAGCTTTGTACTTTGTCGTCTGTGGGCTTGGCATGTCTAGGATCGCGGCTATCTTTCCCGGGTCAGTGTATATCCCCCTTGCGCTCACAACATGGCCTGTGTTTATCCTCATGTTTGCCTTGCGTAGTCGTTTTTCCAGATGTTCCCTTTTGGTACGCCCGGTGACCACTATATCATCGAGGTATGCGAATGCAAAGGGTTCCATCTCCGGTCCTATGACTGAGTCCAGGGCTCTTTAAAACGTGGCTGGTGCTGTGTGTAGTCCGAAGGGCATTACCTTCCACTGAAACATTCCACGACCTGGTACGGTGAAAGCGGTGTACTCTTTGCTCCCTTTATCCATCGGTATTTGCCAGTAGCCACTTTTTAAGTCGAGTGTACTTATATACTTGGCCTCCCGTAGTCGGTTGAGTATGTGATCCATTCGGGGTACCGGGTATGCGTCTCGTTCTGAGTGTTAGTTCAGCTGCCTGTAGTTTATGCAAAGTCTCCATTCTTTGTTTTTCTTTTCTACGATTACTACAGGCGAGCTGTAAGCGGAATGTGGGGGTTCGATAAGATCCTGAACTCTTGTGTTGTCTATATTCACTTGTGCAAGTAGTCGTCGGCCGTTAAAGTTTATTACTGTTGCGGGTGTGGTGTTTGCCCTGGGTGCCCGCTCTGATCCCATGGGCCTCTGGCGTTTCCCAACGTTTCGTTTCGGCGACAGCAATGGATCGTGCGTGTTCCATCATGTCCGCATATCCAGCAATATATTCTTGGCGTGTTGTTGCACTGCTGTCCTCTGTGTCCCTCTTCTTTGCACCTTGAACATCTATTATTCATACTGAATGATGTTGTGATTCCTCTGTTCAGTGCTTGTGGGGGTTCCCGCGGTCTCCATTGGTTTCCTGTTTGTCTCCCGAAATTTCCCGGTTGCTGCTGTTGTGTCCAGTGGCTTTCCGGTGTGTGTTTTGTTGTGCGTTCCTGTGGCTGGAGGGCCTCAAATTCCTCTGCTAACTGTAAGTATTCTTCTAGGGTTCGGCATTCTCCCCGTTTAGCATACTTTTTGAATTCCACTCGACTGTTTCGGTAAACCCACTCTAGTTTTTTTGAATTCTGTCGGGTCGCCCGTGCCGTCATAAAATTCTCCCCAACTTCGTATTACCCCCATTGTGGCCACTTTGTCAGTTTTCCTGGGTTCGAGTATTGGTTTTCCGCTGATTGTTGCTTGCATGTCCGGTATCTGTAGCAAGTTTGGGATTTTCTCGCTGATGTGTTGCTCCGTGTTGAATGTCCCACTAGTGCCTTTTGGTTGATTCCCTGATCCGTCGGGTGCTGGTGATGGGGTCCTTGCGTGTTTCTGTGCCAGCTCTTGGATGGTTTTTTCGGTGTGGTCACCTTTCTTTATGAACTCCGACATTTGTTTCCGCATGTCTTCGCACAGTGTTTCTGGCTCGATGTCAAAGTCCATCAGATAGATTTCCAGTTGGGCCTTATTGCAATTGGAGATCCAGCTTCGAGTTAGCATGTCTGCCATTTTAGCTGTGTTGTGTTGAGAAAGAGGGTAAACGATCTTTGTGGTACTTGAAGTTTCTGACTATTTGTCTTCAATCTGCTCGGGCGCCACTGTAACGACCCTGGCTTGGGAGGCTCGCCGTGGTCAGGGTTCGCGACAGATATTTATTTTTTTTTTCTCTATAGATCGAGTTACCTCCCTTTCCCCAATAATGACACAGAGGGGTAGATGTATAAAGTGGGCGTGTATTTCGAAGTAATTGTACAATAGACGTTTGTCGTGTGGTTGTGTATAGATGAGTCGGGACTGCTTGCTTCGTCGATTTGGCGCTTCGGGAGGGCCGAGTGATGAACTGCTTGCTGTCGTTGATCCGGCGCTACTGCTTGTTAGTGACATGGCGCTACGGAAGGACCAAGAGTGATCGCGTTGGCGCCGCAGGAGGGCCGTGAAGTCGCGTCGGCGCTGCGGTAGGGCCGAGTGATCCCGTTGGTGCTCCAGGAGGGCCGTGAAGTATCATCGGCGCTGCGGAAGGGCCGAGTGATCGCGTTGGTGCTCCAGGAGGGCCGTGAAGTAGCGATGGCGCTGCGGAAGGGCCCGTACGTGAACTTCGTCGTGTGTACGTCGGGTTCGTAGTGTTCTGGTTCGTTGGGAGCGATCTTTTTGGATTTTTCGGTCTGTCGGGCATCCTTAGTTACGAACTGCCGTTTTACATCTATTTCGTTTCCGGGTCGGGGGGCCGGAAACGTCACGTCTGGGGGAACTCACTGAGGTGGGCCTGAATTACGTAAAGCGGACCGCCTCAGTGATCACAGCCGGGTCTGGGCTGATTTCTAGGAAACCAAACCGGGACGCCAGTGATCCTCACCAGGTCGCAGAACCGATTCGAAAATCGAGTTCTGACGGATCCACCACCAATACCAAGACTACCAGAACACTTACCCGGATATTTCTCCTTGTTGCTGATGTGTTTCCTCGTAGATCGTCGGAACGCAAGTCAGTCATCTGGGGTCTTGCCTCTGCTTATAAAGGTTGGTGTTGAGTGTGCCCAGAGCGGTCGATGTTGAGAATTCCGATATCGATAACTCGTTATCGGGTCACAAATATAGCGATGGTATTAGGTTATCAATGTATCTGTGGGGTTAGTGTGGCCAGACTTGGTAGTTGACTATCAATATATAAGTGTAGCCAGCTTATCCGTTTAGGCGCACGTTTTGAAAGTGCGCGATTTTGGCGCGTATTTTGAATGTGGTGCGGCGAAGGGAGAATAAAACAAGAGGGAACGCTATAGCCGAGTGCCTCGACTATCAAATACCCGTTACTCAGCTAAAGCAAGCAGTCTCAAGCAGGGCAAGCCAAGCAGCCGCTTTAAAGTGGCGTCATCTACCGGCCATTTCATAATTTGTGTAGGGACAAGAGCGTTTTCTTGCCGGGGGTGTGATTTTGGGCGGTGTGATTTATCGAATTTGATTAATAAACTCGAGTTGCGAATTGTGTGTGTTCTAAGCGATCGTATATTTTTTAATAAATCATTTTCGTGTCGGCGCAGCGGCTAACTCGTGGTGAATACAAGAATGGTGAATGGTGAGTACAAAATGCGAGAATGGTAAAACAAAATGCAAGAATGATACGCGCGAGATTTAAATACATTTCAACTAGTTTATCAGAATTAATTATATGAAATCTAATAGATAGTTTTGCGTTGATCCAACATCCCGGCCCCATTGAAATTACGCTCGTGAATTTCAACAGACAGGTAATAGTGCCAGCTTATGTATAGGACGCCTGATGATGCCCTTAGATGTGCGAACGTCAGCCACTCTAACTCGACGATCCTTGCCTGACGTAGTAGCTTCGACTCGACCCATTATCCAGCGTTGTGGAGGCACGTTGTCTTCATGAACGATGACCATGCTTCCAATGGCTACGTTGTCCAACACCTTGTTCCAGCTCGATCGCATCTGCAGCTCTACTACGTACTCATTGACCCATCGTTGCCAAAAATGTTGCTTTATCGCGCTGACTCTTCTCCAACGCTCCAAGTTGTCGATGTTTCCGACTTCAGACGGGTCTTCGGGCAACGCACGTAACGAGCTTCCTACGAGGAAGTGACCCGGAGTGAGGGCCTCCAAGTCGTTAGGATCGGATGATAGTGGCGATATTGGTCGCGAATTTAGGATCGCTTCGATGTCGATGAGGACCGTGCTGAGTTCTTCGAAGGTTAGGCGCGCGTTTACGATAGAACGATTTAAAAGTCCCTTCGCACTCTTCACGGCGGCCTCCCACAGTCCTCCGAAGTGTGGAGCCCTGGGGGGTATAAATCGAAAGTTTATAAATTCGTTTGAGCAAAAGGATGTAATAGCTGTTGTAGTTTCGGTTTTAAACAGAAATTCGCGGAGATTCTTCAATTTGTTACAAGCCCCAACAAAATTTGTGGCATTGTCACAAAATATATCGGTTGGTAGTCCGCGTCTCCCAATCATGCGTTTTAAGGCCGCTATAAATGCCTCCGTTGAAAGGTCCGAAACCAATTCGATATGGACGGCCTTTGATGCAAAGCATACGAATACGCATATATAACCCTTTGTTGGGCCCTTTCCTCTTATACGCATGTATATATTGACTGGTCCAGCGAAGTCAACACCGCATCGTGCAAATGGTCTTGAGACTGTTAGACGCTCCACCGGGAGATTTCCCATGATTTGTCGCTGCAGCTGTGGCTTATAACGCACGCAATGTATGCACGATCTAACAACGCGTCTGGCTGCATCCCGAGCATTTACAATCCAAAAACGAAGTCGAATGATAGCCACTAAAGCCTTCGGACCCGCGTGATAATTTCGGATGTGAAGATGTTTGATGTAGCGCTGAACGAACTCGTCCTTGCTGCTGAGCAAGATTGGGTGTACTTGAGATTCTGGCAGATTCGATTGTTGTAGCCTGCCACCAACCTTTATTAGCGGAAATCCGTCTATGGTGTCTAGAAAAGGGGTTAAAAACTTTAGTTGTGTACGAACTTCTTCACTTCTTTGTAAAGATCGAAGCTCCTGAGGAAATGACTGCCCTTGTAGATTCCAAATAACGCAGTGGAATGCTCGATTTAGCTCTGGTGGCGACGGAGAAGTTGTATCAAATGACGCTATTTTTCGTGATCTATTTACGAACCGAAGCATCCACGCTACGACACGAAGGCAACGAAGATGGGAGCTAGTGTTTGCGACTAAGTTGAGCAAGGGATTGTCATGTATTTTTGCGACGAATGCTGCTTTGCGCCTCTCACATGAGACTACTTCGGGATCTATCTGACCTCGTTTGTCCCTTGGCCAGTATTCTATTGGTTGTTGTAGATAAGAGGGTCCAGTGAACCAAATTGAGTCGGCTAGTTCTAAGGGGGTGCACCCTCTGGATACCATATCCGCTGGAAGTACAATCAGTAGAGAGCTCCTGTATCTCGGACACACGGTTTCCCACAAATGTTGATAATGTAGCAGAGTGCTGTCCTAGCCAATGTAGAACGATTTGCGAATCTGACCATAAAAATATTTTGTACCGATGATTTGTAAGGATTCCACGGATTCTTGCGATCAGCTTTGCCAAAAGATGTGCCGCTGCCAATTCCAATTTTGGCAAGGACAGTTTTCGTGTTGGAGCCACTCTGCATTTTGATGTAAGCAAACTCACATTAACCTTGCCATTCGGATCGATCGTGCGTGTGTAGACACAGCAGCCATAGGCACGTATCGAGGCATCGCTAAATCCATGAAGTTCGAATCCGTCCTTATTTGGCTGTAAGCAATATCGAGGCACTGAGAGCCTTTGAAGTGACGATAGCGATTTAATGAATGATTTCCACCCATGATCGATGTTTTGTGGAACCGATTCATCCCAACTCAGCTTTATCAACCATAACTCCTGTAATAAAATCTTTGCTGTTATGATGATAGGCGAAATCAATCCCAGAGGGTCGAAGAGTGATGACGAAATCGACAGTATGGAGCGTTTAGTCACCGAAACTGTCTCTTTAGGCGTGAATTCAAAGAGAAATACATCATCTGTTTGGTTCCAATTCATGCCCAGCGTACTTGCAACTGTAGTGTCTTCGATATTCAGAGGTTTCAAGTTATGATCGTCCACGAATTCCTTGTGATTCGAGTGCCATTTCCTTAGCTCGAAACCACCCCTATTCAAGATGTCAGTAACTTCGAGTTTAATTTGCCTTAGTCCGTCTAAGGTATCATGACCACAAAGGAAATCGTCCACATAGAATGATGATTTTAACGCTTGTGAACCAGCCTTATTATTTACGCCGTACAAGTCGGCCAGATAGACCATGCTGCGGATGGCAAGATACGACGCTGACGCTGTACCGTAGGTAACGGTGTTTAATTGATACGTTTTGAGCTCCCTTTCTGGTGAGTTTCTCCAAAGTATATACTGAAATTTGCGATGTGGCGTATCAATTAAAACCTGTCTAAACATCTTGACAACATCGGCAGTAATGGCATATTTGAAGGTCCGAAAGCGAATAAGCAATGTATACAAATCACTCTGTATTGTTGGTCCCACCATAAGTAGGTCATTCAACGATACTCCCGTAGAAGTCTTACATGACGCGTCGAAAACCACTCTCAATTTAGTTGTGGTACTACTTGGTTTGAATACGCAGTGGTGGGGAATATAAAAATGAGGCTCATCTAACCTGGGCTTAGGAACCAGTGTTAAATGATTGAGCTCTTCGTACTCTCGCATGAAATCCACATAAGCAGCCTTGACTTCAGGTGACGCCTTTAAACGACGCTCAAGAGATTCAAATCTGCGACGAGCTGTGTCGTAGGACTTGCCCAACATTGAAGGATCATCCTTGAACGGCAACTGTGCGACTACTCTACCATTCGCCTCCTGGTATACTGTTTTCAGAAAGGCTTGCTCACAACTACGATGTTCGGGGAAGACCTTGTCCACCTTTTCCACTTCATCTAACTGCCAAAGTTTTTCCAGGTTTTTGTTAATCGATTCCTCTAATGTAAGAGAATAAGAGTGCGATGTTGTCGGACTGGCCCGTTTACAGCGACCAGTGACAACCCACCCAAACAAGGTTTTCTGTAAGGTAGGAAGACTAGGACCAAGTTTGATTTGTCCGACTGAAATTATGTCGAAAAATGCTTCAGTTCCTAACAGCAAATCTATTGGGCGAGTTCTATAGAATGTATCATCTGCTAGTGGAGTATTTCGAGGCCAATTCCAAGATGATGTGTCTATATCGGAATCTGGCTGATAAGCGATATGCTTAGTGACACAGAATTCAAGCGCAAGTTCGAAATTGTTAAGCCGAGACTTAATTGCTGTTGTTGCCAGTTGTCTTATCCGAGTTTGGCTGTCCCCGATGCTACAGATATTTATATTGCTGTTACTCCGTGGTAACCGAAGGGCTTGAGCGAAACTATCAGAAAGAAAGTTGACTTGCGAGCATGAATCAAGTAATGCTCGACCAATTCTATAACTACCGTTTGCATCCCTTACCAAAACCATGGCCGTGGCCAAGATAACTTGGTCATGGGAATAGCCTATATGAGTGTGAGAAACAACGTCGACGCTGGCTGGTGGTTCCGAATGGGTTTGCTGAGCTAAATTTGTACTCTCACGATGAAGCAGGGTGTGATGGGATCGAGAGCACAAACGACATTTCTGGCTAGAAGGACACTTAGACAGATGATGTCCCTTGCCTAAGCAGTTTAGGCAAAGCAATTGTCTTTTAGCAACCTCATACCGCTGCAGGGCTGTTAGAGTTTTGAATTGGGGGCAGCTAAATATTTTATGATTAGCATCGGAGCAATAGAGGCAGGTCTGAGTGGTACAATTAAAGCTTGCCCCTAGACGTTGTCCTTGTTGATAGCGATATCTACCGCCACTAACAGGTTGGTGCGCTTTCGTACTAGTTTCGGTCTGGTCGGAAGTTTCCAGGTATTTACAATGCCTATCAATTAGTGCTATACACTCATTCCATTTGGGTAAGCCCGCAAAGCTTAATGACTCATTCCATTTCTTCTTGGTGAGCGGATCAACTTTATGCATTATAATCGAAATAAGCATGGCCTGAGCAATTTCGGATTCAGAGCCCAATGACCTCAGCGAGTTATATAGGGCGGCTGCATTATCTATTAGGCTACGAAGTTGGTTACTATTTGGTTTGGTAACGGCTGGCAGGTTAAACAAGGATGATATGCTGTCTAAAAATACCAGAGTGGGGTTATCATAGCGCTCCTTGAGGCGCTCGAGAGCCTTTGGGTAGTTGTCGGGAGTTATTTGAAAGGCCTTTACTGTCTCTAAAGCTGCTCCAGATAAGCAACTGATAAGCTGATTGAATTTTTCAATATTCGATAAGCCTGCATGTTGATCTATCACTTGCTTAAACGATGTAATGAAGTTTTTGTAGCCAGAATAATTTCCGTCAAATTTGGGGAGCTCGATGGTAGGTAGTTTCAATGACGACACAAGGGAATGACTAGATGCCCTTTCGAATACAGTGGAGTTCTGAAAATCTTCTCCAAGCTGCTCCTTAATCCCAACCTTGACAGAGACATATAAATCTTCTAGCTCACCGCGCGATGAATCCGAAGGGTGAAGCTCCTCTATTTTTGTTTGGACGGCCATCAGCTGTTTGAAATATGCCTCCAGGATTCCAAGCCAGCAGTTTAGCTGACCCGTAGACATATCCGACGAATTTTCTTCCTCGTGTGTACCCTGTAGTTTGCTACCGATTCGAGAAATGTTCCTGCGAATGTTTACACGTTGTTGTTTTAGCTGATCGAGACTCATATTGTTGCAATAGAATTTTCCGCCTTTGGTAGCGAAACAAAAAGACCAGAATACCTTCAAGTACCGTTGGCGACGAAAATAGAATACTTATTGGTTATCCAGCGAAGTTCCAGTTGAGCCAGCTTTGTGTGCGAGTGGAAATTTCCAATAAACCAACTGCAAACGAACGGCGTGTTATTCCAGACAAATTTCCAGCGAGGCGAAGATCAACGGTAAATGGCAACTGTGCGAAGCGACGACAAAAGGGGGATGACGATTAAGCAATCCAACGACGAAAAATCCAAGTTAAGCGAAATTAATCACACAGCTCCACGTTGTGCGCCAAATGTAGGGACAAGAGCGTTTTCTTGCCGGGGGTGTGATTTTGGGCGGTGTGATTTATCGAATTTGATTAATAAACTCGAGTTGCGAATTGTGTGTGTTCTAAGCGATCGTATATTTTTTAATAAATTATTTTCGTGTCGGCGCAGCGGCTAACTCGTGGTGAATACAAGAATGGTGAATGGTGAGTACAAAATGCGAGAATGGTAAAACAAAATGCAAGAATGATACGCGCGAGATTTAAATACATTTCAACTAGTTTATCAGAATTAATTATATGAAATCTAATAGATAGTTTTGCGTTGATCCAACAATTTGATTATAACTTTTTACTGAGTGGGACGATTTAAACATTTTCTTCTTCATTTCCGTAGGCATTAATAACCCAAACAAAATGTCGTTTACACTTTTGCTCTAGCTTTAAAACTGTGGGCGCCACAGCTTTTCGCGGTTTCTGGGCGTTAGAGGGGGCGTGGCACATCGGCGTGAAAAACTTGCGCTGCAAATTAACCCCTACAATCAGCATGCTAAATCCCAATCTTCTAGCTTTTATAGTTTCCGAGATCTCAGCGTTCATACAGACGGGTGCCACTGTTTTTCGCCGTTAGGGGGGGGGTTCATATATTGGTCAATCAATAGGTATTGAAAAAACGAATACACATTCCTTTTCCCGTTAATCTAGCTTCAAAACTGTGGGGGCCACAGTTTTTCGCGGTTAGTGGGCGTTAGAGGGGGCGTGGCACATCGGCGTGAAAAATTTGCGCTGCGTATTAACCCCTAGAATCTTCATGCCCAATCCCAATCTTCTAGCTTTTATAGTTTCCGAGATCTCAGCGTTCATACAGACGGACAGACGGACATGGCTAGATCGACTCGGCTAGTGATCCTGATAAAGAATATATATTTTATTTTGTCAAGTAATCGTATCTAATATGTTTTATATTCAAATTAAAGGTGTTCATATTTCGGATAAAGTGCAAAAGTTTTCAATCTAAACATACAAAACCTTTAATTATATAATTTATATGTATCATTTTTGCTTAGTATTAAAAACTTTTAAATAAAACAGTGCAATAGCTGCGTCTCCTCGCGTTAGGAACATTTCGAACATCGAAAACAGAAGTTCGAACTTCTGAAATCGATAAATGACAATTATTGCTATCAATGTGACCCTTGTGTCATTAAAATGACAATATTTCTTATCAAGTTCAATGTTTTGTGAAGTGCGGTATACTTTTGACACTCATTTGGGATCAATTTGACCCCAAAAATTTGATCCTAGTGGCAGTGACATTTTGAACCACAATTATTAAATTGACACTCAGGATTTTTTTTTTGGGTGTACCCTTTTACTCTACGATTAACGGGATATACAAATAGTGGGAAGCAAGGAAAGACCAAAAGAATGCTTACAAGCCAACGTGATTTCCTGGAGATCTCGGGCGGCCGTGTTGATGCCGTGGTGCCTGCTTGGTGCGTCCTTGCCTGTGCTGCGGGCTGTGTCACAGTTTCGGGGTTGTTTAGCCTTTCAACGCTTGCAAGAAGATAAATTTCCAGAGCCCGACCTTTACACATTCGCACACCTTAGTAATTTATATCCCATTTAGGTTTACTTAAATTGTATAAACGTATTATTTTAACTTTACTCGATCGATCTTTCCCTTGCCAGCTATAGTTTTTTTTTTTTTTTTTTTTTTTTTTTAGTAGTATCATTATTTATTTATAAAAAAAACATTGAGTGATCGGTATTACAAATGTGCAATTAAAGGGGTTTTACAGAGTTTTTTTTTTTTAACAAGAAAAGATTAGCAAATAAATCGACTTGGTTATTTTAACCGTCTGTCGATCTCGGCTTTCCCAGTGTCAAAACTGCCAGTGTACTACACCTGACTTCCTGAGTCTACCCCAGATATCAGATCGTTCCACCAATCAGTTTAAAAACTTGGAGAGCTGAGTTTCGTGTTTGAATTAAAAAATGCATTATTTAAAAGTTTTCCATTAAAATATTATTACGGTACTGCAGAGCCTGTGCACGATGTTTTCCTGCTCGGGCACACTGTGTCGCTGGCTGTCACGTTTGGGATGTAGCTTAGTGGGTGGATTTCCTCCCTGGCCGTAAAAATGGTACGGATCTTCTCCACAGTGAAAGCGTCTGTAAAATAGTTATTGACTTCCAGATCGTATTCAAGAGACCTATGAGTCAGCCGAGTTGCGCTTCTCCTTGATTTCGTCTTGAACTGAGTCGTATATGTTTCTTGCATATGTACTAGTATACGTTGCACCTAATGCGACCATTGAGAAGGGTCTCTATCTGTAGCCTTTCTCCGTAGGTCTCGGCAAGCGTCTCCCATTCTATTCGCTAGAATTCGCGGCACCCTACGGTTGGGCATGCATACCACTCTCTGGATATATCTGACATGCATTTCTGCTGTAAAGATATGCAGCGGCGGCAGTCCAAGAACTTGTTGAATTCAGTGACAAGACTTGCTGTGAATTGAGGTGTAGCGTACTTAATGAATTCCGATGGTATAATATCTGGCCCGGGTGCTTTTCTATCTTTTAACATTGTAATTATATTTTCCACTGTTACATACCCATCTAAAATTTGATTTTGTACCGACGGCATTGCAAAGTGCAGGGGTTGCGTCCAATCAGGAGGGGCTAGAAGATCACGGAAATAGTTTCCTAGATCATCTGCATTAACTTCCATTGATTTTACAAATGAACTTCCATTGAGTTTCTTAATAGTAGTCCAATAAGCCTTGCTATCTGTTATGGAATCCAATGATCTTGCTAGGTTAACGTAAAATTGCGTCCTAGCATTTTACTTGCTTAGCTTGTATGCGGCGTTGGCTTCATGGTACATTACCGCTGCACTTGCTGAATTTGTTGGTTTTACCTGCCTTAGCATGCTAAAAGAAAGCATTTAAGGTGCCTCACACTGCTCCACTCCACTCCTGTTTAAAGTATTTGGGCTTTCTTCAACCTCGTGTATTAACGGCTTTGGCAATGCCGTCTGTAAGAAACCCTTCAATTTCATCGGGGGTTCTCAAATCTGCCACAAAACTTGTTGCCAGGTTTCGGTCCAACTTTGTCCTATAGCTCTCCTTCTCTCGATTTCGCCAAATCAGACTTGGCACAAGTCCAAGCGGCGCTATATATATTGTAAACCTTCGATTTATGTTTAAATTAATTTGAAATTCTAAAATCCCTAAAGATTATACAAGGAAACACCGATTTTTTAGGGATTCGACCACAGCCCAACAACAGACAACAGCCAAATTTTTTCACTATTCGGGGCCGAACCGCCCACTAAGATCCGATATGTCCCCCCAGTGGCCTCAAAGTTAAGTTTTATTTTTCAAGTTTTTAATATTTTTTTAAGTATTGTTTACGAGTTTTTTTAGATTTTCTAAGTTATTGCGTTGCATTTTGCGGAAGCCTGCCGAGAGAGCGAAATCCAGAGAGCAGACGCCAAGTGAGCGACGGCCGAGAGAGCAAGAGTCAAGAAAATTGATCAGTGGAAGTGGTAGTGCTGTAAGGAATGGGGAGGGAAAAGGGGAAATTTAAGTTAAAATTTGTTTTGGATTTTAAAAACTTAAACTGCTGCTCCGATCAATATGATTTTCAGTTCAGTTCAGTCAGTTCTGTGGATTAAATGCTTAAAATTAATTTTTCAAATGCCTAAAAATTGTTAGGTTTTACCAACTATGACCTCGAGTTTGCAAAAATCTTCGCATTTTTAACATATTTTTAGGTATTTTTAAAGAATTTAGCCGCCGAGCCTTTGTTTGTTTTTGTCAAAGTATCTGCAAACGCTGAGCCCGTACGTGTTATCAACAAAAAAGAGCTTGTGGTACTGGAGGCGAATCCGAATCCAATTGTTTAACAACATAATTTATTTTGCTGAATGTTTATTTGGTTTCTTTTATGTATTTGTTAGTTTAGGTTTTCTATTCTTAATTTTATTTCTTACGCGTAATTTTTTGTTTATGTTTCACCATGTATTTAATTATCAGCGGGCGCTTCTAATTAGGATAGGGATCTACAAAAAAACATTTAATTGGCTAATATCATGACATATTCCAAATTGAACATAAGGACAATGGCTGCGCTTCTTTGTAAATAAACAACTGGCTTGTCCAAAAAAAAAGTTTATATATTTCTTTGTTAACTCAGGTGTTGATGTGGTCTGTGTTTCTAAAACATGATTCTCGTCCCTTGTTAGTGATCGACTTGTATCTTGTGATGGTTATAATTTATTCCCTGCCGATCGTGATGGACATGCTGGGGGGTGTTGCAATATAAATTTGTAAGGGACTTAAACCTAAATTAAGTTGCAGAAAAGACGCTACCAGTTTGGTAGAATATTTATTTATTAAGATAACTGGTTCTTCCTGTCAAATCAAAATGCTTTTTCAATATGCAAACAGTCCAAATAGAACACAGGACTATACTAATTGTATATCATTTTTATATTGTTATTTTACTATATATTGAATTTTACTATTATTGAAATTTTACTATTAACTATTGTAGAAGCATTTGTCCAATAGAATGGAAACTGCTGCAGTCCCTGCAGGAAAAATGCGAACTAGTCTGATAATAGTTGTAAAACTAGTAAAAAAGCTATCGGAATTTGTCTGGATGCACTTGGACTTCACAGGGCTTAGAAAATTTGTGCAAGTCAAAAAAATAAATAGTACAAAACTAGCGAACTGGTACCTTTCTGACAAGAAAAACCCTAAAAATATTTAATTGGTAGAACAAATACATGTTAAAGAATACTTTAAAGGCAACTGGAATTTAACTAGTTGCACTTGAACTATATAAGATCTAACAAGAGGGAACGCTATAGTCGAGTGCCTCGACTATCAAATACCCGTTACTCAGCTAAAGTCAGCAGTCTCAAGCAGGGCAAACCACCGCTTCAAAAAATTTAAAAAATTTCTTCTACATTTCGGTAGGCGTTAATAACCCAAACAAAATTGCGTTTACACTTTTGCTCTAGCTTTAAAACTATGGGCGCCACAGCTTTTCGCGGTTTGTGGGCGTTAGGGGGGAGGGGGGTTTCCAACTTTGGTCTATCAATATGTATTGATGAAACGAATACACATTGCTTTTCCCGTTAACATAGCTTCAAAACTGTGGGTGCCACAGTTTTTCGCGGTTTGTGGGTGTTAGAGGGGACGTGGCACATCGGCGTGAAAAACTTGCGCTGCGTAATAACCCCTAGAATCTGCATGCCAAATCCCAATCTTCTAGCTTTTATAGTTTCCGAGATCTCAGCGTTCATACAGAACGGGTCACAGTTTTTCGCGGTTTGTGGGCGTTAGAGAGGGCGTGGCGCATCGGCGTGAAAAACTTGCGCTGCGTATTAACCCCTAGAATCTGCATGCCAAATCTCAATCTTCTAGCTTTTATAGTTTCCAAGATCTCAGCGTTCATACAGACGGACAGACGGACAGACAAACGGACAGACAGACGGACAGACGGACAGACAGACGGACAGACGGACATGGCTAGATCGACTCGGTTAGTGATCCTGATCAAGAATATATATACTTTATATGGTCGGAAACGCTTCCTTCTGCCTGTTACATACTTTTGCACGAATCTAATATACCCTTTTACTCTACGAGTAACGGGTATAAAAATAGATGTGTGTTTTTTGGAATTTTTGGAATTATTTTTATTATTTGTGACGCTGAGTCGTCACAAGTTAAATTAAAAAACATATTGGGAAACTTAGAACCCTATAAGAAATGTATATTTTTTTTTTCTTAAAAAAACCATTCATTTTTTTCTAAAAAATTTCCTACAACAAAAAAATTTTATTAAAAAAATCACCTTATGATGTTTTTTTTACATATTTCTTTGCCTTTGACAATACCTCATCACAATATATTCGCTATAGGGCTCCGATTTAATGCAGGCTTTTGGCTTTTTCGCCCCACTGTGCGTCACTTGGAAACAAAAACAACTGGCTTGGAAATTAACGCTTTGCCGCCAAGTCTGGCGTAAGCCTCCACTACAAAGCGCTTCGGCAAAAGTTTACAAACCTTTAGTGCTATTAGAAGCTAAACCAATAGCTGTATTGTCGTTTACTTGTAATAATGGTTTGTTATTATATGGAATTAGTTAAACCAAATAAATGCACTTCTTTACTTTAGATACAAGTCGCAAAATATTTTTTTGCAAAACAAATTCTTTATCAATTCTTGAAGTAATTTATTTGGTCTTGATATCTGGGCCGATAGGTCCGCACTTCAGACAATTCGACGATATCCATCACAGTTAAAAGAAAAATCGCGTAAAAATTCATATTATAATTAATTGGATGACTTTTACTTAAACAATTTTGATTTATATTTAACTGTAAATTGAATCTGCTGTTTTGGAATAAAGAGTGGAACCAGATTGACAACGCTCGAATGTCTGGCAGCGATTGCAAATGTCCGCACAAATCCACCCGCACAAATTTGAAAGGGTGGATGAAGTACAGCGACAAAATTTGCCGCTAACTGCGCTATCATAAGGACGAGTAAACCATTCTTTATTTATCGTTCCGTTGTCCTGGCAGGCAAATGAATCTACGGACGAAAAAACGGACCTAACTATTTTAAACTGCAAGGAAAAGGTCAACTGAACAAAATATGGCCTTAAAAACAGCATCACTTTTAGAGTCCATAAGATATTGGCGCACGGAAAAGAAATAATCAGCTCAAAGAAGCTGGGTTGACAGAAACGAAATTTTTGAAATTTAAAAAGCGAAACCGTTTGCCCATCTTTTGCCCATGTTTGTCCACCAATTACTTTTTTTTGACCACGTGCAGTTTTCGAGATATAAAATTTCGAAAATTTTCCAAAGTCAAAAGATTTTTGAATTCAATTTTTATTTTTTTTAATCGTAAGACAATTGTTTGCCCACGTTTGCCCACCTTTTAGAATTTTAAACAAAAGTTAATACTTTAAAACTTATGTTAATTTTAAGTTTTTTTTATGAAAAAATCGTTTGCCCACCCCTTAAAACTTAATATTTATACCCTTGCAGAGGGTATAATGATTTCAGTCAGAAGTTTGCAACACAGTGAAGGAGACGTTTCCGACCCCATAATGTATATATATGTAGGAAAACCAGAAGAGCAGTTAGAGAGAGAAACTCGAAGTGGTCGTCGCTTCTAAATCAGATCGAGAACAAAGAGAAGCGAGTAGAAGTTAAACGATAAAGGCAGTCGGTGTCAAGATCTCTTACGTGGCAGACATAAGTTGCCGAAATACCATAGCACATAACGCGAAACACACTTCGTGAAACTTTTAGGTTAAAACCACAACCAAGCTTGTAATCCATATCCTAAATATTAATAATACAATAAACTCTTTATAATAATACAACGTCGTCTCAGGAGTATTCGTCATTAAACTGAATCCCGGGGCCACAATTTTGGGGGCTCAGCCGGAGATATTTGGATCAATTACAAACTATAGTCACTAAACTAAGTTGTGTGTTAAAAAGTGTATAAAGCTTTGTGCTAAGCGGTGGAACTAACTTTAAAACGTTAAAATTCGGGTGCGCAAAGTGAAAGAGACAAAAATTTGCAAACCTAAATCAGCGTGAGTGAGAACGAGAAGGCAGAGTTGCAAATTCAAGCAAATTGTGAAATTCATTTGCAACGACGCAATTGCGAAATTCATTTCGAACGACGCAATTGAAGCTGGAGGAGAAACCGACGCAAGAGGATTGATGTGGGCAACATAGAAGGCGATTGATCAGCGAGTAGAACACTGAGAGCAGCGCAACTTTGTGGTGGAGGTCAACAAGCAAGAGGCAGGATCATTGGCAGAGTCATCTGGACAAAGGGCAAGGCGTGGAGCAGTTTCAGTTGTTGGCGGATCGCAGGAGTTGTGCAGCAAGAGATCTTACCTCAGAGATCAGTTTCGGCAGCAGGCGGATAGCAGGAGTTGCATCAAGAGATCGTGCTTCAGGGAGCTGGTAAAAGCAAGAGGAGCAGTGTAACTCGGTTCTCTGGCCGGGGTAAAATCTCAGTCGGGGCCAAGGAACCTATACAAGAAATTTATATAGAAGGGGTGGGACCTGTAGTAGGAATTTATATGGGGAGGCTATAAGGCGGCCGCAACCCGATCACAAGGGGGCTTTCCGTTCGATCGCCGCTTGGCGGCCTGCGGTGAGGCTAGGGCCGGCAACACTGCTTGATGCGGAACTTGGATAAAACCCGTCAGCAGCGCCCTCTAGTGGCGGAGCGAGGCACTGAGCGGATGATCACGCTGCTTGGTGCGGAACTCGGGTGAGACCGGTTGGAGTAGGTTTTGGGGGGTGGGGGTGGGCTACACCGGATGATCCTCGGAGCTTACGGGGTGCTACACTCCGGCTGGTCTCGGAGTCTACGGGATTCTATACTCCGGCTGGTCTCGGAGTCCACGGGGTTCTACACTCCGGCTGGTCTCGGAGTCTACGGGGTACTACACTCCGGCTGGTCTCGGAGTCTACGGGGTTCTACACTCCGGCTGGTCTCGGAGTCTACGGGGTACTACATTCCGGCTGGTCTCGGAGTCTACGGGGTACTACACTCCGGCTGGTCTCGGAGTCTACGGGGTGTCTACTCTCTGGCTGGTCTCGGAGTCTACGGGGTACTACACTCCGGCTGGTCTCGGAGTCTACGGGGTGTCTACTCTCCGGCTGGTCTCGGAGTCTACGGGGTACTACACTCCGACTGGTCTCGGAGTCTACGGGGTGTCTACTCTCCGGCTGGTCTCGGAGTCTACGGGGTACTACACTCCTGCTGGTCTCGGAGTCTACGGGGTGTCTACTCTCCGGCTGGTCTCGGAGTCTACGGGGTCTACGGGGTTTCTACACTAAGCTAGGAGTCTACGAGGATTTTAAGGTGGGAGCTCTCGGCCGAGATACGCTGGGTGAATGCGAAACCAAACACGTGCCGTCGATCTTGGTTAAGAACGGGTGGGAGAAAAGGAGGAGGAAGTGCAGTGGTATATTTAAAACGAGGGGTTTGGTGTTAGATTCAGGTTTATATGTTTATATTTGACAATTGGTAAAATAGGGCCCTGGCTGCTGCCATCACATTGAAAATCCCTGCTTACGTGTAATCCTGGGGCGGTTGCTGGTGCTGTGCGGATCGGCACCGAAAATGAGATAGACGGCGGCACGGATTTTGGCTTGCGAATATGTCTCCCGAGCACACGTGCGCTCGCGGCGAAAGGTCGAAACGAAAGAGGAAGTCTCAGATTCTTAGAGATCGCACTTCAGTCGAACATCGTGTTCACTGAACTAGTTCCCCGCTATCGATTGGGTTATAGATCGCAAGCCTTACGAGTGCGATAACGAGTTAGGGGGGTTCTGTCCAGGGTGCGTGTCCCGGCTCAAAATTAATATCGGTTGAATTAGTTTCCTTAACTACTATTATTCCAATTAATGACAAGGGACTTCGTGTCCGAACTTAATCTAATTACAATACTAAATACTAAATAATAATAGCTAAATAGGGTGACTCCGATGATCCTCGGCACGCTTGGTGAAATTTGTACGCCCTCGATTTAGGTGACCAGGCGGCGAAGGATCTTGAAAGGTATTTGTGATTAGAGCAGCGAGAAGACCATTCTGGAGCAGTATTTGGGAGAGAGTTTGACATTCTGGAGCGGTATTGGTGAAGACAATTCTGAAATTGTATTTGTGAGTCGAGAGAATCAAGCCGTCGATGCTGAAGACAATAATGAAGAAGAAATAGCAGTGGATGACAATGAGGAATTAAACGAATCTTTTGCTTCCTTACATTCAAATAATAATCAGGCAGGTGGAAGAGTTGAGCGTGGGAGGAATACCGTTGCGGGTGGGCAGAACCGTGTGGTTGAAAATCCTATCTTCGGTAGGTCATGGTTTACATTGAAGGATGTAGAAGGGAGTGTGTCACAGTTTTCGGGAACTAATTCACCAGACGTTAATCAGTGGATCGAAGAACTTGAGGAGTGTGCACTCACGGTGGATTGGAGTCAGTTGCAGGTGTTTATATATGCAAAACAATTACTTAGCGGGGCGGCTAAGCTGTTTATTCGTAGCCAACGTGATGTTCGCGATTGAAGGGCTCTAAAAAACGCATTTCTAGACGAGTTCGGTGTAAGGGTGTCATCGGCAGAGGTTCATCGTAGACTTGCCAAACGCCAGCAGAAGAAGATCGAATCGTTACACGAGTACCGGTATGCGTTGACGGAATTGGCCAAACCAATAGACTTAGATGATGAAAGCCTAATCGAATAGTTTGTCGACGGTATTCCAGACTCCAGGGTAAACAAAGCTTTACTATACCAAGCCAAGACCATGAGACAGTTGAAAATGCAGATCGAGGCATAACAGAAGATGCGACAAAGCAACAAGCAACCCAGGTATGACTCTTACTTCAACAAAGGTGAGAAAGAGGCAGTGAAAGCAGTTGAGAAGGTGAGAAAGATTGTCCAAAAAGAGACAATAAATGTTTCAGGTGCAACCAGCCAGGGCACAGAGCGGCCCAGTGCAAAGTCGAAATGGTACCCAAGCAGGAAAAAACCACAAATCTTGTACAGGTAGAAGGCAAAACAAAGTCAACAAGCACATTTACGTCTTCGTGATTAGAACTCAAATCCATTTTGTTTGGCAAGTTCACTTTTAAAGGGTTAGTGGATACTGGAGCAGACCTTTGCTTGCTGCGCCGAAATGTTTATTCGAAACTCGGAGAACAGAGTTTGACAGGAGGTGAAAAATGTTTGACTGGAACCGGGGAAATTCAAATCGTGACTTTCGGAAGTTTGATCACCCCAGTACAAATAGATGGCATCAATCTAAATGTAGAATTCCATGTCATATCCGACAAAGACATGGCATTTGATGCAATTCTAGGTAGGACTCTTTTACAGATGGTGGACATGAGGGTGACGAAGGATGACACCGAGTTTATTCGCAGAGCAGACAGTCAGATTGGTTCAAAATCGAATCCGAAAATACAAGAAGGGGAGAAAGAACCAAGTTCATGCGTGGAATTGCGGAATGAATTTCAGAGTTTGTGCATGACAACCTTAGAGCAGACAGTAAGTAAGCTTGATGTAGAGTTGTCTCATTTGCCTTATTCGCAGCAGAGTGTTGTTAAGCACATGATAGAAAACTATAAGCCAAAAAGAAATGTACACTGCCCAGTCGAGTATAGCTTATACTGAGCAGAAGGTAGTAGACGAACAGGTTCAGGAGTGACTTGAGCAAAAGATAATCAAGCCCAGTACTTCAGAGTACGCTTCACCAATCGTACTCGTTGCGAAAAAGAACGGTTAGAAACGGTTGTGCTGCGACTATCGTAAACTGAACGAGAAAATTGTGAGGGACAATTTTCCCATGGTACGAATGGACAGCGTGATAGAAAAGTTTTCACAACACTGGATCTAACCAACGGGTATTTCCATGTCCCCGTAGAAGTTAGCTCTCAAAAGTATACTTCATTCGTTACACAGAAAGGACAATACGAGTTCCTGTATGTGCCCTTTGGCATTTCAAACTCGCCAGCAGTGTTTACACGGTTCATAATGGCAGTTCTCAGAGAATTCATTAAGACCGGTGACGCAGTTGTCTACATGGACGACATTATCATTCCCAGCAAAGATGTTGAACGGGTGTTTCTGGCATTTTTTGGAGAAGCTCAACAGCTGTTTCTGGCGACTCCGAGAAGCAGTGCACAACAGCAGTTTAACAGCGAATGTTAGATTTCTGCTGCCACCATTCGCAGCGCAACAACGACGAGAGGAAGAAAAATAAGGAGAAGCTGGTCGCGTTTTAAAACCGATTTTGTTCTATTCCCTAATTTGTACATTAAATAAACAATAAGTCGAAGATTGAAAGTAAATACAATTGAAATTACAAGTGGTGAAGTTCTACATCCTTCTTCGTTTTCATTTTACAAAGTGTGTGAAAGACCCCCAGAGCAGACTTCTGCTCAACTTTGACGATCGAGCGCGAATCGTCACAACATTTTGGTGGCCCATGAGGGGAACATACACTCATAACTTCATCAGTTTCCAATAGTTGTACATTTACTTCAATCTTTGTGCTTACTTGTGTGCCAAACTTATATTAATTTAAACCAGCAAACTTACGTAATATTCGCAACGTGCATCGCCATAACTGAACCTCGAATAACGAAGAATCAAGAAATCAAGGAGAACAACGGATTCAACCGGTGCCTATTGCCGACTCCCTCTACACTCTACTTCGTGAAGTTACTAGCCCCTTCTCCAAATTTGAGCTAAACGAGCCAAAAAACTGAAACAGGTGAGTGTGGTTGTGGGTGTGTAATTGCGTGGTATTTCAAAGTAGAGAGCAATAGGAAAACATTAGAATGGGTAAAAATGATAAAACTGAAAGTAAGGATAGTGATTCGGCACAGCAAAGTTCGACACCATTGGTTGTGGTCGATCCGTTTGCAGACATGTACGCAATTCAGATGGACTTATCTTCCAGGTTAGCCCAACTAATTAAAAATGCTAAAAAGGACGGACAAATAAAGAAAACTAAATCCTACAATGAATTTCGACTCAACAAGCTCAATGAACTTTCAAAACAATTTTACACAAATCATCAAGCTCTCATTTTACAGCAATGTCCCCGCTCTCATCCATATTTGGCGGACACTGTTAAACACCAATTTGAGCAATCATAGCAAATACAAAACCAAGTTTCCAGTCCCAGTACAAGTGTCAGGGGATCAATCCATAAATAACACCTCTGAATGCACGCCTGTTTCCACAATTCAGCTGCCGAAATTGCCCGTACCCACCTTTTCAGGAAATTTTGCGGATTGGCCATCTTTTTATGACAGCTTTACTCAACTAATACATGAAAATCCATCCCTTTCCAACATTCAAAAATTTCATTTCTTGAAGAAAGCTCTACCGGACGGACGAGATCAGGATATAAACCATATGGCATTAACGGAAACCAACTATTCAGTGCATGGAACCTTGTAGTAAAACGATACAACAACCCTCGGCTGCAGTTCATGTACAACATGAATGCACTGTACGGAATCGAGCCACTGTCCAAGGAGATTGCGGTGGACCTTAGGAATTTGTTAAACTTTGTCAATGTATGTATCAGTGAATTCCGACGACTACACATTGCCATTGATTCCTGTGATCATTGGTTGGTACATCACCTACTTACAAAGCTGCCTATCAGCACAACACAGGCCTGGGAGCATTCCCTGGGCAACAACGTGGAAATACCCACCTTCACAAAGTTGGAGGTGTTTCTTCACAATCGATTTGTCAGCATCGACCTAATTGAGAGTAGGAAACCAGCCGTTCCAGTAAGATCTTCATGTATACCATCGACAAACCATCGCCAGACAACCAGACCATCAGGAAACTCCACTTTTAGAGGACACAGCTTCCACAGCACCTTTGAGTCTGGATCCATCAGGTGCCTGCTCTGCCAACAGAATCACGTTCTAAGTCGGTGGCCGGATTTCCTTGCCAAGGATTGTTTCGCGCGAAAGGTTATAGTCGACCGTTCAAAGGAATGCTCAACCAAGTTCCTCATTGACTCCTGGAGCATCACGATAGCATGCTTCAGACTCTTTTGGTAGCGCAGACGCTACACAGAATGCACCACCGACGCAACTCTTAAGCGCAGTTGCCTCCAAACCACACTTCTTGCTACTGCACTGGTTCGGATCGTAAATAACTTCACCGGACAGTCAGCTTTAGTTCGAGCTCTCAACGATCATGGATTGGAAGGCACCCTCATCACGGAAAACATCGTTCAATCGCTCAGACTCAAACGGCATCCTGTACGAGCTGAGATCACGGGCATTGGTAATGCGTCCCATAATCAGTGCAGGCACAGCACCGACTTCCCCATAGTTTCATGTTCATCTCAATTTAATGCCTACGTGTCCTCAGCCTTCATCCTTCGGTCGCTAACAGGTCATTTACCTAAACAAAATGTAAGCATTAAGTTCTGCAAACATCTCCAAGGGTTATCTTTCGCAGATCCTAATTTCATCAAGTCCGGTCGCATTGACCTACTTATCGGAATCGACATTATCCCACAACTAATGCTTCCGGACATCCGCAAGGGGACGGTTGCAGAACCAATTGCACAAAACACACAGCTGGGCTGGATAGTTTTTGGACCAGCCGAAGCAGTCCAGACTTCTTCAATTTCTATTCGTTGTAATTTGGCAAACCTAAACAACATGGTCCAGAGGTTTTTCGAATTGGATCAAGTTTCCACGACAAGACAACTCACCGCAGAGGAGAAATGGTGTGAAGATCATATTCAACAAACTCATATCCGCCAGCCGAATGGGAAATATTTAGTCCGTTTACCTCTAAAAACTTTGTTTGATCCTACACAGGTGCTCGGCCGGTCAAGGCAAATTGCATTAAACCGTTTCCATGCTCTCGAAAGGAAACTTGATCATCGGCCAGACTTTAGTCAACAGTATGCCAGCACTATTAAAGAGTACTTTGATCTAAAGCAGATAAAAGAGGTAGCAAGCACTGAAGAGGAACACACCAGGATCAACGCTCAAAGGCAGCTCTCAATCTCCGCGTGCACAGTTCCGCATCATGCTGTGATTAAAGAAGACAGTCTAACTACAAAGATGCGCGTCGTATACGACGCTTCGTGTAAAACGTCTAACGGGAGGTCGTTGAATGACATTCTATGCATGGGTCCCGCCCTACAAAACGATCTCGGAGAAATCTATGTGGATGATGTTCAAACAGGACATGAGACCATCGACGGAGCTGTCAAAATTCGCAATGATGTCATCGCAGCTCTGCAATCCGGAGGCATGGAGCTAAAGAAGTGGGCATCCAATCATTCAGCTATCTTAGAAGGCATCCCAACTACAGATCTCTCTAACAGCAGCATTTTTGAGATAGACAACAAAGACTCCATTAAAACGTTAGGGTTGTATTGGCATCCAAACAATGATGTTTTTGGTTTTAATCTCAAGTTTTCCATTAATCCTACATTCACTAAACGATCTATACTCTCCACAGTATCACGCTTATTCGATTCGTTGGGATACCTGGCACCAGTAATCATTGCTGCCAAAATCCTGTTAAAGGAAGTTTGGAGTTTTCGTATCGAGCGCAAAGAGGAGCCCCCAGCATCGTTAGATTGGGACGAACCCTTGCCAGATCAACTCACCGAGCAGTGACAACCAATCAGTCAAGAGCTTCCCGACATTCAAGAGATACACATCCCTCGCTGGTTAGGATTCGATCTAAGGCATGTCTCGACTCTGCAACTACACATGTTTTGTGACGGATCATCCAAGGCGTATGCAGCATGCGCTTATCTCCGAGCTAGTTGTACAGATGGTTCGGTGCAGGTCAACTTATTAGCCGCCCGTAGTCGCGTCACACCTGTTTAACCGCTAACAATTCCGATAGTGGAGTTATCAGGAGCTGTGCTGTGTACACAATTAGCCGAGTGGATTATCAACCAACTTCAAGTATCACATCACACCATATCTGTACACTACTGGTCAGATGCAATGATAGTGCTGTATTGGATCAGCGGTGACCCCAAACGTTGGAAGACATTTGTGTCGAACAGAATTGGAACAATCCTGGACGCAAGTTCGCCCTCGCAGTGGAGACACGGGCTTACGCAAGACAACCAGTCAGATTGTGCTACGCGCGGCCTCACCCCTTCCCAACTGAAGCATCATACGCTTTGGTGGAAGGGACCACATTGGCTGCATCTTTCCGAGGAGCACTGGCCATCCAATCCAATTCTGTCCCTAAGATCAGAACTTATTTCGGGGGAGCAATCCGTAAAGCAGATCGGAACCCACATTTGTACAGAAAAGCAACCGTTTATCGAATTATAACAAACTCTTATTCATTACAGCCTACGTCAAACGATTTATTCATAATACTCGTCACAAAAAATCGGATAGACTCACCGGCCCTATCAAGGTATTTGAATTTCAACAGGCTTTGTATGCACTGGTGCGGATTGTTCAACAAGAAGTCTATCCGGAGGAGTTATCAAGACTCCGATCCAATCTGTTATCTAGACATAATAAGCTCTGCCAGCTTTCACCGTTTCCCGACGATCAGGGTCTCATGAGAGTTATAGGCAGACTTAAAAACGCTTTACAGCTCTCCATATTTCAACGTACACCAATAATCCTTCCAAAGGCACACCACCTGACTGTTTTGATTATAAGGAACGCTCGTCAAAATACCTTACATGGCGGTGTGCAACTAACGTTAGCTACCATTCATCAAATATTCTGGATCGTCAACGGTAAACAGGCAGTAAAAAGGATTCTGTGACAGTGCGTAACGTGTTTTAAGCATCGTCCGACCCCATCCAGCCAACTGATGGGAGATTTACCAGCGCACCGTGTCAATCCGCCCGAACGGGCGTTCGAAGCAACTGGAGTTGATTACACTGGCGCGATTGAGATAAAGTCATCCAGATTCAGAGGACACACTTGCTATAAAGCATACATTGCGGCTTTCATTTGCTTAGCAAGCAAAGCGATTCATTTGGAAGCGGTCACGGGAATGTCAGCACAGCATTTTCTGTGGGCACTGCAGCGTTTTATCGGCCGTAGAGGTTTTTGTCAACATCTATACAGCGACTGTGGAACCAACTTTATCTCATCCGACAAATCTCTAAAGCTGCGGACCAAGGATTTCTACCAAGGAGTTGAAGAGACCGTAGTTCCCGAACTTACTCGTCGAAACATTCAATGGCATTTTAACCCCCCACACAGTCCAAATTTTGGAGGACTCTGGGAATCCAACGTTAAAGCTGTTAAAACCCATCTTCATCGAACGTGTAATGGTACTCCAATGACGTACGAGCAGCTGTCTACGATTCTTGTCCAGATAGAAGCGTGCTTGAACTCTAGACCATTATGCCCTTTAACGTCCAACTTAGATGATGATTCCATGATGTCACTCCCTGAGCCTAGCCTTAAGGATTCTTCACTAAACACAGAGTTTCTGAACGGGCAAAGGATGTTTCGCAACTTTTGGAGAAAATGGAGTGCAGATTGGCTTTCTCATCTACAAGCGCGCCCCAAGTGGCGCCACGAAACTGACAACCTTCAGCGTAACGACATGATCATCATCAAGGACGATCGAACTGGTCCTTCTGACTGGAAATTAGGGCGAATCATCGACTTACATCCTGGGGCCGATGGGCTCGTTCGAGTAGCTGTAATCAAGACCTCAACCGGAATTTACAAGAGGTCGGTTTCAAAAAGTTTGCCGTTTACCCTTGCCAAGATTTACTGAAGAATCTAGCCCGAGCACAAAACCCATGCATCTTTGAATATACCCGCATTCATTCCATAACACACTTTAACCTTTTTTAGAGTCCATGGTCGAAGGCTTTGAATACTGGGTCCAGTATTGGGGTCGGCATGAACGGATGTTTCTGGCATTTTTTGGAGAAGCTCAACAGCTGTTTCTGGCGACTCCGAGAAGCAGTGCACAACAGCAGTTTAACAGCGAAGGTTAGAATTCTGCTGCCACCATTCGCAGCGCAACAACGACGAGAGGAAGAAAAATAAGGAGAAGCTGGTCGCGTTTTAAAACCGATTTTGTTCTATTCCCTAATTTGTACATTAAATAAACAATAAGTCGAAGATTGAAAGTAAATACAATTGAAATTACAAGTGGTGAAGTTCTACATCCTTCTTCGTTTTCATTTTACAAAGTGTGTGAAAGACCCCCAGAGCAGACTTCTGCTCAACTTTGACGATCGAGCGCGAATCGTCACAACAGATGTCATAGAAGGTTTAGAGAAACTAAAAAGAGTACTTGAGGTTGCTGAGAAGAATGGGCTAAGAATCAATTGGGCGAAATGTCAAATCTTACAGATCAGGGTAGATTTCCTTGGCTACATTGTAGAAAACGGTTCGATCACGCCCAGTAATGAAAAAACGCAAGCGGTTGCAAACTTTCCTGTACCGTCTGATCGAAAGGCTATACAAAGACCGTAGTTCCCGAACTTACTCGTCGAAACATTCAATGGCATTTTAACCCCCCACACAGTCCAAATTTTGGAGGACTCTGGGAATCCAACGTTAAAGCTGTTAAAACCCATCTTCATCGAACGTGTAATGGTACTCCAATGACGTACGAGCAGCTGTCTACGATTCTTGTCCAGATAGAAGCGTGCTTGAACTCTAGACCATTATGCCCTTTAACGTCCAACTTAGATGATGATTCCATGATGTCACTCCCTGAGCCTAGCCTTAAGGATTCTTCACTAAACACAGAGTTTCTGAACGGGCAAAGGATGTTTCGCAACTTTTGGAGAAAATGGAGTGCAGATTGGCTTTCTCATCTACAAGCGCGCCCCAAGTGGCGCCACGAAACTGACAACCTTCAGCGTAACGACATGATCATCATCAAGGACGATCGAACTGGTCCTTCTGACTGGAAATTAGGGCGAATCATCGACTTACATCCTGGGGCCGATGGGCTCGTTCGAGTAGCTGTAATCAAGACCTCAACCGGAATTTACAAGAGGTCGGTTTCAAAAAGTTTGCCGTTTACCCTTGCCAAGATTTACTGAAGAATCTAGCCCGAGCACAAAACCCATGCATCTTTGAATATACCCGCATTCATTCCATAACACACTTTAACCTTTTTTAGAGTCCATGGTCGAAGGCTTTGAATACTGGGTCCAGTATTGGGGTCGGCATGAACGGATGTTTCTGGCATTTTTTGGAGAAGCTCAACAGCTGTTTCTGGCGACTCCGAGAAGCAGTGCACAACAGCAGTTTAACAGCGAAGGTTAGAATTCTGCTGCCACCATTCGCAGCGCAACAACGACGAGAGGAAGAAAAATAAGGAGAAGCTGGTCGCGTTTTAAAACCGATTTTGTTCTATTCCCTAATTTGTACATTAAATAAACAATAAGTCGAAGATTGAAAGTAAATACAATTGAAATTACAAGTGGTGAAGTTCTACATCCTTCTTCGTTTTCATTTTACAAAGTGTGTGAAAGACCCCCAGAGCAGACTTCTGCTCAACTTTGACGATCGAGCGCGAATCGTCACAACAGATGTCATAGAAGGTTTAGAGAAACTAAAAAGAGTACTTGAGGTTGCTGAGAAGAATGGGCTAAGAATCAATTGGGCGAAATGTCAAATCTTACAGAGCAGGGTAGATTTCCTTGGCTACATTGTAGAAAACGGTTCGATCACGCCCAGTAATGAAAAAACGCAAGCGGTTGCAAACTTTCCTGTACCGTCTGATCGAAAGGCTATACAAAGATTCCTTGGTTTAACGTCTTACTTTAGGAAGTTCATAGACGGATATGCAGTCATAGCTAAGCCTTTGAGGAAAGATGTAAAATTTGAATTCAAAGAGTTGCAGCATTTTCATTCGAACAGTTAAAGTCAGCATTGGTTAATAAACCGGTTTTGAAACTGTATAACCTAAAGTAGGCCACAGAAATACACACGAACGCGTCAAAGTGTGCTTTCGGCAGAAGACAGTCAGTTGCATCCCGTAATGTACATGAGTCGTAAAACAAAGCCGTGTGAGGAAAAATATCACTCATACGAACTGGAGGTCCTAGCAGTCATTGCAGCGTTGACGAAATGTCGTGTATACGTCCTGGGCACAAAGTTCAAAATCATCACTGATTGTAACGCGTTCGCAATGACGATGAAAAACAAAGAAGTTCCGTTGCGAGTGGCTAGGTGGGCAATGTTTTTGCAAGACTTTGATTACGAGATAGAACATCGTTTAGGTACCAAGATGAGACACGTAGACGCGCTCAGCCGAGTGCTTGTTTAGTATTGACAGAGAGTGTGATGCAGAAGTTGAAGGAAGCTCAAATGGCAGATGAATGGACAAGCGCAATTCGAAGTCTAGTGGAAAAGTCATGAGGATTATTACATCGCCAATCAAATCTTGTTCAAAGACCCAGACAGAGAACTGATCGTAGTCCCATCTCAAATGGAAACTGAGATAATCCAGATTGCTCATAAGCAAGGACATTTTTCGGCAAAGAGGACCCAGGATTTGGTTGAGAAATCCTATTACATTCCGAAATTGAGGGAGGAAGTTAACAAAGTAGTGGGTAGTTGTGTCGAGTGCATATTGGTAAACGCAAAAGCAGGAAGTTTATCTAAATCCAATCGATAAAGGAGACAAACCATTAGTTACTTATCATATTGATCACGTAGGGCCGATGGAGATCACCAAGAAAAGATACAACCACATCCTCGTAGTCGTGGATGCATTTTCGAAGTACGTTTGGTTGTACCCAACACGCAGTACAGGAGTTGAGGAGGTGCTCAATTGTTTGGATAAGCAGGCTATCATTTTTGGTAATCCATTCAGGATCGTGTCAGACCGTGGTGCAGCTTTCACATCTCACTTGTTCAAAGAATACTGTGACCAACAGAAGATACAGCACTTACTAATCGCTACAGGTGTACCTCGTGGTAACGGTCAGGTCAAGAGAATGCATAAAATCGTGGTACCAATGTTGTCAAAGATGAGTTTCGAAAACCCAGAAAATTGGTACAAACATGTGGGAAAGGTTCAGCAATGGGTTAACAATATTGAGCCTAGGAGCACAAAAGTAACCCCGTTCAAGTTGCTAACAGGCGTAGACATGCGTTTAGTTAATAGTTCAGAGCCGAAAGAGCAGATTCAGCAGTCTTTGATTCACAAATTAGATCAAGAGCGTGAACAGATACGTTTGCAGGCCAGGGAGAATATTCAAGCTCTTCAGGAAGAAAACAAACGTACCTTTGATTTAAAGAGAAAGGAAGAAAAGATCTATAAAGCCAACGATTTAGTCGCGATCAGGCGTACTCCGTACGGAGTTGGTTTGAAGCTCAAAGGAAAGTATCTTGGCCCGTACAAGGTTATAAAAGTTCACAAACATGGCAGGTATAATGTTGAAAAAGTGGGAGATAGCGAGGGTCCTTTGAAAACATCCACTGTAGCTGAGTTTATGAAGGAGTCAGGAGGGCCGAATGTAGGAAAGCCAGAAGAGCAGTTAGAGAGAGAAACTCGAAGTGGTCGCCGCTTCAAAATCAGATCGAGAACAAAGAGAAGCGAGTAGAAGTTTAACGATAAAGGCAGTCGGTGTCAAGATCTCTTACGTGGCAGACATAAGTTGCCGAAATACCATAGCACATAACGCGAAACACACTTCGTGAAACTTTTAGGTTAAAACCACAACCAAGCTTGTAATCCATATCCTAAATATTAATAATACAATAAACTCTTTATAATAATACAACGTCGTCTCAGGAGTATTCGTCATTAAACTGAATCCCGGGGCCACATATATTCTTGATCAGCATGACTAGACGAGTCGATCTAGCCGTCTGTCCGTCTGTCCGTCCGTTTCTACGCAAACTAGTCCCTCAGTTGTGAAGCTAGCGAGATGAAACTTTACCAAAAGTCGTCTTTCTATTGCAGGAAGTATATAAGTCGGAACCAGCCAGATCGGACAACTATATCCTATAGCTCCCATAGGAATAATCGGAAAAATAATGGAAAAAAAAATTATATCTTTTTGCATCACATAACTTGCAACCTTCGCCTAAGCCGGTCGTGTTCTTCTGTTGCTCCAAAATCTTTTGTTTATTTGAGTGATCAAATTTGATAAAATGAGTGAAAAAAAATTTAATCGCTAAATTAGCCTACAAGTTCTGTGGTTCATAAACTCCTTCTGCTCAAATCAAATCCAAACTCGGACAGTTAATATAAACGTGTTTAATTTATAAACAAACCAAATATTATAATCAGCCAGCAAACAATAACAAAGCGTCTGCTTTGTCACAGCAAGTATTGTGTTGTTGTTTCTATTCTCCCGCTCTCCTGCTGTACGCCTCTCGAAGCTGCCGTTCCGTTATCACTCTAACGGCACTTCTTCCCGCTCTCCGCTTTGTACGTGTCGCCTAAATTCACCGATCAGTGCAAGCCCTCCCGCTAACTTACGCTCTTAAGTCCGAACGTTTTAGCTTGCTGCTCTTGATTCCGCTGCTCTCCACGCGTTGCCTTAATCTTTCGTCGCTCTTACTTGGCTCTGCACAGTGACCTGAGTGCATTCAAAAACAAGAGGGAACGCTATAGTCGAGTGCCTCGACTATCAAATACCCGTTACTCAGCTAAGGTCAGCAGTCTCAAGCAGGGCAAACCAAGCAGCCGCTTCAAAAAATTTAAAAAATTTCTTCTACATTTCGGTAGGCGTTAATAACCCAAACAAAATTGCGTTTACACTTTTGCTCTAGCTTTAAAACTATGGGCGCCACAGCTTTTCGCGGTTTGTGGGCGTTAGGGGGGAGGGGGTTTCCAACTTTGGTCTATCAATATGTATTGATGAAACGAATACACATTGCTTTTCCCGTTAATATAGCTTCAAAACTGTGGGTGCCACAGTTTTTCGCGGTTTGTGGGCGTTAGAGGGGGCGTGGCATATCGGCGGGAAAAACTTGCCCTGCGTATTAACCCCTAGAATCTGCATACCAAATCCCAATCTTCTAGCTTTTATAGTTTCCGAGATCTCAGCGTTCATACAGACGGGTGCCACTGTTTTTCGCGGTTTGTGGGCGTTAGGGGGAGGGGGGGTTTCCCACTTTGGTCTATCAATATGTATTGATGAAACAAATACACATTTCTTTTCCCGTTAATATAGCTTCAAAACTGTGGGTGCCACCGTTTTTCGCGGTTTGTGGGCGTTAGAGGGGGCGTGGCACATCGGCGTGAAAAACTTGCGCTGCGTAATAACCCCTAGAATCTGCATGCCAAATCCCAATCTTCTAGCTTTTATAGTTTCCGAGATCTCAGCGTTCATACAGAATGGGTCACAGTTTTTCGCGGTTTGTGGGCGTTAGAGGGGGCGTGGCACATCGGCGTGAAAAACTTGCGCTGCGTATTAACCCCTAGAATCTGCATGCCAAATCTCAATCTTCTAGCTTTTATAGTTTCCAAGATCTCAGCGTTCATACAGACGGACAGACGGACAGACGGACAGACAGACGGACAGACGGACAGACAGACGGACAGACGGACAGACGGACATGGCTAGATCGACTCGGCTAGTGATCCTGATCAAGAATATATATACTTTATATGGTCGGAAACGCTTCCTTCTGCCTGTTACATACTTTTGCACGAATCTAATATACCCTTTTACTCTACGAGTAACGGGTATAATGAGTCTATCCTGCTCAGCCAAAAAATGCGAGTTCAACGGCGTTATTGCTGGCGAAACTTATTTGTTGTGCTGGCTATGCGAGAATACTGCGCATTGTAAGTGCGCCGGTGTCGGCGTACATGGTCGGATTGGAGATCTTATTTCCAAAAGAATTGGATTTCTTTGGACCTGCTCCGCGTGCCGTGAGATGCGTTCCTTCATGCGGCAAACTCGGACTGGCTTCAGGGAGATCAAAAAGCTGTTTAGTCACCTTCATGAAAAGCTGATAGCCGTTGAGTCCCAATTTAATGGGCTAAAAATAATTAAGGAAACTCCAACAAAGATTTCTTCTCCTCCAACTGGCCAATTAATGAACCATCTTATTCCTACTATTCCACCCTCATCCGTGAGGGATCCTGGCTCCTCCAATAGCTCACTAATGTACGTTTCATTAGTTTCTGCCAACGCCAGTGAAATCGATAAAAATTGCGTATCCTCGAATAACCTTGTGCCTCCACTGCCGGGTCCTTCAATATTGTGCCCCACCATGGAATCAGCCATATCTCCTACTAGATTGGCACTGCTCCAGTGCATAATTTTGTAACTCCTAAGTCTATCTGTGCAGACCTGGCCCCTGGCTCTCATCCTGAGCCTGATCCTGATGCCGTACAATTCAACCTTCCACAATCCGCCAACGCGGTACCGTCGGTATCCTCCGTTATAACGGCACCGCTAATATCCTCTGGTCAAGTAACGTCGGCAGTACATAATGTACATAATGGTTCTGGTTCCTCCAAAAGAAATCGCAGGCCCCTCCTGTCTGCGGTTAATAATGGTCATCCAGCAGGCGCAAACCATAGACTCCTCGAAGCCGTAGCGCCACAAGCACTCATGCCAAAGAAGGCCATTTTTGTGTCTTGTCTAAGGCCTGATAATACCATTGACGAAATTAAAGGTCACCTAAGCGATGAGCTCTAAGCCTCTCCTGAAAACTTTGTTGTTTCAAAATTTAATTTTGCTTACAAAAGAAAAGTTTCATCATTTAAAATAATTCTGCCTGATACATATTTTTCCCGTGCTTTATGGCCAGTTAATACGATTGTTCACGAGTTTGATCGGAAAGAACCATCCATAAGTAAAAAATCCCACTTGGCTTAATCCCACGGTATCTGATAATGAAATACTTACCAATAATTTTTTCCTCTATAGGTCACGTCCCTCTAAACGAGGTGGAGGTGTCCTAATCCCAGTAAAGTCTGAAATATCATCCCAAGTTGTTACATTCCCAATGTTGATGATATTGAATTCATGTCATTCAAAATATGTCTTTCTAACTGCAACATATTTGTAACCTGCTACTTTATTCCTCCATGCTCTGAGGCTCCGATCTATATGCTATCCAGAATATCTCCTCGTATGCCTCTGACTCGGACCATCTTATAATATTGGGTGATTTTAATATTCCGTACCTATCCTGGTCTCCTTGTGTATCTTGATGAGGCCATTTCAACTTTTTATAATGTCCTTTATTCCATATTTGATGAATTAGTCCCTTCTACAGTTGTGGACCCTCCATGGTCTTCCAAATACTTGGCTCACTTAAAAAATATAAAAACTAAACTTTATAAGAAGTACGCCAAAAGAGGACTTTAGTCTGATTTTTCCAAATACAGAGTTGCCAAATCGAATTACTTCCTGCATAATTCTTAATGTTATAACAGCTACCACCTACGCTGTAAAAACGAATTTCGCAGCAATCCTAAATTATTTTACTCCTTCGTCAACTCTAAGCCCAAAGCCAACAAATTTCCTCCATCACTACAGCTAAATAATTTAACTGCATCGAATGATCAAGATATTGGCAACCTGTTTGAGGACTTTTTCCAATCCACCTATTCCACAAATAATACCAGGATCAATTGTAGCTACTCCTACCAGCTACCCCACACTGATGCCATTTTCGACCCTCTAATTGATGAAGGAGAAGTTCTACGTAGCCTATCCACGATTAAATGATCATTCTTTGCGGGTGCCGATATGGTTCCAAGCTGTGTCCTCAAACATTGCTTCATACCACTTGCAGTTCCATTAACTTTGATTTTTCATAAGTCTATTACTACTGGCACATTTCCATCTATTTGGAAAGAATCCTTTCTTATTCCTCTACATAAAAAAGGTAGTAAATCTGATATCAGCAACTATCGCGGCATAGCCAAACTTAGTGCTATTCCTAAACTCTTTGAAAAACTTATTTGCGATTAACTACAGCACCAGTGTCGCTCCTTAATATCCTCTAAACAGCATGGTTTCACAAAGGGCCGGTCTACAACAACTAGCCTGCTTGAGTTTACGACCTTCATTAGTCAAGGCTTTAAATCCACAATGCAAACTGATGTAATCTTTACTGAGTTTAGTAAAGCCTTTGATTCGGTCAACCACGAGCTACTGCTCCACAAGCTCCTCCTCCTCGGATTTCCTCCAACTCTACTGACATGGCTTCGTTCTTATTTAACAAATCGTACCCAAAAGGTCCAGTACAACAGCATTTATTCTAAAGCTGTTTCCGTATATTCGGGTGTACCACAAGGCAGTCACCTCGGTCCTTTACTATTTGGCTTATTTATCAACGATCTTCCTCTTCCCTGTTTGCGGATAATGTCAAGTTGTATATGCATTTGACCTCACCTAGTTCCTACATGCAGCTCCAGCTCGACTTAAATAACCTTCAATCCTGGTGCCTAGTCAACAAGCTACTGCTTAATTCAGATAAATGTAAATCCATGTCATTTTATCGATCCACTCCATATATTTGTACATACTCAATAGATCATTTTGCACTTGAACGCATTAATACTGTTCTTGATCTTGGTGTCCTATTTGATCACAAGATTTGTCTTAATCGCCACGTCAGTACCATCTCCAATAAAGCTAAATGCTTATTAGCTTTCATAAAACGCTGGTCTAAGGAATTCGATGACCCTTTCACTACTAAGCTCCTCTACGTCTCTCTAATTCGTCCTACACTTGAGTACTGCTCCAGTGTTTGGTCTCCACAATATGAGCACTATCAAAATATGATAGAATCCGTCCAAAAGCAATTTCTCCTTTTTGCACTGCGAGGCTTAAACTGGGAAGAGGGACGCCGTTTGCCTTCTTATAGAGACAGGTTGCGCCTCCTGGATCTACCTACCTTAAAGGATCGTCGGACCTGTTATGGTGTGATATTACTTCACAAACTCATCACTGGCGCCGTCGACTCAGTTGATCTGTTAGCCACCCTCAATTGGAACGTTCCTTGCAGAGCTACTCGCCGATTCCGTCCATTAGCACTTCCCGTGTGCAGGTCAAACTAATCCCGTTTCGACCCCTTACGAATCCTATGTGATAACTATAATGTACTTTATCACCTCATATCCTATGAGTGCTCTGCCAAGGCTAATTCGCTAAAAGTCATGGCGTTCCTTTCTTCATCGACTTAATAAGTTCTCCTACGTTTAATATTTCATTGTTTTTTTTTTTTTAATTTATGATATTTTTATTTTTATGCTATGTATATAATTTTAAGTCTATTGAGCAGAACATTGCTTTAAATAAACAAATACAAATACAAAATTATTATATTACCTTTTGCTCTTAGGATTATAATTTGTTTAGCTGTACCGAATTTCGAATTAAATTTTAGAAAAATCGGACGACTATATCATATAGCTCCTATATGATCAATCGGAAAACTAAAGGGAAATTAATAGGAACAAAATTATAGCTTTGTTAATTTTTATTGTATTCTCTTCTATTTTGGAATATAACTTTATTTTATTTTTTCAGAATTTCGAAATAATACGAAAATTTCTATAATTTGGTTTGTTGCAAATCTAAATTCAGATTTTGTAAACTTCGGATGGCCGAAGCTAGCTTCTTTTTTTGTTTTACATAAAAACGTGTGCCGACCTCCTAAAACTAAAAAATATTGATTGCCCACCCCTTTAAACTAAATATTTATGAAAACAAACGATTGCTTATCTCTTAAAAAAAACTATTTATATTGATTGATTAATAAATTTACAATATAATTAAAATAAACGATGGCCCATCTCTTAAAACTAAAACATATTGATCGCCCACTCTTTAAATCTCTAAAGATAACACTAGTTTACAGCCAAAATACATAAACGCTGGGACCCATTTTTTCCGATTACTCTTGAGTCACTGATCACCATAAAGAAAATAAAAAAATTTTCCAAAGAATCGTTTTGGAGATATTCGAGATAGCCAGATTTTGGACCACTTGTTTTGTTTAACTTAACAGTTCTCAAAAACCGATGGTCCTATAATTTTGAAACTGGTCCCATTTTGAAGAAAATAGATGCACCTTTCCGAGAAGGTATGTCGCTTTGCGATCGGACGTGAATTAATGGAGATCTACCATCTGAAAGTAAAAAAAGTTTAATTTCTGGCTTTTTTGTTTAGTAGCTAGATTTCACACAATTTTAAAAAATATTAATAAATATTTATAAATTATTTTGAGCATACAGATCTAAAGAGCCGTTTGTCCCAAACAATTGAGGCCAAATTTTTCCAAATCGAGTGTACATTCTAGGAGATATGCATATTCTAGCGAAATGACTCAAAGTCATCATAAGTCAGCAGTGGTACCAAACATGTTTTTCAAGAGAGGTCGCTGTTTTTTCGATTTTATATTTCAAGAAACGATCAAAATGGTGTTATTTATTGTATGTACACTTGATTGAAAAACATTTAAAGAATTAAAAAAAAAATTTTTTTTTTTAATTTTTGGTTTTTTTTGACAAAAATAAATTTTGATTTTTTTAAAAATGTCTTTAAATGGTTTTTAATTAAGTGTACATACAATAAATAACACTATTTTAATCGTTTCTCGAAATAGAAATTTCGGAAGAACAGGCAACATCCATTGAAAAGCATTTTTAGTACCACTGCTGACTTATGATGACTTTGAGTCATTTCGCTAAAATATGCATATCTCCTAGAATGTACACTCGATTTGGAAATAATTGGCCTCAATTGTTTGGGACAAACGGCTCTTTAGATCTGTATGCTCAAAATAATTTATAAATATTTATTAATATTTTTTAAAATTGTGTGAAATCTAGCTACTAAACAAAAAAGCCAGAAATTAAACTTTTATTTTACTTTCAGATGGTAGATCTCCATTAATTCACGTCCGATCGCAAAGCGACATACCTTCTCGGAAAGGTGCATCTATTTCCTTCAAAATGGGACCAGTTTCAAAATTATAGGACCATCGGTTTTTGAGAACTGTTAAGTTAAACAAAACAAGTGGTCCAAAATCTGGCTATCTCGAATATCTCCAAAACGATTCTTTGGAAAATTTTTTTATTTTCTTTATGGTGATCAGTGACTCAAGAGTAATCGGAAAAAATGGGTCCTAGCGTTTATATATAAAAAAAATCTAAAGTTGTAAACTAGTGTAATAAATGAAAAGACCGATTTTTAAGGGTATACGACCATAGCCCATACCGTAAGAGCTAGAGCAGCCAAATTTTTGCACAGTATACTATTGGGGGCCTAACCGTCCACTAAGATCCGATATGTCCCCCCAGTGGCCCCAAACAGCTCCAGTATCAATATTTGGAAGAAAAAATTAGATTTATTTAAATGCATAACTTCTAAAGTAGTTGGAAATTCGAAATTTGGATTTTAGAGAATTTTAGGTTTTGAAAAGGCCTAATTAGAAATCAAAAGGAAATTTCAAAATATTAATAATATATTAATTTCAAAAGATTAATAAAAAATCTAATACGCTGCTCCGATCAAGATGATTTTTGGATCATAGTTAATTTTATGGCTTAAGTGTTTTAGCTTATTTTTTTAAGTTTTTAACATTTTTATACCCTTGCAGAGGGTATAATGATTTTAGTCAAAAGTTTGCAACGCAGTGAAGGAGACGTTTCCGACCCCATAAAGTATATATATTCTTGATCAGCATGACTAGACGAGTCGATCTAGCCATGTCCGTCTGTCCGTCCGCCTGAGTGTCCGTCTGTCCGTCCGTTTCTACGCAAACTAGTCCCTCAGTTTTAAAGCTATCGAGATGAAAGTTTACCAAAAGTCGTCTTTCTATTGCAGGTAGTATATAAGTCGGAACCGGCCGGATCGGACAACGATATCTTTTAGCTCCCATAGGAATAATCGTAAAAATACTTGAAAAAAAATTATATCTTCGGTGTTTTTTGACATATTAACCATTGACTTGGAAATATAATTTTTTCAACTGTCCTGAATTTCGATTAAAATTTTATGAAAATCGGATAACTATATCATATAGCTCCCATAGGAACAATCTGAAACTGAAGGGAAATTAATAGAAACAAAATTATAGCTTTGTTAAATTTTATTGTATTCTCTTCTACTCTGGAATATAACTTTATTTTATTATTTTAGAATTTCGAATTAAATTGAACATAAATCGGACGACTATATTAAATAGCTTCAATAGTAAGGATCGATTAATTAATGTCAATATAATACGTAAACTGCTATAATTTTGCTTGTTGCAAATTGAATTGGAATGATAAGTTAAAATTTTGGATTTTAAAAACGTATACTGCTGCTCCGATCAAGATGATTTTTGGATCAATAGTTCTTTTATGGCTTAAATGGTTAAGTTAACTTGAAAAATTAAAATTTTTTATTATTTTTCAAGTATGTATTTTTAAGAAGATATTAAAAAATGTTCTTATCGCGGACAAAGTCGCGCCGGGAAAGTTAGTTTACAATATAATTAAAATATACGATTGCCCATCTTTTAAAACCGAATAAATTCGTTTGTCCACCATTTAAAATGTAATTTAAAAATGTTTTTAAACCGATTGCCTACTTTCTAAAAATTTGAAACAAGAGTGTAAATTCCCTTTTTACAATATTTTTTTTAACTCAAAATAATATATTAGTAATTGTCTTAAATATATATATTTTTATACCCGTTACTCGTAAAGTAAAAGGGTATATTAGATTCGTGCAAAAGTATGTAACAGGTACAAGGAAGCGTTTCCGACCAAATAAAGTATATATATTCTTGATCAGGATCACTAGCCGAGTCGATCTAGCCTTGTCCGTCTGTCCGTCCGTCCGTCTGTATGAACGCTGAGATCTCGGAAACTATAAAAGCTAAAGGGTTGGCACTTTGCATGCAGATTCTGGGGGTTAATACGCAGCGAACGCCGGTGTGCCACGCTTCCTCTAACGCCCACAAACCGCGAAAAACTGTGGCACCCACAGTTTTGAAGCTAGATTAACGGGAAAAGGAATGTGTATTCGTTTCTTCAATACATATTGATAGACCAAAGTGGGAAACCCCCCCTCCCCCCTAACGCCCACAAACCGCTAAAAACCTTGGCACCCGTCTGTATGAACGCTGAGATTTCGGAAACTATAAAAGCTAGACGATTGAGATTTGGCATGCAGATTCTAGGGGTTAATACGCAGCGCAAGTTTTTCACGTCGATGTGCCACGCCCCCTCTAACGGACTTGTTCGCTTTTGTTCCCTTTTTTAAGCAATGGAACAATAAACTATTCCTTCCATATGGATGGAAATCTTCATTGACTTAGCGACAAATTAAATATCAATGTTAAGGGAAGAGCTAAATAGGACGAACAATTCCTCAGTATACAACTTAGTATTCTGTCAGGACCTAGTGAAAAAGTATCAAGACTCTGAAGAATATCAGATACATTAATCACTGGTTTGAAGACAGAGTTCAGATGAGGTAGTGGGTATGGATAATCATTATTAATAACACCATTGCATTCCGTATAAGTCGATTGAAAGAAATCAGCAAATAGGTTGGAAATATCATTGTCATCAGATGCTATATTATTATTAAGAAAAAGAGAAGGAGGGAAGCAATTAGATTTGCGGTTAGAATTGACGAAAGAATAAAAAAGTTTAGGATTACTTTTAAAATCACGCTTACAACGAGACAGGTAATTTTTGTAACAGTCAGAATTGTGCTGGACAAATTCCGCCTTAGCAGAACTATATTTAGCCCAGTCTGTCTGCAAGAGAGAAATTTTGAACCGTTTAATTTTGTATTTTTTAGATAGGATAGTTGACGGGTAAACCATGGAGAGCTATACGAATTCTTCATGGAGAAAAAAGGGATATGTACATCAAATAGACGGTAAAGGACTTTATAAACCCAACTTTATAATACCCAACTGCATCATCGACAGGAAGTCAACTAGATAGGACCAGTTCATTGTCGATAAAGATTCCACTAATTTAGCATAATCAGTCTTTCTAAAACACAAACTAGGATGTACATTTATTGCAGTCCTAGGAGCATTAAAAAATCCATTTATACAGAGCTGAAGGGTAGGATGATGACAATCTTCAGGTAAAGATTGTGGCGAAACTCGACTAACTTCCGCATCGATACCATCAAAGACGAAGATTAAGTCAAGAAGACGACCAATATGATTGGAAATCCTGTTGCAAGAATAGTTCAACAAGACCATCAACAAAGTCATGTCGCATCCTAGGAATCATTGCCAATGTGTCATTACTCTCCAAATAAGAAATATTGGGAAGAATAAAGTCACAGAGCACAATAAGTTGGTCAGTTTCAGCAAGCAACAAGGAGATAGAATGTATGGCGGACAGGTGCAATATATACACGTTAAATTCGGAGCCAGGGGGTATATAGGAGTAAGTTAAAAAAAATTTTATTTTTTGGGAAAGATAATTTTACGGGAATAAATTCAGTACACGATGAATCAGAGATATCAACAAACTCCGAAGTTAAATCCAATAAGAACGCCTCCACCTCGACGGGAATGGCGATCATTCCGATAAACAAAAAAGTTATTTAAAAAAATCTCACTATCGTGTACAGATGGGTTAAGCCAGGTCTCAGTAAATACTATAACATTGGCTTCAAAAATTTAGCTGTTTTTATAAAGCGTTGAGAGCTTACTAAAATGCCTCCGTAAATTTTAATAATGAATTAGGAAATTTAGTTTTTTTAATTTGAAGCAGAGCTGGTCGCCGACAGGCCAAAAATTAGGGTCAAGAAGTTTGGAGAACAGTCCATTCGGAACACGTATTTTAAATGAAGAATAATCTCTTATTTGTTCAAAGTTAAATTTAGTGATGTCAATACCTTTTTGATTGGGAAGGTAGAGTTTTGTGACAATATGATGCATCACGTCGCTAACTGTGAGTGCTGCATTCAATCTTGACACAAGAATAGACTTCCTAGGTACCATGACAGTAAGTGGTACCGGGGAAGAGAGAGAACTGGGCTATGGGTGTTCTTCCTAGTGATCATGCTAGTAAGTGGGACAGGAGCAAGTGCAAGGGTCATCAGCTAGAGGCATGACAAGGTGCGGCAGAGCCGCCGAAGTGGCATTAGCCGGTGACCGGTTAGTAGGCGCTAATGACTCAGGCGAAACTGCATTTGCAGAAAACGCACCCTGTAATAGGTTAGGTTATACGGACGGCCCTCATGGACGGGGCCACGCATAGGCCAATATGGCCCTCAGTTGTCCGGCTAATCTGTATGAACCTCGAGATATTTTATTAGGTTTTAATGTCCACAGAGATCGAGGTGTATTTCGCGAAGGCAAGAAGTTCGTTTGGTTTCCTGCTGGAGGCGTCTTGTAGTGATGCCAGAACTGGGGCACCGAGGTATCTTGTTCTTGCTCGTGAGAGAGCCGGGCAGTTGGAGATACGATGTTCCAGGGTTTCGATAGCCCCCGGTTCATCGCATTTCCTGCGTGTGCGGCTGTTCAGTATTCCGATCGTAGTTGCGTGTGATGCGGCCAGACAGTGGCCTGTGAGGACTCCCACTAACAGTCTGCAGTCTTTCCGTGGAAGATGCAGTACATACTGCCTGAGTTTTTAAATGCGATCTTTGCACATTTTTCTTGAAATTCGGCAAGCATGTGCTGCTAAGCATCTTCTTGGATGCATATAGCGCCACGGTGGCCTTTTTCACCCTTTCTAATATATTGGGTCTCTATGCCAGCTTGCAGTCCAGTATTGTTCCGAGGTACTTGACCTGCGTTTTCGGGGTCAGCCTGGTTGCGCCAATTTTTGGGAGGTCCATTTCGATACCTTGTATTTCTTAGTAAAAAGAATGAGGTCCGTCTTGTACGCATTGGTACTGAGTCCAACCTTCTCCCTGAGTGCTGATTCCATTATGGAGCTGAGAGTCGATGGTCAGACTCCCGAAATAATTATGCCTATGTCGTCCGCGTAGGCAGTTATTTTTAGGGCTTTCCTCTCGAATCTCCTAATTAGATGATCGACCACCAAATTCCATAGAAGAGGCGAGAGGACCCCACCTTGTGGTGTGCCTCTGTGTGCCCCCTTTACCATGGAAGCAGTGCTCCACTCTGAAAGTACCCGCGTGCAGCTAAGCAGGTTTCTTATCCAAAGGCTTACTGTGGGGTGCGTGCTGGTCGCTTCTAGGCGATCCATTATCGCATCCGTCTTGACATTGTTGAATGCTCCGGATATATCTACGAATACTTCAAGCGCATATTCCTTAATGTGTAGGGCTCTCTCAACGGTTGCTACTAGCGAGTGTAGTGCCGTTTTCACAGATTTCCCTTTGGTGTAGGCATGCTGATTGGATCATCATCTCCTTACATCATTCGTAATGTATAGATCCAGCAGTTTTTCCAGAGTTTTGAGTATGAAAGAGGTAAGACTTATCGGCCTGTAATCCTTGTGACGGCACTTTCCCACCTTTGGAAGGAAGACAATCCGAGAGGTCCTCCATTGGATTGGGATATATCCCGTGCTTAGACATGCTGAGTATATTTCATACAATCATGTGGTGATCCTTTCCTTGGTCGCCTGCAACATGGCTGGAAATATTCCATTCAGTACTGGTGCCTTATAGCCCGCAAAGGAGTCTATGGCCCAGTTGATTTTCATTGGTGTTACTAGATCGTTTGGGGGGCGTTCTTCGCCAGCTGCTATGTCCCGGTGCATGCTGGCGTCTAGAACACCCGTGCATCCTGGGAAGTGCGATTGCATAAGGCCTCTGCACTGCCCTCAGTCCACTGCCCGTCGTCGCGCTTAAGCTGATGTATGTATGGTAGGCTGCTTCGAAAGCAGCTTCCGGAGCCTAGCAGTTTCCAGGACGTTCTCGACGCTGGAGCAGACGTTTCTCCACGAGCTTTTCTTTGCCCTGCGTGATTCCTTCATGTAATCTCTAAGTAGAATTTTGTATTCCTCGTTGATGATCTCATTGTCTGCCTCTTTGGCGATTTTGAAGAATTCTCTGAGGTTATTTCTTTTGAGTGTCAGTTCCCGATTCAACCATGGTGGCTTGGTCTTCTTCTTTGTTTTTGATGTAGGGAATGCTGCGTGATACGCATCCAGTAAATCATTGGACAGGGACTCTAGGAACGTTTTTATGTCTTTCACGGATTTTACTGCGCCCGGGCTAGTCGCGAGTTTTGAGGGCACTGTCCTTGTTTCTATAGACAGTTACCTTTGGGGTATTTTAAAATCGTATCTGAACTGAATATACATATGGTCTGAGAAGGACGGCGTTTTTAGGAACCTCCATTCGGAGACCAAAGTACTCTGTCCCTTTACAAGTGTTATATCTAGCAAGTTTGACGAGGAGCCTCCTACGAAGGTGTGTTCCTCCCCCACGTTTGCTATATATAAATTTGTAGATAGAATAAATAGAATAAATAAGAGTGACTCACCTCTGTCGTTGATGTCGGTGCTTCCCCACACGCTGTGGTGTGCATTGGCATCTGCACCAGTGAGCAGTTGGTCATTCTTCGAGCCGAATTCCACTAAATTGCTCAGCTCTTCTGGTGGCGCCGGTCTATCATGTGCCATGTAGCAGGACGCTATCAAGAGGCGCTTCTCCTCGCTTTCTAGCATCACCGTAGTCAAGTCGTCAGAGCTGTAATGAGGCATAAGGTACGCATGGATACCCTTCCGTACAAATACGGCGCTTCTGTTCCTGCTTATCGCTGGTGAGTATAATGTGTTGTAGTTTGAGGACCTTAGTCCGGCCACGATATTTCCCGAGGCAATCCATGGCTCCTGAACCAAGGCTATGTCGACGGGCCCTTGCTCCAGGGCAATTAGCTCCGCCGATGCGATTATGCTTTCATTAAGATTGAGCTGCACCACCCTCAGAGACATGGGCGGCTGGCTCATCTCGGCTCGACGGGTTGGCTATATCTGTCCGGTCACCGTCCTCTTCGTCTTCCGAGTCATCCAGAGCGGGGTCCTGGCCGGCATCCATGATGTCCTTTTCCATCTCGCCTGCCTGCAGGATTTGTGCGCCCTTGTCTTCGGAGTGGCTCTACTTGAAACGCAGTTAGACACTATCCATACCCCACGCCATCTTCCCGAATCTTGGGTACAGCAGATCCTTCGCCTCCTTGTTGATTTGGAGAACCACACTTTGGCCCCCCTCACTGGGTAGTGGGCTGGCCATGTGCAGAATCTTCCAATGTGCCGTTGGGAAGTCTGGATTCTGCCGTTGAAGCAGCTTCAGCACCTGATCCCCTTGGATTGCGATGGGGAATGCCACTTTCGCCTATTATGAGGATGGGATTAGTTTCCTGTCCACCACCTCTAGCTTGGCCACCTCCCACAACACCTCCAGTTGGCCGACCGTTTGCGTCAGCCATTTTTTGGTTTCATCGTAGTTGCACTTCAGGATTTTAACACAGTTCAGCCACCCTGCACCATCGAATGTGGGCATAGGGGCTGTGGGTGCCTCTTCCATACGTTCACAGAGAGACTCAACGAGGAGCGCATGGACGATCTTCCAGCGCGCTTCCGTCATCTTCCCATTCTCGTCGTTCCTGTCAATAAGTGCCACGATGAGGTGTTAGTTGAGTACATCACTGACCCTGGCCTTTTTGTTGAGCTTCACTGTCCTTGGCGGCACTCTCGTGTGAGCGTTGCCTTTTGTTGGCAAACTCCTCTACCTTGTTCGAAAATCCGCTTGTCGACGCCATCGCGGGTTTGCTTGCGAAGTGCAGCCTTCCATCCTCAACCTTTTGCAAGCTTTTCCTTCTCCTCCTGGGAAAGGGTCGCTTCGTCCTGGAGCCGTTTCTTAATCTTGAGGGCTGCCTTGTATTCCTACGATGGGAGTTGGAACCGGGTTCAGGCAAGCGGGTATGGCTTGTTTTGGCTTCGTTTAGCACGCTCTCAGAGTCCGAGTCTACTGCGACAACGTCACCCGTGCGACATAACTTTGCCTGAGATTTTATGGCACGGAGGGAGGACACGCACGCTGGCGACACGCATGGAGGATTGCTCCTCCCCGTGCCCGCCGATGCTAGCAGTCGTACTTCCCATCGACGTTTGGGCTGACATCCCAGCCCGGATTTCTTCAGCCTCGTCGATCATACTGGTTTGTTTTTAGGGGAACTACCCACTTCCGTTTTATGCCTACCGCCAGGCACCTCCAAGCATGGCCACTGATTCAAGGTGTTGAACCAGGCAGGACAAGCGACATTGCCAAGGCTCAGGGAAATGCAGTGTCCATTGCCCAGCAGGCACCCTCGTGGAGGGTTCAGCTGGAAGATTTTCGCCAGCCATCCTGTAAAAAATCGCTGATGACTCGTTTCCATTGGGATCGTCCTCATCGCACGACACATAGCCGGCAGTGGGAATGGGAAGAGGGAGGTTGCTCGAGAGGTCTGGAACATGTAAAGAGACATTACGCAGTGTGGGACTACGATTTCTATTTAATGAGGATTGATTTAGAAGAATCCGACCTTTAAAGTTAAAGTCGCAGACATTAAACCGACTTAATAAGTCCATAAATCCTGCACGTAAAGCCTGGAACTCCAGCTCCGTTTGCCTCATAAATGCTCTAATATCAATTTTGATATGTAGGCATGTAGGGCACGTCCAATCCAGGTTAGCATTAGATCTAGTGCGATCAGCAATTTGGGCCGCACTATGCCTAAAGTCAACACATTTAGCGTGCGCAGTGCTCTCACATAATCAGAAATTAAATATCGGCTGCCGAGAAGGGATTTTGCCAGTAAAACAACACAGCAGGCAGACATTGTTTACAAGTTGAAGTAAGATAAAATTTAGAATGTAGAAAGTAGAAAGAAGAAAAGATCCGTTAATCCGAAAATGAGAGCATGTGAATGAAGTTTAGAGATGTAGCAAAGCGAGAGAGCGCTAAAACAACAATGCAAATAAGATCAACAACAATGCACAATGCACTCGCGTCGTTAACTATTTTTCAATATATTAATAAAGATAATGGTTCTAGCACCATTAAATAATTTGCATTCACACGACAAGCTCAACCGAGTTGAGTTTTTTGAATTTTAAAAACAAGAGGGAACGCTATAGTCGAGTGCCATGACTATCAAATACCCGTTACTCAGCTAAAGTCAGCAGTCTCAAGCAGGGCAAACCAAGCAGCCGCTTCAAAAAATTATTCTACATTTCGGTAGGCGTTTATAACCCAAACAAAATGGCATTTACACTTTTGCTCTAGCTTCAAAACTGTGGGTGCCACAGTTTTTCGTGGTTTGCGGGCGTTAGGGGGAGAAGGAATGGTTTATTTTGGCCAATCCATAGGTATTGAAGAAACGAATACACATTCCTTTTCTCGTTAATCTAGCTGCAAAACTGTGGGTGCCACAGTTTTTCGCGGTTTGTGGGCGTTAGAGGAGGCGTGGCACATCGGCGAGAAATACTTGCCTGCGTATTAACACCTAGAATCTGCATGCCAAATCTCAATCTTCTAGCTTTTATAGTTTCCGAGATCTCAGCGTTCATACAGACGGGTTCCACAGTTTTTCGCGGTTTGTGGGCGTTAGAGGGAACGTGGCACATCGGCGTGAAAAACTTGCGCTGCATATTAACCCCTAGAATCTGCATGCCAAATCTCAATCTTCTAGCTTTTATAGTTTCCGAGATCTCAGCGTTCATACAGACGGACGGACGGACGGACAGACGGACAGACGGACATGGCTAGATCGACTTGGCTAGTGATCCTGATCAAGAATATATATACTTTATATGGTCGGAAACGCTTCCTTCTACCTGTTACATACTTTTGCACGAATCTAATATACCCTTTTACTCTACGAGTAAGGGGTATAATAAAAGGATTTTAAGGAAAACTTTAAATGTAAAACCAAAATCTAAAGCCTTGTAATGTAAATGTAGTGTGTTCAAATCAAAGTTCTAGTCAAAATTGGAGTTCTATTAATTTTTTTTTACTTTGTTCTGCGAGGTTATGGAATACTCATTTGGCATTCCGCTCTTTACCCTCTACCTAAAAATAGTTTACAAAGTGAAAACGAAATAATTATGTCAACATCATTATTGGCAAGAATTACGGTGGGTTTGAACCCACGACCTATAGACTATGTTTCCTTTACGTACAACATAACCATCTGAGCTACAGTTTCGAAGTTCTTGCTGACATTAAAACAAACGGTTAATAAATATGGAGCAAAATTTTTACCATGATCACTGTGCAATTTCGCTAAGGATGAGCAAAAGAAGGATAAAAAGTCAAAAGTAGTTAAATTCTTTTTACAAAAAGCACATATTTTGTGTAATTTAAAGTGAATGTCTACGACCTGACTGGAGACATATTTTTTGAACCATTAGGTTGACAATAACAAAAACAAAAGAGAAGCAAATATTTATGTGATTTAGAGAACATCAAGAAAATTAATTCGCATTTTAGAATTATTATTTGGTTTTCCGTATTTTGTTTTCATTAGCTTTTCACCTTGATTAGTATTATATTAACAATGTCAGAAAGGCAGGTGGGGGGAGAAGCCGTGAATGAAATTGTTCAAACATTTCAAATTGTTTATAAAATATGAGGCAAGTGTAGGAAATAGCAAAAAAAAATAAATGATTCGAATATTTATGTTTTTTAATATTATCAATGCATTTTGAATTTTAAAACACAAAAATAGGTAAGAAAATGTCTTAAACCTGTTGTGGACATGAAAACGATATTCTTTTAGCAAAAGGATATCAGTATTATTATGAATTTGAACTTAAGCAAATCTCACTTCCTTAGTTAGCTGAAATGCACACACACACGCACACTTGCACATATCTAGTGGTGGGGGTGTAAAATACGCAATTTATGTTTTTATTTTGTTTTTACAAATCCACAGTTATCAATAAGTCAACATTTGAAAGGAAATAAGTAGTTTGGACACATTTCGTCTTATCGAGTTTTTGAATTTTAAAAATAAAAACAATTTTAACGGAAAACTTCGATTGTAAAACTGTTACCAAAATCTAAATCTGATCGGAGCAGCATGATTTTGCAAATAGTAAAATCACTTAAAATCCGACCCAGATTTTAAATGTATATACATACGATTTTTCCGTGAAATTTGCTTAAAGGGAATTGAATAGCAAAAAATCGATATATTCGCATTTTTAGGCGCGCAATTTGGTATTTTGTGGCTGTGGTATTTTTCTTTTGCCTTTGCACGGTCACACTTAGAGGAACGTCTGAATAAAAAAAACAACAACACATGTGTGGGAGCCCATGACGTCACAATAAAAAAAAGCAAAAGGAATAATTGGCGACCTTGACGATGGGGGTTAAATTTATAAAAAGTTTAAATGCAGTTATTTGCGGGTATCCCATAAAATTATGAAGAGCCATTTTGTAAACCATTTAGACAACATTTATTAGCTTCTAACTTTTATAGTTTCTGAGATCTCAGCGTTCATTCAGACGGACTGTCCGTCAGACGGACAGGCAGACGGACAGACGGACATGGCTAGATCGACTCGGCTGATCATGATTAAGAATATATATACTTTATATGGTCGGAAACGCTTCCTTCTACCTGTTACATACTTTTGCACGAATCTAATATACGAGTAACGGGTATAAAAATTTAGAAATTGTATTCTTACTGAAAATGCGCTTAATATAAGGGATCATATCAGAAAATCCAATGCTCCGTTCAAAAGATATACCGAAAACAAGATATTCATCTTCCCAAAATGAAAATTTAATTCTGTTTGTCAGTTTGTCTGTCTGGCCCAAAAAATGGTTTCCTGAAAATTTGATATGATGTTCAACAGATCGATATAAAAAACTTTAGTTTTACCACTTTTGGAAAAACCCGCTAGTTTAGAGGGAAAACAGCTATAAATTGCTAAAATACGGAAGGCTGTAACTTCTAAATTACTGAAGAATACAGACTTGTGCTGTATCTCCTTTGAAAGGTATTTTGAAATGTATTAAGCGCCCCCTATATGTAATTTGTGTATGTATAATAGTTAAAACAAAATGCACAAAACAAAATTTTTTTAAAACTTTTTTTTAGCTTTTTTTTATTTTTTTAAAAAACGGCTGTAACGATTTTCCTTAAAACTTTAAAATGTATAGCCCTTAAAATTCCTTAAATTTTGGTATATAACATATTACACGTTTGGCTGGCGAAAATTCTCCAGCTGAACCCTCCACGAGGGTGTCTGCTGGGCAATGGTCACTGCATTTCCCAGAGCCTTGGCAATGTCGCTTGTCCTGCCCGGGGAATTTCAGTGTCCAGCTAAGGCGACTGGTTCAACCCCTTGAATCAGTGGCCATGGTTGGAGGTGCTTGGCGGTAGGCATAAAACGCAAGTGGGTGGTTCCCCTGAAAACAAACAAGTATGAAGGACGAGGCTGAAGAAATCCGGGCGGGATGTCAGCCCAAACGTCGATGGGATGTACGACTGCTACCATCGGCGGGCACGGGGAGGAGCAATCCTCTCTGCGTGTCGCCAGCGGTCGAACCCCTGGGATGACGGGAACAGGAAACGCTGGACCAAGAAAGCACGCCCTCCGCCACACAAAGTAGCAGTGAAGCCCAACCAAAAAGGCCAGGGTCAGTGATGTACTCAATCGACACCTGATCGTGGCACTCATTGACAAGAACGACGAGAATGGGAAGATGACGGAGGCGCGCTGGAAGATCGTCCATGCGCGCGACTCGTTGAGTCTCTGTGAACGTATGGAAGAGGAACCCACAGCCCCTATGCCCACATTTGATGGTGCACGGTGTTAAAATCCTGAAGTGCAACGACGATCCGACCAGGAAATGGCTGACGCAAACGGTCGGCCAACTGGAGGCGTTGTGGGAGGTGGCCAAGCTAGAGGTGGTGGACAGGGAACCAATCCCATCCTCACTAAAGGCGAAAGTGCTCTTCCCCATCGCAATCCAAGGGAATCAGGGGCTGAAGCTGCTTCAACGGCAGAATCCAGACGTCCCAACGGTAGATTGGAAGATTCTGCACATGGCCAACCCAATACCCAATGAGGGTTGCCAAAGTGTGGTTCTCCAAATGAACAAGCAGGCGGAGGATCTGCTGTACCCAAGATTCTACCTGCGTCTCAAGAAGAGCCACCCCGAAGACAAGGGCGCACAAATCCTGCAGGCAGGCGAGATAGAAAAGGACATAGGTCCCGAAGCCACCGAATTGTCCAATGAATTACTGGATGCGTATCACACAGCATTCCCTACATCAAAAATAAAGAAGAAGATCAAGCCACCATGGTTGTATCGGGAACTGACACTCAAAAGAAATAACCTCCGAGAAAGAGACAGACAATGAGATCATCAATGAGGAATACAAAATCCTACTTAGGGATTACTAGAAGGAATCACGCAGGGCAAAGAAAAGCTCGTGGAGAAACGTCTGCTCCAGAATCGAGAACGCCCCGGAAACAGCTAGGCTCCGGAAGCTGCTTTCGAAGCAGCCTACCATACAAAGTCAACTAAAACCCGACGACGGACAGTGGACTGAGGAAAGTGCAGAGGCCCCAACCGCACTTATGCAATCGCACTTTCCGGGGTGCACGGATGTCCTAGACGCCAGCACGCACCAGGACATAGCAGCTGGCGAAGAACGCCCCCCTAATCTAATAGCACCAATGAAAATCAACTGGGCCATAGACTCCTTTGCGGGCTATAAGGCACCAGGACTTGATGAGATATTTCCAGCCATGTTGCAGGCGACCAAGGAAAGGATCACCCCATGGTTGTATGAAATATTTTCGGCACGGGCTATATCCCAATCCAATGGAGGACCTCTCAGATTGCCTTCCTTCCCAGGGTGGGATATAACACATTACACGTTTGGCTGGCGAAAATTCTCCAGCTGAACCCTCCACGAGGGTGTCTGCTGGGCAATGGTCACTGCATTTCCCTGAGCCTTGGCAATGTCGCTTGTCCTGCCCGGGGAATTTCAGTGTCCAGCTAAGGCGACTGGTTCAACCCCTTGAATCAGTGGCCATGGTTGGAGGTGCTTGGCGGTAGGCATAAAACGCAAGTGGGTGGTTCCCCTGAAAACAAACAAGTATGAAGGACGAGGCTGAAGAAATCCGGGCGGGATGTCAGCCCAAACGTCGATGTACGGGATGTACGACTGCTACCATCGCCGGGCACGGGGAGGAGCAATCCTCTGGATCCGCTGGACCAAGGAAGCACGCCCTCCGCCACACAAAGTAGCAGTGAAGCCCAACCAAAAAGGCCAGGGTCAGTGATGTACTCAATCGACACCTGATCGTGGCACTCATTGACAAGAACGACGAGAATGGGAAGATGACGGAGGCGCGCTGGAAGATCGTCCATGCGCGCGACACATTGAGTCTCTCTGTGAACGTATGGAAGAGGAACCCACAGCCCCTATGCCCACATTTGATGGTGCACGGTGTTAAAATCCTGAAGTGCAACGACGATCCGACCAGGAAATGGCTGACGCAAACGGTCGGCCAACTGGAGGCGTTGTGGGAGGTGGCCAAGCTAGAGGTGGTGGACAGGGAACCAATCCCATCCTCACTAAAGGCGAAAGTGCTCTTCCCCATCGCAATCCAAGGGAATCAGGGGCTGAAGCTGCTTCAACGGCAGAATCCAGACGTCCCAACGGTAGATTGGAAGATTCTGCACATGGCCAACCCAATACCCAATGAGGGTTGCCAAAGTGTGGTTCTCCAAATGAACAAGCAGGCGGAGGATCTGCTGTACCCAAGATTCTACCTGCGTCTCAAGAAGAGCCACCCCGAAGACAAGGGCGCACAAATCCTGCAGGCAGGCGAGATGGAAAAGGACATAGGTCCCGAAGCCACCGAATTGTCCAATGAATTACTGGATGCGTATCACACAGCATTCCCTACATCAAAAATAAAGAAGAAGATCAAGCCACCATGGTTGAATCGGGAACTGACACTCAAAAGAAATAACCTCCGAGAAAGAGACAGACAATGAGATCATCAATGAGGAATACAAAATCCTACTTAGGGATTACTAGAAGGAATCACGCAGGGCAAAGAAAAGCTCGTGGAGAAACGTCTGCTCCAGAATCGAGAACGCCCCGGAAACAGCTAGGCTCCGGAAGCTGCTTTCGAAGCAGCCTACCATACAAAGTCAACTAAAACCCGACGACGGACAGTGGACTGAGGAAAGTGCAGAGGCCCCAACAGCACTTATGCAATCGCACTTTCCGGGGTGCACGGATGTCCTAGACGCCAGCACGCACCAGGACATAGCAGCTGGCGAAGAACGCCCCCCTAATCTAATAGCACCAATGAAAATCAACTGGGCCATAGACTCCTTTGCGGGCTATAAGGCACCAGGACTTGATGAAATATTTCCAGCCATGTTGCAGGCGACCAAGGAAAGGATCACCCCATGGTTTTATGAAATATTATCGGCACGGGCTATATCCCAATCCAATGGAGGACCTCTCAGATTGCCTTCCTTCCCAGGGTGGGAAAGTCCAGTCACGGGAGCCCCAAGGATTACAGGCCAATAAGTCTTACCTCTTTCATACTCAAAACTCTGGAAGAGCTGCTGGATCCACACATCAGGAATGTTGTAGGGAGATGATGATCCAATCAGCATGCCTACACCAAAGGGAAATCTGTGAAAACGGCACTACACTCGCTAGTAGCAACCGTTGAGAGAGCCCTACACATTAAGGAATATGCGCTTGGAGTATTCGTAGATATATCCGGAGCATTCAACAATGTCAAGACGGATGCTATAATGGATCGCCTAGAAGCGACCAGCACGCACCCCACAGTAAGCCTTTGGATAATAAACCTGCTTAGCTGCACGCGGGTACTTTCAGAGTGGGGCGCTGCTTCTATGGTAAAGGGGGCACACAGAGGCACACCACAAGGTGGGGTCTTGCCTTTTCTATGGAATTTGGTGGTCGATGATCTAATTAAGAGATTCGAAAGGAGAGCCCCAAAAATAACTGCCTACGAAGACGACATAGGCATAATTATTACGGGAGTCTGTCCATCGACCCTCAGCTCCATAATGGAATCAGCACTCAGGGAGATAAGTGAGTGAACGGAAAAGGTGGGACTTAGTATCAATGCGGACAAGACGGACCTCATTCTCTTTACTAAGAGATGCAAGGTACCGAAATTGACCCCCCCAAAAATTGGCGCAACCAGGCTGCAGCACATGGTCCCTGTCGCCTACTCTGATGCACTGGATGTATAGAGTCTTAGTGTGGTGGCTAGCCACTGAAAAGAAGACCTACACCGAGCTTATGGAGAGAACTCAGCGACAGGCACTGGTCTGCATAACGGAGGTTAAAACAACCTCGTTCATGGGCCCAGACGACTGGATAACGGGTCGGGACCAGACTCAACACCTCAACATATACACTAGTCGGCATAATTATTTTGACATGTTTGAGAGCAAAAAAAACTCATATTTGAACTTATAATATAAACTTTTGGCACCTATATGAAAAGAACACCACAATTCCGTATAAATAACAGAAAAATGTTCTTAACCCATTGGGCACCCTTTGAAAAATTTGAAAATTTAGTGAAAGTCAAATTTTAAACTTTTTTCCTGGGGCTTAAAACAAAAATGTTTTGATGCAAAGTTGTTCCCCAATCAAAATTAATAATAACTGCAAAAAAAATTGTTAAAAATATTTTTCCTTGTATTTTTTATGATCCATGAGGATCGTCCGTGTAACCTAACCTAACCTATTATACGTTTAAAAGTTATTCAAAAACGAAAATCGCCACGTTTGCCAGCCCAAAACAACTAATGCTGCCAATCTGTAGGGTAAAGGAATCGTTAAAATTGTTAAAATTGTCCATTTAGGAAACATTTGTTTTACGACTTTTGAAAAAGCAATCTAGTTTGGCGGCAAAACCGCTAGAAAAAGCTAAATTTTGTAAGTCCGTAACTTGCCAAATATTAATGCTACAGACAGTGCTTCACCTCATATTAAAGGAATTTTTATATAAAATAATCGCCTCCTTAACAAAATGTATGTAAATGCAATGGTTAAAAAACCTTAAACAAAATAATTTTTTTTAAACTTTTTTTTTAGCTTTTTTTTTTTTTTCAAAAATGTCTATAACGATTTTCTTTAAAACATAATTCTGTAGAGGCCTTTAGATTCCTTAAGTTTTGGTATGTAACACGTTATTGTAAAAATTTACGATTAAAAATTATTCAAATACAAAAATGGCCACTTTTTAATTTTGTTTGTATACAAACTGTATTTTAGACCGTTTCATATAGAAAACTTTTTTTTACGACTTTTGACAAAACCCGCTAGTTTAGTGGGAAGAAAACACTAGTACTAGATCCTATGCACTATGGGGCATTTGACCACCTTGGTTGGCCAAAACCCATTTTTTAAAAGTCGTTAAAATAAAAAATGTTGTTTGAGGATGTGTTAACAGAAGACCATTTAACAATGTTAACAGAACTTTTTAACAGAACTTTTGTATGTAGAAGGTCGATGAAGGCGATCGTCACTAGTTTTATACCTCGTAAGGAGGTGTTTTGGTTGAATTGTTAAATAGTGGAAAATCGCGATGAGGAATATATTGGACCAAGCCAGAATTTTAAAACAATTAAAAAAACTCATGTTATAAATGCAGGTTCCTCTTTTAAGTGGGAACGCTGACTTTTAAATGTAATAATAGATTGACTTTATTCACATTCGACGACTTAAAGTAATTCAAATTTCACAAATCTCTGTGTGCTTCTTATGACTGTTCTTTGCGAGATTCTGGCAGCGAGTGAGTAGTGCGGTGTGCTGCCAACTTTGTACTCACGTTGCATGTGGGTATTTTGTTTTTTGAAAAATAAAAGTCTTTCAAAGACTTTTAATTACGAAAAGTCAGAATTAAAGTCTTTGAATTTTTTGATTTGAAGAAAAAAGTTTCTGAATGACTTTTATATAAATAATCATTAGTAACCAAGGACCGAAAATAATGATTATTTTTGTTGAGTAACAAATAAAAATCAATTTTAATGATTATTTTTAAGCGAAAAAAATATCGCTCAGAAATAAATTAAATTGTGATTTTTTCACTTATTATTATTACGGTAACTGTTAGTAACTGTTATTCGATATTATAAAAATTGATAATAATAGTTATTTTAAAACTTTTACAATAAAGATTTTAAATAACCGTTAAAATTATGTTTACTAATAAAACTTATAACTGTTACGGTATCTGATTTAAGTAGCAGTCATATGTATACAAAAGCCATTTTTCTTCAGAAATAATAACTAAGTTAGTTAGTTACTTGTTTTCGTTGAAAGTCTGCAATGACTATCTGATTCTCCATACCCAGCTATACGAAGTGCGAGGAAGACAGGGATATGCATAAACATTCAAAGGAATACAATATATCCTTTTACTTAACGAGTACAGAGTATAATAAATGTAGTTTAATTCTAACATCAAAACTGTGGGTGCGACGAAATTCAGATTGAACTTGTCCTGTAGGTATCACGAGAACCTCATTCTTCAATACCAACTTTCTAGCTTATATAGTTCTTAACTTTTTAAATTTTTAATTTTAAAATTTGATGTTTTTTTCAGTAAATTACTTTTAAAGGATAGACACGCTTGCTTTTATCCGTATTACTCTGCGAACAATATTGATCGACTCGTGTCTTCAGGATACAATCATAATCAAACGAAAGAAGATGTATCACAGAGGAAAGTATAACTGTCATTTTTATTACAGCTTAATTATGAAACGAATTTTTTTTTAAATTTATTTTCTAACTCGAATTATGATAAACCGAATTCGGTCATTAAATACTCATTTTACAGGTAAGAGAATGCCCTTTAACTTTCTTATACACAGCATTGAGTTCCATTCATTAGTTTAGGAACTACATTTCGTCAAAGCTGAAAAAGTTAGAAAAATTTAAAAACGCTGGCATAAGTGGCTTCTTTAAAAATACACGCCTAAAAACCGAAATTTTTTTTATAACTTATACACTCAGAAAAAAAGAACGAAAAAAATTAAGAACATTTTTAATGATTTATTAAGCATCCGTTCGCTATTTTGTGTTCATGAAAAACAAACGCTGCTAGTCAAATCACGAACTTTTGGTTAAATATGAACGCGTTACAAAAAAGTGTTGAGCTTTAAACGATTGTGGTTAGATTATGCACAATGTAACGTGCACGATGGTAATGCATCCGCAGTCCCTCTGTCTACTTTACGGTTCCGGCCGTGCTCAGGGAAAATGGTGTGGGTCGTTTGGGGCTGCTTCCACATAGGCGCTACATGAACAAATGTTGTAGACAGTCAGGAATATTAGGAACTCTAAACCAAAATAATATTTCTTAAGACACGTTTTCCTAATTGGACAGGAGAACTAAGATGTGATTATTCTCCTTTTCCTGGCCCACCCAACCTGTAGAATCTAAGAAAATTGCGTGATCCTACCCAATTCAGAGTCGACGTATGATACTTAGGTGCCCCTACAAAAGAAAATTACTCCATATCGATTTCAAATGCGTGGTAAATTACAAAATGTATTTAGCTTCCTTTCAGGGGAAGTTTTCTGAGATTCGGCTCCAAAATTCATTACAAAAAAAAAACGATTCCATTAATTTTTCATACAAAATTCAGTTTGTGACACGCGTTCACTACATTCGGATTTCGGCAGTATATGCGTTCAATTACAGCTATAATCTAAAATATTACTTCATGATTTGATCGCGCTTATTTCATTATATAAATGAGTAGGTGACTTAAACAGAGAGAGAGAGCTCTATGATAGGTTTTGGGGTTCAAATCTCTTCGGTTTGTTATTTACGCCGCGTTTATAAACAAGGTAACTCAATCGGTAGGGGTCATATCATCGCTTACTCATAAAAATCTCGGCTAGGCCGTACTCACGAATCAGCTGCTTTCCTCCGTTGTCGACAGGCCTGAAGATGACGGTGTGCTGTTTTGGAATCTCCAGAAGTTAGATAAGTTAGATGATATGTACGACTAGGATTGGGCGGCTTCCATACAAGAGATTATGAACTAAACATAAAGCTCGCCTGATCGCACTAACAATATGGATTTTATAACTAAGCTAATCTAGTCCTTAAAACAGAGTTCATCTGGCTGCTCGAAAGGTTATCCGCTGGGTCGCAACACACGAGGTGGCGCTCGAGGTTAGAAGCTAGAGGCTCCTCTGATCACGTGGCACGACCAATCTACGCCCACGAGCTATGTCCAAGTGACCAGCATGCCACCCGATTCGAGCCGCGTGGGCAGACCAGCGGTCGGCAGCGATATGTTTTCGATCGGGATTACATTTTAGGGTTGTGTGTTGTTGGTCCGATAAGCTGGTTTATTCGGTTGGTTTTATATAATGCGTTTTAATTATCCTCCAAAAGCAGAGTGGTGGTCGTTGGAAGCGCAGCCGCTGGCGGGTGCGAAAGCGTGGCTTCAACTTGACCGATGCTGGCAGCCTTCAGATTTGTTTGCCGCAGGTGGCTCCTACGGCTTCGGCAGCAAATACTGTTGGGTTTTATGTGGTACAGCAACAAAAGCCACAGGCGTGAACGCCGCGTGGGCTGCCTGTCGTTCGATGCTGGTGGATCTGCAGATGGTTAGGTTAGGGACGATCGTTTTCGGTAATTTTGAATAAATACCTAGTAATATCACCACACTAAACCGGGATTGGGTGCAATCGACGAGGTCGACTTGCAGAAGATGGACTCTGTCCAGCGCGAGAGTTCTTTTCACTTATATCACCACTTATTGACTTATTTCGGGAGCACGATAGATTTTACGTCTGGCTTCGCCGAATGGTTGGGAAAAGAGAACGCTGGAAGCATGGAAAGTTGGCTGCGATGGTTGAAAGTTTGACATTCACGGGATCGCTGAACAGGCCGTTCGGGGCGAATACCAAGGATGGGTCCTGCCAACTTAGCTAACATAGAGTTACCAGATGGGTTTTATGGCGCTCGATTTAAATTTACAGATTTAGAACGTCTTCTAAAAATCGCACCCTCACACCACAGGTTTAATCTTTGATTACAAAGCGAAGATAAAAGCTGAAAGAAAACCAAAGGGGGTGATTCCTTACCAAAGATCCTTGGCATGAAATTTTCCAATTTCTTTTCCATCTAAATCCTCAACAAGATATATATTCTGACCCAGTTTTCTTTTGATTCGAACTTTGATTCCCACAGGTGCTAATTTTGCATTGAAGTTATCCGCTGCCTTGCTTAGAACAAAATTTCGCTTAATAACTTCTTGTCCCACCTCAAAGGAGCGTGGACGAGATCGCAGATCATATGTACGTTGATTTTTTTCATAGGCTTTGCTGAGATGCTTTCCTATATTCGATCGAATAGTTTGAAATTGATCACTACGATTGCATCTGTCTACGTCAGCATTTAACAAATGAAGGTTTCGCAACAGTCTATAGTCGTTGCCATGCGTTATCATCGGCTGTCCAAATATTATGAAATATGGTGACATCCCAACGGATTGATGAACAAAATTCCTCAACGATGAATTGATGCTAGGTAAATATTCGTCCCAGACTCGTTGGTCGGATCGGATATAGGATCGCAAAGCAGCGTTAATGGACCTATTAACTCTCTCAGCCGCGTTTGACTGGGGAGCGTATGCACCAGTGGTTATGTGCTGAATACCGTGTTTGGAAATAAATGCAGCAAAATCATGGCTTTTAAATTGAGTTCCATTGTCACTAACAATTATTTCCGGCACTCCAAAGCATGAAAAGATGTCATCCCTCAGAAAAGAAATTACTACTTGTGAGGTAAATTTTTTTACTGCCTTAAGAAATGTAAATTTCGAAAAGTGGTCAAGAATAATGAAGATACCTATATTTCCTCGTTTTGAACGGGGGAAAGGTCCTATAAAATCGACATACAATCTCTGAAATGGCCTTTCACTTGATGCTTGACTTCCCATTGGTGGCTTTAACGTTCGTGTGGGGAATTTGCAGGTCTTACAAATATCACACTGCCCTATGTAGTTGCGAACATCGATGACCATCTTTGGCCAGAAAAATCTTCTCCGAATGCGTTCTAGACATTTTGCAATGCCGCAATGACTTGAAGTGGGCTGATCATGCGCTGAGCTAATCACTTTCACGCGTAACGCTTCAGGAATGAATAGTTTCCAACAATCATCCGGATCGGTCTGTTCGCCGTAACTTAAAGTTCGACGATAGATGTACTTATCAACCACACGAAAGTCTGGTAGCTCAGAAGATTGATACCTATCCCTTAACCTGCGATATTCGTCGGACTGAAATGCTTCTGATTCCAGATCAATTTCTGGGAAAAGTTCTATATCCAACTCACCAATTTCGTCGGAACATTCAAAAGCTCTAGAAAGCGTGTCGGCAACAATATTTTCACTCCCCTTTCTATGTTCAATAGAAAAGGAATAGCCTTGTAATTTTATTGCCCATCGAGCGAGCCTGCCACTCAAGTCAGCTTGGTTCATTAGCCAGCGAAGGCTTGCGTGGTCAGTAACAACTTTAAAAGTGTGTCCTTCTACATACATGCGAAACTTCTTTAACGCCAAAACCACTGCCAGGCACTCCAGTTCGGTGACTGTGTAGTTCCGTTGGGCTTTGTTTAATTTCTTAGACATATACGCGATTGGTCTTTCACATCCTACTTCATCAACCTGAGCGAGCACTGCTCCTACTCCATGCAAGGATGCATCGCACTGTACTACGAAGGGTTTGTCATAATCAGGATGGATTAGCAAGGGAGCTGTACATAGCATGTGTTTGATCTCTTGGAAGGCAGATTGAGCAGAATCGTTCCATTCGAACGACTTTCCTCGCAACAATTCTGTAAGAGGAAATATGACTGATGAGTATTGAGAGAGGAAACGCTGGTACCAACCAGTCATCCCTAAGAATCTTCTGAGTTGTTTACGGGTCTTTGGTACAGGAAACTCGTCGACTGCTTGAATCTTACTAGGGTTAACTTGAAGAGTCCCTTCTCCTACTATGTAACCAAGATAGTCAACTTTACGTAAGCAGAACTGACTTTTACTGACGTTTATAGTAAGTCCAGCCTTCCGCAAATGTGTGGCAACAGTGGCTAAATGGTCCATATGTTCTTCCAAGCTGGACGACATTACCAATAGATCGTCTAGGTATACGAATATATGTGATTTTAATGAATAAGGTATGACCACGTCCATCAACCGACACATAGTCTGAGGCGCGTTTGTCAGACCGAAAGGCATTCGCGTAAATTGATAAAGCGGCCGATTTGGAATGGTGAAAGCTGTTTTTGGGCGGGATTCGGAATCCAATCGAATTTGCCAAAAGGCGTCCTTCAGGTCAATCTTTGAAATGCAATGAACCGGAGGTAGCCTGCTTAAAAGACCTTCTAGCATTGGCATCGGATAGGCATCCTTGACCGTGACTTGATTAACCTTACGAGCGTCGAGACAGAATCTCACCTTCCCTGGCTTGACAACGAGAGTAACCGGCGAAGACCATGGTGAGGCGCCGGCTTCTTCTATTACGCCCAATTTGATCATTCGATCCACTTCTTCACACAATAACTTCTCTTTGGCCGGAGACAATGGGTAAAATCTTTGCTTGATAGGTTTAGCCTCGGCGGTATCAATAGTGTGTTCGACTAAGGACGTTTCTCCAAGGCCAAGGCGTTCAGAATCTGGGAAAAACTCAATAAGGGACTGCAATTTTGTTCGCTGGGTGGCCGTCATGGCTATTAGAGAATCGTCCGTGGAATCGCCTACATTAAGCTCACTAATTGCAAAAGGGGTCGAAATGGAAATTCCAAAAGACTTCCAGAAGTCCATTCCGCAGATTACCGATTGTTTAATGGTTGGAATTACAAGAAATTCAAAATCCTTTTGTACGTCATGATAACTTACAGGAATCTGAATTGAGCCTACCACTGTTTGTTGGTGACCATCTGCTGTGTGAACTGCGCCTCTGATAGGGCTTAGTTTAACCTTTTCTAAGATCAATCGCTTTGCTAACTGGGAACCTATGACGCTCTTATTAGCACCGCTATCCAACAGGGCGAGATAGGGCTCTCCGAACATTTCTATCTGCATAAAAGGTCGAATATCTCCTACTTTTTGTACGAGAGCTGATATGGTAAATCGTTTCAAAAGCTTTTTGTTGTGCCAAAAGGTGTTTATACGAATTGATGAGCGACTTTTACTAACTGTCTTAGGAGTGTTTCGAAATATAACCGCTCTACGCTCTTGGTATTCTTTCAATCGTACATGGTAAGGTTTAAAATGTCTTGGGGTTGTTAAGTCTGATGGTGTATGTGGTAAGTCAGGTAATGTTTGGTCAGGGTTAGTATCTAGAACAGAGGCTAACGTCGGATGTCCCCTCGCGATACTCGGTGGACATCCTGCGGTAAGTTTTCCGCCCTTGAATTACAACGATCGCAGTTTGGCTTATAGGTGTCAATAAGACCACAACCATAACAGAACAAGCGACGTGCTTTAACACAGTCGTGATAACTATGACCGGTTTCGTCACAATTCCAGCACTTTAAACTAGATCTCATACGCATGGCGAAAACCTCATCGGAAACTTCTAGTTCGGATCCAGACAAATTTTCAGAGTCTTCTCCATGTCGCACTACATTTATAACTCGCTTAAAACCCTCCATCCGCGGTTTTGATCGCGTATTGCGAAAGAACTCTTCATGTCGATGGCATTCTTTGCGTAAGATTGCCAGATTTGGCGTAGCAACATGCAACAACTCGTGCTTCAGCTCAGGCCTCAAGTTATGTCTAACCTCAGTTATCATCTCCGATTCTCCCAGTGCTTCTGTGAGTGAATCCGCTATAACTAGCATGGCATCTAAAAAGTCATCAAAGTTCTCATTTGGTCCCTGTTTACGTCTCCGCATAGCATCCTTGATATCTCTGTCCGTTCGTTGGTCTTGATACCTTTCACGCAGACGATTGCACAGCTCGAACCAATTCATGTGGCCTACGGTTCTGTGGACCCGCCAAAAGAAGGAAAGAGCTGGTCCGCAAAAGAGTAAGTTTGCAAATTGAAACAATAAATCGAAATTAGCATTGAAATATTGAGTTGTAAGGCAATTAACTCTATAGATGAAATCTTCAATCGGAAGATCATTAGTAGACCCGGAAAACTTTAGCTTCCAATTGGATATTACGTTGGAAACCCTATCGGGACGATCAGTGGAATACTCATTAGAATTGGGTTGAGTACTGTTGGGAATACGTCTCTGAGTCGAGTCGCGTCCTAAACTTACGCGAGGAGCATTTACAGGAATGTCATTGTCCCACTCCAGCTGTTGCTCGTCTCGAAGATCTCGGGGAAATGTGGACAAGGTTAGGTTACGAATGGCACTGCTGACCTGTTCGGAAACCTGAGCGGAAATATTAGCCATGTGACCTTCTAAGGAACTTGATATCATTTGCTGAACGCGTTCTTCAGCTATAGGTTGCCTTTCTCTTTCGCTACTATTTACGTCACGTCTGGGTAAGGAACTAACTAGTGGCCTGGTATTTTGGACAGGTCTACTGTTAGATCGAGTTGCAGGTCGATTTCTTGGGCTAGCTGCTGTAGAATGGTGATTTTGAGCACCACGTGGTCTCCCTACTGCACCTCTAGAATTGTTACCAGAAGGAGCTTCCATACTGTTTGAACCTCGAGGCATGGAACATGGCTGCCTGCATATTGGACACGTATTATTTTGCGATAACCATTCGAATAGACACGCTCGGTGATATTTGTGCCTGCAAGGAGTCTCGGTGAACTCCGTTTCTACACTTGTGTCGTTACATATGGTGCATGCAACGGACTCGTTGGCGCTGCCTGGTGCTACTGCCGCTGCCGCTGCCGCATTTAAATTTTCGTTACTGTGTCTTATAGACATTGTGGGGCTTTCTTCTTTTACGAATCAAGGTTTAAATTTTATATTTATCAAAGTAATTAATAATTATGATCGAAATAAAACACTAAGATTCTGGGCTTTCACTCAATTATTAAGGGGACTTATCCATAAGTATTTACACGTCAACTCCTACTTTGCACTATATAAACGTTGTCTTAAGAAATTCGGAATCTAATAACAAAAAAATAATACAAGGCTATTTAATTCAAATAGAAGAGGAACAAGTCGAAGTTTATCATCTTTGAACAATCTCGATTCTATTTAAATTATTTGAAGTTTGTCGTAATTAAATTCAGTTTGGAATAAATTAGATACATACTCTGATTTATTGGTCCTAAACATCAATTTATTTAGACTATCTGACTGAGCAGAATATTTCTACCCAATGAATAAATATCTTCTTATTGGCCGGTCTGTTATCGACATACTCAAATACCAGCAAGTCCTAACTAAATAAGAGATATCTGCGGAAACTGATAACATTTTCTGGATGAATAATGATTTAGAGGAGGGAAAGGTAGTTGGAAGGGGAATGGAATGTGGGGGGTGGTACTACAGTTCGTGAGACAAACTGTGATGTTAAGGTACAAAAAGATTTCAAGGAAATATCCTTTTGGGAAAAATATCCTTCCAGGACAATGTCCTTTCGGGCCCCACGTTGGGCGCCAATTTATTATGTAACGTGCACGATGGTAATGCATCCGCAGTCCCTCTGTCTACTTTACGGTTCCGGCCGTGCTCAGGGAAAATGGTGTGGGTCGTTTGGGGCTGCTTCCACATAGGCGCTACATGAACAAATGTTGTAGACAGTCAGGAATATTAGGAACTCTAAACCAAAATAATATTTCTTAAGACACGTTTTCCTAATTGGACAGGAGAACTAAGATGTGATTATTCTCCTTTTCCTGGCCCACCCAACCTGTAGAATCTAAGAAAATTGCGTGATCCTACCCAATTCAGAGTCGACGTATGATACTTAGGTGCCCCTACAAAAGAAAATTACTCCATATCGATTTCAAATGCGTGGTAAATTACAAAATGTATTTAGCTTCCTTTCAGGGGAAGTTTTCTGAGATTCGGCTCCAAAATTCATTACAAAAAAAAAACGATTCCATTAATTTTTCATACAAAATTCAGTTTGTGACACGCGTTCACTACATTCGGATTTCGGCAGTATATGCGTTCAATTACATCTATAATCTAAAATATTACTTCATGATTTGATCGCGCTTATTTCATTATATAAATGAGTAGGTGACTTAAACAGAGAGAGAGAGCTCTATGATAGGTTTTGGGGTTCAAATCTCTTCGGTTTGTTATTTACGCCGCGTTTATAAACAAGGTAACTCAATCGGTAGGGGTCATATCATCGCTTACTCATAAAAATCTCGGCTAGGCCGTACTCACGAATCAGCTGCTTTCCTCCGTTGTCGACAGGCCTGAAGATGACGGTGTGCTGTTTTGGAATCTCCAGAAGTTAGATACGTTAGATGATATGTACGACTAGGATTGGGCGGCTTCCATACAAGAGATTATGAACTAAACATAAAGCTCGCCTGATCGCACTAACAATATGGATTTTATAACTAAGCTAATCTAGTCCTTAAAACAGAGTTCATCTGGCTGCTCGAAAGGTTATCCGCTGGGTCGCAACACACGAGGTGGCGCTCGAGGTTAGAAGCTAGAGGCTCCTCTGATCACGTGGCACGACCAATCTACGCCCACGAGCTATGTCCAAGTGACCAGCATGCCACCCGATTCGAGCCGCGTGGGCAGACCAGCGGTCGGCAGCGATATGTTTTCGATCGGGATTACATTTTAGGGTTGTGTGTTGTTGGTCCGATAAGCTGGTTTATTCGGTTGGTTTTATATAATTTTAATTATCCTCCAAAAGCAGAGTGGTGGTCGTTGGAAGCGCAGCCGCTGGCGGGTGCGAAAGCGTGGCTTCAACTTGACCGATGCTGGCAGCCTTCAGATTTGTTTGCCGCAGGTGGCTCCTACGGCTTCGGCAGCAAATACTGTTGGGTTTTATGTGGTACAGCAACAAAAGCCACAGGCGTGAACGCCGCGTGGGCTGCCTGTCGTTCGATGCTGGTGGATCTGCAGATGGTTAGGTTAGGGACGATCGTTTTCGGTAATTTTGAATAAATACCTAGTAATATCACCACACTAAACCGGGATTGGGTGCAATCGACGAGGTCGACTTGCAGAAGATGGACTCTGTCCAGCGCGAGAGTTCTTTTCACTTATATCACCACTTATTGACTTATTTCGGGAGCACGATAGATTTTACGTCTGGCTTCGCCGAATGGTTGGGAAAAGAGAACGCTGGAAGCATGGAAAGTTGGCTGCGATGGTTGAAAGTTTGACATTCACGGGATCGCTGAACAGGCCGTTCGGGGCGAATACCAAGGATGGGTCCTGCCAACTTAGCTAACATAGAGTTACCAGATGGGTTTTATGGCGCTCGATTTAAATTTACAGATTTAGAACGTCTTCTAAAAATCGCACCCTCACAACAATCATTCTGAAATTGCGAATGCTGTTCACTAAGAATTTATTTTCAGGACCGAAAAATTTGCAGGTCCAGTTACCCGATTAGCCGTACTCGAAAAATTGGTTCCGTGGCCCAGCGGTTAGGCCGTCCGTCTCTGACACATATAAGCCGAGGTTCGATCCCGCGAGAAGACGTCGTGAATCGAAAGTTTAAATAAAATATTATTTCTAATGTGTATATGTATTTCTAATAATAAATAAATTGTATGTTAACAACAAAAACTAAAATACAATAATTATTAATAATAATTCAACCTTTTTAAATAATGAGATAAAATACGTTTCTACCAGACGCGCAGGAAAAAACCGCAAGTCCAGAAATCTTGTTTTGTTTTTTTTTCTTATGAACTTTTCGTTCTCAAATCAACCCCAAATGTTCTTAAAATGACCCCATTCGTTCGGAATCGAACTCTAAAGTTTCGGTCAAATTCTATGAACGAGCGTTCATAAACTGACAACAAACGGGCTTACGCACTTTTTGACCCCGTTTGGGATTGATTTTTGAACGTTTCGAACGGATTTCTTTTCTGGGTGTATGGTACTTTGACAAGGAAAACAAGCTAATGATCATTACAATCCACCATAAAAAAATATTATTTGATATGAATTTTTTAAGCTTGCGACAACAGGGCTGTAATACGATTTATTCGTAACTTAAAAAAACTATATAAAATCGAACCGGAAAACAAGCCAATGGTCGTTACAATCCACCATAAAAAAAATATTATTTGATATGAATTTTTTAAGCTTGCGACAACAGGGCTAAAAACTAAAACTATATAAAATCTGCAAGGGTATAAAACGTTTTTTACAGGTAAAAGAAATATGTACCATACAAAAAATTTTGAGTGCCCTTGTCTTTATCAGTGAGATGTACATTACCGGAAAACCAAGGTTTTCTCAAGTGCGTATTTCATAGCTTTTTTTTGTAAACTGATATAATCAGGCATGGGCTACATACATAAATACAAGTTCGACACTGTTTACATCATGGATGCGTTAGCTATTATCTCATGCGACACCGAGTTTGATAACTTAATTTTTTATATTTTGTTACAATTCAAGAAATATTTCAGCATTAGTTTTTCGTCAGAGAGATTGTAAATATTTTGGGAGTTTAAATTTTGAAGCTGAACTGTATTAATTTGGGTCATGGTTCACTACGCGAACTATTTTTTTTTTTAATGACTGGATGTATTGAGAGTCGATTGTCGGCAAAATATTTCAGGTAAGTTCAATTAAATTTTTAAAAATGTCGGAAAACATCGTGCTGGAACATAATCTGATGGAACATAAGTTTGAATAGGACTTTTACTTAGAAGCACCTAAACATTATAGAAAACTAGAAATGGTTCGCGAAATTAAAAAAAAAACAAATTATTTCGGTGGTTTTAAACTAAAACATATGCTGTGTTGGCAATAATGTTAGAACATGCCAGTGGAATAAATAATAAATAAATGTTTAAAACATCCAAATCCCTGTGGACGTTGTGACGCAGCGCACAAGAAGAGTGTAAGAAAACGACTGCTATATGTAGACGCAGAATTAAAAATCTGCTGTGATGTTCGAAAGGTATCGTAAAAAACTTAAAGGATTGCATACCAAGACGTTACGAAAAACAATTTGTTTGGAAGAAAAAACGGCAAAAGTGTAAATGTGAAAACTTAGGAGGAAAGGTTCGATAGTCAAGACCATTAACGTAGTAAAGAGGGATTTTTCTTTGATTTGTTCATTCAGGGTTTTCGTTACTTGAACGTTAATATTTTGCTTTAGCGTTGGATTTGCTAAAAATTGTGTGAAAAAAGGCCAATTTGTTTATCGAAGAAGATTCATACGTTTTAACTTCCTTTTTATCTTTGTTTTCTACCGACTCTACTTCGTGCTCACATATATCAAACAAAAACACCTCTTAACGAGGTGGAAAACTAGTGACGTACGCACCTTCAATATACAAAAGTTCTGATATCAACATTTGTGACGAAAGATGATTACAATCATGATTAAATGCACTTTTTAAAATTTATTTTTTCGGAACTCTGCAATGCCTATAAAGGGAAAAAGGCTAGACTAGTTTTTAAGAACACACGAACTATTGCAGAGTGCCGAAAAAATAAATTTTAAAAAGTATATTTAATTAATTAGTTGTTCTAAGCTAACAAAAGTGTCCATTTTTGTATTTAAATAATTTTCAAACGTAACTTTTTACAATAACGTGTTACATACCGAAATTTAAGGAATCTCAAGGCCTCTGCGGATTAATGTTTTAAAAAAAATCGTTAGAGCCGTTTTTGAGAAAAATAAAAAAAAGCTAAAAAAAAAATTTAAAAAAATTGTTTTGCTTATGGTTTTTAACATACATTTTGTTAAGAAGGCGTTTATATTACTTAAAAATACCTTTAATATGAGGTAAAGCACAAGTCTGTAGCATTAATATTTCGCAAGTTACGTACTTACGAAATTTAGCCTTTTCCAGCGGTTTTCCCGCCAAACTAGCTTGTTTTTTTAAGAGTCGTAAAACAAAAGTTTCCTAAATGGACGGGCTTAAAACAATTTTAACGATTCCTTGACCCTACAGTTTGGATACGCACTTACAAAATTCAATGCTTAGGCAGCGTTAGTTGTTTTGGGCTGGCAAAAGTGGCGATTTTCGTTTCTGAATAACTTTTAAACGTGACTTTTTACAGTAATGTGTTATATACCAAAATTTAAGGAATTTCACGGGCTATATAGTTTAAAGTTTTTAAGAAAATCGTTAAAGCCGTTTTTGAGAAAAATATAAAAAAACTAAAAACAAAATTAAAAAATTTTTGGTTTTGTGCATATCTTTTTAACTATTATATTTACACAAATTACATATAGAAGGCGCTTATAGCATTTCAAAATACCTTTTAAACGAGATGCAACACAAGTCTGTAGCTTTAGTAGTATAGAAGTTACGGCCTTCCGTATTTTAGCTATTTTTAGCTGTTTTCCCACTAAACTAGCGGGTTTTTCCAAAAGTGGTAGAACTAAAGTTTCCTATATCGAGCTGTTGAACATCATATCAAATTTTCAGGACTTTAAAACCATGTTTTGGGACACATAGACAAACTGACAAACAGAATTCATATTTCATTTTGATTAGGCCCCCGCAAATTTGTTTTCGGTATAACTTTTGAACGGAGCGTCCGATTTTCTGATATGACCTCTCATATTAAGCGCATTTTCAGTAGGAATACAAATAACGTAGTGCGGGGGGCCATTATCCCCACCAACTCCAACAGATCCAAAATTCTACATTTTCACTTTTACACTTTCACCGCTCTCTCTCCCAAACCAATTGATTTTCTTGAGGTCTTTGTATGCAATCCTTTAAGTTTTGGCAATACCTTTAATTTGGTGTATTACTCATTACGATCGGACTATCACAGCAGATTTTCAATTTTGCGGCTATATATAGTAGTCGCCTTCGCACACTCTCCTGGTGCGCTTCGTCACTACATGGACTGCCGTCCATAGTGATAGCCGCAAAATTGAAAATCTGCTGTAATGGTCGGAATCTTTCGAGTGAAACACCAATTTAAAGATATTGCAAAAACTAAAAGGATTGCATACCAAGACCTCAAGAAAAACAATTTGCTTGGGGGAGAGAGCGGTGAAAGTGAAAAAGTGAAAATTTAGAAATTTGGATCTTTTGGGACCACTGGGAATAATTGGTCCCTCGCACTATGCTCGCTTAATATGAGGGGTCATATCAGAAAATCCGACGCTCTGTTCAAAAGTTATACCGAAAACAAGATTTTCTTCTTCTTCACAAAATGAAATATTTTGTCCCTTTCTTTGTATGCATCAAATCGTGGTTTTAGGGTCCTGAAATAAATTTTACTGTGTTTAGCAGCAGGATATGAAAAACGTTTGTTTTACGACTTTTGGAAAAAACCCGCTAGTTTAACGGGAAATCATTAAAAAAAAGCTAGATTTTGACGGCTTATAGTTTCTTAACGACTAAAGCTACAGACTCGTGCTATACCTTGTTAAAAAGGTAATTTAATATGCTAATCGCGTTGATTTCGGTAAAATTAGCTAAATGAAATATTTTAAAATTTATGGCTAAAAGTTGTTTTTTTAAATCACTTTTTGGCTATTTTCTCCAAAACGGCTCTAACGATTTCTTTTTAAATTTGAAACTATATAGCCCTTGAGATTTCTCAACTTTTAGTATATAACACATTTTTTTATAATTATGCGCGTTTGGATGTAATTGAGCGATGAAAAGTGCAACCCGTTTCAGATTAGTATGGAAAACACTTCATGCTTACTTGAATGTCCAATAACCAATTTGATGAGCAAAAATTCTTATTAGATACTTTCAAGGTACAAGTCTAACTTTCATATTTAATTTAAATTCCTTGAAAGTTTTTTTAAACTTTATTTTTAGATTTTAGATTTCTCAAAAACGACTTTAACGATATTCTTTAAAACTTTAAACAAAAATTTAAGGAATCTCAAGGAGATTTCTTAAATTTTTGTATTTAACACATTACTATAATGTCATATTAAAAAGTTATTCAGAAACGAAAATAGCCACTTTTGCCACCCCAAAACAACTAACGCTGCCTAAGTATTGAATTTCGAATGTTTGGATACAAACTGTATTTCAGGGTTAAGGAATCGTTAAAATTGTTTTAAGCCGTTACACAAAGGAGTCTTTTGTTTTACGAATTTTAAAAAAACCCGCTAGTTTAGCGAGATGAACACGTTAATATTCAACCCTATGGCAGCAAAAGTATAAAGAAAAGAGTAGTAGATATATTTGATATGACTCATGTATAAACAAAAAGTTCTGATATCAAATAAAAACACCTCTTAACGAGGTAAAAAACTAGTGACGACCGCACATTCAACATACAAAAGTTCTGATATCAACATTTGTGACGAAAAATGATTACACACATGATTAAATAAACTTTTTAAAATTCACTTTTTCGGCACGCTGCAATATAAAATGCCTATAAAGGGAAAAAGGCTGAACTATTTTTAAAGATTTTAGCGTGCCGAAAAAGTGCATTTTAAAAAGTATATTTAATCATGTGTGTAATCATTTTTCGTAACAAATGTTGATATCAGAACTTTTGTATGTTGAGTGTGCGGTCGTCACTAGTTTTTTTTTAAAATAGCTAAAAACAAGAAAGGAAGCTAACTTCGGCCACCCGAAGTTTATATACCCTTGCAGATCATTCCAATTCAATGAATTCTTAAAAATTTGAAAAATGTTAAGTTTAGATTTGCAACAAACAAAATTATAGCAGTTTACGTATTATATTGGCATTAATTGATCGATCCTTACTATGGCAGCTATATAATATAGTCGTCCGATTTATGTTAAATTTAATTTGAAATTCTGAAATAATAAAATACGGTTATATTCCAGAGTAGAAGAGAATACAATAAAAATAACAAAGCTATAATTTTGTTTCTATTAATTTCCCTTTAGTTTTCCGATCGTTCCTATGGGAGCTATACGATATAGTCGTTCGATTTTTATAAAATTTAATTCGAAATTCAGAACAGTTAAAAAAATGATATTTCCAAGAGCAAAAGTTAATATGTCAAAAAACACCGAAGATATAATTTTTTTTCAATTATTTTTACCATTATTCCTATGGGAGCTATAAGATATAGTTGTCCGATCCAGCCGGTTCCGACTTATATACTACCTGCAATAAAAACACGACTTTTGGTAAAGTTTCAGCTCGATAGCTTAAAAACTGAGGGACTAGTTTGCGTAGAAACGGACGGACAGACGGACGGACAGACGGACGGACAGACGGACATGACAAGATCGACTCGTCTAGTCATGCTGATCAAGAATATATACACTTTATGGGGTCGGAAACGTCTCCTTCACTGCGTTGCAAACTTCTGACTGAAATCATAATACCCTCTGCAAGGGTATAATGACCATTTTAGCCGCTTTTTCCTCCTTTTCATACATAATTTTACTAAGATCTTTCCATTCAAAAAATCAATTTTGATTGGGGATCAACTTTGCATCAAAACATTTTTGTTTTAAGCCCCAGAAAAAAAGTTTAAAATTTGACTTTCACAAAATGTTCTAATTTTTCAAAGGATGCTTAATGGGTTAAGAACATTTTTCTGTTATTTATTCGGAATTGTGGTGTTCTTTTCATATAGGTGCCAAAAGTTTATATTATAAGTTCAAATATGAGTAGATTTTTCTCTTAAACATGTAAAAATAATTATGCCGACCAGTGTATTTATGCCGCCAGTATGCCGAACATTATCAGGCGCCCAAGTGTATTGCATTCTACATTGCGTGCAATGTAGAATCCCACCCCCAGTTTCGACTCACATCTCACCATCCACGACCACTGCATTATCACGCGCCCAAGTGAATTGCATTCAAAAAATTTGGCTTTATATCGTTAATCGTCACATCCAAATCAAACGGAAGCTAGGCCTGCCAAATAAAATGGGCTAAAATAAACCAAAACTAAAAAAATAAAAAAGGCAGTGAACAACCAAGGGCATCCAGTAAGAACAGATTCGCCCTGTTGTCGTATATTGCCAATAATCAATACGAAGCTCTACAGGCTGTACTATGAAGCCAAAGCCCACATCAGTTTACATAAGGGGACAGAACTCAAAAGCTCAAGTAAGGAAAGTTCTTGCGCTGGTCGGGAATGACAACTTTTATGTTACTACTCTTATCAAAGGGAGTATTCATGAAACAAAGCTTCAAGCTAAAACTGAAGATCAATTCATAGCTGTATCCAAATATCTAGACAAAGCTAAGAAACCCTACTACACGTACCAGCTCAAGAGTAGCAAGGGCTTGCAAGTAGTGCTAAAGGGTGGATACGTCAGGTTCTATGACCTATCCACCAATGAGATATTAGAGGCAATGAAAGAAAAAGGGTTCTTCCCAAAAAAAAAATTATTATTATTTTCAACAGAAATAAAAGAGCGCAACCACTCTTTAAGGTCGAGCTGGAGCCAGAAAGCAGAGCCTTAAAGAAAAATGAAGTGCATTCGATCTACAAACTGGTTTTACATTGTAGTTCATTACAAACTGCAATTTCTGTTTAATAGAAGGATTATTGTTGAAGAAGTGCACAAGCGAAATGTTCCGCTGCAATCCACAAGCTGCCAAGAGTATGGACACACCAGGAATAACTGCTGGCTTCGATCAGTCTGCGTAGCTTTTGGAGGGTTCCACAACTCCACACCGTGCCCTGAAAGCAAAGAAGACCAAAAAGAAGAAACGCGCTCACTGTAGAGAAAACCATACCGCAAACTACGGAGGCTGCCCGGTCTATAAAGAGCTGGGGAGTCGGCTTCAACAAGCAAAGTATGCTCGCTCCCAGAATGCACCAAAGGCCTACGTACAATCCCAAACCACACCTGATGTTTTCTGTGCAAAAGCAGCCAGATCCTCATTTGGGCCCCTCAACAAAAATGGGGGAGTTTCATACGCCAGTGCCCTAAAAACAGGACCTGGCAATCATACAGGGATCTCACAAGCTTAATGCTCTGGGCAATAATATAATAACTCAGCAAGCAATAAGACAAATACCAAACAGCATCGAAACCATGATGCTGACTTTAGAACAGGGTATGATGGAATTTATGTCCTTCATGAAAATAACGATGCAAAACCTTATACAAAATCAAAATATTTTAATAAATTTGCTCTTATCCCAACAATCTAAATAATCAATGTTTTCCCTTCGAATATATATGTGAAATGTCAATGGCGTTTCACGACACAAACTTGAAATAACGCAATTCCTCAATGAAAACCAAATAGATATAATGCTGCTGGCAGAAACGCATCTCACAAGTAAATGCAACTTCCAAATAAGAGATTATACTTCATATTGCACAGATCATTCGGACGGTAAGGCCCATGGAGGAACCGGAATCTTAATCAGGGAACGCATTAATCACTACTTCCATCAGAGGTTTGCAAAGAATTATTTGCAGTCTACGTCTATAAAACTCCAAGCAGGGAACGGCAGTACCACTGTAGCCGCTGTCTATTGCCCACCGCGTTTTACAATAACTGAAGAGCAATTCTAGGACTTCTACAATTCACTCGGAGATCGCGTTTTAGCAGGAGGAGACTACAACGCCAAGCACACGCACTGGGGATCAAGACTAAAGGAAGGCAACTGTATAAAGCAATTATAAATTTGAGTCACAAACTCGACTATCTCTCCCCTGGCAGCCCCACATACTGGCCAACTGATCTCAGAAAACTCCCGGACCTAATTGACTTCGCTATGACCAAGAACATCCCAAGAAATGTATTAAGCTCCAAATCGCTATCGGACTTATAATCGGATCACACGCCTTTTTTAATACCTCTCCTTTAAAGCCCTTCAAAGAACTAACAGGCTAAAGTACAAAAAGTACGTAAGTTCCCACATTGAGGTAACACCACAATAAGACATTGAGAATGGAATCGACTCCTGTGCAGATGCCCTGGAGTCAATCTCAACACCGGAAGAGACAATTGTGCGTAGAAACCAATACAAAACTAATCTGCAAATCAAACGGCTAGTTCGGGAAAAATGACGCCTTAGACGCGCTTGGCAATCCTGCAGATCGCACCATTCGAAGCAACTCTTTATTGAAGCCACCCGCAGACTCACCAAAACCTTCAAGTAAAAATAAAAGCTTGCGCAGCGCCGGTACATCAAGAAACGTTCGCCGACCAGTATAAAACATCCTTTGTGGAGAGCGCGCTCAAATCGAAGCTCTCCGATAGAATCAGTCACTCCGATTAGGAATTCCACGGGTACTTGGGCCAGCAGCGACGAGGACAGAGCCTGAATATTTGCGTTAAAACTACGAAATGTATTTCAGCCAAACGCCCCCAAAAAATCTTTTTAACTACCGCCGCTTAGCCCTGAAATTGCAATTAACCCGATCTTGTCTCAAGCACCTAAAATTGCTAATGGGTTTAGGCAGCAATTAAAACCGAAAAAGGCTTCAGGAACCCCAAAAATTATAATTGAACTGAACCAAACTGCACAGTGAAAGTTATATGCAAACTATTTAACGGGATCACTAAACTTGGCTACTACCCCAAAAAATGGAAAAAGATCGTAGAGACCAATATGCCTACTATCGCACAGCTAGCGGCATTTAATTAATAACAGCAGTTTCCAATGCGTAAGGTCGGAATGTCTCCGAATTTATTTCGTAGCAGCATGCCAGTGCTCGTAAGACAGATGAATAAAATCATAGCTTACTCCTGTTATACGAGCAGCCAAATTTGGTTGTTCGAAAAATTTCCTTGCAGTGTTTCCGCAGTGTTGCAGTAGCAATTGGTATATCTATCAGCAAATGCATTTCTTCCCTCAGCTTCTGCTGAATAATTCTTTTATTTTCTTCAATAACAACCTTGTCAACATCACCAGCTTGCCACTTTTATATCGGAATTCTATATGCAATGTGCAAAACACACATCAAGCATGGTCATATGAAATTGGTGATCAATTCTAAAGCCACTCACTACTGTTGGTAAAATATTTGATATTTGGCTTTTAATATTTTCACTTTCTCGGCGAATTAAGTCTGACGATTCTTTCTCGGAAAGAATCCTAATGGGTCGACAATATCGAGTAGGAGAAGGTCTATTGTTTTTCCATAAAACTATTGGTCCGTTCTGCACTGTTAATGGCACCATACAAATTGAAAATAAATATTGATCTATTATGTTTCCACCAAAATCATCAGATTTTTGCCTGTACGTTGAATGGCCGCTGCTGCGGTCACAGCCCCATTTGTATGTATGGGTTGGAAAACTTTCAATAATCCTAGCAATTGTATGGTCCACTATGCTTCAGAGAAATGATCAGTGACCGTGATGACACTGGGATAGAATTTTTTTCGCACAACGCAGTTTATCGTAGCATGGATATATATCAGCGTTTTGTGAAATAAGGCCAGTGCTTTTTCATCAGAAAATTTTGACGGTAGATGCTGTGGGGCAGTCATAGTTTTCATTATATTACCGCTTAACTCTTCGTCGGCGTTTATCATTGAAACCAACTGTGAAGCACTGCGCTTTCCAACTTTATACAAGATGCAGCTTGGAGCTACCAACAATGCATCTGATAGGAGGTCTTCAGTTGGGTCTGTCAATTTGTTGACTAGCGTTTTTTCAACAATCCGCAAAATCTTTTTGTGGATGTCCAAAATTTTTTGAAGATGAGATTGTCATTAATATCAGTGGCGTATCTACACTCAGAAAAAAAAAAAATTCCTAGATTTAAGGAAACATGGACCACATTGCCTAAAAAGGTGATTTAAGGCCATTTTGGACTTAAAAATAGTAAAAATGGCCATAAATGTTAAATTTAGGGCCATAAATTTTAAGGAATCAATGGTGTGAAAAATAGTCCATTACCTAAAAAATTTCACATGCCTATAAAAAAGAACGAAAATTAAAAAACTATTATTTCAACAAAAAATAAAAAAATCTAGGGACAAACCAGTTTTATTTTAGAAAGGGAATTACTATCTTGATACTTATCAAAAGTTTACCCAAAGATTAAGGCCATTTAATAATATTTTTAAAGGTTATAAAAGGCTTCAATTTATTTTTAGGAAAAGTGTCATAAAATAACCTGTAAAAGGCGCTCTAAGTGGCAGCAGTTTACACATACATACGTATTTAACAAAAACAGTCAACATTTGTTTACGATAAATCAAACTATTTTCAAATATTTTTTGACACTTGACATGTGTTAACTATGCTGTTAAATAAACAATGTTCATCTTAAATTTTGCACCATATGAGATGTTAGCTCAATGAGAGAGTGCGCCGCTCATAACTATTATTATTATTATTAATTATTTTTTAACTTTTTAAATACAAAATAGTTACGTTTCTAATTAAAAATTTAAAAAAGAAGTTTTTATCTTATACACTTGTATATCATAGATCGCTTAAACACATGTACTTAACAGTGTCTGATGGTGCGACTGGTAAGGTGTCTGCCCCTGAACCGAGAGGACCCCGGGTTCGAGTCCTACCGGGGCAAATGAGTTGGAAGTTTTTTTCAGTTGTAAAATGCATTAACTATTAATAATAGTAATAATAAAAACAATACAAAAAAAACAAGAAAAAACAAGACAGGAAGCTAACTTCGGCCAGCCGAAGTTTATATACCCTTGCAGATCGTTCCTATTCAATTTGAAATTACAAAAATGTTAAATTTAGATTTGCAAACAACAACGAACAAAATTATAGCAGCGCACATATTAAATTGACAATAATTGATCGATCCTTCCTATGGCAGCTATATAATATAGTCATCCAATTTATGTTAAATTTAATTCGAAATTCTAAAATAATAAAATAAACTTATATTCCAAAGTAGAAAAGAGTACAATAAAAATTAACAAAGCTATAATTTTGTTCCTATTAATTTCCCTTTAGTTTTCCGATCGTTCCTATGGGAGCTATATGATATAGTCGTCCGATTTTTCTAAAATTTTATTCGAAATTCAGAACAGTTAAAAAAATGATATTTCCAAGACCATAAGGCTCCCATATGTTCCTATGGGAGCTATAAGATATAGTAGTCCGATCCGGCCGGCTCCGACTTATATAATACCTGCAATAGAAAGACGACTTTTGGTAAAGTTTCAGCTCGATAGCTTCAAAACTGAGGGACTAGTTTGCGTAGAAACGGACGGACGGACGGACAGACGGACAGACGGACATGGCTAGATCGACTCGTCTGGTCATGCTGACCAAGAATATATATACTTTATAGGGTCGGAAACGTCTCCTTCAGTGCGTTGCAAACTTCTGACTGAAATCAATATACCCTCTGCAAGGGTATAACAAGAAAGGAAGCTAACTTCGGCCAGCCGAAGTTTATATACTCTTGCAGATCGTTCCTATTCTATTTAAAATTACAAAAATGTTAAGTTTAGATCTGCAACAAACAAAATTATAGCAGTTTACGGAGTATTTTGACATTAATTGATCGATCCTTCCTATGGCAGCTATTGTAACGAACTGTTTTTAACTGTCGGATCGCTACGTAAACGCCGCGACTAGCTCAGAGATATTGTGTGTTCGTCCCACCAAATTTGTATTGCGTGATTGCCCGTGACCCAAGAAAATGCAGAGATATCCGATTGGGACAAATCGGAAACTTTATTAAGTTTTCTTTTCGCTGGAATTGGTTTCTTCGTCAGCTGGCTGTTGCGGCTTGCCGGGTCGGCGACGTGCCTTCCTCGGCTCAGGATTCACTCTGTGCGTTCCTCGGCGGCGCTCCTTCGACGGCGTCGCTGCTCTCGCCTCCCTTCGTGGTGCTTGTGGACTCCTGCGGCGTCGTTCTCCAACGGCGTCTCTCCGGTTCCACCCGGCTTGTAGGACTCAAGAAGTCTGCACAACCTCCCTTTCGGGTCCGACCAGAATGATCCTGGGATCACCTGTTCGTCGTGTTCCCTGGGGTCGGTCTGGCTCTAGCCTGAGAAACAAATGTCCCGACAGGTCAAATCCGAGGATTCAGCCTTCTCGTCAGTCCACCGTAACCCCGACGCCTGGCACAAACTCTTGATCCGCGCTTACCCTGCCGGTAGCTCGTCCCTCTCTCGACTCTGCTCCTGTCCTGCACTCGTCTCCACTCCAATCTCTGTGTCCTGCCGATCTCACCGTTGCAGTCTCAGCCTTGGCCTAGCGTCTTGACTCTGGTATCTTGATCTGGGCGGTGAGCACTCGGTTTCTACGGTACTCTCACGGCCACGCACTCGATTGAATCCTCGCACTTGTATCTTGATCTTGATCTCTGGTTCGTTGGTTGCACTTGTACTTTCGCTCGCGTATCTTGGTTATCTGTCCTGGGCTGCGCCTGCGCCGTCCCTTTTATAGGCAGCGGCGGGGTCCCGTTATTTCCCTTTTTGCACACGGCTCGCTAGGGTCCAATGTCCACGTGTGTCCCGTAAGTTCCCTTTGCACACGGCACGCATCGGGTCCAAGGTCCAAGATGTCCCGTTAATTCACGGTGCATCCGCTTTGCGCCGGTTCAAAGTCCACGGCTTTACCGTTCGACCTTATTGCCCTTTGGCGGCGTGGGTCCAAGGTCCAGCGCGGCACCGTTATTTCACGGTCTCTCCGCTTTAGCCGGGTCCAAGGTCCAGTATTCACCGGTGGACCTGGATGCCCTTGGATTCTGCCGCATTCTCGCTGTTGCTAGGGGCTCTCCTGCCTCGAGATTTGTGGGGAGTTTTACGACTCCTCACATCTCCCCCTTTCTTCGGAAATGTGTTAAAGACGGTGCTTTCTCCTCCCGGCGCACTCCGTCGACGTATCTCAGCTTCCTCGTTGTTGTCCTCGTCCTCCGTTGCTCCCGGTTCCCTACTCCTTATGTTGGCCACCAGTCCGGACGCAGCGGTGCAATCTCAGCCTTTTCCTGTAGGCATCTCGACGACCGCGTCTAACCCTCGCTGATGCCTTCTCCTGCTGTTAGCCACCGGTCGGATCGCAGCGATGCCAGTCTCAGCCGTGTCCTATAGGCATCTTGACCCCCGCGTATAGATCCTCCCGTGCCGTCCTTACTCCTGCTCCTTGTTCCTTGACGATTCTCTCTCCTCAGTTGCTGATCCTCGCCTCCGCTCGGAATTTTGAATTTCCGCGCCGCTCCTCGTAGAAATACGCCGCTTCTATTTCCACAATCTGGCAACTCCGCTCCTACTCACAATCGCGTTCATCGATCGTGGTGAACGGCGTCGCCACTTCCATGTCTCCAATTCCAGTTATCGATATTTTCAGCGTTGCCATTTTCCGTTCCAGTCGCAGTGTGACCAATAGCGTGGCCACTGTGAAAAATCTAGTATTTTTTCCATGTCGTTTTCCCTATCGATCGCACTATCGATCGACCGCCGCTATCGCAGCGCCCCCATCCCGATTTTTCATTACCGCGTGGTTGCAGCTGAAAATGGTGAGTTTTTATCTCTTTTTCTACATCTTTCCAGCTTTCTGACCATTTGTTTACATTTTGCAGCTCCATGCCGATGTATGAATGCCCCTTGATGATGCTCCGGGGTGCGGACCATGGCCCCGCGCGCCCCGGAAGACAACTTGCGGCTGCAAGTGCCCCCCGTGTCCCGCGCCTGCGGCAGCCTCTCGACGTATTTGCCGGCCCGCGCGCCTGGCCTCGCGCTTCGCTGATCCGCTCCTGGCATGGCTGCCGTAGAGGTCGTTGACCCCTTTTTGTTGTTGTGCTGCAGTCGGTGCTATTGCTTGTGTTGTTGTTGCTGGCGTATTTCGCCTCGCATTTGGCCGGGTTGTTGTCGTTGTTGCCCATGCTTGCTTGTTGTTGCCGCGGTTGATGTTTTTGCTGGCCACGGTTGTTGTAGCCCGCCGCGCCTGCGCGTATGTCGTCGCGCTTATACCCTCCCCTGTCCCAGAACATACTCCTCTCTTCTGTTCTAGCCCCAATCTGGGCACCTTTTGCGACTCTCCTTGCCCGTTTCGAGTGGCTGCTGGGTGCGCGAACTCTTTTCGTACTGTTCCCGGGTGTTCGTATTCCCGTCGTGCAGCTACCGGGTGCTGAAACTCTCTTCTTGCGGGTACGGGGTGCATCCTGGTCTGTGGAGTGTTGGCCTCCTCGGACTCCCTCCTTTGCTGGTCCAACTCCTCAAAGTCGTCTGCCAGTGCCATCAGAGCGTCCAGGTCCCTGCACTCGTACGGGCGAATGAACATCCGCAGCGCCGGTGTGCTGTTCTCTAGAATCCTCTCCAGGACCTCTTCTCGGGTCATATCCAGGGGTCGCATCAAGGTCTGCATGTCTACCATGTAGTCTTTAAACGACTCATTGAAGACTTGCTTCCTCTGCCTGACCTGATCGGCTAGCTTCACCATGAAGCCCCTGGGCAGGAAGAATTCCTTGAAGCTTCGGGAGAAGTCTGCCCAGGTCTCCCAGAATTGGTTGTTGGCGATAAACCACTTGAGGGCTCTTCCCTGCAGGAGTTCCGGCATCGCTCTGGGGATTAGATTGGCGTCGAGCCCGTACGTCACCGCTGACCACTCTACTTGTTCTAGGAACTCCAGGGGTTTATCGTGGCCGTCGTACCTGAAGGTCCACTCTCGTACCTGCTTCGCCACCTTGGCATAGTCCGGTACTTCCGTCTTGGCCCTGTCCTTCCTTTGATTGGCGTCCTCCTGCCTTTCACGGCTGTTCTCCCTTTGAGTGGAGTTTCGTCGCTCCTGGTTGCCGGCGTCCCTGAGGCTTTGGACGTCCAAGCTGCTCACCAAGCCCTCTGCGCTTGTGATTTTCATCTCGGGAGTCTTCTTTCCGTATTCCCTTTCCAACGCTTCGAGGATGGCAACTGTCTCCGGTTCTTTGGTTGTGCGGTCTATGAACTCCGACAGTGCTTTTCTCATGTCCTCCACGAGACCCTCTAGCCTGATTCCCAGGGCGGCTGCGATGGCGGGAAAGTCATCCCTTTTGAGGGTATACAGCCACGACTTGCCCATCCTCTATCTGCTTTCTTGATCGGGACAATCACGCTTGGGCGCCAGATGTAACGAACTGTTTTTAACTGTCGGATCGCTACGTAAACGCCGCGACTAGCTCAGAGATATTGTGTGTTCGTCCCACCAAATTTGTATTGCGTGATTGCCCGTGACCCAAGAAAATGCAGAGATATCCGATTGGGACAAATCGGAAACTTTATTAAGTTTTCTTTTCGCTGGAATTGGTTTCTTCGTCAGCTGGCTGTTGCGGCTTGCCGGGTCGGCGACGTGCCTTCCTCGGCTCAGGATTCACTCTGTGCGTTCCTCGGCGGCGCTCCTTCGACGGCGTCGCTGCTCTCGCCTCCCTTCGTGGTGCTTGTGGACTCCTGCGGCGTCGTTCTCCAACGGCGTCTCTCCGGTTCCACCCGGCTTGTAGGACTCAAGAAGTCTGCACAACCTCCCTTTCGGGTCCGACCAGAATGATCCTGGGATCACCTGTTCGTCGTGTTCCCTGGGGTCGGTCTGGCTCTAGCCTGAGAAACAAATGTCCCGACAGGTCAAATCCGAGGATTCAGCCTTCTCGTCAGTCCACCGTAACCCCGACGCCTGGCACAAACTCTTGATCCGCGCTTACCCTGCCGGTAGCTCGTCCCTCTCTCGACTCTGCTCCTGTCCTGCACTCGTCTCCACTCCAATCTCTGTGTCCTGCCGATCTCACCGTTGCAGTCTCAGCCTTGGCCTAGCGTCTTGACTCTGGTATCTTGATCTGGGCGGTGAGCACTCGGTTTCTACGGTACTCTCACGGCCACGCACTCGATTGAATCCTCGCACTTGTATCTTGATCTTGATCTCTGGTTCGTTGGTTGCACTTGTACTTTCGCTCGCGTATCTTGGTTATCTGTCCTGGGCTGCGCCTGCGCCTTCCCTTTTATAGGCAGCGGCGGGGTCCCGTTATTTCCCTTTTTGCACACGGCTCGCTAGGGTCAAATGTCCACGTGTGTCCCGTAAGTTCCCTTTGCACACGGCACGCATCGGGTCCAAGGTCCAAGATGTCCCGTTAATTCACGGTGCATCCGCTTTGCGCCGGTTCAAAGTCCACGGCTTTACCGTTCGACCTTATTGCCCTTTGGCGGCGTGGGTCCAAGGTCCAGCGCGGCACCGTTATTTCACGGTCTCTCCGCTTTAGCCGGGTCCAAGGTCCAGTATTCACCGGTGGACCTGGATGCCCTTGGATTCTGCCGCATTCTCGCTGTTGCTAGGGGCTCTCCTGCCTCGAGATTTGTGGGGAGTTTTACGACTCCTCACATCTCCCCCTTTCTTCGGAAATGTGTTAAAGACGGTGCTTTCTCCTCCCGGCGCACTCCGTCGACGTATCTCAGCTTCCTCGTTGTTGTCCTCGTCCTCCGTTGCTCCTGGTTCCCTACTCCTTATGTTGGCCACCAGTCCGGACGCAGCGGTGCAATCTCAGCCTTTTCCTGTAGGCATCTCGACGACCGCGTCTAACCCTCGCTGATGCCTTCTCCTGCTGTTGGCCACCGGTCGGATCGCAGCGATGCCAGTCTCAGCCGTGTCCTATAGGCATCTTGACCCCCGCGTATAGATCCTCCCGTGCCGTCCTTACTCCTGCTCCTTGTTCCTTGACGATTCTCTCTCCTCAGTTGCTGATCCTCGCCTCCGCTCGGAATTTTGAATTTCCGCGCCGCTCCTCGTAGAAATACGCCGCTTCTATTTCCGCAATCTGGCAACTCCGCTCCTACTCACAATCGCGTTCATCGATCGTGGTGAACGGCGTCGCCACTTCCATGTCTCCAATTCCAGTTATCGATATTTTCAGCGTTGCCATTTTCCGTTCCAGTCGCAGTGTGACCAATAGCGTGGCCACTGTGAAAAATCTAGTATTTTTTCCATGTCGTTTTCCCTATCGATCGCACTATCGATCGACCGCCGCTATCGCAGCGCCCCCATCCCGATTTTTCATTACCGCGTGGTTGCAGCTGAAAATGGTGAGTTTTTATCTCTTTTTCTACATCTTTCCAGCTTTCTGACCACTTGTTTCCATTTTGCAGCTCCATGCCGATGTATGAATGCCCCTTGATGATGCTCCGGGGTGCGGACCATGGCCCCGCGCGCCCCGGAAGACAACTTGCGGCTGCAAGTGCCCCCCGTGTCCCGCGCCTGCGGCAGCCTCGCGACGTATTTGCCGGCCCGCGCGCCTGGCCTCGCGCTTCGCTGATCCGCTCCTGGCATGGCTGCCGTAGAGGTCGTTGACCCCTTTTTGTTGTTGTGCTGCAGTCGGTGCTATTGCTTGTGTTGTTGTTGCTGGCGTATTTCGCCTCGCATTTGGCCGGGTTGTTGTCGTTGTTGCCCATGCTTGCTTGTTGTTGCCGCGGTTGATGTTTTTGCTGGCCACGGTTGTTGTAGCCCGCCGCGCCTGCGCGTATGTCGTCGCGCTTATACCCTCCCCTGTCCCAGAACATACTCCTCTCTTCTGTTCTAGCCCCAATCTGGGGCACCTTTTGCAGACTGCTCCTTGCCCGTTTCGAGTGGCTGCTGGGTGCGCGAACTCTTTTCGTACTGTTCCCGGGTGTTCGTATTCCCGTCGTGCAGCTACCGGGTGCTGAAACTCTCTTCTTGCGGGTACGGGGTGCATCCTGGTCTGTGGAGTGTTGGCCTCCTCGAACTCCCTCCTTTGCTGGTCCAACTCCTCAAAGTCGTCTGCCAGTGCCATCAGAGCGTCCAGGTCCCTGCACTCGTACGGGCGAATGAACATCCGCAGCGCCGGTGTGCTGTTCTCTAGAATCCTCTCCAGGACCTCTTCTCGGGTCATATCCAGGGGTCGCATCAAGGTCTGCATGTCTACCATGTAGTCTTTAAACGACTCATTGAAGACTTGCTTCCTCTGCCTGACCTGATCGGCTAGCTTCACCATGAAGCCCCTGGGCAGGAAGAATTCCTTGAAGCTTCGGGAGAAGTCTGCCCAGGTCTCCCAGAATTTGTTGTTGGCGATAAACCACTTGAGGGCTCTTCCCTGCAGGAGTTCCGGCATCGCTCTGGGGATTAGATTGGCGTCGAGCCCGTACGTCACCGCTGACCACTCTACTTGTTCTAGGAACTCCAGGGGTTTATCGTGGCCGTCGTACCTGAAGGTCCACTCTCGTACCTGCTTCGCCACCTTGGCATAGTCCGGTACTTCCGTCTTGGCCCTGTCCTTCCTTTGATTGGCGTCCTCCTGCCTTTCACGGCTGTTCTCCCTTTGAGTGGAGTTTCGTCGCTCCTGGTTGCCGGCGTCCCTGAGGCTTTGGACGTCCAAGCTGCTCACCAAGCCCTCTGCGCTTGTGATTTTCATCTCGGGAGTCTTCTTTCCGTATTCCCTTTCCAACGCTTCGAGGATGGCAACTGTCTCCGGTTCTTTGGTTGTGCGGTCTATGAACTCCGACAGTGCTTTTCTCATGTCCTCCACGAGACCCTCTAGCCTGATTCCCAGGGCGGCTGCGATGGCGGGAAAGTCATCCCTTTTGAGGGTATACAGCCACGACTTGCCCATCCTCTATCTGCTTTCTTGATCGGGACAATCACGCTTGGGCGCCAGATGTAACGAACTGTTTTTAACTGTCGGATCGCTACGTAAACGCCGCGACTAGCTCAGAGATATTGTGTGTTCGTCCCACCAAATTTGTATTGCGTGATTGCCCGTGACCCAAGAAAATGCAGAGATATCCGATTGGGACAAATCGGAAACTTTATTAAGTTTTCTTTTCGCTGGAATTGGTTTCTTCGTCAGCTGGCTGTTGCGGCTTGCCGGGTCGGCGACGTGCCTTCCTCGGCTCAGGATTCACTCTGTGCGTTCCTCGGCGGCGCTCCTTCGACGGCGTCGCTGCTCTCGCCTCCCTTCGTGGTGCTTGTGGACTCCTGCGGCGTCGTTCTCCAACGGCGTCTCTCCGGTTCCACCCGGCTTGTAGGACTCAAGAAGTCTGCACAACCTCCCTTTCGGGTCCGACCAGAATGATCCTGGGATCACCTGTTCGTCGTGTTCCCTGGGGTCGGTCTGGCTCTAGCCTGAGAAACAAATGTCCCGACAGGTCAAATCCGAGGATTCAGCCTTCTCGTCAGTCCACCGTAACCCCGACGCCTGGCACAAACTCTTGATCCGCGCTTACCCTGCCGGTAGCTCGTCCCTCTCTCGACTCTGCTCCTGTCCTGCACTCGTCTCCACTCCAATCTCTGTGTCCTGCCGATCTCACCGTTGCAGTCTCAGCCTTGGCCTAGCGTCTTGACTCTGGTATCTTGATCTGGGCGGTGAGCACTCGGTTTCTACGGTACTCTCACGGCCACGCACTCGATTGAATCCTCGCACTTGTATCTTGATCTTGATCTCTGGTTCGTTGGTTGCACTTGTACTTTCGCTCGCGTATCTTGGTTATCTGTCCTGGGCTGCGCCTGCGCCGTCCCTTTTATAGGCAGCGGCGGGGTCCCGTTATTTCCCTTTTTGCACACGGCTCGCTAGGGTCCAATGTCCACGTGTGTCCCGTAAGTTCCCTTTGCACACGGCACGCATCGGGTCCAAGGTCCAAGATGTCCCGTTAATTCACGGTGCATCCGCTTTGCGCCGGTTCAAAGTCCACGGCTTTACCGTTCGACCTTATTGCCCTTTGGCGGCGTGGGTCCAAGGTCCAGCGCGGCACCGTTATTTCACGGTCTCTCCGCTTTAGCCGGGTCCAAGGTCCAGTATTCACCGGTGGACCTGGATGCCCTTGGATTCTGCCGCATTCTCGCTGTTGCTAGGGGCTCTCCTGCCTCGAGATTTGTGGGGAGTTTTACGACTCCTTACACTATATAATATAGTCGTCCGATTTATGTAAATTTTTTTTCGAAATTCTGAAATAATAAAATAAAGTTATATTCAAAAGTAGAAGAGAATACAATAAAAATTAACAAAGCTATAATTTTTTTCCTATTAATTTCCCATTAATTTTCCGATCGTTCCTATGGGAGCTATATGATATAGTCGTCCGATTTTTATAAAATTTAATTTGAAATTCAGGACATTAAAAAAATAATATTCCCAAGAGCAAATGGTAATATGTCAAAAAACGCATAAGTTATAATTTTTTTTCAATTATTTTTCCGATTCTTCCTATGGGAGCTATAAGATATAGTTTACCGATCCGGCCGGCTCCGACTTATATACTACCTGCAAGAAAGACGACTTTTGGTAAAGTTTCAGCTCGATAGCTTAAAAACTGAGGGACTAGTTTGCGTAGAAACGGACGGACGGACGGACGGACAGACGGACGGACAGACGGACGGACAGACGGACGGACAGACGGACGGACAGACGGACATGGCTAGCTCGACTCATCTAGTCATGCTGACCAAGAATATATATACTTTATAGGGTCGGAAACGTCTCCTTCACTGCGTTGCAAACTTCTAACTGAAATCATTATACCCTCTGCAAGGGTATAAACATGTCTTGTACTGGACTCGAACCCGGTTAAAAAAAAAACTGGGAGCTGCCATAGTTCCCCTGGGCTACGCCCTTATCTTATTTTCGAGAAGCTAATTGCTTTTGTAAGCTTATATGGAAATCTGAATGCTCAAATTTTTGGGTAATATGGACTATTTTTAAGCCCATCGTGGCCCTAACCGAAATGGACTTCAAATAAGTCTAAGATTCCTTAGGTTCAAATTTAGTCCATATTACCTTAATTTAAGTCAATTTTTTGGGTTTTAAGTCCATATTTTTTCTGTGTGTAGTGCGATATTCCTCGACCTCTCTCTCTCGACCACACTCTCGAATGTGGCGTGAAGACCTCATGCATAAAATCATAAAATTACTGCCAGAAAAGACTCATAAGTTACTTAAGTCATACCTCTACCACAGAGTCTTCGAGGTGAGATGCAATGCAACGACATTCAACGAGTACAACATTGAAGCCGGAGTCCCACAAGGTAGCGCACTAGGCCCTACCCTGTTTATCCTACACACAGCAGACATCCCTATGAACGAGAGGCTGACATCGTTCACATTTGCTAACGACACAGCAATCCTGAGCCGCTCGATATGCCCAACTAGAACAAACGCTTAACTAGCTGATCATTTGGTGATAATTGAGAAGATTCTATCAGACTGGCAAATCAAAATTCATGAACAAAAGTGTAAGCATATAACGTTTACCCTTAATAGGCAATAGTGGCCCCCGCTAAGTTTGAATAAGACGCAGATCCCCCAAGCCAGCGATGTAACATATCTCGGCGTCCACCTCGACAGACGCCTAACCTGGCGGAGGCACATTAAATGCAAGAAAGTACACCTCAGACTTAAAGCTAGCAGCCTTCACTGGATTATAAACTCTCGATCACCCTTTAAAACTTCTTCTACGGCTTCCAACTTTGGGGGAACGCGAGCAACAGCAACGTTGACATCATACAATCGCACACATTTAGAAATCCTGCGAACAATCACTGGGGTTGGTTTAGTGCATTGATGTACGTAAGAAACATAACGGTTTTCGGTTGAAAGAGATTTCTGTGACAGCCCCGGTAGACTGAATTTAGACTAATGGCCCCTAATAATTATTCGCTTTATATTGGGTGCTTACATTTAAGGATAGAATTACATTTCTTGTTCACATAAATAGCGACACCGCCAGCATGACTAAAACGATCTGCACGATAAAAAAAACATAATCATCACACGAAATAGGAAAATCACAAGACTACGTGCATTAATATGAACGCCCTTAATACCTTTTTAGTGCTTAACTAAAATTTTTATTAAACTCGCAGCTATGGAACTATCTATTTCCGTCTGGTCGAACCTGTTGAGGACCTACTGGAAAGCGCGCTTTAGTGATAACGAGATAGTTTCAAACTTTTTACAATGAACAATAATTTAATATAAAGGTAAAATTTTTACTGTTAAGAGCCCCAGCCCTATCTGGCGATCCAGATAAAGCAGAAGAAGTTGTAGACGATGTAGTTGATAAAGAAAGAAGAGCGGCTTGTGTTTGTACGCCCAGATCTCGAGAAAGCGCTGAAAGCTCAGCCATGCGCTAGATGCGATATAACATATTCTAGTCAGGACGGTTGACAACATTTTATGCTTATTGTAACCTAACCTAATCCAAGAGGCATGGCCTCTATAAAAATTATGTAGTGCTCTCTTAAAAGCTGCTCATTAATATAGAGAGCTGCTTGTGGGTCGAACCCTATCAGCTGTAAGCTACACTCATAAAAAAAATCGAAAAATTTCCATAGAATCAAGAAAATTCTTTCTTGAATTTTTGCCAAAGGCTACCTCACCATTAATTCAAGAAAAGTTTTTTTTTTGAAAGGCACCTTTAAAACAAGAAAAAATATTTCTTGAAACAAGAAAGGCGATTCTTGTTTCAAAGATGGTTTCTTTCTTGTTTCAAAATGTAAAAATGTAAAAATGTAATGTAAACAAGAAAGGAAGCTAACTTCGGCCAGCCGAAGTCTATATACCCTTGCATTTAATTCCTATTTAATTACAAATTACAAAAATCTGAATTTCGATTTGGAACAAACCGAATTATAGCAATTTTGGCAATAATTGATTGATCATTCCTATGGGAGCTATATAATATAGTCGTCCGATTTATGTAAAATTGATTTCGAAATTCTAAAATAATAAAATAAGGTTATATTCCAGAGTAGAAGAGAATACAATAAAAATTAACAAAGCTATAATTTTTTTCCTATTAATTTCCCATTAATTTTCCGATCATTCCTATAGGAGCTATATGATATAGTCGTCCGATTTTTATAAAATTTAAATCGAAAATCAGAAGTATTAAAAAAACGATATTCCAAAGAGTAGAAGGAAATATGTCAAAAGACACCGAAGCTATAATTTTGTTCATATTAATTTGCCATTAATTTTCTGATAGTTCCTATGACAGCTATATGATATAGTCGTCTGATTTTTATAAAATTTAATTCGAAATTCAGAACTGTTAAAAAAATGATATTTCCAAGAGCATAAGGTAATATGTCAAAAAACACATAAGTTATAATTTTTTTTCAATTATTTTTCCGATTACTCCTATGGGAGCTATAAGATATAGTTGTCCGATCCGGCCGGCTCCGACTTATATATTACCTGCAACGGAAATACGACTTTTGGTTAAGTTTCAGCTCGATAGCTTAAAAACTGAGAGACTAGTTTGCGTAGAAACGGATGGACGGACAGACGGACGGACAGACGGACATGGCTAGATCGACTCGTCTAGTCATGCTGAGCAAGAATATATATACTTTATAGGGTCTGAAACGTCTCCTTCACTGCGTTGCAAACTTCTGACTGAAATCATTATACCCTCTGCAAGGGTATAAAAAGAAGTTTTACATTAACCCTGAAATATAAAATAAAAGTAACTCCGTTTTTTTATATTGCATATCTTATTTAATTACTTTTCAAACATTTAACACTTAATATGTAAATAAATATATTAAATAAACAATTTTTAACATAAGATAAAATTTATTATTTATTATTATTGGTGGTGTATTTAATTCATATAATTTAACTATTGTATTACCCAAGCCTTTTAAACTTCATATGACATAGGGTGATCACAAAGCTGAGTATCTAGTTACAGGCATAAACCATATTGGTATAATAAATATTTGTTTTTAGATAAACAAAATTTTCTGAAATAATGTTAGTAATAGCCAAAATGCACACACGTTGGTCAAAAGACCGAGAGAGAGGAGCAAGACAGATAGAACACGAAGATGGGAAGGTTGAAAATCGAATTTCAGAGAGAGTGAGAGAGACGAGAGAGACACGTACTTACACATATCACTATGGACGGCAGTCCATGTGGTGACGAAGCGCACAAGGAGATTGTGGGAAGGCGATTACAATTATATAGCCGCAGAATTGAAAATCTACTGTAATTGTCCGCTTCTACCGAGTGATACACCAATTTAACCCTCTACTGCATGACCATAGAAATATCAATGAAAAATTTTTTTTTTTAGTTTGTATGAGTTGATTGGGGTAAAAATAACATATATTTCAACTTTTTATTTTTGGGGGGGGGGGCGCAAATTTTGGGGGGCAAGAAATGAAGCCATATATGGACTTGTATGCATTTAGCGTTTTTTCGAGTTTGCCATATATGGCTTTCTATGCATTTATGTGAAAGTTGCTAAAACAGTTTCTTTTGTCATTGTATCATAGAAATACATTACATTTTTCACAAAAGGTGTATGAACGGAAAGAACAATTGTTTTGACAGAGTTGCCGTTGTTTTTTCCAAGTGGGAAAATGCCCAAAATTGTCCATCCCAACAGAATTCAAGGGTGTTTCCTGGTGCCTCATTCTTTAGCTGGTAGATGGAGTTTTTTCACATGATTGATATGTGCGTAGTAAATTCATGGACTTTATGGCGTCGTAAGACAGATCAATATATGCAACTTTTCGACTTCAAGCTTTTAATAGCTAAGCACCTGTGTAAGGCAGGAAAAATTAAGAAGCGTTGACGTCCTGTGATGACTCCAACTTCATCGCCCAGGACAAGCAGGGAAAATACTCCATCTACCATCTACATAAATTCATAGAAAGCTATATATGGCAAACTCGAAAAAACGCTAAATGCATATAAGTCCATATATGGCTTCCGTAGTTTTTATACCCTTGCAGAGGGTAGAAGTTTGAACGCAGTGAAGGGAACGTTTCTGACCCTATAAAGTATATATATTCTTGGTCAGCATGACTAGACGAGTCGATCTAGCCATGTCCGTCTGTCCGTCCGTCTGTCCGTCCGTTTCTACGCAAACTAGTCCCTCAATTTTTAAGCTATCGAGCTGAAACTTTACCAAAAGTCGTCTTTCTATTGCAGGTAGTATATAAGTCGGAGCCGGCCGGATCGGACAACTATATCTTATAGCTCCCATAGGAATAATCGGAAAAATAATGGAAAAAAAATTATAACTTATGTGCTTTTTGCCATATTACCTAATGCTCTTGGAAATATCATTTTTTTAACTGTTCTGAATTTCGAATTAAATTTTAGAAAAATCGGAAAAATATATCATATAGCTCCCATAGGAACGATCGAAAAACTAAAGGGAAATTAATAGGAATAAAATTATAGCTTTGTTAATTTGTATTCTCTTTGTTTTATTGTATTCTCTTCTACTTTGGAATATAAGTTTATTTTATTATTTTAGAATTTCGAATTAAATTTAACATAAATTGGATGACTATATTATATAGCTGCCATAGAAAGATTAATTAATGTCAAAATACTCCGTAAACTGCTATAATTTTGTTTGTTGTTTTGTTTGTAGAATAGGAACGATCTGCAAGGGTATAAAAACTTCGGCTGGCCGAAGTTAGCTTTCTTTCTTGTTTTACATAAAATAGTACTCTTGATGCTTACCTATAGTCAAATTATATTTATACCCTTGCAGAGGGTATAATGATTTCAGTCAGAAGTTTGCAACGCAGTGAAGGAGACGTTTCAGACCCTATAAAGTATATATATTCTTGGTCAGCATGACTAGACGAGTCGAGCTAGCCATGTCCGTCTGTCCGTCCGTCTGTCCGTCCGTCTGTCCGTCCGTCCGTCCGTCCGTTTCTACGCAAACTAGTCCCTCAGTTTTTAAGCTATCGAGCTGAAACTTTACCAAAAGTCGTCTTTCTTGCAGGTAGTATATAAGTCGGAACCGGCCGGATCGGACATTTATATCTTATAGCTCCCATAGGAATAATCGTAAAAATAATTGAAAAAACTATATCTTCGGTGTTTTTTGACAGATTACATTTTGCTCTTGGGAATATCATTTTTTTAACTTTCCTGAATTTCGAATTAAATTTTATAAAAATAGGACGACTATATCATATAGCTCCCATAGGAATGATCGGAAAATTAATGGGAAATTAATAGGAAAAAAATTATAGCTTAGTTAATTCTTATTGTATTCTCTTCTACTCTTGAATATAACTTTATTTTATTATTTCAGAATTTCGAAATAAATTTTACATAAAGCGGACGACTATATTATATAGCTCCCATAGGAATGATCAATCAATTATTGTCAAAATTGCTATAATTCGGTTTGTTCCAAATCGAAATTCAGATTTTTGTAATTTGTAATTAAATAGGAATTAACTGCAAGGGTATATAGACTTCGGCTGGCCGAAGTTACCTTCCTTTCTTGTTTTTATTAAAGTAAACTTTATAATATTTTAGAATAAAAATACTTTTCAACGATAATCGGGCTTTTTCTTAGAGAAAATTTATTTTAAAATTCAGTAATATTCACTTTCGTTCATATGCTTGAGACGCCTGCACAAACTAATTGAAACTCGAGACAAGCCTACACAAGAACGGTCTGCAAACAGAATTCGAACAGGGAATAGTGCAAAGAGAATAACTGATAACAAACGATAAATTGTATGTACCGTTTTAGTACAACAAAACACGATTGAAAATGAGAAGCCACATATGGCTTTGCATGCGGTAGAGATCAATTGGTTTGGGGGAGAGAGCGGTGAAAGTGTAAAAGTGAAATTTGGGGCCAGTGGGAATAATTGGCCCCTCGCACTATGCTCGTTGTATTTTTACTGAAAATGCGCTTATTATGAGGGGTCATATCAGAAAATCCGACGCTCCGTTCAAAAGTTATATCGAAAACAAGATTTTCTTCTTCTTCCCAAAATAAAATAATTTGTCCCTTTGTTTGTATGCATCAAATCGTGGTTTTAGGATCCTGAAATAAATTTTACTGTGTTTAGCAGCAGGATATGAAAAACGTTTGTTCTACGACTCTTGGAAAAACCGGCTAGTTAGGCGGGAAATCATTAAAAAAAGCTAGATTTTGAGGACTTATAGTTTATAAACGACTAAAGCTACAGACTCGTTCTATACCTTGTTAAAAAGGTAATTTAATATGCTAATCGGTAATACTCATTCGGTAAAATTAGCTAAATGAAATAGTTTAAAATTTATGACTAAAAGTTGTTTTCAGTATATCAAACAAAAACATTTCTTAACGAGGTAAAAACAAGAGGGAACGCTATAGTCGAGTGCCTCGACTATCAAATACCCGTTACTCAGCTAAGGTCAGCAGTCTCAAGCAGGGCAAACCAAGCAGCCGCTTCAAAAAATTTAAAAAATTTCTTCTACATTTCGGTAGGCGTTAATAACCCAAACAAAATAACGTTTACACTTTTGCTCTAGCTTTAAAACTATGGGCGCCACAGCTTTTCGCGGTTTGTGGGCGTTAGGGGGGAAGGGGGGTTTCCAACTTTGGTCTATCAATATGTATTGATGAAACGAATACACATTGCTTTTCCCGTTAATATAGCTTCAAAAATGTGGGTGTCACAGTTTTTCGCGGTTTGTGGGCGTTAGAGGGGGCGCGGCACATCGATGTGAAAAACTTGCGCTGCGTATTAACCCCTAGAATCTGCATGCCAAATTCCAATCTTCTAGCTTTTATAGTTTCCGAGATCTCAGCGTTCATACAGACGGGTGCCACTGTTTTTCGCGGTTTGTTAATATATCAATATGTATTGATGAAACAAATACACAGACACGAACTATTGCAGAGTGCCGAAAAAATAAATTTTAAAAAGTGTATTTAATCATGTGTGTAATCATCTTTCGTCACAAATGTTGATATCAGAACTTTTGTATGTTGAAGGTGCGATCGTCACTAGTTTTAACCTCGTTAAGAGGTGTTTTTGTTTGATATCAGCGGTTTTTGTTTTAAACATGAGTCATATCATATCTTCATACTTTTGCTTCCATAGGATCTTGTACTAGCGTTTTCTTCGCGCTAAATTAGCGGGTTTTGTCAAAGTCGTAAAAAAAATTTTCTATATGGAACGGTTTAAAATACAGTTCGGATACGCACAAACAAATTTAAATGCTCGAGCAGGATTAGTTGTTCTAAGCTAACAAAAGTGGCCAATTTTATATTTAAATAATTTTCAAACGTAACTTTTTACAATAACGTGTTACATACCAAAATTTAAGGAATATCAAGGCCTCTACGGATTAATGTTTTAAAAAAATCGTTAGAGCCGTTTTTGAAAAAAATAAAAAAAAGCTAAAAAAAAATTGTTTTAATTGTTTTGTTTATGGTTTTTTAACCATTGCATTTACATACATTTTGTTAAGAAGGCGTTTATTTTATTTAAAAATACCTTTATTATGAGGTGAAGCACAAGTCTGTAGCATTAATATTTCGCAAGTTACGTACTTGCGAAATTTAGCCTTTTCTAGCGGTTTTACCGCCAAACTAGCTTGTATTTTTAAGAGTCGTAAAACTAAAGTTTCCTAAATGGACGGGTTTAAAACAATTTTAACGATTCCTTGACCCTACAGTTTGGATACGCACTTACAAAATTCAATGCTTAGGCAGCGTTAGTTGTTTTGGGCTGGCAAAAGTGGCGATTTTCGTTTCTGAATAACTTTTAAACGTGACTTTTTACAGTAATGTGTTATATACCAAAATTTAAGGAATTTCAAGTTTAAAGTTTTAAAGAAAATCGTTAGAGCCGTTTTTGAGGAAAATATAAAAAAGCTAAAAACAAAATTAAAAAATTTTTGGTTTTGTGCATATCTTTTTAACTATTATATTTACACAAATTACATATAGAAGGCGCTTATAGCATTTCAAAATACCTTTTAAACGAGATGCTGTTTTTAGCTGTTTTCCCACTAAACTAGTGGGTTTTTCCAAAAATGGTAAAACTAAAGTTTCCTATATCGAGCTGTTGAACATCATATCAAATTTTCAGGACTTTAAAACCATGTTTTGGGACACACAGACAAAATCACAAACATAATTAAATTTTCATTTTGGGAAGAAGAAGAAAATCTTGTTTTCGGTATAACTTTTGAACGGAGCGTCCGATTTTCTAATATGACCCCTCATATTAAGCGTATTTTCAGTAGGAATACAACTAACGTAGTGCCAATTATCCCCACTTTTACACTTTCACCGCTCTCTCTCCCAAACCAATTGATTTTCTTGAGGTCTTGGTATGCAATCCTTTAAGTTTTAGCAATACTTTTAATTTGGTGTATTACTCATTACGATCGGACTATCACAGCAAATATAGTAGTCGTCTTCGCACACTCTCCTGGTGCGCTTCGTCACTACATGGACTGCCGTCCATGGTGATAACACATTTTCTCATAAAAATGCGCGTTTGGATGCTATTGAGCGATGAAAAGTGCTTACTTGAATGCCCAAAAACCAATTTTATGAGAACAAATTCTTATTAGACATTTTCAAGGTACAAGTCTTACTTTCATATTTAATGTAAATTCCTTGAAAGTTTTTTTAACTTTATTTTTAGATTTTTTAAAATTTTTTTTTTGAGAAAAATAATAAAAAATCTAAAAATAAAGTTAAAAAACTGTAAAGTCATATTTAAAAGTTATTCAGAAACGAAAATAGCCACTTTTGCCAGCCCGAAACAACTAACGCTGCCTAAGTATTGAATTTCGTATTTTAGGGTCAAGGAATCGTTAAAATTATTTTAAGCCGTTCCACAAAGGAGTCTTTCGTTTTACGAATTAAAAAAAAAACCCGCTAGTTTAGCGAGATGAAAACGGTAATATTAAACCCTATGGCAGCAAAAGTATAAAGAAAAGAGTAGTAGATATATTTGATATGACTCATGTTTAAAACTCATGTTTAAAACTTTTTCGGCACACTGCAATATAAAATGCCTATAAAGGGAAAAAGGCTGGGCTATTTTCTAAAACTTTAGCGTGCCGAAAAAGGGAATTTTAAACAGTGTATTTAATCATGTCTGTAATCATTTTTCGTCACAAATGTTGATATCAGAACTTTTTTATGTTGAATGTGCGGTCGACAATAGTTTTTTACCTCGTTAAGGAGTGTTTTTATTTGATATGTATATATTCATATATGTATATTTTTCTGAAATAATGTTAATAATAGCCAAAATGCAAGCATGTTGGTCAAAAAACCGAGAGAGAGGAGCAAGACAGATAGAACACGAAGATCGAAAGGTTGAAAATCAAATTTCAGAGAGAGAGTGAGAGAGACGAGAGAGACACGTTCTTACACATATATGTATATATTCAGCCTTTTGAACGAAGGAAGACCGAATGCAAGCAGGTCAGATCATCACAATTTTAGGAAGAAGAAGAGAGAAACGACTGTCAAGAGAGCGAGAGAGAGTATCAAAAGATTGAAGGGTTAGAAATCGGCTTTCAGATCGGGAGAACCGCGTACCTGCATACGTATTTACAGGTCTATGGGCCGTTTTCTCGTCCGTACTTTAGTTTGCCTGCCGGGACAACGGAGCGATAAACAAAAAATGGTTTACTCGTCCTTATGTTAGCGCAGGTAGCGACAAATTTTGTCTCGGTACTTCATCCACCGTGCCAAATTTGAGCGGTTGGATTGTGCGCAAGTGTTGCCAATCTGTTGTCAATCTGGTTCCACTCTTCATTCGAAAACAGCTGATTCTATTTACAGTTAAATATGAATCAAAACTGTTCAAGTCATCTAATTTATTTTAAAATGAATTCCCGAATTTCTCTTTAGGGTTGTAAACTTTTCCCGAAGGGCAATGGTCTCCTGTTCATCGGTATAATTTTTACCGCGAAATTTCCTTTCTGCCGACATTGTTTTATTTTATTAGTTTGGAATGTTAGTTAGTATGACTGTTTCATGGTATTATTCGATCGTTTTTCTATTCATTTTTGACATTTAGTTAACTCTTCTGATGTGGGGTTGCCACCAAAAACCGATTTGGCGCCGGGATAAATAGACTCCTTTGCGGGCTATAAGGCACCAGGACTTAATGGAATATTTCCAGCCATGTTGCTAGCGACCAAAGAAAGGATCACCCCATGGCTGTATGAAATATACAAAGCACGGGCTATATCCCAATCCAATGAAGCACCCCTCGGATTGTCTTCCTTCCAAAGGCGGGAAAGTGCAGTCACGCTAGCACCAAGGATTACAGGCCGATAAGCCTTACCTCTTTCCTACTCAAAACTCTGGAAAAGCTTCTGGATCTACACATCAGGGAGAATAATGTCATCCAACCAGCATGCCTACACCAAAGGGAACTCTGTGGAAACGGCACCTGGCAGCCATTAGGGCATCGATGGCAACGAGACAGCTGACGTTTTTGCAAAGGAGGGCGTAGAGCTGACGAACAACAGAACGGAGAACGTGATAGTTTCTCTCAGAACGCTACAAAGCGCCCTGGAGAACTAGGCGGATACGCGACCAAAAAGCAGGTGGAGGAATACCGAGACTTGCCAAATTGCAAAAACAATGTGAAAAGAGCGCAACGACAAGCTCAGCCAGTATGTACTGCATCTTCCACCGAAAGACTGCATACTGTTAGTGGAAATCCTCGCAGGCCACTGTCACACGCAACTACGATCGGAATACTCAACAGCCGCACCTGCAGAAAATGCGCATTTTATCTGCAACTGCCCGGCTCTCTCACGAGCAAGAAGAAGATACCTCGGTGCCCCAACTTTGGCATCACCAGAAGATGCCTCCAGCAGGGAACCAGGCGAACTTCTTGCCTTCGCGAAATACACCTCGATCCTTACGGACAAAAAAACTCTTAAAATATCTCGAGGTTCATACAGATCAGTCGGACAACTAAGGTCCATATTGGCCTATGCGTGGCCCTGTCCGTGAGGGTCGTCCGTGTAACCTAACCTAATGGCTCATCACACTAATAAGTTTATGTCTGACAATGCAATGCCAAACAATAGTCAGTCTGGTTTTAGGAAAAACAGAAGCTGTACCTCACAGCCACAATACCGGCCAGAAATCGACACAACGGGTGGCTCGAGGAAAAGAATTCAGTGGCAGTCATGCAAGAGACACACGAAGACAACGAAACAGCGAAATTCCTGGAAGTAGAGCTGGCGGACTTCAGTACCATGACGGGGATATCGAACATGGCAGAGCATCAGATCACAATGAAGGACGACAAACCTAATAAGCAGCGATACTACCACAAGAATCCAAAAGTTCAAGGCGAGATCAATGCGAAGGTGGAGGAGCTCCTTCAAATGGGGTTCATAGAGCACTCAAAGAGTCCATACAGCTACCCTATCGTGATGGTGAGAAAGAAGACAGGCAAGTGGAGACTATGCGTAGACTTCAGGCAAATCAAAGCGAAGTCTATAAAGGAAGCCTACCCCATGCCCCGCATAAACTACATCCTGGATCAGCTAAGGAAGGCACGGTACATCAGCAGTTTAGATTTGAAAGACGGATACTGGCAAATCCCACTGGAAGAAAATAGCCGGAAATTTACAGCCTTTGCGGTGCCTGGGAAGGGCTATATTCAGTGGAGGGTAATGCCGTTTGGCCTCCACTCAGCATTCGCGACGTTTCAACGGGTCCTGGACCAAGTAATTGGTCCCGAAATGTCACCCCACTCATTTGCCTACCAGGACGACATCATGCTCATCGGCGCGGAGAAGAACTACTCAACGACAGGAAAGGAGTGCTTGGCAATTGTCTGGGCGATCCGAAAACTCAAGCCATATCTGGAAGGCTACCACTTTAAAGTAGTAACCGACCATATGTCCCTGAAGTGGCTAAACATCAGCATAGAAAGCCCTTTAGGAAGGATCGCCAGATGGCCCCTGGAGTTGCAGCAGTACGACTTTGAGATAGCGTACGCTCTGTCAAGGCAGCCATTGCCCGAAACGCTCAGAAGCATAAAGGAGACATCGGCGGCGGAAGCTTCAGCAGCGATAATCTGTACAGAAGCATACCACATAGAGCGGGCAGTAAGGATGTCGTTACATGGAAGATGTGCGTTCCGAGGGCTCTACGAGCACGTCTGGCAGCCCGATACTACTGGCCAGGTATGCATAGAGACGCCAGAGACCACGTAAATGCGAAACCTGCATGAGGTTCAATCCGAATCAAATGCAGGCGGCGGGCAAAATGCTAACCCAAGTGCCAGAGGAACCGTGGGCCACAGTACCGCGATCGAAGCACGGCAATTCAATGCTACTGGTGCTTATAGAAAGGTTCTTTAAATGGACGGAACCAGTGCCGCTACGCAATGCGACAGCCGAATCGCTTAAAAAGGCGTTCAGGGAGCGTATAATTGCAAGGTATGGGGACCCTAAGGTCATAACGGATTTTTAAAATTTTCTTGCGGAGATGGGTATTAGACAGAAATTCACCGCACCCTATACGCCGCAAGAAAACCCGACGGAGCGAGCAAACAGGACGGTCAAAACTACGATTGCACAGTTCGCAGGACAAGACCAAAGAACATGGGACGAGAAGTGGCCTGAGATCATGCTGGCCGTCAACTCAAGCATATCGGAATCCACTGGATACACCCCATTGTTTCTTACCCAAGGCAGGGAGCCACGACTACCGAGCGCCCTTTACGACAGAGAAACCCTAGGCACCGGATGAGCCACGGAAACCCCGGATGAAAACGCCGAGAAAATCCACGAAATCTTCGAGATCGTAAGGCGAAATCTAGAGAAGGCCTCCCAGGATCAGGCTAGGTATTACATCCTAAGGAGGAGGCCGGCGGTGGGCGACGTAGTCTGGGCTAAGGAACACCACCTGTCAAAAGCCGCAGAAGGATATGCTGCGAAATTGGCCCCGAGATACGACGGGCCCTACCAGGTCATGGATTTCGTCTCGCCGGTAATCTGCAAAATAAGAAACATTAATACGAAGAAAGAACGGAACATTCACGTTAGCGAGCTCAAGCAACAACAAACACAAAACACAAGCGAGAAACCCACGGACACTACGAAGGACATTCACAAGGATATGGTAGAGGGAGGCACCTGGAGTATGCGTCAGGCCGAAGCGAGAGTCATCCAGGATAACGCTAGGCAATCAGGTCATTCACAAGGATAACAGCAAGGATACACAATGATCTAAGACACAAACGGCTACTCGAAGATAAACCGCACTGAGTCATCCCAGATTACGCCAAGGAGGAAAAAGTATGCGCGGAAGACCTTCTCTACTTATCCCGAGGAAAGGGGGGAGACGGTACAGCTGTAGGGCTATACCGTAGCCAGCCGAACATCCCGGACAGAAAACAAGCACAACCAAGTCACCGAAAACCCTGAAATGCAAACAAATGAATGCCGGTCCAGCTAAATTTGGCAACTCACCACGGGTAAACAAACCTTGATGCTGACAGAGCGCGACAACCTACGGCACAGCCGCAGCCGAGCCGGTTAAGGGCATTGACCTAAGAACCCAAGGGCAAGGAAGGGCATAGTTGCAGCATCTGGAAGGAAACAAATTAGAAACAAAAACACAAACACCGAAACTTGCACTTACAAAAACAAAGATGCAAAATCACCATGGACTAGGGACGATAGTGCGATCGATGGGCACACAATTATCCCCACTTTTACACTTTCACCGCTCTCTCTCCCAAACCAATTGATTTTCTTGAGGTCTTGGTATGCAATCCTTTAAGTTTTAGCAATACTTTTAATTTGGTGTATTACTCATTACGATCGGACTATCACAGCAAATTTTCAATTTTGCGGCTATATATAGTAGTCGTCTTCGCACACTCTCCTGGTGCGCTTCGTCACTACATGGACTGCCGTCCATGGTGATAACACATTTTCTCATAAAAATGCGCGTTTGGATGCTATTGAGCGATGAAAAGTGCTTACTTGAATGCCCAAAAACCAATTTTATGAGAACAAATTCTTATTAGACATTTTCAAGGTACAAGTCTTACTTTCATATTTAATGTAAATTCCTTGAAAGTTTTTTTAACTTTATTTTTAGATTTTAAAAAATTTTTTTTTTGAGAAAAATAATAAAAAATCTAAAAATAAAGTTAAAAAACTGTAAAGTCATATTTAAAAGTTATTCAGAAACGAAAATAGCCACTTTTGCCAGCCCGAAACAACTAACGCTGCCTAAGTATTGAATTTCGTATTTTAGGGTCAAGGAATCGTTAAAATTATTTTAAGCCGTTCCACAAAGGAGTCTTTCGTTTTACGAATTAAAAAAAAACCCGCTAGTTTAGCGAGATGAAAATGGTAATATTAAACCCTATGGCAGCAAAAGTATAAAGAAAAGAGTAGTAGATATATTTGATATGACTCATGTTTAAAACTCATGTTTAAAACTTTTTCGGCACACTGCAATATAAAATGCCTATAAAGGGAAAAAGGCTGGGCTATTTTCTAAAACTTTAGCGTGCCGAAAAAGGGAATTTTAAACAGTGTATTTAATCATGTCTGTAATCATTTTTCGTCACAAATGTTGATATCAGAACTTTTTTATGTTGAATGTGCGGTCGACACTAGTTTTTTACCTCGTTAAGGAGTGTTTTTATTTGATATGTATATATTCATATATGTATATTTTTCTGAAATAATGTTAATAATAGCCAAAATGCAAGCATGTTGGTCAAAAAACCGAGAGAGAGGAGCAAGACAGATAGAACACGAAGATCGAAAGGTTGAAAATCAAATTTCAGAGAGAGAGTGAGAGAGACGAGAGAGACACGTTCTTACACATATATGTATATATTCAGCCTTTTGAACGAAGGAAGACCGAATGCAAGCAGGTCAGATCATCACAATTTTAGGAAGAAGAAGAGAGAAACGACTGTCAAGAGAGCGAGAGAGAGTATCAAAAGATTGAAGGGTTAGAAATCGGCTTTCAGATCGGGAGAACCGCGTACCTGTATACGTATTTACAGGTCTATGGGCCGTTTTCTCGTCCGTACTTTAGTTTGCCTGCCGGGACAACGGAGCGATAAACAAAAAATAGTTTACTCGTCCTTATGTTAGCGCAGGTAGCGACAAATGTTGTCTCGGTACTTCATCCACCGTGCCAAATTTGAGCGGTTGGATTGTGCGCAAGTGTTGCCAATCTGTTGTCAATCTGGTTCCACTCTTCATTCGAAAACAGCTGATTCTATTTACAGTTAAATATGAATCAAAACTGTTCAAGTCATCTAATTTATTTTAAAATGAATTCCCGAATTTCTCTTTAGGGTTGTAAACTTTTCCCGAAGGGCAATGGTCTCCTGTTCATCGGTATAATTTTTACCGCGAAATTTCCTTTCTGCCGACATTGTTTTATTTTATTAGTTTGGAATGTTAGTTAGTATGACTGTTTCATGGTATTATTCGATCGTTTTTCTATTCATTTTTGACATTTAGTTAACTCTTCTGATGTGGGGTTGCCACCAAAAACCGATTTGCCGCCGGGATAAATAGACTCCTTTGCGGGCTATAAGGCACCAGGACTTAATGGAATATTTCCAGCCATGTTGCTAGCGACCAAAGAAAGGATCACCCCATGGCTGTATGAAATATACAAAGCACGGGCTATATCCCAATCCAATGAAGCACCCGTCGGATTGTCTTCCAAAGGCGGGAAAGTGCAGTCACGCTAGCACCAAGGATTACAGGCCGATAAGCCTTACCTCTTTCCTACTCAAAACTCTGGAAAAGCTTCTGGATCTACACATCAGGGAGAATAATGTCATCCAACCAGCATGCCTACACCAAAGGGAACTCTGTGGAAACGGCACCTGGCAGCCATTAGGGCATCGATGGCAACGAGACAGCTGACGTTTTTGCAAAGGAGGGCGTAGAGCTGACGAACAACAGAACGGAGAACGTGATAGTTTCTCTCAGAACGCTACAAAGCGCCCTGGAGAACTAGGCGGATACGCGACCAAAAAGCAGGTGGAGGAATACCGAGACTTGCCGAATTGCAAAAACAATGTGAAAAGAGCGCAACGACAAGCTCAGCCAGTATGTACTGCATCTTCCACCGAAAGACTGCATACTGTTAGTGGAAATCCTCGCAGGCCACTGTCACACGCAACTACGATCGGAATACTCAACAGCCGCACCTGCAGAAAATGCGCATTTTATCTGCAACTGCCCGGCTCTCTCACGAGCAAGAAGAAGATACCTCGGTGCCCCAACTTTGGCATCACCAGAAGATGCCTCCAGCAGGGAACCAGGCGAACTTCTTGCCTTCGCGAAATACACCTCGATCCTTACGGACAAAAAAACTCTTAAAATATCTCGAGGTTCATACAGATCAGTCGGACAACTAAGGTCCATATTGGCCTATGCGTGGCCCTGTCCGTGAGGGTCGTCCGTGTAACCTAACCTAATGGCTCATCACACTAATAAGTTTATGTCTGACAATGCAATGCCAAACAATAGTCAGTCTGGTTTTAGGAAAAACAGAAGCTGTACCTCACAGCCACAATACCGGCCAGAAATCGACACAACGGGTGGCTCGAGGAAAAGAATTCAGTGGCAGTCATGCAAGAGACACACGAAGACAACGAAACAGCGAAATTCCTGGAAGTAGAGCTGGCGGACTTCAGTACCATGACGGGGATATCGAACATGGCAGAGCATCAGATCACAATGAAGGACGACAAACCTAATAAGCAGCGATACTACCACAAGAATCCAAAAGTTCAAGGCGAGATCAATGCGAAGGTGGAGGAGCTCCTTCAAATGGGGTTCATAGAGCACTCAAAGAGTCCATACAGCTCCCCTATCGTGATGGTGAGAAAGAAGACAGGCAAGTGGAGACTATGCGTAGACTTCAGGCAAATCAAAGCGAAGTCTATAAAGGAAGCCTACCCCATGCCCCGCATAAACTACATCCTGGATCAGCTAAGGAAGGCACGGTACATCAGCAGTTTAGATTTGAAAGACGGATACTGGCAAATCCCACTGGAAGAAAATAGCCGGAAATTTACAGCCTTTGCGGTGCCTGGGAAGGGCTATATTCAGTGGAGGGTAATGCCGTTTGGCCTCCACTCAGCATTCGCGACGTTTCAACGGGTCCTGGACCAAGTAATTGGTCCCGAAATGTCACCCCACTCATTTGCCTACCAGGACGACATCATGCTCATCGGCGCAGAGAAGAACTACTCAACGACAGGAAAGGAGTGCTGCATGAGGTTCAATCCGAATCAAATGCAGGCGGCGGGCAAAATGCTAACCCAAGTGCCAGAGGAACCGTGGGCCACAGTACCGCGATCGAAGCACGGCAATTCAATGCTACTGGTGCTTATAGAAAGGTTCTTTAAATGGACGGAACCAGTGCCGCTACGCAATGCGACAGCCGAATCGCTTAAAAAGGCGTTCAGGGAGCGTATAATTGCAAGGTATGGGGACCCTAAGGTCATAACGGATTTTTAAAAATTTTCTTGCGGAGATGGGTATTAGACAGAAATTCACCGCACCCTATACGCCGCAAGAAAACCCGACGGAGCGAGCAAACAGGACGGTCAAAACTACGATTGCACAGTTCGCAGGACAAGACCAAAGAACATGGGACGAGAAGTGGCCTGAGATCATGCTGGCCGTCAACTCAAGCATATCGGAATCCACTGGATACACCCCATTGTTTCTTACCCAAGGCAGGGAGCCACGACTACCGAGCGCCCTTTACGACAGAGAAACCCTAGGCACCGGATGAGCCACGGAAACCCCGGATGAAAACGCCGAGAAAATCCACGAAATCTTCGAGATCGTAAGGCGAAATCTAGAGAAGGCCTCCCAGGATCAGGCTAGGTATTACATCCTAAGGAGGAGGCCGGCGGTGGGCGACGTAGTCTGGGCTAAGGAACACCACCTGTCAAAAGCCGCAGAAGGATATGCTGCGAAATTGGCCCCGAGATACGACGGGCCCTACCAGGTCATGGATTTCGTCTCGCCGGTAATCTGCAAAATAAGAAACATTAATACGAAGAAAGAACGGAACATTCACGTCAGCGAGCTCAAGCAACAACAAACACAAAACACAAGCGAGAAACCCACGGACACTACGAAGGACATTCACAAGGATATGGTAGAGGGAGGCACCTGGAGTATGCGTCAGGCCGAAGCGAGAGTCATCCAGGATAACGCTAGGCAATCAGGTCATTCACAAGGATAACAGCAAGGATACACAATGATCTAAGACACAAACGGCTACTCGAAGATAAACCGCACTGAGTCATCCCAGATTACGCCAAGGAGGAAAAAGTATGCGCGGAAGACCTTCTCTACTTATCCCGAGGAAAGGGGGGAGACGGTACAGCTGTAGGGCTATACCGTAGCCAGCCGAACATCCCGGACAGAAAACAAGCACAACCAAGTCACCGAAAACCCTGAAATGCAAACAAATGAATGCCGGTCCAGCTAAATTTGGCAACTCACCACGGGTAAACAAACCTTGATGCTGACAGAGCGCGACAACCTACGGCACAGCCGCAGCCGAGCCGGTTAAGGGCATTGACCTAAGAACCCAAGGGCAAGGAAGGGCATAGTTGCAGCATCTGGAAGGAAACAAATTAGAAACAAAAACACAAACACCGAAACTTGCACTTACAAAAACAAAGATGCAAAATCACCATGGACTAGGGACGATAGTGCGATCGATGGGCACACGATATATGGAAAAATCATGGTGAATATCGCAAGCGATCAAGTGGCAACGCCGCCCCTGCGATATCAATAGGTGATGGGTGTCGATATCATGGGGAGTTCCGCTGGGTTATCGGGAACTGATGGGTGTCGATGCCCAGTGTGACCAGACGAGAAAAACAGCGCGGAAAACTTGAACGAAGGCCCGCTGGGTATCGATACCTGATGGGAGTTTTGAAAGTTGCTGCAAGAGGACGACCGGCGCCGTAGAAACTCACGGAGTTGAAAGCTTCGAGGGAGCGTCGAGGAAAGCAACGAGGGAGCGCCGAGAGAACGAGCAGGACATCAGAGGGACTCGAAGGCTAGAAAATGCAAGGAAACGCCGGAGAGTCGGAGCCAAATTTTAAAATTTCCCGAAGTAAGGAAGGAATGTGAGGAGTTGAATTTGTAGACCAAATGAGAGAGTGGAGAATCCAACTCCAGGGAGAGAGAACTCTGGCAAAGAGAGTTCGGAGACCAAGGAGCGGAGAGTGAGAGAGTGGAGACTTCGCAGGCAGAGCCAGAGTGCCGTGTGCAAAAGGGAACTAACGGAACAGCACCGGACTATAGACTCTGCCGTGGACTTTGGACCGGTATTAAGAAGTGCCACATCTCAGAGGCTGAGTGGCGCACAGGCGTGCCACATGCACCAGTGGAATCAGCGGGAGGGCGGCAACATGCGGAACTGCGGTTGGAAGCCGGGCGTGAGGGACAAGTGGGTCAAACAGGATCCACGGACTGTGGACCCGGAGTGGAGAGATGCCGCGGCCAGAGCACAAAAGGGAATTAACGGTACCCGGAGGCCCTATATAAAGCCGCCGGGCGCCGGCAGCAGGATCACTCGATCACAAGGCGTCAACCCGTAAAGATCAGTCAAGAAAATAAAGTGAATAAGTCAGTCAGCCAGTGCCAAATAATCTACAAGTGAAACACAAGCCCAGTCGTCAGAAGCAGCGCCGTGGGAGCCTTCAAGGAGCAAGATCGCTACGTCGAGACGTTCGGGATTGGACCACCAGGAATCTCCGAATTGAGACACAGGTAGCTGAGGTCCAGAGGGCATCACGCGGCTAAGTCAAGGCGAACCGTTTCTACTCCTGTTACGACTAAGTCCTCGCGAGGTATGCATAGAGACGCCAGAGCCCACGTAAATGCGAAACCTGCATGAGGTTCAATCCGAATCAAATGCAGGCGGCGGGCAAAATGCTAACCCAAGTGCCAGAGGAACCGTGGGCCACAGTATGCGCGGACTTCGTTGGACCCCTACCGCGATCGAAGCACGGCAATTCAATGCTGCTAGTGCTTTTAAACAGGTTTTCTAAATGGACGGAACCAGTGCCGCTACGCAATGCGACAGCCGAATCGCTTAAAAAGGCGTTCAGGGAGCGTATAATTGCAAGGTATAGGGACCCAAAGGTCATAACGGACAACGGAGTGCAGTTTGCGAATCGCATTTTTAAAAATTTTCTTGCGGAGATGGGTATTAGACAGCAATTCACCGCACCCTATACGCCACAAAAAACCCGACGGAGCGAGCAAACAGGACGGTCAAAACTATGATTGCACAGTTCGCAGGACAAGACCAAAGAAAATGGGACGAGAAGTGGCCTGAGATCATGCTGGCCGTCAACTCAAGCATATCGGAATCCACTGGATACACCCCATTGTTTCTTACCCAAGGCAGGGAGCCACGACTACCGAGCGCCCTTTACGACAGAGAAATCCTAGGCACCGGACGAGCCACGGAAACCCCGTATGAAAACGCCGAGAAAGTACAGGAAATCTTCGAGATCGTAAGGCGAAATCTGGAAAGGCATCCCAGGATCAGGCCAGGTATTATAACCTAAGGAGGAGGCTATGGACGCCGGCGGTGGGCGAAGTAGTCTGGGCTAAGAAACACCACCTGTCAAAAGCCGCAGAAGCATTGGCCGCAAAATTGGCCCCTAGGTACGACGGTCCCTACCAGGTCGTAGATTTCGTCTCGCCGGTAATCTCCATAATACGGAACATTAATACAAGGAATGTTCACGTTAGCGAGCTTAAGCAACAACAAACACAAAACACAAGCGAACAACCCGCGGACACTACGAAGGATATTCACAAGGATATGGCAGAAGGATAACATCAAGGATATGCGAGGCAACTGGACTATGCGTCAGGCCGAAGCGAGAGTCATCCAGGATAACGCCAGGGAGTAAGGACATTCACAAGGATACGGCAGAGGAACAACATTAACGATTGGCGAGGCAACTGGACTATGCGTCAGGCCGAAACGAGAGTCATCCAGGATAACGCCAGGCAAACAAGAATGTTCACAAGGATACGGCAGAAGGACAACACCTAAGGCAATGCGAGGCAACTGGAGTATGCGTCAGGCCTAAGCGATAGTCATCTAGGATAACGGCAGGCAACATAGGATATACAACAAAAGATACACATCAAGGATACAATCACAAGGATAACATACCACCAAGGATATTACAAACGATATACCACCAAGGATATACCTCAAACGATACGCCAACAAGGACACAACACAAGGATACACAGCTACACATCATAAACAAGGAAGAGCCTAGAACCGTGGCGTCCGAGGTCGCGTTCCAATCTGACAACAAACCAAGTCGATTGCTTTGACGAAGAAAGAGGGAAGACGGGACAGCAAAGATAGTTGTACCGTAAGAGCAATGGGGCGCGCAAAAGGAATAACTGGAGCATGCAAAGAGGACGGCCCAAGAACCGAGGTTTCGTTTTAGGAGTGCCAGGCTGTCATTCGAAATCAAGACATTAGGAGTTTGAGAGTTACTCGATCTGAAACGCGCAGAAGGATGGCTGCCCAGCAGTAACCCGACGCAGTCGGGTCAAGGATGGTCCACCATCCGTCGGCCTACCCGAGCTCCGCGGCGGATGCCGACGCAGACCAGGGGTGAGGACCCGGAGCCCGACAGCGATGTGAAGATCCTCGACGAGGCCAAGGACGACGCGAGGGTGTGGGGGCTCCACAACGTCATGGACCCAACCCTGAAGCGCATTCTAGTCGGGGCCTTGGGTCACGCCAGGCGAAGGAAGTCGCGGCCAAGAAGAGCCGGCATCCCGGGTGATAAGCCATGCCGAGGCCGTTCACCAGGCCACGGTGGCTCACCAGAAAAAGAGGAAGACGAAGTCCAGCAGCAGGAGGAGGAAGCTCGACGGGAAATCCGAGGCGTGAAAGGTGTACCTTCGGGAGCTGCAAAGGAAGGTCGAAGTCGAGCGGCTACGGAAGGAGGCGGAGTGGGAAGCGCGTCTACAGAGGGCAGAGGACGAGGAACGATAGCTGTGGGAGACCCCGCAGGCGATTTCCCCTGACGCCGCGGTACACGCGACCCTCGACGAAGGTGCCGGCCGGAAGTCTGGACGCCGCCAACACCGACACCGAGCACAGGTCCACCGACGCCAATGGACACGACGTCGCCAACGGAGGCGGAGACCGCTACGAAACGAGATGGTCCACTGGAGAAGGGACCCTGGGTTTGGCCCGAGCCCGTTAGTAGCGGCAGACCTTGGCTGCAGCGCCAGCACTCGGCACCAGTGGCGACAACGGCGGCGAAGCGACCGACACTAATGCGGCATGTGTCTGCGCCCACAGCCGGTGAGTGGCGCGAGTTTTCCGACAATAAGGCACGGCAAAAACAAAAAACCAGACCGAGTATGACAAAGGGGTAACCGACACGAAAACACGCACGAGAAGTTGGCTGAAAAGGCAAAGCAGAGGGCATACATAGGCGGCAGCAACCTAAAATAAATGAACACAAAAGTTAGCTTCACGACAAGAGGAAAGAGAAAAAAAAGCAGCATGCCAAATACTTACCTGTTCTGGGGCAGCTGCCGAGCATGAAAACATAATATGTTTGCACTCTCGCGAGCATTGCCAACATAAGTCCGATCCCCTGAGGGTATGTCAAGGTCAAGGAAGAGAGAGTAAAAGGAAAAGATTAGAGAGAAAGGAAAAGAAAAAGAAAGTTGAAGAAACTTACCCAAAAATCTGCAAAATCACCAAGAACTAGGGAAGGGGGGGCCTCGATAGGGCGCTCGATTGGCTCGGACAATAGTGCGATCGATGGGCACATAAAATATAGATATATCGCGGTGAATATCGCAAGCGATTAAGTGGCAACGCCGCCTCAGCGATATCGCTGAGTGTCGATATCATCGGGAGTTCCGCTAGGCTATCGATAGCTGATGGGTATCGATGAACAGTGGGACCCGACGGGAAAACAGCGCGGGAAACTTGAACGAAGGACCGATGGGTTATCGATAGCTGATGGGTATCGATGCCCAGTGGGACTAGATGAAGGATCGGCGCGGGAGATTCAAAAATTGCTGCAAAAGAGGACGACCGGCGCCGCAGAAACTCTCGGAGTTGAAAGCGTCGAGGGAGCATCGAGGGAGCAACGATGGAGCAACGAGGAAGCACCAAGGGAATCATAGGATCACCGCGAAGACTCAACGGCTAGGATACACGAGGAAACGCCGGCGAGTGGGAGCGAGTTTTTTTGAAGTTTCCCGAGTTGCAATTGGAGTTATTCAAATCCTCACATTCCCGCATCTAAAACTACCCTTCAGTTCTGGCGTCACGTCGGTGACAAAACTCACTTGTCCAAACGCACGGCCGCTGCCGACGTCAGCAGAGCAGTCGGCGCAGCTTTGACGTGCGAGAAAGAATAGCCGATATTTTTTATTGCGCTCTCTTTCCTTGTCTTATAATCTGACTGCACTCGAGGCTAGCAGTGACAAATTTTGCCCGGTCTGTTATTCTCTCTTGCGCTTTACAGTTATGTTTAGCTAGCAAAAATAAACTATTTCGAAAATAAACTATTTTTTTTTTGTTTTTTAAACTTAAATAATTTGATTATAAAAAGAAGGTAAATTTAATTAAATTAAAAGAGTACATTTAACTCATTAAATGTTATATTTAACTATATTATATAATCTAATTTTTTAGTTATGTTAAAAAATTTGGTCCATTAATATTTCTTCATTATTAACAGCTATAAAAAATTGTTATTTTACTTAACAAATAAAAATTATATAGTTGGATATTTACGGTTTCAGAAAGGGTATATGAGCATTGGCACGCGCTAAAAGCGAAGATGAAACAAAAGAAGCATGGCAAAGGGGTGAGAAAAAGACTTGGTGCAATCACATTCTTTTTGAGGATTTCCTAAGAGAAGGAGGTTTTTTGTTGCTCAGAGATTTATTTAATTTCTTACCAAGTGTTACTTAGCGTATCAATTATTTTTGTGCCAAGTACTATAAAAAAAAAGTCAGGTAAATGCAATCTTAATGTTAAGATTTTGTGAACTTGCACCAATTTTAAAACTGTTTTATGTTATGTGTTTCGCAAAATAACCTAGAAAGTTCGCGGGCAATTAGCCGAAAGTGGCAAGTTAAAGTGCTTATTAATAATAAATAATATTAATAAATAAATAAATACAAATATTAATACTTTTTTATATTTTTAGGATCATTGATGAAAAATTCTGAAGAACCAGACACGTGCCTCAGAAAGGCCTTTCTTAATATTAAAAATAAGTTGGTGAAACAAAAACTAGAAATAATAATAATAATAGTCTTAATAACTTTAATAACACAATTTAAAAAACCACATTTATAAAATAAAATGAATTAAATGAAATCGCTAATGAAATTTTGGAAAAATTCATACATGAAATCACCTATGACACAGGTGACACGATGATAGATTTTCAGAAGTGACATTCCATTGAAAAAATCCTGAAAGTCACACAAGAAATACTAAGTGACATGTCACAATGTGGTGACCTCTCATATAAAAAATTTGTATAAGGTACTTGTGACATCACGAGTGTCTTCGAAAAAATGTCACTCATCTTGTCACCATGGGACGGGGTAGGACATCCCGAACAAATGTCTCTACGGAAAATCACTGGTGCGTTACCGGTGTCAAATGACATGTCACGAGTGATTCATATGGTGATTCACCAGTTAAGCGGCGAATTAGCGTAGTAGCGGCGCGGCGAAGAGCAAATGGAGAAAAACTTTCAAGTAGAGAGGTTAGGAGAGAGAACTCTGGCGAAGAGAGTTTGGAGATCGGGGAGCGGAGAGTGAGAGAGTGGAGACTTCGCGAGCAGAGCCAGAGTACCGTGTGCAAAAGAGAAATAACGGAACTGCACCCGACTTTGGACTCTGCCGTGTACTTTGGTCCAGGAGGACGAGTGCCACATCTCAGCGGCGGAGCGACGCATAGCGCCGGACAGACGGACGGACAGACGGACGGACAGACGGACGGACAGACGGACATGGCATGATCGACTCGTCTAGTCATGCTGATCAAGAATATATATACTTTACGGGGTCGGAAACGTCTCCTCTGCAAGGGTATAAAAATAAGAGTCAAAATCTCCCATGTGGGCCACCCCCGATTCGAAGGTTTGATTTTCCTCAAACTTGTTTACTTCTTCGATCCACAACGACAAAAAAAACTTCATTTGAACGTTTTTGCGAAATTTTATGTTTCAACGGAGTTATAGGATTTTGGAACTTTTTCAAAAAAGGTGCACTCACTTTTTATGATATAACTTTGTAATCGTGAAATATATCTTTATGATGTTTTCACTAATTGATCAAGAATTGTATTGGCTTCTAAAAATATATATTTTTTTAATTAAAAGGTTTTTCTTCTTAAAAATAAAAACATTTATTTTTTAAGTGTATTTTTTCCAGTGTTCTTTACCAGTTACAGACTTTAAAAATAACAGAAATTAAAAATTCAGAAGGAAAGTTGTTTCATTACGAACAAGATAAAAAAAAAAGATGGGGATCGGACAAAGGTATTTCGCAATTCCATTTTTTCGGTGGACGCACAGAATCGACTTATCATGCTGACGTATCTTAGGTTAGGTTAGGTGAGAATGATTGGGGATTATAGACTAATCCCCCCACTTATTTTATTTAAATTTAAATTCCTAGCACTACAAGTTAAACTTATATATTAATGTGCTAGTCACGTGTCATTAGAATAATTTATAAAATAATCTTAAACAAGAAAGAAAGCTAGCTTCGGCCAGCCAAAGTTTATATACCCTTGCAGATCATTCCTATTCTATTTGAAATTACAAAAATGTTAAATTTAGATTTGCCACAAACAAAATTATAGCAGTTTACGAAGTACTTTGACATTAATTAATCGATCCTTCATATGGCAGCTATATAATATAGTCATCCAATTTATGTTAAATTTAATTCGAAATTTTAAAATAAAAAAATAAACTTATATTCCAAAGTAGAAGAGAATACAATAAAAATTAACAAAGCTATAATTTTGTTCCTATTAATATCAATTTAGTTTTTCGATCGTTCCTATGGGAGCTATATGATATAGTCGTCTGATTTTTCTAAAATTTAATTCGAAATTCAAAACAGTTAAAAGAAAGATATTTCCAAGAGCATAAGGTAATATGTTAAAAAACACATAAGTTATAATTTTTTTTCAATTATTTTTCCGATTATTTCTATGGGAGCTATAAGATATAGTTGCCCGATCCGGCCGGCTCCGACTTATATACTACCTGCAACAAAAAGACGACTTTTCAGCTTGATAGCTTTAAAACTGAGGGACTAGTTTGCGTAGAAACGGACGGACAGACGGACATGGCTAGATCGACTCGTCTAGTCATGCTGACCAAGAATATATATACTTTATAGGGTCGGAAACGTCTCCTTCACTGCGTTGCAAACTTCTGACTGAAATCATTATACCCTCTGCAAGGGTATAAAAAAGTTAAAGTTACAAAGAAAAGACACATAATAAATAAAAAGACTATATATAACATACAAAAAACAAAATAAAGAAAATGAACAAAATGGGATACAAATTTTGATTAAAACAAAAAAAGCATATAGTTTTTACAAATTTAAACTGATGTTGGGGTACTTAAGCTAATTTAAACTAATTTCTCTTATTAAATTAACAGTTTTGAAGGTGTATAATTTATTTTGATTTAAAATTCGGTGCGCACTTAATTATTTTTAATCCATTGGGAAGTTCGTTCCAATACCGAACAGCAAAAATAAAGAATTGTTTTTCAGAAAATGTTCTTTTGTGTCTTATGCATGCAATGTTATTCGTTCGTCTTGAACTGGTATGTGTTAGTTTTTTGTAGAGATAGTCAGGTTCTTTGGTGTTAATTATTTTGTGCAATGCCATCAATGCCCTGAATTGGATCCATGATTGAAGATCAACTTCAAATATCTTGTACGCTAAACATGAGATCGGATACCCACGCCTTACATAAAACACATATCTCGCAACACTATTAAACGCTACATTAAGTTTTTGTTTACTTGTTGCATCACTGTTTCCAAATATCTCGACGCCGTAGAATAATGCCGGTATTAAATAGGTTTTTGCCATTAGAAGTCTTGTCCCTTCTGGTAAGAATTTTTGAGTATGGAACAGTGACCTTAAAGAACCATATGTTTTTCCAATTGCTTGGTTAATATGGTCGCTCCAAGTGAGTGTTTTGTTGAATATGATACCCAGATTATTTGCTTTTTCAACATAATAAATGACTTCACCATCTATTACTAGGGGTGTCAGGGCAAACATTTCGACTTGTTTGGGTTTATTTGTAGACCATTTAGCTTCGATCATTTGTTTACTGGCGACAATTCAGTATTTGACATCACTACACATTCATTTATTCTGGACAAAGGACGCGATACACACATTTGAACGTCATCGGCATACATATGGACTTTACACGAGGACACAACATTTGGAAGCTCATTAACATACATAGAGAAAAGAAGAGGTCTTAGAACAGATCCCTGTGGAACTCCTCTAGAGAGCTGTTCATAGTTGGAAGTTTAAGTAAACGTAACTATGGCTTGACGTCTTCAATTTAAGTAAGAGCGTATTAATTTCTCTGCTGTTACAGAGAAGTTGAACATTCTTATAAGCTTAGAGCCCAGAATATCATAGTTCACGGTGTCGAAGGCTTTGCTAAAATCTAACAGGGTCAGTAGAGTTATTTTTTGCCTTCCTCCATGCTTTCCCTGGTTTCCTCCACTATATTTAGCAAGGTTGTTACACAGCTCCTATTTTTCCTGAAAGCAGACTGCGCATTGTTTAACAGACCATTTGTCTCTACATATTTGTTAATTTGCTTGGCCATTAGGTAGATATTGGCCTATAGTCACCACTTGCCTTTTTTGGCGTCCTTCAATATTTTAGGGAAAGTGGAAGTGGTTTGCACACTATTTACGGCAAAAGTAGCATGTGGCAAAATTTTTGGGAGTATGATTTTAATAAATTTGGGATTTATGTTACCAAGTCCAACTGCGTTTGATCGTATATTGAGGACGGCTTCAAGTACATCACATTCACTAACACACGAAAAGCTAAATCTATTATCACAGGTTATATCACAGTCATTGTTTATCTCAGCATGATCACAGTACTCATTAAATGACACCTCAGGTACTTGGCATTGCACAAATTTTTGGTTTAATTCATTGATGTCCACATCAATTTCCAATGAAGGTTTTGCCTTAAGGTCTTTCCACTTTTGTCGAGTATCAATTGCATTTGTAAAACGCTAACAGATTGTATTTTTGAAGTCCCTAAATGTAATTTGATGGTCAGTATTATCAATAGAAATGTCAAAGGTAATGAATATAAGGTCATGTTTAGAGAATGCTGGTACTGAGACCTGGTCATATAAAAGAACGTTGTTAGGTTTGTTTACGAAAAATACGTCTAGGAGAGTGTTGCAGGTACTTGTAAAATGCGTTGGAAATGTCGAATTCACTATAGTTATTCCCACAGATTCCATGTTATTGACAAGATGTTTTTCGTTTAGAGCATTGCTGTTTTATATCCCCCGTCAATATTATATTGCTATACGTCATAGATATATAACAGAAAAGGGCGAAAAACTCGGTATAGTCAGTGGTTCGATTGGGTCGGTAGACGCAACCCAGAAGTTATTTTTCTGTTTGGACAATTGCCGCGAGTTCAATAAATAGATATTCTTCTATTTTACTATTTGATTCATTTTTCCTGACTACTTTGGCTTTAAATCTCTTATTTAAATAAATTGCAACACCTCTGGCGTGTCCATCACGATCACCACGATGCAAATTAAATAATTCACATGAGACAAGACAATCACTAACATCGGACGAAAACCATGTCTCACATAAACACATATAGCATCAACTCCGGAGTTAACGAACAAGTATCTGAATTCTGGGCATTTATGTGGCTTATTTTAAGACCTTTATATTGCTTGCATAAGAGCTTGAGAATTACGTTGCTGTTCTCAATGGAGCTATTTATCAAAGAAAGCATTTAATATGTATATTAAAAGTTAGGCTTGTAAACAACCTAGATATAGTAATTGAGAGCGACCTTATATGATAAAATTTGGCGATACGCCACAAAACAAAAGCACAAACATTAAGTACAGAAAGTAAATTGAGAGAAATTCCTTTTATATAAAATTCTTGAATAAGAGTAACTAAAATAAGCCTATGCGTTAATGAGAAGTTATAAGGTGACAATTTAAGAGCGAAATCCAGCTTCGCTAGCAGCTGCTGTGTTCCTGGGCGAGAGCTGAAAGCTCGTCCATCCGCTCAATTCGAAAGTAACTCTCTCCTCCAGTACAGTGCTCGTGGAGTAAACCTCCTCCAGTAAACACAGCATTTAACGTTTTAAGCTTTTTTCGGCGCATCGCTTCTCTGAAGATAAGATAATTATCTTTCAAAAGTTGCTCATTTACATAGACCGAGGCGCTTGAGTCGAGGCCCATCATGTGCAAGTTCAGTTGTTGTTTATTCTCTCGCCGATATGACCAAATCGATTGGAGCAAAGAGATTTTCTCTCGGACGGTATCGAATTTAATTAATACTACGGGGTCAACGATCGAGTTTTGTTGTTTTCGCGCTCGATAAATTTCCCGAATTCTTGGCGGCGGAGTGAGTTTTAGTGAAAAAAATAGGTTAAACAGCGTTTTTAGGTTTTCTCCCTTCTGAAAGGGGACTCCGTGCAAACGTAAGTCGCATGCAATATTTGCTATGTGCTGAGCGGATAATTTCGTCTCCACCCCCCAACTCTCTCCCGCAGTGTACGCAGCTCACCAACCTCGCGTTCCAGATGATCCATTCGTTCACGCAGCTGGTCTCGACGGGAGCGCAGATCGGCCACCTCCAGCTCCAGGCTGGTAACCCGTTCAGCCGACCGCTTGACCTCATCAGAGATCAGGTTCAGAGATCAGGTCCAGACGTTTGGAAAGGCCATCGAGGATCCGCTGCTTAGCTTCTCTCACGCAAGTTGACATCTGCTCCGTCTGCTCCTGGAGGTGCACCCTCAGCAGTGCCATCATCTGGGGAGAAACGGCGTCGGAGAGACGTTCGTTTGCGCCACCGGTGTTGTTGGCCAGGCGCTTGCCTCCAGGGCCCGTTGGTGGCATGATTTTTTTTAGTGTACGTGCAACGAGTGAAATGTTTGCTGTTTTATGTGTTTATTCTTTCTAGTTGCTTGAGTGTTTTTTTTGTGTTTCTTTTTTAAGTGGTTTTCTTACCCAGGCTTCTGTTTAAGTTTTCTTGTCGTTTTATAATTTCTCACTTTAGAATGTTTTTAGTATATTTGACCAACAATAAGGCCAATTTGAATTCGTTAGTGCTTAAACTGTGTTTTGTTTAGGTTTCTGCTCTACAACTTGCGAGCTTAACGCGAAAAATAAACGATTTTTGATGAGCGACAGAAAAACACGACTTGCTCTTGTGTTGGTTCTTTTCAGAAAACAAAGGAGTTTGGGGATGCTTGTGCTTTGTACGGCCGCAAGGTTTGGAAGTGTGTAGCTACCTAGTGTTTGAAAACGCTTGGGGCTGTGCGCCGGGCAGAAGCATAGGAGGTGTTCAATGTTCTCCTCTTCTTCTAGCTGTTTACAGCTGCGATAGTAGTCGTAGCTGTTGAGTCCTAGCCTGCGTGCGTGTGTCCCTAAAAGACAGTGGCCCGCGAGGGCATTAATTAGAGTGGAGATGTCTGCCCTGTTGCATTGTAGCAGGGTTTTGGTTCTTTTCGGGTTGTAATTACCCCAGATGAGCCTGGATGTGTGGCATGTCGAGATTGAATTCCAACGGTTGTTGGAGAGGGTATACTGGGTATACAGGGTAACTGAGTTAGTTGAATAGGAGTCGAGGTCCCTGAGGGCTGCTTGACTATTCGAAAAGATAAAGATGTCTGTTCCGCAGTGCTTTGATGAATCAAGATAAGACATGGCTTCCTGGATTGCTATCACTTCCGCTTGGAAGACACTGCAGTGATCTGGTAGTCGAAATGAGACTTTTATGTCTAGTTCATGTGAGAAAACTCCCCCACCTGTTTGCAAGTTTAGCTTGGAGCCATCGGTGTATATATTGACGGCGTTCTCGATCTGGTGAGAGAGGTGGTCCCATTCTAAGCGGGTGGGTATGAGAACCTTGTATCTTTTTTCGAAGTTGACTATGGGTGGGACGTAGAGCTTTAGTAAAGCTTTACAACCAACTAGAATGTTCCAAGCACGATAATATAGTTGTCTCGCTCGCACACCTTCGTTCAGTTTCGCCTGGAAGAGGTCCCGTTAAAGCTCGCTGTACTGTCTCGCTGTTGAAAATTTTCGGCCACGCAGATGACTTTACTGCCGATATTCAACCGCCTCAGTTGCGTGCATTTGGGAAAACATATAATTTCGAATACTAGTAAAAACCAACCACGTGCTGACCCCCCCAAAACCTTAGAGCAAGTTTTATCTTCGCCAAGTGGGCTGAGGACAGCCAAACTTGAGCAGCGATCAGGAGACTGGCAGTCTACCTGTAGTGAAAACAAGAAGTGTGAACCGTATTATTGAAGTTTTTCTTGGTCACCGGCGGTCAGCTCAGCGCTGGCGCTGCCGCCGGTGTCTCAACTTTGCGAAACCGCTGTTCGCTGTACCCAATTGGAAAACTTCTGGAACCCTATACAAGAAACAATTTGAACATCAGTAGCGCCGACAGGGAGATCATCGCATAAATTTATGTGAAATTTATTGCGGGAAATTTATGTGAAAAACCATCAATGTAGAGCCTAGCCAACGGAATGTGAGTGGAGCACGTGTCGTTGCGTAACCGTAACCTCCTCGTCGTGAGTACTGAACAACCCAACTACAGGGTATGATGACGTAATGGATATACGAGTGAGTCATACGCGCGAGCGTTAAAATAAGAGAGCACCTAACCGCATCGCCCTGTGGTCCATATTGTAATCTGGCAACCCTACGGTGTTGGCCTTTTCTTTTGGTTTTCGTGTCGAGCCATTCTCGAGCTACGGTTGTAAAAACTCGTTGAGTATGTTCACGAGAAAATTTGTAGACAATTAAGTGAATTAAATAATGAATTAATAGTATACGAAAACTAATATTAAGTAAACCCTTCTTGTACAGCCAGCTACCAAAGCAATGACCAACAACAATGAATTGTGTACAAATAAATTTATTCTTTTGTAATTAAATGTCTAAAATGACAAAGTAAATAAACCTGAATTTGTCCAAGTACATAATGCCAATGAATTATCGAGGTTGAACATGAAGTAACTTTTACTTTAGGGGTAATGTCAACAAGGTTCCATGCATTACCAAGGTAGGGAGGGTATAGAGGAACGCGTGATCAATTCCAACTAGGATCACGCCCCAAAAACTTCATGTCTATTTAGCTCCTTCTACCAGCTATACCGTTTGGGGGATATTTGTTTTGATATTTGTTGTTTTGTATTGATCACTATGGACGGCAGTCCATGTAGTGACGAAGCGCACCAGGAGAGTGTGCAAAGGCGACTACTACATATAGCCGCAAAATTGAAAATCTGCTGTGATAGTCCGATCGTAATGAGTAATACACCAAATTAAAGGTATTGCCAAAACGTTAAGGATTGCATACCAAGACCAAGAAATTTAGATCTGCTGGGGCCGGTGGGGATTATTGGCCCCCGCACTATGTTAGTTGTATTCCTACTGAAAATGCGCTTAATATGAGGGGTCATATCAGAAAATCGGACGCTCCGTAATCAAAATGAAATATGAATTCTGTTTGTCAGTTTGTCTGTGTGTCCCAAAACATGGTTTTAAAGTCCTGAAAATTTGATATGATGTTCAACAGCTCGATATAAGAAACTTTAGTTCTACCACTTTTGGAAAAACCCGCTAGTTTAGCGGGAAAACAGCTAAAAATAGCTAAAATACGGAAGGCCGTAACTATAAACTACAGAAGCTACATACTTCTGCTGTATCTCGTTTGAAAGGTATTTTGAAATGCTATAAGCGCCTTCTACCTGTAATTTGTGTAAATGTAATAGTTAAAAATATATGCACAAAACAAAATTTTTTTAAACTTTTTTTTTACCTTTTTTATATTTTTCTCAAAAACGGCTTTAACGATTTTCTTTAAAACTTTAGACTGTATAGCCCTTGAGATTCCTTAAATTTTGGTATATAACACATTACTGTAAAAAGTCACGATTAAAAGTTATTCATAAACGAAAATGGCCACTTTTGCTAGCCCAAAACAACTAACGCTGCCTAAGCATTAAATTTTGTAAGTGCGGATCCAAGCTGTAGGGTCAAGGAGTCGATAAATTTGTTTTAAACCAGTCCATTTAGGAAACTTTTGTTTTACGACTTTTGAAAAAACAAGCTAGTTTGGCGGGAAAACCGCTAGAAAAGGCTACATTTCGTAAGTCCGTAACTTGCGAAATATTAATGCTACAGACTTGTGATTCACCTCATATTAAAGGTATTTTTAAATAAAATAAACGCCTCCTTAACCAAATTTATGTAAATGCAATGGTTAAAAAACCATAAGCAAATTATTTTTTTTTATTAAAAAAAAAATTTTTTTTTGTTCTCAAAAACGGTTTTAACGATTTTCTTTAAAACATTTATCTGTAGAGGCCTTTAGATTCCTTATATTTTGGTATGTAACACGTTATTGTAAAAAGTAACGTTTGAAAATTATTCAAATACAAAAATGGCCACTTTTGTTAGCTCAGGACAACTAATCCTGCTCGAGCTTTTAATTTTGTTTGTACGTATCCAAACTGTATTTTAGACCGATCCATTTAGAAAACTTTTTTTTACGACTTTTGACAAAACTCGCTAGTTTAGTCGGAAGAAAACGCTAGTACTAAATCCTATGGCAGCAAAAGTATAAAGAAGACAGTAGTAGATATACTTGATATAAATCATGTTTAAAAAAAAACCCCTGATATCAAACAAAAACACCTCTTAACGAGGTAAAATACACTTTTTAAAATTTATTTTTTCGGCACTCTGCAATGCCTATAAAGGGGAAAAGGCTAGACTAATTTTTAAGAACACACAAACATTTTCAATTGTGCCGAAAAAATAAATTTTAAAAAGTGTATTTAGTCATGTGTATAATCATCTTTCGTCACAAATGTTGATATCAGAACTTTTGTATGTTAAAGGTGCGATCGTCACTAGTTTTTACCTCGTTAAGAGGTGTTTTTGTTTGATTAGAGTAGAGTCAGGAAGTGCACTTAAACTTTTATCAAGTGGTGAGTTGAAGATAAAACAGTGGAAAAACTCAAAAGATATCTGTTTTGGCCGAAGATGCTTGTCCAAATTCGAGAATATGTGAGTAATTGCACCGTTTGTAAGCAGACCAAAAGTCCGAATGTCGTACTCAGACCTCCAATGGGGAAACCCAGAGAGACAGATAGACCATTTCAACGGTTCTACATGGATTTATTAGGTCCGTATCCTCGTTCGAAGGCAGGGAATATTGGCTTACTGATTCTCGTTGATCAGTTTACAAAATTTCATTTCCTTTGTCCGTTAAAAAGATTTACATCGGAAAAGATTTGTGAGTTTCTGGAGAAATATATTCTGTTTACATTTGGTGTACCAGAATCCATTCTGACTGATAATGGATCCCAATTCCGCTCAGGGTTCTTTGAAGCTTTTCTAACAAGATATTCGATTAAGCACATATGGACCGCGGTTTACTCTCCACAGATAAACGCAAGTGAGCGCTTGAACCGATCTGTCTTGGCAGCTATAAGGGCGTACGTAGGAAAAGATCATACAACCTGGGATCAGAAACTGAATTAGATTAACGGAGCTATTCGATCTAGTCTTCATACAACTACCGGATTTTCGCCGTATTTCCTAACGTTTGGACAAAACATGATTCTATGTGGTAAAGATTATGAATTGCTGAGAAAACTCAATCTGTTATCAGATGACACCAGGGTAGTTTATCCATGAAGCATGAAGCTAAGTTAAACACTTCAAAGGCTCATGAGGCTAACGCTAAAATATACAACCTGAGGAGCAGAAACATCCAATTCAGCGTAGGAGATCAAGTTTACGTGCGTAACTTCTCACAGAGCAATGCTAGTAAACAGTTTAGCCATAAATTAGCTCAAGTGTTCGTCACAGCAACCGTAACCAGGAAATTGAGTCCAGCATATTACGAGCTTTCCAACGAGAAAGGCCGTAAGATGGGCGTATATCACGTGAAGGATATACAATCTAGATAAGAAGCCCTGTCCTTTTTCAGATTACGATTCCATCGAAAACTCCTGAACATAATCTGTGGATGTAGTGGCCAGTGAATAGAAATAGTTTATATTTTCTAACGGCTGGACAAAATAATTAGGTCAGCTACGGGTTAAAGAACTTAAAGGGAGAGCTTTAGTAAAGCTTTACAACCAACTAGAATGTTCCAATATATAGTTGTCTCGCTCGCACATCTTCGTTCAGTTTCGCCTGGAAGAGGTCCCGTTAAAGCTCGCTGTACTGTTGCGCTGCTGAAAAATTTCGGCCACGCAGATGACTTTGCTGCCGATATTCAACCGCCCCAGTTGCGTGCATTTGGGAAAACATATAATTTCGAATACTAGTGAAAACCAACCATGTGCTGACCCCCCCAAAACCCCAGAGCAAGTTTTATATTCGCCAAGTGGGCTGAGGACAGCCAAACTCGAGCAGACTGGCAGTCTACCTGTAGTGAAAACAAGAAGTGTGAACCGTATTATTGAAGTTTTTCTTGGTCACCGGCGGTCAGCCCAGCGCTGGCGCTGCCACGCTTTTCGAATACTCTTACATACAGACTTATGTATATACAAATTCGCTGCCGCCGGTGTCTCAACTTTGCGAAACCGCTGTTCGCTGTACCCAATTGGAAAAGTTCTGGAACCCTATACAAGAAACAATTTGAACATCAGTAGCGCCGACAGGAAGATCATCGCATAACATCGCAGGCAGCTACACCCTGTTTTAGCTGCGGGAAATTTATGTGAAAAATCATCAATGTAGAGTCTAGCCAATGGAATGTGAGTGCAGCACGTGTCGTTGCGTAACCGTAACCTCCTCGTCGTGAGTACTGAATAACCCAACTACAGGGTATGATGACGTAATGGATATACGAGTGAGTCATACGCGCGAGCGTTAAAATAAGAGAGCACCTAACCGCATCGCCCTGTGGTCCATATTGTAATATGGCAACCCTACGGTGTTGGCCTTTTCTTTTGGTTTTCGTGTCGAGCCATTCTCGAGCTACGGTTGTAAAAACTCGTTGAGTATGTTCACGAGCAAATTTGTAGACAATTAAGTGAATTAAATAATGAATTAATAGTATACGAAAACTAATATTAAGTAAACCCTTCTTGTACAGCCAGCTACCAAAGCAATGTCAGCCTGAATATTATTATTTACTTACACATATTTAGTATATATATATATATGAATATTATTTGACTAACTTTGATTCCACAGCTAACCGAACAGTTTTTGGGCCCAAGATCTTGTTGAAGGAAGTAATGAGTGGTAACATAAATCTATAATTAAGTCGCAATGATTTAACTTCGTGAAATGGTTTATATTAACGGTGACATTTTTGTGTAAGGGCTTTTGATTTCCATATTACATAATTATGAATTTGAATTGACTTTCTAGAATTTAATTAATGAACTCGCGTGTATCTTGCGTATGACCAACAACAATGAATTGTGTACAAATAAATTTATTCTTTTGTAATTAAATGTCTAACATGACAAAGTAAATAAACCTGAATCTGTCCAAGTACATAATGCCAATGAATTATCGAGGTTGAACATGAAGTAACTTTTACTTTAGGGGTAATGCCAACAAGGTTCCATGCATTACCAAGGTAGGGAGGGTATAGAGGAACGCGTGGTCAATTCCAACTAGGATCACGCCCCAAAACATCATGTCTATTTAGCTCCTTCTACCAGCTATACCGTTTGGGGGATATTTGTTTTGATATTTGTTGTTTTGTATTGATTAGAGTAGAGTCTGGAAGTGCACTTAAACTTTTATCAAGTGGTGAGTTGAAGGAGAACACAGGGATAGGAAAAACCCCGACCCAATACCGGCGAGCTGAGCACAGAGCGCAGTATAGTGCACTGAACCTCCGATTCCCTCTCCAACCGAGGCTGTAACCTAAAACAATTCGCAGCCGTACCATTACAAGTGTCGCCTGCGATCATGGAGTGTAGCACAATTGCCTGAACCCTGTCAGTCCCACATGGTCGGTGTGTTTGTCGCCCCGTGCGTCCGCGTGATTGAGGTTATGTTTGCAGGCGGTTCTCGATTCGCACTCAGGTTATACACATGTGTGGTGGCAGTCCCGCGTGGTGCAAGTAGTGTGTGGGGTTGCTGTATGGTGTTAAAGCCGTGTCGTTAAATGTAGGCCATTTCTGACATCGTGGGAGTCCACTTGCCAGCCACCGTAGTGGTGTTCATTGTCAGGGTGGGGACCATTTCATGGGCTGTGCTCACCGTTGAGGTTATGTAACTCAGGTCAACGAGTGAGTTTTCTGCCGCCGGTGACGAGGACGCCTGGGGTTTACCCGCTTGCGGTGGGTTCTTATGATCGAGGAGGAAGTTGGATGTAGCTCTGGCAGCTGTTGTATCATGCAGCTTGTTACTGCACTCTCAGCTCCAGCTAACGCCGGTGCCTTTTCCAGACCGAAAGGGGAGGGAAGGCCCGTTAGAAGACGCTGGGGAAAAGGAGAGTGGAATGGCGGTATACGAGGAATGGTGCAGGAGCAGAGAGCAGAGAAGCGTCGAGAGTCAGCAAGATTTGTTAACTTATTCGGTTTCGGGACCCGTTACCCGGGACGGCGGGCCGGGTATATGAGGAGGGCCGTGGCGGCGGGAGACTCTCTTAGTGCGCAGGCGCGAGCAAGTGTATGATCAGTGAATGTCAAGGTGACGTGGAAACCCTCAGGACAAGGAGTCCTGACACGAGCGGAAGCAAGAAGATAAAAAGCGGCCAGGAAATCGGCCACGAAGTAGACGATGTAGCACAGGAGACGAGCGCCTTAACGGAGCCCCGACTGCCAGACCCAGTCCGGCACCGAAGGCCTCACCCAAGCCGAGTCGTCGGAACGGCGAGACACGGGATCGGATAGTCCCCAAGCTGTGAGCGCTAGCCGACCAGTCGGGCGTTATCGCCGACGAAGCCGAGCGAATGTCCCAGCCAGCGGATGCACTGACAACCGAGTTGGCCAGCCAAATCGAAGCTTAGGACGACACGTCCTAGCAGATCGGTCGGAGCGGACGCCAGGGTGAGTGCCAAAAACAGCCAAGGCAACACTGGGAGGAAGAGCGGGGTGGCAGAGACAGGGATCGAGGGAAGTTGTGTGTAGCCGGCGGAATAAGCAGAAATAAAGGAATTGTTTTGAAATTGACATTATTGTGTGAAATGGACATTATATAAATTCGTGGACCGAATCCAGCCGATCCCCTGAGCTAGCTCACCCAACTCGGGGCGATCAGGAATCGTTACACTGACGCCCAACGTGGATAGTACACCCGAATAGTTCCAATAACTAGTGAAACCATTAAAGTCAACCCGCAAACATGGCTCCAGAATGGGTCTGGGGACTAAGAAAGGAAGATCTCCAAAGATACGGAGAAGAATTCAAAATTAAACTAACTGGACTTGAAGACGAGATGAGGAGACAGTTCGGCGAGTGGGTGGAAACACGCGGCACAGTTCCGAAACACATAGAACTGTTAAACGAACTAGCCAAACTACATCAGCGAATATCCCCAGCAAAAACGGAAAACCGGAAGGTGGGACAGCAACAACAGACTCCATACAAATACAGGTACCACCCAAACAAAACTATCAGCTGCTCGAGGCTCCCAGAGATTACTCAAAAGTAGCAAAACAAGTAAGGGAGTGGGGATTTAAATTCGACGGAACAGGAAAGCTCCAATAATGAACACTGGGATCGGTGGGCGAAGTTTATAGACAGCTTCCAAATTCGGAAGAAAAACTACGTCAAGGACTCGTCCGAGAGTTATGGCAGCAGAGGTACAATACCAGCCAACACCAGAAGAGTACTAGTGGCTTCAAGAAAGCTACTTCCAAGGTCCACAGTCGGCACCGAGGGCCCGAAACGGATTCGTAAGCAACCAGATGATGGCTTTTAGACGATGTGGGCAGGACGGACACTATGCCCGTGAGTGCCAAAGCGCTTGGCTAGAGTACTGCTGACAGTGTGGAAGAATCGGCGTGAGCAAATGGCGTTGCTGTAAAGCGAGAGGAAACACAGTCCGACCCCGTCTAATGAGGGACCAGCGGGTGTCGGAGCACGAACACCCTCAAAACTGATTGGGAGCTTGAAAGTCGAGGGCACCGACACGTCAGCTACGGTGGAAATCGGTGGGACAACTTATAAAGCAACAGTAGAAACGGGAGCAACTGGAAGCTTTATAAGTGAGAACCTCGCAAAACAAATGGGTACGGTGGCAAAAAGAAAAAGCATAAAACGGCAAGTATGGTTAGCAGATTGATAAAATACAGGGATATCAGAATAAATAGAAATGAAAATTACCTTAATTCTACCAGGAGTAATAGACCATTTGGTACTGGGTTGGTTGGAAGAACTGCTATCGAGGATCCACTAACAAACGATCCAGCAATAAAACAGTTCTTGAAGGCGGAACTGGAAGCGTTCAGCAAAATCTGAGGGACTTCTCACATAGCTCATCACATAAAAATGACCGATCCAAGACCGACAAAACAAAGGTTCTTACCAAAGAACCCAAAAATACAAGCGGAAATTAATACACAAGTTGACGAGCTCATAGAGAAAGCCTGCATCGAACCGTCGAAAAGCCCACACAGTGCCCCGATGGTGAGAAAGAAGACGGGAAAATGGCGTCTGTGTGTAGACTTTAGGCAGCTTAATATCAGTTCAGAACGAGGACGGAAGCTAACTTTAGCAAGCCGAAGTTTTAATACCTTTGCAGATTTCACGAATGAAAATTTGACTAAAATAGCAAAACAGGAATTAAAATACAGTTTTCACTATATTGTTCCTATGGGAGCTATAGGATACAGACGTCCGATCCTGATCCAGGTATGCACAAAAAATACGAATTGGAAAAATGCATGTTAATAGCTGTTTCAATGCACGAAATATCCTGAAAAACATTAAATTTTAACCGATTTCACCCCATTATTCCTTTGGGAGCTATAGAATATATAGAATATACGTCCGATAGCACAAAAAATATGATTTGGAAAGATTCATGTCAATCAAATTTTATCCGATTTCAACCTATTCTATTATTCCTATGTTAAAGGATAGGATAGACGTCCGATCGGCACGCACTTTTACCCTGATCAAGGTATGGACAAAAAAAAATAATGTCAATAGCTTTTACACTGCGCGAAAAGTCTTCAGTTTTTGCAAGTTATATCCGGTTGTTCCATGTTTTAGGATGACTGTAAAAGTTTTAAATCGCTAGCTTTTAAAAGGAGCTCGCAAACGTCATTGAAACAGACGGACATGGCTTTACAGACTCCCCTACTGATCCTGATCAAGAACTTTATGGGGTCGGAAACGTCTCCTTCACTGCGTTACAAACTTCTGACCAAAATTATAATACCCTCTGCAAGGGTATAAAAAGACGCCTACCCACTACCAAGAATGAACCACAGCTACGAGAAGCGACATATATAAGCAGCCTTGACCTGAAAAACGGGTACTGGCAGATTCCGATGGAGAGAGAAAGTAGTGGTCTACTACTGCATTGGTGGTACCTGGAAGGGGGCATTTTCAATGGAAAGTAATGCCTTGTGGGTTATATTGTAACGCAGATTCTCTGGCCGGGGTAAGACCTCAGTCGTGGCCAAGGAACCTATACAAGAAATTTATATAGAAGGGTGGGACCTGTAGTAGGAATTTATATGGGAAGGCTGTAAGGCGCCCGGATTCGAGTGCGCTTCGGCGGGGTAGTCGATCGTAAAGAGTTGTTTCCGCACGGATTCGATTTGTCAAGTATGTCCCTGCGTGCGAGAGCCGTTGGTCAAACCGATCGGAACGCGAAGTGCCCGACAATGCATCTATTTGGGCGCCACCTAGCGGCTTGCGGTGGGACTAGGGCCGACCGTACTATCTGGTGTGACACCCCAGGGAGGATCCCGTCTGAGGCGCCCCTGGCGATAGAATGAGGTACTCAGTGGGCGATCGCACTGCTTGGTGGGGAACCTAGGACGATTCCGATTGGAGCTGGCTGCGGGGTTGCGGGGGGGGGGGAAAACTCCGCCGGGTGTGGACGACGGGGTTGATCCGCTCCGGCTATACTCGGAGCCTACGGGCGTCTACACTCCGGTTACACTCGGAGTCTACGGGTCTCTACACTCCGGATATACTCGGAGACTACGGGTCTCTACACTCCGGATACACTCGGAGCCTACGGGGTTTTCTATACTCCGGATACACTCGGAGCCTACGGGGTTATCTATACTCCGGATACACTCGGAGTCTACGGGGTTATCTATACTCCGGATACACTCGGAGTCTACGGGGTTATCTATACTCCGGATACACTCGGAGTCTACGGGGTTATCTATACTCCGGATACACTCGGAGCCTACGGGGTTATCTATACTCTGGATACACTCGGAGTCTACGCGGTTATCTATACTCCGGATACACTCGGAGTCTACGGGGTTATCTATACTCCGGATACACGCGGAGTCTACGGGATTATCTATGCTCCGGATACACTCGGAGTCTACGGGGTTATCTATACTCCGGATACACGCGGAGTCTACGGGATTATCTATGCTCCGGATACACGCGGAGTCCACGGGGTTAACTATACTCCGGATACACGCGGAGTCTACGGGGATTCTAAGGGGGGAGGGGGAAAAGCTCTCGCCCGAAGTACGCCTGGTGGATGCGAAACCAAACACGCGTCGTAGATCGGGATTAAGAACGGGTGAGGTTAGGAGGAGGGGAAGTGTACGGGTAGAGAAATAATACGCAGGGTTTGGTTTTCAGTTTCAGACCTATATTTCACAGTTTTTTTTTAAGAGTAGCTCCCTAGCTGCTGCCCTTACAATGGATGTTCTTGCTTACTTGTAGCTTCGAGGATGTCCGCTCGTGTCGCGCGGTTGAGCGTGGTGTATCTTAGGTTAGGCGTTTGGACCGGTAACTCTCTAGCGTGTCGGAGGGTTATTCGCGCACACGTCTACTCGCGGTGACAGATCGGAAGCAAAGAGAAAGAGGCAGATTCCTAGAGATCGCACTCCAGCTCGCGTCGAGTTCTTTGAACCAGTTCCCTTTTATCGATTGCGATATCGATCGCCCACCTCGCGAGTGCGATAGCGGGTTAGGGGGATTCTGCTCGTGGTGTGTGTCTTGGCTTCACTAGCTAACTTAGTTTTCTTCATATTTATACTCTTAAAGTTAATTATTAAATATAAAATAAGGGGACTCCGTGTCCAAATCTTAAAGTTACTTATAATATTATCTTAAATACTAAATAGGTGGACTCCGATGCTCGGCACGAATAAATAAAGTTTGTACGCCCTCAGATTTAGGGCGTTACATTCCCTCCTTACTTCGGGGGGAGGAATGAGACGTTTCCCACGCCGTTTGACTTTATGGTGATTTGATATGAGCCCTCCTTGGTCGGGACCCTGAAGCGCTGTCGCGAGGTGCGGGCTGCGGGACGTCGGGCGCAGATGGCCTGCCAGACGGCGGTCGAGACTTGGCCGTCGGGGGTGTTACATGTCCACCCAGCCGGAAGCGAGTGGCGTTCGCCATCGGGGGGTAAACGATTTTCGGTCGCCGAGTGCTCTAGCTCTGGGGTTGCCGTTGCATCCTGCGGAATGTCGTCCGGGTTCGAGAGCCATTCTTGTGACGGCTCCCAGCATAGCCTCTCCATGTTTGGGGAAATCTGCCCCAGCAGGAGGTCAAGGGTCGTGGGCGACATTCCCATCGCGGTGTCCGATGGAGTAGAGGCTGCTGTTGTGGGGAGGGTGCAGTCGTGGGTGACTACCTCGGTGTCCGGCCCCTGTCCGCTAAGGGGGAGTATGGGGTGGGCCGCCGTGTCGCAGGGTGTTCCGCTTGGTGGTGGCGGATACGGCATTAGAGCGAGTGTGGGCTCCTTCCGCCGAAAACGCTGCCCGGTGCTCTCCTCGTCGTCGCTGGGTTCCGACTCCCACTCCATGGCTTTGCCCGTAGGGTAGCGCTGTGGACTGGACCCATCCCGTGTGGTGGGTGTCCCGAGGGAAAAGCTCGTCGACGACCCGCGAGAGAGAGTGGTGGATGATCCGAAGAAGGAGATCGTAGTTGGACCGCGGGACAGTGTCGCGGACGGCCCACGAGGGAGCGAGGTGGACGGCCCTGGTCCCATCTCTACGTCTTGCGAGCAGGTCGGACCAACGGGGCATTCCGTCGGGACTCCGAGGTCTTCAGCTACCTCGGTCTCGTCAGGCCCCATGATGCGCAGGTAGACGGGAGACAGTGGGAAAGTCACGACGGGGTCCTCGGGTGGCCGATACGGTGCCTCTACCTGGATCGTTTCCCAGCTTGTTCTCACAAGGTAGATCCAAGACCCCCGGTGATATCCGTACCGGTCCTCGCCCGTGTCGACATAGTGTGCCGCACCTTCCCCGGGATCGTCGTCGTCCTCACGGCTGCTCACCGAGTATGCATTCGCGCTCTCGGAGTCACTGGCATCCTCGACATAGGGCGCTTGTTCGTCCTGTCCTGCCTCGTCGTCACTGGAGTCGGGGGTCGGGTGATCTCGGTAATTCCTGCTGCGACCGCAAGGGTTATACTCCCTACCGCTTTCTGCTGACCCGGCTGGACTCAGGTAGCACTCAAAGGGGGTCGGGTAGATCCGCTGTCCGGCCGCGTCCGTATAGTGCGGCGAGGCTCCCCCGGTTGGAAGTGGCGTCGGCATTGGCTCGTTCTCGTCGTCGTGGGATTCCGGGGCGCAGCTCGACGCTGTCCGGCGGAATGATGTCCGAGCACAGGATTCGGGAGAGGATGGGGTCGCTCTAACCGAGACTCCTGGCTGGCGCTTGTCCGTCGGGCATGACCGGGTGGATCTCTCGGCGTACGCCGTTCCTGGACGTAGCCGAGGATCCCGTGTGGTCGTCGGCTGGCGGTTACCTCGAACGCTGGGTTCAAGCCCCTCGTCGCTGTCGTCGGATGACAATACGATGGTCTCCATCTCTGCCCGTCAGCTCTGTGAAAGAAACAACTAAACTAGCTTAGTTCTATTGGAGCTTAGCAATAGAGATAACCGGGCTGCAGCAAAAGAATCTCCTAACTTAATTATTAAGGTCTTACTGGCCTATAACAATTTTAAACTTAGCGGGGCACAAAGGAAGGATAGGGTACTTATGATCACCCCTCGTTGCTAATGACGGTCGGTGGAGTTGGCCTCCGGTACTGTCCGGGTTGATCGCCGGTGTCCTCTCTGGGAGCTTCGCTGTCTTCATCGTCGGGGTTACCTGTGGAAGGAGAAACGAAAGCTTTTAAGTCTCCGATATTCGCAAGTCGCCCCTTTCGCTGCCCAGGTAGGCGGATCCGGACGACGTTGGGTGACGGGAAGGCGACCACTTTATACGGTCCGTCAAACTTCGGGGCGAGCTTTGCTGCGAACCCTTCTGCTGCTTTAGACAGATGATGTTGTCGCACGAGGACCAGTGATCCATCAGCGAATATCCCCAGCAAAAACGGAAAACCGGAAGGTGGGACAGCAACAACAGACTCCATACAAATACAGGTACCACCCAAACAAAACTATCAGCTGCTCGAGGCTCCCAGAGATTACTCAAAAGTAGCAAAACAAGTAAGGGAGTGGGGATTTAAATTCGACGGAACAGGAAAGCTCCAATAATGAACACTGGGATCGGTGGGCGAAGTTTATAGACAGCTTCCAAATTCGGAAGAAAAACTACGTCAAGGACTCGTCCGAGAGTTATGGCAGCAGAGGTACAATACCAGCCAACACCAGAAGAGTGCTAGTGGCTTCAAGAAAGCTACTTCCAAGGTCCACAGTCGGCACCGAGGGCCCGAAACGGATTCGTAAGCAACCAGATGATGGCTTTTAGACGATGTGGGCAGGACGGACACTATGCCCGTGAGTGCCAAAGCGCTTGGCTAGAGTACTGCTGACAGTGTGGAAGAATCGGCGTGAGCAAATGGCGTTGCTGTAAAGCGAGAGGAAACACAGTCCGACCCCGTCTAATGAGGGACCAGCGGGTGTCGGAGCACGAACACCCTCAAAACTGATTGGGAGCTTGAAAGTCGAGGGCACCGACACGTCAGCTACGGTGGAAATCGGTGGGACAACTTATAAAGCAACAGTAGAAACGGGAGCAACTGGAAGCTTTATAAGTGAGAACCTCGCAAAACAAATGGGTACGGTGGCAAAAGAAAAAGCATAAAACGGCAAGTATGGTTAGCAGATTGATAAAATACAGGGATATCAGAATAAATAGAAATGAAAATTACCTTAATTCTACCAGGAGTAATAGACCATTTGGTACTGGGTTGGTTGGAAGAACTGCTATCGAGGATCCACTAACAAACGATCCAGCAATAAAACAGTTCTTGAAGGCGGAACTGGAAGCGTTCAGCAAAATCTGAGGGACTTCTCACATAGCTCATCACATAAAAATGACCGATCCAAGACCGACAAAACAAAGGTTCTTACCAAAGAACCCAAAAATACAAGCGGAAATTAATACACAAGTTGACGAGCTCATAGAGAAAGCCTGCATCGAACCGTCGAAAAGCCCACACAGTGCCCCGATGGTGAGAAAGAAGACGGGAAAATGGCGTCTGTGTGTAGACTTTAGGCAGCTTAATATCAGTTCAGAACGAGGACGGAAGCTAACTTTAGCAAGCCGAAGTTTTAATACCTTTGCAGATTTCACGAATGAAAATTTGACTAAAATAGCAAAACAGGAATTAAAATACAGTTTTCACTATATTGTTCCTATGGGAGCTATAGGATACAGACGTCCGATCCTGATCCAGGTATGCACAAAAAATACGAATTGGAAAAATGCATGTTAATAGCTGTTTCAATGCACGAAATATCCTGAAAAACATTAAATTTTAACCGATTTCACCCCATTATTCCTTTGGGAGCTATAGAATATATAGAATATACGTCCGATAGCACAAAAAATATGATTTGGAAAGATTCATGTCAATCAAATTTTATCCGATTTCAACCTATTCTATTATTCCTATGTTAAAGGATAGGATAGACGTCCGATCGGCACGCACTTTTACCCTGATCAAGGTATGGACAAAAAAAAATAATGTCAATAGCTTTTACACTGCGCGAAAAGTCTTCAGTTTTTGCAAGTTATATCCGGTTGTTCCATGTTTTAGGATGACTGTAAAAGTTTTAAATCGCTAGCTTTTAAAAGGAGCTCGCAAACGTCATTGAAACAGACGGACATGGCTTTACAGACTCCCCTACTGATCCTGATCAAGAACTTTATGGGGTCGGAAACGTCTCCTTCACTGCGTTACAAACTTCTGACCAAAATTATAATACCCTCTGCAAGGGTATAAAAAGACGCCTACCCACTACCAAGAATGAACCACAGCTACGAGAAGCGACATATATAAGCAGCCTTGACCTGAAAAACGGGTACTGGCAGATTCCGATGGAGAGAGAAAGTAGTGGTCTACTACTGCATTGGTGGTACCTGGAAGGGGGCATTTTCAATGGAAAGTAATGCCTTGTGGGTTATATTGTAACGCAGATTCTCTGGCCGGGGTAAGACCTCAGTCGGGGCCAAGGAACCTATACAAGAAATTTATATAGAAGGGTGGGACCTGTAGTAGGAATTTATATGGGAAGGCTGTAAGGCGCCCGGATACGAGTGCGCTTCGGCGGGGTAGTCGATCGTAAAGAGTTGTTTCCGCACGGATTCGATTTGTCAAGTATGTCCCTGCGTGCGAGAGCCGTTGGTCAAACCGATCGGAACGCGAAGTGCCCGACAATGCATCTATTTGGGCGCCACCTAGCGGCTTGCGGTGGGACTAGGGCCGACCGTACTATCTGGTGTGACACCCCAGGGAGGATCCCGTCTGAGGCGCCCCTGGCGATAGAATGAGGTACTCAGTGGGCGATCGCACTGCTTGGTGGGGAACCCCCCCCCCCCCTTTTCGCCCCCCTATGATAAGTGAGGTACTCAGTGGATGATCGCACTGCTTGGTGGGGAACCTAGGACGATTCCGATTGGAGCTGGCTGCGGGGTTGCGGGGGGGGGGAAACTCCGCCGGGTGTGGACGGCGGGGTTGATCCGCTCCGGCTATACTCGGAGCCTACGGGCGTCTACACTCCGGTTACACTCGGAGTCTACGGGTCTCTACACTCCGGATATACTCGGAGTCTACGGGTCTCTACACTCCGGATACACTCGGAGTCTACGGGGTTATCTATACTCCGGATACACTCGGAGCCTACGGGGTTATCTATACTCCGGATACACTCGGAGTCTACGGGGTTATCTATACTCCGGATACACTCGGAGTCTACGGGGTTATCTATACTCCGGATACACTCGGAGTCTACGGGGTTATCTATACTCCGGATACACTCGGAGTCTACGGGGTTATCTATACTCCGGATACACTCGGAGTCTACGGGGTTATCTATACTCCGGATACACTCGGAGTCTACGGGGTTATCTATACTCCGGATACACGCGGAGTCTACGGGGTTATCTATGCTCCGGATACACTCGGAGTCTACGGGGTTATCTATACTCCGGATACACGCGGAGTCTACGGCCTCCCCTCCTCCTCCAACACCTCACTCTACTCCATACCTCACTACTATCTACTCCATACCCATCTACTATCTACTCGGATACACCGGAGTCTACGGGGTTATCTATACTCCGGATACACGCGGAGTCTACGAGGATTCTAAGGGGGGAGGGGGAAAAGCTCTCGCCCGAAGTACGCCTGGTGGATGCGAAACCAAACACGCGTCGTAGATCGGGATTAAGAACGGGTGAGGTTAGGAGGAGGGGAAGTGTACGGGTAGAGAAATAATACGCAGGGTTTGGTTTTCAGTTTCAGACCTATATTTCACAGTTTTTTTAAGAGTAGCTCCCTAGCTGCTGCCCTTACAATGGATGTTCTTGCTTACTTGTAGCTTCGAGGATGTCCGCTCGTGTCGCGCGGTTGAGCGTGGTGTATCTTAGGTTAGGCGTTTGGACCGGTAACTCTCTAGCGTGTCGGAGGGTTATTCGCGCACACGTCTACTCGCGGTGACAGATCGGAAGCAAAGAGAAAGAGGCAGATTCCTAGAGATCGCACTCCAGCTCGCGTCGAGTTCTTTGAACCAGTTCCCTTTTATCGATTGCGATATCGATCGCCCACCTCGCGAGTGCGATAGCGGGTTAGGGGGGTTCTGCTCGTGGTGTGTGTCTTGGCTTCACTAGCTAACTTAGTTTTCTTCATATTTATACTCTTAAAGTTAATTATTAAATATAAAATAAGGGGACTCCGTGTCCAAATCTTAAAGTTACTTATAATATTATCTTAAATACTAAATAGGTGGACTCCGATGCTCGGCACGAATAAATAAAGTTTGTACGCCCTCAGATTTAGGGCGTTACATTCCCTCCTTACTTCGGGGGGAGGAATGAGACGTTTCCCACGCCGTTTGACTTTATGGTGATTTGATATGAGCCCTCCTTGGTCGGGACCCTGAAGCGCTGTCGCGAGGTGCGGGCTGCGGGACGTCGGGCGCAGATGGCCTGCCAGACGGCGGTCGAGACGCGAGTGGCGTTCGCCATCGGGGGGTAAACGATTTTCGGTGGCCGAGTGCTCTAGCTCTGGGGTTGCCGTTGCATCCTGCGGAATGTCGTCCGGGTTCGAGAGCCATTCTTGTGACGGCTCCCAGCATAGCCTCTCCATGTTTGGGGAAATCTGCCCCAGCAGGAGGTCAAGGGTCGTGGGCGACATTCCCATCGCGGTGTCCGATGGAGTAGAGGCTGCTGTTGTGGGGAGGGTGCAGTCGTGGGTGACTACCTCGGTGTCCGGCCCCTGTCCGCTAAGGGGGAGTATGGGCTGGGCCGCCGTGTCGCAGGGTGTACCGCTTGGTGGTGGCGGATACGGCATTAGAGCGAGTGTGGGCTCCTTCCGCCGAAAACGCTGCCCGGTGCTCTCCTCGTCGTCGCTGGGTTCCGACTCCCACTCCATGGCTTTGCCCGTAGGGTAGCGCTGTGGACTGGACCCATCCCGTGTGGTGGGTGTCCCGAGGGAAAAGCTCGTCGACGGCCCGCGAGAGAGAGTGGTGGATGATCCGAAGAAGGAGATCGTAGTTGGACCGCGGGACAGTGTCGCGGACGGCCCACGAGGGAGCGAGGTGGACGGCCCTGGTCCCATCTCTACGTCTTGCGAGCAGGTCGGATCAACGGGGCATTCCGTCGGGACTCCGAGGTCTTCAGCTACCTCGGTCTCGTCAGGCCCCATGATGCGCAGGTAGACGGGGGACAGTGGGAAGGTCACGACGGGGTCCTCGGGTGGCCGATACGGTGCCTCTACCTGGATCGTTTCCCAGCTTGTTCTCACGAGGTAGATCCAAGACCCCCGGTGATATCCGTACCGGTCCTCGCCCGTGTAGACATAGTGTGCCGCACCTTCCCCGGGATCGTCGTCGTCCTCACGGCTGCTCACCGAGTATGCATCCGCGTTCTCGGAGTCACTGGCATCCTCGACATAGGGCGCTTGTTCGTCCTGTCCTGCCTCGTCGTCACTGGAGTCGGGGGTCGGGTGATCCCGGTAATTCCTGCTGCGACCGCAAGGGTTATACTCCCTACCGCTTTCTGCTGACCCGGCTGGACTCGGGTAGCACTCAAAGGGGGTCGGGTAGATCCGCTGTCCGGCCGCGTCCGTATAGTGCGGCGAGGCTCCCCCGGTTGGAAGTGGCGTCGGCATTGACTCGTTCTCGTAGTCGTGGGATTCCGGGGCGCAGCTCGACGCTGCCCGGCGGAATGATGTCCGAGCACAGGATTCGGGAGAGGATGGGGTCGCTCTACCCGAGACTCCTGGCTGGCGCTTGTCCGTCGGGCATGACCGGGTGGATCTCTCGGCGTACGCCGTTCCTGGACGTAGCCGAGGATCCCGTGTGGTCGTCGGCTGGCGGTTACCTCGAACGCTGGGTTCAAGCCCCTCGTCGCTGTCGTCGGATGACAATACGATGGTCTCCATCTCTGCCCGTCAGATCTGTGAAAGAAACAACTAAACTAGCTTAGTTCTATTGGTGCTTAGCAATAGAGATAACCGGGCTGCAGCGAAAGAATCTCCTAACTTAATTATTAAGGTCTTACTGGCCTATAACAATTTTAAACTTAGCGGGGCACAAAGGAAGGTTAGGGTACTTATGATCACCCCTCGTTGCTAATGGCGGTCGGTTGAGTTGGCCTCCGGTACTGTCCGGGTTGATCGCCGGTGTCCTCTCTGGGAGCTTCGCTGTCTTCATCGTCGGGGTTACCTGTGGAAGGAGAAACGAAAGCTTTTAAGTCTCCGATATTCGCAAGTCGCCCCTTTCGCTGGCCAGGTAGGCGGATCCGGACGACGTTGGGTGACGGGAAGGCGACCACTTTATACGGTCCGTCAAACTTCGGGGCGAGCTTTGCTGCGAACCCTTCTGCTGCTTTAGACAGATGATGTTGTCGCACGAGGACCAGTGATCCCAATTCGGGTTTCCAGGTTCGACGACGCAGGTTGTAATGTCTCCCCTGTTCTCGGCTGGCTTTTTGGAGATTGTTCCGCACGATCTGGAAGATCTCCTTCAGGCGTTCCGCTCTTTCCGATGGGCTCGAGGACGTCGTTGCTGTTCCGGGAGTTACGCTGTCGTACCAGGATCCGGGTAGCCGTGGTTCTCGAGCTTGTAGGAGAAAGGCTGGGCTATACCCGGTCGATTCCGAGACACTTGTGTTGATCGCGAGTGAGAGTTCTGGTAGCAACATATCCCAGGTGTTCTGCCCATTCTCCACGTACTGGGCGATCATGGTCTTCACCGTGCGATTCGCGCGCTCTGTCGGATTCTCTCGCGGGCAGTATGGGGCAGTGAATTGAGGTTCCACTCCCATTTCCTTGAGGAAGTCTTTGAACGCCTTGCTGGTGAACTGGGAACCATTATCGCACACCAGTTTCCTCGGGGCTCCGAAGTGGCCGATGATCCGCTCGCGGAAAGCTCGTATCAAAGTCGCCGTACTTGCTCTACGTAGGGGTATTAGTTCGACCCATTTGGTGAATATGTCGAAGAAGACGAGGAGCATGGTATTCCCCTCTTTGGAGCGGGGCAAAGGTCCGACGAAATCCGCACACAGGATGCCAAAGGGTTCGCTGACCTGTCTCGTTAGCATCTTTCCGGCCTGTTGTCGCTGTTCTGACTTGTATTTCTGGCACGGAATACATTGTCGCACGTGTCGTCGCACGTCGCGGAACATCCCCGGCCAGTAGTACTTCTGCGAGATCCTGATGATGGTTTTCCTAATGCCAAGATGTCCGGCGGTGGGGGCATCATGGCATTCATGTAGGATTCGATCCCGATGTTCGGCTGCTACGCACAGCTTCCAGGGCACGTAGTCCTGGTCGTCTGGACGGTGGCCGAGATGGCGATATAGTTCTCCGTTTTCAATGATGAAATCGGGGAACTTCTGGGGGTCGTCCCGAACGTCCTTCATCTTTCTTTGCAGCCACTTGCACTGGTGCTCGCCGTCCGTGAGTCTCTGTAAGTGCTCTAGTGGTTGCCGGGAGAGAGCATCGGCTACCACGTTATACTTCCCGCGTCGGTAATGTACATCGTACTGGTATTGCTGAAGCTCTAAGGCCCATCTGGCAATCCTTCCGGTGGGGTTTTCGATTTGATCCAGCCATTTCAGGGCTAGGTGGTCGGTGATTACGTCGAACCTGTAACCTTCGAGGTAGCATCGTAGTTTCCGTATTCCCCAGACGATGGCCAAACATTCCTTTTCCGTGGGCGAATAATTCAACTCCGCGGCATCGAGCTTGCGGCTGACGTAGGCAATGACTCGCTCCTGGCCGTCGATTTCCTGGGTTAGCACTCCCCCGAGTCCGTAGTTACTGGCGTCAGTTTGGAGCGTCATCTTGACGGAGAAGTCTGGGCACGCCAGCACTGGTGCGTCTGTCAGCAAACTCTTCAGCAGATCGAATGCATTCTGCTGTTCCGATTCCCACTTCCACCGTTGGTTTTTCCGTAGCAGGTTCGTCATGGGTTGGACCACCGAGGCAAAGTTGGGCACGAATCGTCGGTACCATGAGGCCATCCCGAGACATCTCCTTAGCTCCCGTAAACTAGTGGGAGGGCTTAGGTTTCGCACGGCGGCTACCTTGTCCGGGTCGGTGTGGATACCCTGGTCGCTGATCACATGTCCAAGGTAGGCCAGTTTTCTCTTGAAGAAAGAGCACTTTTCCTGGTTGATGCGCAGGTTAGCTCTCCTCAATCGTTCGAAAACTTTGCGCAGGTTGTCCATGTGTTCCTCTAGGCTGGCCCCAATGACAATAATGTCATCGAGGTAAGCGAACGCATATGGGTCGAGGTCTGGTCCGATCACGCTATCTAGAGCTCGCTGGAAAGTTGCCGGGGCCGAATGCAGCCCGAAAGGCATGACGCGCCATTGAAATAGACCGCGTCCGGGTACCGTAAAGGCGGTACATGCCCTGCTATCTTTGGCCATTGGTATCTGCCAGTACCCGTTGCGCAGATCCAGGGTCGAAATGTACCTCGCGTTTCTCAGTCGTTCTAAGATGTGGTTAATGCGTGGCAACGGGTACGCGTCCGGAATTGATTTCGCGTTTAGTTGTCGGTAGTCCACGCACATGCGCCACTGGCCGGTTTTCTTCCGGACCAAGACCAACGGAGCACTATGCGGACTGCGCGACGGTTCGATACATTCCTGTTCCAGCAACGCGTCTACTTGCTCGTCTATGATCCGTTGCATGGCAGGGTTCTTTGGGAAATAGCGTTGTTTAATCGGCCGGTCGTCCCTCATGGTGATCCGGTGTTCCGCTATGTTTGCTACCCCCGTCATTCCTTCAAATCGCTCTAGCTGTTCGCTAAGGAACGCTTGGATCTGCGGATTAGTCTCGCAGCCGCGTTCCTTGCCCTCCTGATTGAGTACTTGATTCCCCTGGGGCACAGTGCCCGTATCGGATGTCCCTCGTGGATTCTCGGCGTGTTCCTCCCGGTGTCTCCTGTCGTGGTCCTCGGTGGCCATGCTGGTGTTTCCTCCTGTGGTGCTGTTCGCGTCTTTTTCCTTGCTTCCTCTATGCTGTCCTTCGGGCGCCTCCCTGTCATGCTGTGGCCCTGTCTCGTGGTTGACTATGCCTAGCCGCGGTTCCGTTCGAAAAGGGTTCCTTTTCTGGGCTATGGCGGAGTCAGCCAAGGGCTCCAGGTGAAAGGGGTTATTCGCAGCAGGCGCCGGTTGTACACGTTCCTGTTGCTTGGAAGCTGTAGTGGCTGTATCCCTATGGGGTTTTCCCACCAACCGTCGTGGGGCTGCCACGGGGTTTTCCTGGAGTTGCGTTGTATCCGGAGAAGCTGCCGCGCACACCGCGTTCGGTGCGCCGCTTCCCGCTGGTGATTCCTGCGTGTCCAATGGGCTTCTGGTCTTGCTAGGAGAAGCTGCCGCGCACACCGCGTTCGGTGCGCCGCTTCCCGCTGGTGATTCCTGCGTGTCCAATGGGCTTCTGGTCTGGCTAGGAGAAGCTTCGGGGCTGGGTGGTCCTCGCGAACCGAGTCGAGGTGGTGGGTCGGATGGACTGCCTTGATTGTCAGGCCGTGGTTCATTGTATCTAATCGCCTGACCTTCTCTGGGTCTTTGTCGGGACAGCGTGAGGCTTGCCGTACCGCATCGGAGGGTAGTGCCAATAGAAGCGAGGAAATCCATCCCTAGGATTAAAGGTTCCAGCATGGCGGGCATTACTAGAAGGGGAACCTGGATTGTCTTCCGGGCGAGCGTCACGTCCGCAAGGAGTAATCTCGTTACTTCGACTCGAGATGTGTCAGCGAGATTAATCTGGGTGCGAACCTCCCTAAACTGGTGTGGCTGACCGACTATGTCGGCGATGTCCTGGCTAATGAAACTCCTCGATGCCCCGGTGTCGATGGTGGCTAACCGTACGTGTCCGCCAAGGTCGACTTCCGCGGCGATCCTTCCTCTCTCTACCCTAAGCGGTGCGGTTAATGTCGGTCCTCCGGTGGGTTGGGTCCCGACGAATTCCGCCGGTCGAGGGGACCCATCCCGTTTCCCGGTTGTTGGCGTCGACAGCATTCGACTGTGCGGACGTCCCGTCGTCCGCAGTCCCAACAGAAGTACTGTCGAGGATTCCGGCAGTCGGGGCTGAAGTGTCCCGGTGTTCCGCAATTTCGGCAAGCATTCCGCACATCGATTCGTCGTTCGGGTGCGGTCACCCGGTTAACCCTAGCTGGCGGGGCAGTTCTGGGCTCTGGAGTCGTATGAGGTGGGCTCCGTAGGTATGCTCTCTCAGCGAACGTAGGTTGGGTCTGACCTTGTGAAGGGGAGCGGTACGCTGTCGGATTTCTGGTGGCGGGATTATATTTGTTCCTCCCGAGGCTCCGCTGCTGAACGGCCTCGAACTCGGTGGCCAATTGGGCTAGTTCCCCAATGGTTCGGACCTCGCTGCGTCGGATATACATCTGGTATTCCGGCGCGACATTTTCATATAGCCTATCCAGCTCTTGGTCTTCGTTGTAGCCCGCATGGCGCATGAGGACTCGAAGATCTAGCATAAAATCCTTAAATGTTTCCCCTTCCAACTGCTCACGACTCCGAATCTGGTCGTCCAAGCGCTGGAGGTATCGGGGTGGGAGGAAAAACTCGAGGAATTCACGCCGAAATACGGTCCAGTCAGCCCCTTGGAGGCGGCTTGTTTGGAACCATTTGTCTGCTCTGTTCGTCAGTAGCTCTGACATGGCTCGAGGAAGGAGTCCAAGTTCGATCCCGTAGGATAAAGCCCGGCTTTCGACCTGCTCGATGAAAGCTAAGGGGTCTGAATATCCGTCAAATTGGAGGCCCCATTTACGAATTCGTTCGGGGACGCAAACGATCTCGCGGCGAGTCCGGTCATGGCTCGGCTCCCTGAAAGTTTCTTGGTTACTGCCGACCGGAGAGGGGACAGTAACCGTGAGGCTAGGGGTAATTCGAGCTCCGTCTACGGGGAAGACACCGGGGGTTGCTCCGGCGCTTATGTTCGGGGCGGGGCCGCTGAGGCCGGTTTTGTCTTTCCCCAAAGGTGCGGGGCTCGGGGCACGTGATGAATATTGTCTGCCTAGGTCGGCAAGTCGAGCCCACACCTCTTGGGTTTGTTCCGAGTCTCTAACTAGGGTGACAAAGTTTCGCCGCAAGTCGTCGACGCCGCCCTCGGCGGAAAACCCGAATTCGTCAGCAAAGGTTAGTAATTCGGCCTTCAAGCGGGAATAAATCCACCGCGAGGGGACCCCGGGATTGTGAAACAAGTGTGGAACGGACTCACCGGAATTCTTCTGGTCGAGATCCATGTTTGCAGCGTGCCTTTGGTGTGTTGTCGTCTTAAGATGATGTCTCCGTTTGTTGGAGTCTTTACGGGGCTTCTGGGGCCACACTTTTGTATTTTCACAGACACTCGATCGCGTGGACTGTACGGGGTCGCGAGTAAGCTCGTGGGCTTGATACCGGGCGCGTTCACTAGTTCGTCAAAGTTATTCTCCCCGGTCGGGACACTTTCGCGGAAACCGTTAGACTACGTCACTCACTCGGGGCCTACGCACTCCCCATAAAGGTGGTAGTTTTCCTGGTCTTTCTCCCTATCAGGTCCCTGCTCGGGCGCCACTTGTAACGCAGATTCTCTGGCCGGGGTAAGACCTCAGTCGGGGCCAAGGAACCTATACAAGAAATTTATATAGAAGGGTGGGACCTGTAGTAGGAATTTATATGGGAAGGCTGTAAGGCGCCCGGATACGAGTGCGCTTCGGCGGGGTAGTCGATCGTAAAGAGTTGTTTTCCGCACGGATTCGATTTGTCAAGTATGTCCCTGCGTGCGAGAGCCGTTGGTCAAACCGATCTAGAACGCGAAGTTCGCGACAATGCATATATTTGGGCGCCACCTAGCGGCTTGCGGTGGGAATAGGGCCGACCACACTGTTTGGTGCGACACCCCAGGGAGGATCCCGTCTGAGGCGCCCCTGGCGATAGAATGAGGTACTCAGTGGACGATCGCACTGCTTGGTGGGGAACGGGACCCGCCCCTTGGTGGTACCCTAGGACGATTCCGATTGGAGCTGGCTGCGGGGTTGCGGGGGGGGAAAACTCCGCCGGGTGTGGACGGCGGGGTTGATCCGCTCCGGCTATACTCGGAGCCTACGGGCGTCTACACTCCGGTTACACTCCGGATATACTCGGAGTCTACGGGTCTCTACACTCCGGATATACTCGGAGCCTACGGGGTTATCTATACTCCGGATACACTCGGAGTCTACGGGGTTATCTATACTCCGGATACACTCGGAGTCTACGGGTTATCTATACTCCGGATACACTCGGAGTCTACGGGGTTATCTATACTCCGGATACACTCGGAGTCTACGGGGTTATCTATACTCCGGATACACTCGGAGTCTACGGGGTTATCTATACTCCGGATACACTCGGAGTCTACGGGGTTATCTATACTCCGGATACACTCGGAGTCTACGGGATATCTATCTCCGGATACACTCGGAGTCTACGGGGTATCTATACTCCGGATACACGCGGAGTCTACGGGGTTATCTATACTCCGGATACACTCGGAGTCTACGGGGTTATCTATACTCCGGCTGGGCTCGGAGTCTACGAGGATTCTAAGGGGGGAGGGGGAAAAGCTCTCGCCCGAAGTACGCCTGGTGGATGCGAAACCAAACACGCGTCGTAGATCGGGATTAAGAACGGGTGAGGTTAGGAGGAGGGGAAGTGTACGGGTAGAGAAATAACACGCAGGGTTTGGTTTTCAATTTCAGACCTATATTTCACAGTTTTAAGAGTAGCTCCCTAGCTGCTGCCCTTACAATGGATGTTCTTGCTTACTTGTAGCTTCGAGGATGTCCGCTCGTGTCGCGCGGTTGAGCGTGGTGTATCTTAGGTTAGGCGTTTGGACCGGTAACTCTCTGGCGTGTCGGAGGGTTATTCGCGCACACGTCTACTCGCGGTGACAGATCGGAAGCAAAGAGAAAGAGGCAGATTCCTAGAGATCGCACTCCAGCTCGCGTCGAGTTCTTTGAACCAGTTCCCTTTTATCGATTGCGATATCGATCGCCCACCTCGCGAGTGCGATAGCGGGTTAGGGGGGTTCTGCTCGTGGTGTGTGTCTTGGCTTCACTAGCTAACTTAGTTTTCTTCATATTTAAACTCTTAAAGTTAATTATTAAATATAAAATAAGGGGACTCCGTGTCCAAATCTTAAAGTTACTTATAATATTATCTTAAATACTAAATAGGTGGACTCCGATGCTCGGCACGAATAAATAAAGTTTGTACGCCCTCAGATTTAGGGCGTTACAATATTCATCTCCGGCGACGTTCCAACGAGCATTGGATCAAAATAAACCCAGAGAAATGCGAATTTTTTCCGATAAGGTAGCAGCGATCGTCGAATTAAAACCGCCGGAAAACACGAAAGAGCTGTGGCAGTACCTTGGGGTGGACTCGTGGTACAGACGGTTCGTGCCGAAAGTTCATAATTCAAACAGATGCGAGCGATTTAGGGCTAGGAGCTATCCTCACACAATCGACCGAAAAAGGGGAACGGGTCATATCATATGCAAGCAGGACGTTGAACGCAGCAGACAAGAACTACTCCGCCTCGGGGAAAGAGTGATTAGCCATCGTATGGGCAATCAGGAAAATGAGGCCGTACATAGAGGGATACAACTTCACTGTCATAACGGACCATATGGCACTCAAATGGCTAAACTCGATTGAGAGCCCAACAGGCAGAATCGGGAGATGGGCCCTCGAGCTGCAATAATACGACTTTGACATCGTATACAGGAAGGTACAATTGAACATAGTAGCCGACACCCTCTCACGCCAACCGATACAGGAAAAAGCATGTTTGCTGATTAAAGGGACAAAGCAGGATGGAGAGGAGAACTCAAGGAAATGCCCACCACCGGAAAGCGGCCAACCGAAAGTTCGGAGGAGCAGGTGCCCATCACCAAGGAACAGCCAACTTAAAACCACAACAACAACAACAACAACAACAACGAGAAGGGAGGCTCCGAGGAGCAGATGGGCAGCAAGGTCCAAAACAATAAAATAAATGAAGTGGCAGAGATGTCGGGTGCGCCAGAAAGAACACAGAATCCTAGCCGGAGGAACGGGAAACGGTAGCAGGAGATCTAAAAGGAGCTACACAAGAAATACATGCATAATATTATAAACAATGATATTTAAAAGAAAAGAGACCCAGGCCAGATCTAAAACGAACGAAACATCAAGCCAATCCTGAAATAAAACAAAATCAAAATTAGTATACAATTAAAATACTGGGAGGAAGTGGAGAGTGGGTATGGAGAACAAAAAAAACCGCAAATTTAAAATATAAAAGGCAAAAGCCGAACTTCCTTCGAAGAAGGCGACAAACAGCTTCAATGCCGTCGCTGAGCTTCCAACTCGCTCACTTTAATATAACAGGCAAAGAAGATGGAAGGGACAGCAGCGACGACCAACGGAAGGGGTCAGCGGGCATCATGTTGTCGAGGACCACGTGCAGGATTGCGGTTGCCTTTCCTGTATACCAAGCGCAGCATCCGACTCCGTAGGAGGGCACCACCGCGAAGGCATCGCAACCCGGTGCTGCAACTGCTGGCTTCGCCGCTGGTCTCACCCCACGAATCGGAGGACTCCGATATCCGGGTGACCATGACCGAGCCCGAGTCCGACGATAGTCGAGGGTGGACGCACCCGGACAGTCCTTCGGTGGGGTGGGATAGCGGCGACAGCAACAGCGAATTTTACGATTGGGGAGCGGGCTGCCCGAAGTCCTACGACACGAAGTGTGGCTAGAGGACGACGCCGACGTGGACGGCGGCGGAGACGGCGACATGAACGGCAGCGTAGACGGCGGCGGAGACGACAGCGGCAACGGCGAGCAGGCTACGGTGGACAGAGCAGCCGGTCAAGAGTCCGAGCCAACCACGTGGCGGCCACCGAGGGCACCAACACCACGAGGGCACCCGCTGTCGGAATCTGAGGAGAAAGAAGTTATAAGTCGGACGAAGAGCAGGAGGCAGGCCAAGGTCAGCAGCACGAGCCCAGAGGCCACTGGCAGGAGCCCACTTACCTGCAGTGGCAAACGTCGACGCCGGTGGGGGAGTGGTGGTTCCTGGTCCTGTGGATGGACAAATTCCCGCCAGCAACGTCGTAACCCCACCAGGGAGCCACGAGGGACCAGCCGCCAACAGCAGCCGAGACGTTGACCACACCGGCGGAGGAGGCCGAAGACTTACGGGTTCCGAGACTCCGAAAAACGGCGACGACGGCGCCGATGGACGTGGAACCGCCGATAGACGCAGGGCAACCGGCGGAGGAACCTGGCCATCTCCAACACCCCCTCCACCGTCCATGCACGGGGGGCTGCCGCCGACAACACCGCGGAGGACTTGGAGAGGGGTGAGTGGAAGTAGTCCTTGACCGAGCGGCCGGTGCAATGGCCGCCACCACTGCAGCGGCAGGCGTAGCGTCCGACGGGCCGGCAACGGTGGACGTAGGTGTTGCTGGAGAATTGGCCGCACGAGGTCCACGCGGCAGTCCAAGTCCAATTTAGATTTGCAACAAACCAAAATCATTCATATGGACAAACAGATAAACGGACAGAAGTACAGACGGACGGACGGACAGACGTATGTTTTCGGTTTCGGTCCGACCGTTTGGCTCAACCGATCAAAGCAATCGGTTTTTCAATAACAATTCGGTGAGACCCGAATCCAAAGGGTTTCTGAAAGACTACTGTTAAATGGAAGAGATTTCCCAGATTTCCACCGTAAAGTATTTTAACCAACCCAATAACTAAAAAACGCGCTCTTTAAAATATTGAGGACCCTCTACTAAACTAGCTTAGGAGATTTGCCTTATTTACTGGAATTCGTGAAAAATTAATCATCGATAGACCGCGATTTCTTAGGAATTTACATGTAAAACAAGAGAGAACGCTATAGTCGAGTGCATCGACTATGAAATACCCGTTACTCAGCTAAAGCAAGCAGTGGAGCCATCCACCGGGCATTTCATTATTTGCTTTGAACTTTTTACTGAGTGGACCGATTTAAAAAAATTCTTCTACACTTCGGTAGTAAGAACACAGCTTTTCGCGGTTTGTGGGCGTTATTGGGGGCGTGGCACATCGGCGTGAAAAACTTGCGTTGCGTATTAAGTGCCAATCTTTTAGCTTTTATAGTTTCCGAGATCTCAGCGTTCATATATGTAGACGGACTCTACGAGTAACGGGAATAAAACATCGACAACCATGTCCGACCGCCAATTTAAGCACGTTTCGCTTCTAATAACAACCAATCCATCTAATAGGTGGATTGGTTATCAAATGCGACATGGGAAATATATCCAATTGGCGGAGTTTTTGATTTTTAAATTATTAAAATATGTAGTACATTTAAATGTAATAAAATTGCCCAATCTTACAATTTTTATGAGGGAGCAACTTCAAAAAATACAAATTATCCTACTTAATTTAAACTATCAAAAAGTGAGGTTACGACTGAAGCACAACTAAAAAAGTCACACACGCACCCATAAATTCACAAAATATCGTTTTACTTAACAGACCGTCAGTAGAAACCGAAACCGAAGGAACCCTAAAAATAAAGGTTTGGCTCTTAGTGTAACAGCTGTTAGCAAAAACCTTTTGAATATATTAGTTCACCCCCAGTTCTCATTGGGTTTGTAAATGACAGGTTTTTTCGATCACTTTGAAAAGTTTGACCGATACTTGTAAGCTCTGATATATATACTTTATCCTTCACTGCGTTGCAAACTTCTGACTGAAATCATAATACCCTCTGAAAGAGTATAAAAAGGCGATAAAAAATATGTTAAATTAAAGATACCGCAGTGGCCAGGTATCATAAAAAAAACAAATTCTGTCGGCCTTTGTTAGAAACCGATTGCCAAGCTAAGTAATATTTTAAAAATGTTTCGGCTAGGCAGCTAATCTTTCCTGTAGCCCGCACCATCACCCTTAACCACTACCACTAATTTAGCAACCTTAAATCACTTCTGTATAAATTCGTTCCACCATCAAGTAGATGTAGTCTATACTGACTTTGGCAAAGCCTTTAATAAAGTCATACTTTTTAAAATTGACTTTTTCGGCACGCTGCAATATAAAATGCCTTTAAAGTGAAAGAGACTGGACTATTTTTTAAGATTTTTGCGTGCCGAAAAAGTGAATTTTAAAAAGTGTATTTAATCATGTGTGTAATCATTTTTCGTCACAAATATTGATATCACAACTTTTGTATGTTGAATGTGCGGTCGTCACTAGTTTTTTACCTCGTTTAGAGGTGTTTTTATTTGATATCTGAACTTTTTGTTCTAAATATGAGTCATATTAAATATATCTACTACTCTTTTCTTTATACTTTTGCGGCCATAGGATCTAATATTAGCGTTTTCATCTCGCTAGCTAGCTAATCAGTCTCTGATTAGCATTCGTCCTAGTCAGACGTGTTTTCTTTCGCTATGAATTCTTATTCGTGCTCCGAGTGCAATGCTGAGTCACAGCAGCGCAGCTTCGCGGTTTTGAGGCGGTCCGTTGCTCTTCGCTTTGTCGCCGTACTTTTCACACTGCATGTGTTGATCTCCCAGAGGATGCTATTAGAATATTAAAAAATATGCCGAATCTACTCTGGCAGTGTGATGGCTGTGTTGTGAGTAATAATGACTTGAAGAGTATACATGGACTTAAACTCAAAGTTTCTGAAGGCTTTTCCCATGTCTGACGCTGACAATAACAATGTCAGTCGGCGAAAAAAAGTGGTGAAACCTTTGACTCTAGCTTCTTCCAGTGATCGCCGAGCCAACCATGCAGACCTGGTTCCCTCCGCACCAGTTTCTACTGCCGCCAAGCCCCACGCAAAGAATCACAGGATAAGAGACAAATAATTGGTCAAGCTGCTAGTTGTGAACAACTCGACGTTGTGCCGATTAATAAATTTCTTCATATTGGTAGATTCAGAGCTCATGTAAAATCTGATTCAGTGAGTGGATATGTTGCAAATAAGCTAGGCGTGGATACCGCTACCATAATCTGCAAGCCTTTAGTCAAAAATGGTGTAGATGTCGCTACATTGGAATTCGTCAATTTTAAATTAGGAATACCAGAGCAGCACTTTCAGACTGTGTTTAGTAATGCATTCTGACCGAATCCAATCAAAGTCAGTCGATTCGTCCATAGGGATAGTCCTATTATTGATGGGACCTGGATTCGCACAATCATCATACATCGGACTCAAAAAACCCCCAATAATCGGCGCCTCTGGTGTCGATTTTACTACGGCAAATTGTCATGATCCGCTTCCTCATCTTCATGCTACTTATTCGCAAGATCAACGCCCGCTGGTTTTGGTATCGCTAGTTGCTACCAATAATCTCTCATACGTCACTCCCAGTGCACTCTCTTGGAGCGCATTGTCGTTTTCTGTTTTGTCTGACGTTCATCAAAACTTCTCAGGAGAGGCTTTGTAGGATTGCACTATGGGGCATTTGACCACTTTGGCTGGCCAAAACCCATTTTTGAAAAGTCGTTAAAATGAAAAATCTTGTTTGGGGATGTGTTAACAGAACACCATTTAACAATGTTACGTTTCAGGAAATCCGATAGAGGGCTTCTCTGTTAACTTAGCAGCTGTTAAATCAGCTGTTACAAATGCGACTCTCGATCTGTTAAAATTTGACGATTCGCTTGCAGATTGGAAGTTCTTCAAATTTGATTTTTAAAGCAATATAAGTAAACTTTTTGGATTGGAATAATAGGATGGTGCTATATACTAAGTGTTTCTGTGCTTACACGGTGCAAATCCGTCGTTTTTTTCTTATAATTGAGTAGCAAAGGAAGTGGTCTAATACGCACATTTTTTTATGAAAACTTAATTTCAAATAGAGCAATAAAGCGAGTCCAGCGGAGTCCACTTCTGAAACCAATTGGGATTTGTAGAGTATTTAATTCTTGTCAAAGTCTATATAGTCAGAATCGCCACTTATTGCCACTTTTTCTATAATTTATTTTTTTAGACCATAACCTCAAATTTAACAAAGGGTATGGTTTTGCACTGGGGGCTGAAGAATTAAGGCGTTTTCTGGCTTTAAATTATTTTAAAAATGAAGAATAAATAACTAGCTGTGTCATTGATTAGTTTAAGTGGACTTTATACGCTGTATAGCGAAATTTTTGGTACAATTAGGAAAAAAAGTCGTAAAAATGTATGGTAAATTCTGTCATTTGTCGTTTTTTAAAAACATTAGGATATAGTAGTCCGATTTGTATGAAACTTTTAGTATTATGTTTAAAACGTAAATAATCGCTATTTCTAAAGTTATGTGCATTTATATTAAAAAACAACAAAGTTAATCTGATCGTTCCTATGGCAGCTATATGATATAGATGTCCGATCCGGATGATTTTTATATATAATATGCGCAGGGATAAAAAATGAAGACTGGTAAAGTTTCACGTCTATATCTTTTAAATTGACTGAGTAATTAATTTAGGCCAATAAAAGTGGTCAAATGCCCCATAGTGGATTGCTTGTCGTTTGGCTTGAAAGCGTTTCGGCCCAAAAGTAGGCAACAGAGTTTGGTCTACAAGGTTTGGCAGAAATATATCTCTTTCACCAAATTGGTGAATAGGCTTGAGCGACAGGTCGGACTCAGGGTCCCGACCCGAAGTTTAATTGCGGTAGGAACACACCAAAATTACCAGTCGAGAAAGTTACAAGTGCAGTGAGCAGGAAGGTTATATAAGACAAAGAAATTTAAAAAAAATTCCAAAGTTACCAAAATCCGGCAAGTGCCGTCTAAATTTGTGGATAAATGTGCTAGAGTGCCAACCCCTAGTGGGTAAGTTTCTTTTTTGGAAAGGAAGTGAAGAAACGGTGTCAGAACGCCTTGATGTTTCAGGTGGCAGTTACATAATTCCGAGTGCACTAAAAGCCAAGCTTGGGCTGAAGAAGTGAGTGGAGGAAAAGCCAACACGAAGACATCCCAAACCTGCACACAACCAACCAACCAACAGAAGCTGCAGCAACCTTAAGATCCCGCCGCAACAACAGCGCAGACATTTTTATTTTTTTATACATTCTACATATTTTCTACATACACTTTGATATATTGTAGAGTAGCCCGTAGCCAAGCTAATTTAGGCTAGGCAGAGTTTTACCGGCAATAAGCAGAGGGGAAAACAAACCCCAAGCAAAATGATTTAAAATCTTCTGAAATAGCCAATCAAATTTAAACTTAGTTACAACCAGGGAGCAAGCAAATTTTACGCGGCATTTTACGCCGCCAGATCAGCAGCAGCAATTTAGTTTAAGTAGTTGTAAGAGAATAGTCAAAAAGTCAACATTTAAGAGAAAAAGTCATTAGCCTGAGAGTTATGCATTAGAGCAGTCCCTTATGTCATTTTCCTTTTCCTTCGCCTTTTAAGTAGTCCCCTCTCCCGCATCCTAACTGCCAAATTGCGGCACAAGCTGGACTTATAGGGTCTTCCCAAAATTTAAAAATGCTCAAGCTTGTTGATTTTTATAAATTCATTATTAATATTTTAGTTTGTGCAATACTTAAATAATCACAAATTTTAGTTAGTTATATACTCTTCTATATAGTTTAATATTGCTTTAAATGACCAAACAGCACACAATTGGTTTTGTTTACATTTTTGCACTATTAATATTGTCTAGACAGTGGCGTAGTAAGAGCGGAGTGTGGGGGTACGGGAGGTTAGGCTCTCCCCCGTCGGCAATTTGTATGCAGATTTGTTGTAGGATATGCTCTAACATTGGATATATGTTTTAAACTATTATCGTATGCAATTTATTTTGTTTTATTCTACAATAAGATTAAGAGAACAACATTATACAACTGTTTTCCCGAGTTGAGACCCCCCTTATCTACTTTGACATGCGCCACTGCTCTTCAAGTCAGCTGTGATCGGATGGTGGAAGGTGGATGGTGGATGGAAGCTCTGTGGGAACACGAATTTCACATTTGTCAAAAATCCCAACCGTTTCACACGGATGGACTCTATGGGAAGAGGCTATTAGAGCAAATAGCAGAGTACCGCTTTAGGTTGTGTGAGCGAGTAAAAAAATGAGAGCGGCACAGTTAGCTCTCTCTCTTTTGTAATGTATTTGAGGTTCTCTTTCACAGGCACTTCGAGAAGCGCTTTATCGAGGGATGAATTAAAGTAAGTCAATTGCCAATAAGAATTTCAACTACCCCCTTTTTAAATCAAATAAACGTCGACTCAACCTGAGCGAGTATTTAAGATTAACAAAAGAAAAAAAACAAAAAAAAAAAAACTATGATAATTAAAGCTATTTTAATTCAGTCCAAAACCCAAGAAAGAAAAAAAAACATGTAAATCCGAAAATATAATCCTAAATAAACCAAACCCAAAACTCCCTGCTCACAAAGAAACAAAATATACATAATGGCATAAGTTTACCCGTTCTACATTACTCTCTACATAAAAATTTGTTCTGTGTAATTTGTTCTGTGTAAATTACATGAGCTCTGAAAAATTAAGAGATCGCTATATCCAGTTTTTATGCATTATATTTAAATTTTTATAAACAATTTTTACTGTAATCAGTTCTTAGGCTCCTAATGTTCTTGTTAAGAAATAATGTTTGTCAATTTTTAGGATAATTTAGAATAATGTTTAAAAATAACATTTATAATGTTCTCTAAAGTGGAGTAGTTGTCAATAGGGAAGCCATGCGTCGTCGAATGTTGTCTGTCGTGTAAAGTGTAGTCGCCTTTTAGGGATCGCCATAAATGTAGCTGGTCAATGGTGATCAAGGTAGGGTGGGCAAGTCAGCATACCAACCGCTGGCATGAAAGGTCCTACTTCCTTGTTCGTCCTTGTCTGTCCTTTATTAGTTCAATAGTCCGGTCCTTAGTCCTGTGGAGAGTCCTCGCTTAGATAGCACGCGAATTTAATAAGGTTTTATTGTTGAGCTATGGAGCAAGTAGCTGCGATTATTATATTTTCCCGACCCCCTCTACACACAAAAAATAAATATCGCCCCGTATATTCGATATGGCCAATGTAAAAAGCATGTAATTCAAACCCACATCGTTTTTACATTAAATACTCATCAATTTTACATTAATTAAGGTCATTTTGCCGAATTTTCTCTCTCGGAGACTCTCTCACTTCGAAAAAGAGAGCAGTACGCCATATGGAGAGCAATGATATGAGTTGAAACGAGATAGACAGATTCGAAATTCGAACTGACGTGCTTTAAGCATGTTCTCTCGCTCGCACTAGTATAAGCTTCTGTCAAATATTTGTCACTTGATTTTGAACGCGGAGTGCATCGGTCGCATTGTAAAGTGTCTTTGTTTTTAATTTTTTGTAATTTTAAGATAATCTGTCTGTCTGTCTGTCTGTCTGTCTGTCTGTCTGTCTGTCTGTCTGTCTGTCTGTCTGTCTGTCTGTCTGTCTGTCTGTCTGTCTGTCTGTCTGTCTGTCTGTCTGTCTGTCTGTCTGTCTGTCTGTCTGTCTGTCTGTCTGTCTGTCTGTCTGTCTGTCTGTCTGTCTGTCTGTCTGTCTGTCTGTCTGTCTGTCTGTCTGTCTGTCTGTCTGTCTGTCTGTCTGTCTGTCTGTCTGTCTGTCTGTCTGTCTGTCTGTCTGTCTGTCTGTCTGTCTGTCTGTCTGTCTGTCTGTCTGTCTGTCTGTCTGTCTGTCTGTCTGTCTGTCTGTCTGTCTGTCTGTCTGTCTGTCTGTCTGTCTGTCTGTCTGTCTGTCTGTCTGTCTGTCTGTCTGTCTGTCTGTCTGTCTGTCTGTCTGTCTGTCTGTCTGTCTGTCTGTCTGTCTGTCTGTCTGTCTGTCTGTCTGTCTGTCTGTCTGTCTGTCTGTCTGTCTGTCTGTCTGTCTGTCTGTCTGTCTGTCTGTCTGTCTGTCTGTCTGTCTGTCTGTCTGTCTGTCTGTCTGTCTGTCTGTCTGTCTGTCTGTCTGTCTGTCTGTCTGTCTGTCTGTCTGTCTGTCTGTCTGTCTGTCTGTCTGTCTGTCTGTCTGTCTGTCTGTCTGTCTGTCTGTCTGTCTGTCTGTCTGTCTGTCTGTCTGTCTGTCTGTCTGTCTGTCTGTCTGTCTGTCTGTCTGTCTGTCTGTCTGTCTGTCTGTCTGTCTGTCTGTCTGTCTGTCTGTCTGTCTGTCTGTCTGTCTGTCTGTCTGTCTGTCTGTCTGTCTGTCTGTCTGTCTGTCTGTCTGTCTGTCTGTCTGTCTGTCTGTCTGTCTGTCTGTCTGTCTGTCTGTCTGTCTGTCTGTCTGTCTGTCTGTCTGTCTGTCTGTCTGTCTGTCTGTCTGTCTGTCTGTCTGTCTGTCTGTCTGTCTGTCTGTCTGTCTGTCTGTCTGTCTGTCTGTCTGTCTGTCTGTCTGTCTGTCTGTCTGTCTGTCTGTCTGTCTGTCTGTCTGTCTGTCTGTCTGTCTGTCTGTCTGTCTGTCTGTCTGTCTGTCTGTCTGTCTGTCTGTCTGTCTGTCTGTCTGTCTGTCTGTCTGTCTGTCTGTCTGTCTGTCTGTCTGTCTGTCTGTCTGTCTGTCTGTCTGTCTGTCTGTCTGTCTGTCTGTCTGTCTGTCTGTCTGTCTGTCTGTCTGTCTGTCTGTCTGTCTGTCTGTCTGTCTGTCTGTCTGTCTGTCTGTCTGTCTGTCTGTCTGTCTGTCTGTCTGTCTGTCTGTCTGTCTGTCTGTCTGTCTGTCTGTCTGTCTGTCTGTCTGTCTGTCTGTCTGTCTGTCTGTCTGTC